>OW121749.1:33369933-34569933 GCA_933228765.1 Miltochrista miniata
ATTTTTCAGAAATTTAAATATATTTGGTGTCACTCACACAATCACGACGAATTAAATGACACCTCGCATGTTAAAATCCGTCAAGCCGTTCAGGCTGTAGGACGTGACAAAGAAATGGACATACATACATACATACATAGTCTCAAAAACATTACCCTCCTTTCTTCGGCAGTTCGGGTAAAAATAAAGAACTGCTAACATCTTCAGACTTAAGCATCACCTCTTCAACCCACAACACGACAAATTTAAACTTTTACCTCACCTCTTTTTTTAAACGTGAGGGAAAAGCCTTAATGGATGCTATGCCTGACTCCTACCGACTAAAAAACCTCACATAACGCCCAACAGCCTACGGATGGGATCCCAGGGTAGGCCCTCGGAAGGAGGTCCCAGGACTCCCAATAATATCACGTCTGTACTAGTAAAGTACTAATTGAATTCTTTGTCGGTGAGATCAGCAGTTTGTTTTACAAGTTTATTTAAATGGAATGGAAATGGAGACGGAAGACCGACTATTGTGAGTGTCAGTACACCAAAAATTACATAACTCATTTTAGTGATTGGAACACCCTCTAAGTGAGGCCGCATTAATAGCCGTAGGTCTGCTGGGAGTCCCGGGGTATCCTTCCGAGGACTTACCCGGGGCTCCTAACCGTAGGCTGTTAGCAGGACCCGCGAGGTTTTTAGTCGGTAGGAGTCCGGCATAGCATGCATGTAGGATGTTCCTCCCGTTAAAAAAAAGTGGTAAGAAGTTTATTTGGAATTGTGTTTCTTTACACAATTATTTTTGTCTTAAAATAAGTAAATAAAATAAATATTAATCGACGCTTTCCGATCCCAAAGCTAAACCACCCACGCTCAGTTAGTACACTCGTAGTGATATTTGTAGTCTTTTTCGTCACCACACGTGCAAATAAACATATGTTCACGATTTCCCTGCGGTTACATAAAAGGTCACTACTACTTACTACATTTATTACTAATTCTAGCTTCATTGTGTACAACCGGGTCACTATTACGCAGCTTTCATAGTGGTTCCTAATTAGTAATTACGCATTCAAGTACCAGTTGTTATATTACGTTACTATTTCAAAGCGGTATTGTTTCATTTTAGCATTGTATAACTATGTATTATTCTTAGAGTAAATTGTGTGTTACGAAATTTGTAAATGTCACAAAAAATCGAATTTTCTAAATGATTTGTCCAACTTTAGAGTATATTGTAGACAAAAATTCAAGGACCTTCGAGCTGCGTAGGGCACTTCCACCTAACAAATGCTAATCAGACTATCCAAAAATTGACACATGACTATAATAGTTTAAGCAAGCGTCATTGGAATAGCACTTGCAGGTAAGGATGGCAAATATGTATTGTGGCAAATGTATATTATAAGACATTTAACAATTTCATGAGATATCTAGCAATTTGAAAAAAAAAAATACTTATCAAGATTGAGGTATGATCGCTTTCTAATAAGTCTCATATTTTTTTATCCTAAAAGAAAATTCATGTGTTCAAATTTCTGCCGCAAATACAAAGTTCTAGAACCTCGCGAATCAGTTTCGCTCGTAATGTTCCCATTCATTTGGATGCAAGCGCAACTTACGCAACGGTTCATTCGCTCATCCGAGTAATAGTGATAAATTAACATACATTACGTGTACGAGTCTCTCGTACGCCGACAATCGAAGCTTTCTTTTAGTCGGCACGTCGTACAATTTGCCGTAAATTTTTATATTTGGTGTTTATTTTGTCACTTTATAATAAGTATATGTGTGTAGTTTGATGTCTTTTTTTGCTCACTGTTTATGTTTGAAACACTTACAACGTATAGTTTTTCAAGCGTCAATAGGCATATTTTAACATTGACCATTCGAGGGTCAATATCAATAAAGTTTCCAGCTTTATATGGAGCAAATTATTTGCTCCATGTTTGGGACCTTGACTGTCTATAATTTAAAGGAGGAAATAAAATTAGAAAATGGCAAACATCATTATAAAGTACTAGCTGATGCTCGCTGCTTCACCCGCTTAAAATTTGATCCCGTTCCCGCTTCCTGTGGGAACTTATTCCCGGGATAAAAAGTAGCCTATGTGTTATTCCAGACTATAATGTATATCTGTACCGAATTTCAGCCCGATCCGTTCAGCTGTTTGAGTGTGAAAGAGTAACAAACATCCACACATTCACACTCACACACATTCGCATTTATAATATTAGTAAGATATCATCCACTGCATTAGTCATTACAGCATCCCTAAATTTATTTTATACCTACTATTTAAACTGTAAAAATTTCAATACAATTCTGAAACACAGACTCCCTCGGTAATCTCGTAACCTCATTTGCATTCAACAGAGTAGCCTGAGTTTGGCTAGCCTTCTACAAATTTCTTTTTTATCTTTAATGTCTTCTTTACGGAATCTATTTACAACAACCTACATAAGATTGACAAAAAATGTTTCAATAATCGAGAAGCTAATCAACTAAATTCTTTATCGATTACCTGTTTGATGCGGTGCTAACAAACAAGAGTTTTTATAAATGCTTCGTTTATGCAGTAATTAAATAATTGTGTTAGTGAAGTTTCATTGCTATTATTCTTATTAAGTTAATAGCGTTATGAAATGAATATCGTAACCTACATAGCTCACTAGTTTCCTGATATTATCGATTCTATTAAAAAGTAACTTTTTTAAGATTCTAAAGAAACAGTGCGATGAATTATTATTGGTGTGCTTGACGGTAATGCAGTAATAGGGCTAATACATTGAACAATGATTCCTTTCCAGATCTCAATTTTTTTTATGAGATATGGTGTTTGACAATTTTGTCGTCTATAAGCTTTTACTCTGGAATCTGGGTAAAGTTTTAACATTGCCCTACATATTGCTAAACTGGATTGGATTAGAAATTCCAAAACAAATATAATGTGGATTACACTTGGATTTGGTTCCATTCGGGAATCGAAGCCAAGATGTCAGTCACTGCATCAGCAAGGCAGACAATTCAAGGCTCTGATAGTAGGTACTACATTCTGTAATTGAAGTATAAAAAAGTACTCAAGAAATCGTCGTCTACATTGCGCAAGTTGTATAACTTCTAGTACATTGTGTTCTATTGAAGTTCTTCTCACAACCGTATAGCTAATTGCACTTACTCAATCATTGTAAAAGTATGGTTTAGGGTCAACTAAATCTTCTTCATACTAGCAAGTACTTGTTGCATCCGACAGCCTATGTATTTAACTTTCGGCGGGATTAACTGCGAGTTACGAACGTTACGACGATCCTGGCGATGAAGATATATTCTTGTTGGAGCATGTCTTAGGAAGGTTCACAGCCACAGTTTTGGTTGACCAAGTTCAACTGGAAGTGTATGTAAATTGCTACATATCTGCTTAGTGCAGAAATACAGGACTGTGCACGGTTTCATGCCGTTCTCGACCCGGGCTTATTTCGATTACCGTTTGACCTGTCAACTGCATTAACATCCCAAGAAAATATAGTTATCAATGTATTCATGAAGCTAGGTAAAAAATGTTTCATTGATTGATTACGCTATAGAATATTTAACAACTGAGAATTAAACACATGTAACTAGTTTATAGCTTACGATCGCTCACTTTAATGTAGCAGTTTGATATAATTTAATGTGATGATCGGCAGTAATCGTTACATATTACCTACTCAATATAACATAATATGTAAACAGTGTCTTCAATATGCGTGGGGTACGTATTATATAATATTTGATATAGTTTATACGTATTATTTATATGATAGTTCATACGTATTATTTATGTATAAAATGTATGTATATAAGTATTAATATCCGTGGACTGATACCCATAACACAAGCAGGTTATTCCTAGCTTACTTTGGGATCAGATAGCGTTGTGTGAGATGTCCGTGATTATTTATTTATTTATTTATATGATCTGGCATGCAGAGCAAGTGCCAAAATCAGGAGTGGTAAAAACTTAGTAAGTTCGGAGAGGAAACGAAAGAGATCGAACCAAGGACTCTAAAGCATACCAAAGTTGTTTACTTTATAATAATGATACATACAGACATATAGTCACGACTTTATCCCCAAAGAGGTAGGAAAAGGCATACTTTATTCCCATTTTTCATCATTAGAACTCATACATACAGTAGAAACTAGAGTAATAATTACAATTATAATATAAAATAACACTAAAATCTAATCTTTTCGTCTACGTCGAAACAAAGCTATTATTCAAGTTAAAACAGTTACTCGTTCCGAACAAAGTCGTGCTCCTACATATCTGAATGTCTGATAAGGCTTTGATTTCCTATCCATTCGATAATAGGATTACAAAACCGCGGAAGGCGCGGTGAAACCGGCTGTGCACCATCTCAACTCTTGCGCAACTGTTGAGGAAACGTTTGACATATTCTCGACAATTTCTTTAAGCGTGACATTACATTTACAAAATCTTCATGTCAGCATTGAACTTTATGTAGAATCTAAAGACCCTTTGTACCTTTACTAAATTGGTTAGACCTTATAGAGTTGCATGAAATAACAAACCATGACGATCCAACTGATTGTGGTTGATTGTCATCGATGCACTGCGTTAATGGACAAAGTTTAAAAAATATAATTTATTATTTAAACTGTCCTTTTTTGTCCAAAGGCGTGAACATAGTGTATGTTTGTTTGTATATGTAACATACACTATGGTCACGCCTTTTATCCCCGCAGTGACAGGCAGAGGCATAATGATATGCACACATTTCAGCTTTTTAGATTTTGTCCCACGTAATAGGCGATGAGCCGTATTACCGTGTTGTTATGGACATATCATACATACAATAGGTGAACCGCTCAACGTCGTTTACTTCACAAAAGAGAGAGGGTCGGGAGAAAGAAAGAGGTGTATTTATTCATCAGTCTCAAAGTTGTATTTACATCAAATTTTGTGAAATTTAATCCATTTTGGTGGATTTGCTTAAAGGAGTAGAGTAAAATAAATCTGTATGTGTACGTCTTATGTTTGGTATTTGAAAGTTTTGAAGATTACCCAGCTAAGGTTACCTACATCAAGGCTACGTCATTCAATCATTTTAAACCATTCAGATCGATCAGGCGACGGAATGGAAGTTTGATTTCTAATACAATCTTTCAAATCAAATCGTTGTTCGGAACTAAATTTAATACCACAATATTGTATAATTTCAATTGTACTGTGTAAGGTCAATAACGAGGCTATTGTGTAATTGATTTTGTAGGTGTGCAGAAAGTTGAATGTCAGATGAAATTGTAAATTTATAATGGTTTAATCTTTGATTTGTTTAAGAAATCATGGTGAAATTCATTTTAAATTTCTTTTTAATTTGAAACTAATTAGTTGGTATTAATTGTCAGGCTTGGGTAGAATCCTTTGTTATTTTTTACTTTTATACTATAAAGATGAAAGATTTGATTGATATTATGTTGGTTTGTTTCTATTGAATTGACTCCGAAACTACTGAACCGATTTGAAAAATTCTTTCAATGTTGGGAAGTTAAACTACCTCCGAGTGACATAGATGACATTTTATACCCGTATTTCCACTACACGAATCGGGAACGGGAACTACACGAATGAGACCGCGTGACATCGTCTAGTTGCAATAAATCGTTTTAATTCTAATTTTTGTATTAAAGACTAAAGCAAAAAGTTTGAAAAATAATTAGGTACTTACTTTTAATTACAAAGTAAGATATCAAATGTTATTATTACATTGTGCACTCCATCTAGTGTGTCGATCTAATCTGATACAGTTTCTAGTGGCGGGGACTGTACGCTTGCGTCAAGGCTATCAGCTTGAAACTACTTTCGCCTTTGCTGTACAGGGCGCTAAAATGTTGCACACTTTTGATTTATTAAATTTTACTGTAATAAGTAAATATGTTTTGCGAAACTATGTGTAAAATGCACAATTTTGACACTATTTGATTGAAAGCTAGAAGGTAAAAAAATAAAAATACTTACCTAATTGGTTTTGCCACCTTTGTGTAATAATTATTGTTGTTGTTCTATTCGCCTGTAATCCTCTGAAAAAAAAGACATTAATTGATTGTAAAATAATTTTAGACTTATTAAGAAAGTTTCAATTGCTGAAAATAAATCTTTTCGTATAGCGACAAAATTAACATTAATAAGCAGATGTGGTATTTCCTAGATTTTCCTGCATCAAAATAAATAAATATTTGTGGACATTCTCACGTATATTTCACGTATATTATAAATAAAATATTTTCCAATAATTTTTGGCGTCCTTCACTGCCCTGAACCTTTCATATTCGATCTTATACTGTAATTTTTTTAAATGCTTAGTTACATCTTGCTGGAGGCGTTCTACCTTATTTTTGCCGTATTCGAGTCGACGAGTTCTGCAGACTAAGTCGGCAGAACTCGTCTGCTCTATACACTTCTTTAGTCTTTTTTGTTATACTTACTACTAAAGTCACACTGCCGAAATATTAACACATATTTAGTGTCCATCATGAAAACATTTTAAAGGCCCAACTCGCATTATCACGTATCAGGCAACGTAACTTTTATACCACAAGGTCACGAAAGTATAACACGTCAATTATAAGATCTTTTTATATGCTACTAAATAGTTGTATCTAGTAAATGCCTGTAACACATGCTGCATTTGAAGTATTTCTGACGACAATTAATGGGCGGAACTGAGACTTACAATAACCGTATGTTGGATACGGTCACGTGTCTCTCATGTATTACTCAAGTCATTCATATTGTGATTAGTCAAACTTTCCATTGATCATTCGTTAGTGACAATACTGTTAACCTTGGTTCTAGAATGTTCTATTAGAAATGTATGGTAAAATAAATACTAATAATAATGATATTTTATTACAGTAATGTTTTGATGCCACTGACGTGGCAGATATTTCACTACCTCAGTTTTTCCAAACGCTTACAGTGTGGGGCTCTTTAAATAGGGTCTTAGAAGGTTTTTACAGGGACCGCAGTGCGAGTGTAGCACCCCCCGTGTTTCAAACGTCCATTTGGTGGACCACATGCTTGTCTGCAACCTTAGTGGCATAAAAAAAGACATGCATATGAACCATCTGTTCTAAGGTATTTAAACTATAATGTATTAACGTTACAACACCAGCAGCATTACCCTCGCACTACCGGCCCTATATCTATGTTTAAACTGAACAGAGACAGGTTGCGGTTGTTGAAATATAGAAAGTATTTAAATTACTAACAACTATGTTGGATACTATCGATGGTGAATAACAAGTTTTAAGACTACATTTTGATATGACTAAGTTGTTAATATGACCATAGCACTCGTAAATTATGAATTCAACTCTGACAGATGTGTATATGTATATGCGTTAAAACCTCATTACTACATAGGTGTCAAAAGTTACTTCTTAATTATTTACGTTTAGTCTAAATTGTTACAAGATTAAAGATGAAACTATTTCATTGTATTGTAATTTATACTGATTCTGCTTGGTTCATTGAAAAGAAATATACATTATTTCCCGAAAAAGGAAAATGGTTTTCCAGTACTCCTGCTATTTAAAAGTCTATCCTATTCAGTTGCTTGGAGCTAAGTTTTATGTTTTATAAATGTTCATAACTGGTGAAAATTAAAATAAATATATAAACAGATCAGCTGTTTATCGCAAGTAGCAGTAGTTAAGATGTTTGTTAGCATAGGCCATTTTAACGTATGGAAAACCTACATGAATGCTGAACTGGTCTCTTACGAACTAAAACCACACGATGTTTTAACCTTGTCAAAATAAAATAAAATAAAATTTATTCCCTTTAAAATTTTAAAAACAAATATTTAGGGTTGTCAAAATTTTTGTGACTCTACCGGGGGTTCGGAAATGCTACAGACTGAGAAGAACACCCCAAGAAACTCAGTCCGGACAGACTTTAGTTACTAGCTCTATAGCAACTCAGCTATGTTATCATATGCTAACATAATAATATTATCTTATTTTTTTACGTTTTCTTCTGAAACAAATATCAGATCGTCAAATATGTTTACCTAAGCCGATCAGTATTGTTTTGGCTTGTGAAAAAGTGAAGACGCTACATTCATCTAGTCGCAAAAGTAAAAGTACTCGAGGTTGTTGCTACTGTGGCTGATGTCTGGTCACAATGCTTATAGCAACTCAGCTATGTTATCATATACTAACATAATAATATTATCTTATTTTTTTACATTTTCTTCTGAAACAAATATCAGATCGTCAAATATGTTCACCTAAGCCGATCAGTATTGTTTTGGCTTGTGAAAAAGTGAAGACGCTACATTCATCTTGTCGCAAAAGTAAAAGTACTCGAGGTTGTTGCTACTGTGGCTGATGTCTGGTCACAATGCTTCACTGCCCACGACGTACGTTGATGACGTTAAGACTATGTTTACATTTCAAATTCATAATTTTGGAAAAATTAATAGATACACACATTTACATATACATATACACGTAAATGTAATTGTATATATATACAATATAGTCATGCGTTTTCCTCAAAGAGAGTAGGCAGAAGCATACTCAACGCTCACATGTTACATGTAGGCAGAGACCTTCTAAACACCTACATGTCACCCGTTAAATATTAGTCCCACGTAATAAGTAGAATGTTATTTTCAAACTAACAGGAGCAGGTTATGAGAACTTACTATTAATTTATTCAAGCTTCCTATAAGACCTTCAGCTTGATTTTATAACTATCATGTTTCAGGCAACTAGAACCAACAGTATAACGAGTATTTCGAAACATGGAAATCTTGAAAATGCCACAGGTGGTCACCTATATCAAAACTAACGCCCGGTATCCACCGCAAACTGAACGGGCTCATTAATGTAAAATTATAAATTGCATCATTATTATTATTTTCCTGCTACCATACCGCAGTTGTGATTATGGAATCAGCTCCCAGCCTCGGTTTACCCAAACAAATTCAGTATGGGGTTTTTCAAAGTGTCTTAGAAGGTTCTTGAATGGTCGGCGGGGCGAGCGTAACGCCTCTGGTGCTGCAAACGTTCATAGGCTGCGGTGACCACCAGTCCATCTGGTGGGCCGTAAGCATGTCCTAAGTGGTATGAAAAAAAAATGTATGCAGCTTCCATTAATGGATCCGCTCAGCTCGCGGTGAAAACTGGACATAGCTGTAAAGTATATTGCAGAACGCAGCGACGGTTTAAGTGTTTACAGAATACTGAGCAAGCTGGCTTACCAGCGATTCACCAAAATTCAGAAAGGTCGTCCGTGTCTTAGCACGGACGACCCGATCTGTGTAAAATTAAAGTGTTTTATAAAGATATGCAGATTTGGAATTTATTACAAAAAAGATGACAAATATTTTAGCGTAATTATTCCAAATATATTTACATTATTAGTATCTAAACTAAACCTTAATAAGGCCCCTGTGGCATTGTGCCCAAAAGACTAGCAGCATTCCCCCTTTTCATAGCATATCAAATCACTATATTTGAAGTATAGCGATTTAGATCTACCTACGTCTTTGAAAAAAATGGTGTGAGTATACGCATGTCTTGTATTTTGGGGCTTCAATATTTCTTGCGTGACAGTTTTGAACCAATATCGACCAGATCATATTTGTTGCTTAATTACAAATTACCCGCGTCAATAACCAAGGGTTGGCAAGCGTTAATTCGAGGTTGGACTTTCGAAGTAATGCGTGTTTTACAACCGGTGGACCGAATCGTGTTGCAACCCTGTGTGAGGCCGACTGTGCATAATTGTTCCGATCATTATTGGAAACTAGTACCCTTGATATGATAGTTCATACAATATTGGTTCATTTCTCGTAAGAATACCACATGTAACATGCGACGGGATCCTATCAAGATGTTCCGTTTTCAAGCTAGCTTTACCTAGAAGTAGTGCAGAAGGAAATCTCGAAGCTAAGCTCTGTGGCAACCCGTCAAAGTGGAGTAGTAAGGAGAGGACAATCTCCAATGGGCGAACATTGGTAGAAGCCTATGCACAGTAGTAATGCACCTAACTCAAATTGCTAGAGATAGAAGATAAAGTCAATTCTTTTATTAAACGCTCTTTTATATGACTGTTTGAATGGGTATTGTTATCACAGGTAATCAAAATTTATTCATAAAATTAATATGTTGTTATGGATTTTAATGGATCTCCTTCGATCATTATAAATCTTAACTAATATCATTAGACATTAGTTACACAATAAAACTAATTTGACTGTGGTATTTTTCGATTAATATTATTAGACATCACAATTTATCTTTCTTGTAGAGTTGATAGATGCTAAGTACATAAATGAATTCAACGTTGCACCCATGACATTATTAAACAATCGGCTAACATTGAATCCGATTGCTAATAAAATGAGATTGATATGACTCTCTTTTTTTATAAGCATTCGATTATACCCAAGTCAATATTTTTTTCCAGTCGGTTGATTGAGTTTTATTATACGTTGCACCAACCCCAGGATATCCTTACAAGGAGCTACCAGAGGCGCTCAGTTCTAGAGGAAAATAGACAGGGACCGTGTGGTTTCGCCGAGGACTATCGGCCTCCATGACCGGGGGCCTGAGGACGGTGAGAGGGCGGCTCACCGTCCTTTCAGAAGCAGGCCCATGACGGCAGCGTGACGTGAGGAACTCACGCACGCCCCCCCTTAGAAGCGGGATCACACCTGAAACCCCCCAAAGACGCAGGATAGCACCCGAACCACACCCTGGGCGAGGCCGCGGTAGCGGCCGTCGGTCTGTTGGGAGTCCTGGGACATCTTACCGAGTGCTTACCCGGGCCTCCCAACCATAGGCTGTTGGGCGTTACGTGAGGTTTTTTAGTCGGTAGGAGTCCGGCATAACATCCATGAGAATTTTCCCTCACGTTAAACAAAAAAAAAGGGACCGTGTGGTTAGTCAATTAGATTCTGGCATGACATTTGTGGCGATTTTCACACGTAAAATAAATGTTGCATTAAATGTTGAACCGTTTTAGCAATTACAACTCTCTCAATCTAGCAACTTATAGCCTTTGGAAATGCTTAAAAGTTCTAGAATGGGAAACCTTTCTATTAGCAAAAGTAGAGTTTATTAGTATAAAAATAAAAGTCTAGTTTTCAGGACACGACATAATCGTTAATTTTCATAATGGATGGCATTTGCAAATAAAACTCAAGTAGTTTATAAAATCAGCCATACCTACATGTTTGATAAAAAATTGTTTGCTTGTTTCAGCCAGTGCAGGTGTACTCCTCGAGAACGCGCCAGCATGCCCTGAACAGCATGGTGTTCAGGTAAATATATTTTTATTATATACCAATACAAAGACTCACTACTGCACACTGTAATGTGAATCAATTACTGAGTAGGATTTACCTGTACACATAAAAATAATGTTAATGTACTGCTAAATACTTATCTACGTAGGTACAGAATTTAGAACAGATTCAGGTTCTTTAGACAGAACAGTTAAGTGGCTTGAAATCTTGATTATATGGAACTACATCTGCCCCTATAAATTTTCAAAATAGCAGTGGGTTCACCAACGATAAATGTGGTACTAAATAATGACTGGTGTAATGGGCCTTTGTCCTCTGCTATTATATCTTTGCTTCCCTATAGCTTTTTATATTCTGTGATCTCTGTCTTTCAAGGATTAAGGCTCGAGTATATGATATCCTTAAGGCATACTGGCATGAAGATAGTCATTACGAAATAGGCGTCAACGAATAAATGATCTCTAAAGGTCATCAGTTAGTCCATACCAATTTAACCGCGGGATATAAACTAATATACAGTCAGTCAAATGTAGTGTTAAGTTTAATGACGATTATTTAGTATCACTTTTTATCACCAATGTAATTTGGTGTTAATTTTAAGTATTTGGTATTAATTTTATTTATATTAGAAATTAATCACTTCACAATCTCTAGTTAAATAAAAAATTACAGCTTAATTACCTGTAGATTGGCAACCATTGCAAAAGTCACATTATTGCTGAAACAATTCAACATATCGTAACTTATTTCACAGCTATTAGACATTCCACAGTTATTTCTGAAATAGAACTAGCTCAAAGTTGAATGTGTTAATGAAAAATATTATTTATATTGTATGTTTAACCTTTACGATAAAAAAACCAGTCGTGTGGTCACAAAAAGTGAAAACTTGGCATTTTAGTTTGAACTAGTGGACGTCACGCGGTTTCACTCGCGTAGCTCCCGTTTCAGTGAGAATACGGGATTAAAATATAGCCTATGTTCACCGGGGAGAGTGAAGCTTCCCAACAGTGAAAGAATTTTTCAAATCTGTTTAGTAGTTTTGGAGCCTATTCGATGCAAAAAAACAATCAAATCTTTCCTCTTTATAATATTAGCAAAGATAAAACACATTCCCACACGAACTTAAACAACGAAACTAAACAAAATTGAAAGATTTACTATGTCACGTTAAGACACCTAATATATATCTATCTACACTTTCCTGTAATTTATAAGCAACTGACTATTTAGGTATGTTCTTTCAAATTTCTAGACACCGCAGTCATTGAGATAAAGACAAAAGTTAAACCCCAAGATAACGGAGGTGATCGAGGAGACTTTTCTTTAATAACTTTAAAATACCCACCTTCCCTTTAATTGGTTTTATACATTACCTATTCGATTAATCCAGTTCAAGCAGATAATATTTTTCTCTTTGTAAGAATCTTATTATTTATTTATCGTTATTATCACAATTCCAGGCTTACGCCCACCCAGAGTACTGCGACCAGTTCTTCCTCTGCACCAACGGCACTCTAACCGCGGAGACGTGTGAGAACGGGCTGCTGTTTGATGGCAAGGGTGCCGTACACAACCATTGCAACTACCACTGGGCCGTCCACTGTGGGGAAAGGAAGGCTGATTGTGAGTATAAATCCTTATTTTTTCTTTAGCTTTAAGTTTTGACTGTACAAAATGTGTTACCCGTGCTACACTTATGAGGAATACTAGCAGACCTTGAAAAGTTCATTTGCGTCATTTAAGAGAAAGAGATAGAAGAAGAAAAACCGGACAAGTGCGAGCCGGACTCGAACACAGAGTGCTCCGTGTCAAAAAACGGAAATAAAATCACGTTTGTTGTATGTGAGTCCCCCTTATTCCCCATTGTTTTCTTTTCTGATTTTAACATGCGGCAACAGAAATATATCATCTGTGAAAATTTCAGTTCCTGAGATACAGCCTCGTGACGGACAGACAGGCAGTCAGACAGATGGACTGCGAATAGGGGGTCTCATGAATAGAGTCCCTTTGGGTCCGGAACCCTAAAAAGTGTATTTAACTAGATAAGGATGAATATCACGTTTATAAAAATCCCGTCGCTAATATTGAAAGATAATTCAGCTGTGTAAATTTTGATAGTCAGTTATTTTTAAACACATAGTTTGCATGTATGCATATTGGGACAATATTTTCAAACCCAGTGCTAGACAGGTAGGTTCCCTGTGGTTTTAGTAGATTCAAGGCCAGCATAAAAACAAAATATCCACTTTGTTGCTGCGCTAGACAATATTAATCAAATAAAATGTAATTTTATATTTACAGTGGTTCCTTTATCTACTCCGGGCTGCGAGTTCCAGTTCGGCATCTACCCAGACTCTGCTGAGTGCTCTACCAGCTACGTCAAATGCGCATATGGTGTACCTGAACAGGAACCATGCACGCCTGGTCTGGTGTACGACGATCGTTCCCACGGCTGCAACTGGCCCGACCTACTCATACCTTTCTGTAATCCTGAAGGTACATATTTTGATTACTTACCTTAGTTATAATACGTTGTAGTATGAAAAAAAAAAGATTTTAACAGATGTAAAACCTTATAAAAGATTGAACATGTAGTTGTAAGGGCTGAGGTTATGCCGTAGACGGATTGTAGGGCACCGTTTGGTTTAGGGCTCTTTTAGTGTCATGCGTGTTATCGCGCGCATGCGGGCCGGGCGGCCATGTTTTCATTATCATGCACGCCTCAAGCACGCGGAACGCGGGTGAGACGGTACGGTGATGCAAGCACGGCCAGCATGCGCGCGAAAACACGCATGAGACTAAAAGTGCCCTTAAGCCGGTTGGAGTCCGGCTTAGCATCCATGAGGACTTCCACACGTAATAAAAATTATATGTAAATAATATTTCCCTTAATTTAAATTACATTGACAAGCAGTATGCAAGTTTGTCACTCCCCACTATGTCTCCCGTGACAGGAAGCCGAGAACGTCGACATTTTCTGCGTTTAAACTTTTTCCTCCCACAACTGGAGTACTTGTAATACCGGCTCAAACGCCTTGCTCAATTTCAACACGCTGGCTGTATGCTGCAATGTCCATTAATATTATTATAGAAAGTGTTTTATAGTAGATACGGAAGAATGCTTATTAATATTCGTATACCTTTTTTTTTCTACTTAGAATACAGTAGTTAATACCTGCCTATAAACAGAGATGAACTATGAAATGTAATTCAAAAGCCATTTTTCTGGACAATAACCAATATTTATAGGCTGGTCGCTGGCCAGAGTGCTAGCTGTAGGTCTGTTAGGAGTCCTGGGGTATCTTTCCGAGGGCTTACCCGGGTAAGCCCTCGGAAAGATACCCCAGGACCTAACAACCTAACAGCCTACGATTGGAAGCACCGGTGCTTCCAACCGTAGGCTGTTAGGTAGGATACGTGTGGTTTTTAGAAATACGGCATAGCATCCATGTAGGATTATCCTAATGGTAAAATACAAATAAAAGAAAGTATAGTTTGTAATGATAAATTGTTTTAATTACAGCCGTGGTTGGTTTCAAGTGCCCAACCAAAGTACCATCAAATACTCAGTCTGCGAAGTTCTGGCCCTTCCCTCGGTTCCCGGTACCCGGTGACTGCCACCGTCTCATCACCTGTGTCGAGGGACACCCAAGACTCATCTCTTGTGGGGATGACAAACTTTTCGATGACCACAGTTTGACCTGCGAGGAACCCGAGGCTGTAGCTCACTGCGGTGGTGGACGAGCGTGAGAGAGTGAATTTGAGAAAAAGAGATGGTATCATAAGACGAAAACGTTATTCGAGTATGATGAAAATATTGCTCTGAAATTTATTCATGGTATTAAAGAGGGTGTTTCAAATGCAAACAGTTTGAAATCAATTTTTTGCGCAAATAGTGGTTAGCATAGTACCACACTATGCTAGCCACTATTTACAGTGATGTAGCATAAACTAAAGCAGTAAGTTCATTTATTAAGTTTCATTATGAAAAGTCTCATGATAAATATACTTTATTTGTCAGATAATGAAAGCATTTTTAAAAATTTTCTCTTACTCTCGATAGAAAAGGGCAGAATGTTTTTTCTTTAAATTTTATTATTCTATCTTGGTAGTGACTTATTTCTAACTATTAATTATTGTGTATCGGAGGAATTGTGATAGTACCAGTTTATTGCTAATCTCCCAATTCGTCCCTTTCCCTTTCCATTTCACATCCCTTTCCCTTCCCTGTTTTCTTCTGTCATTCTCCCCATAGATGATAACTTTATTATTGTTTATATTAAATCGCATACCTGAATATGTGTGAATATTTATTTATTTATTTTATTATTATACCTACAAATTTTGTTGTTGCATTCCATAGCTATGTAACCTACCGTATTTAATAAAATGACATTACTGCAATAGTATTTGCTACACTTTGTCTAATATTGATATAATTCTGAATTATTAAAACTATTAATGTAAGTTCTGTACACGACTCATTCAGTCATTACGACAATGTTTTCAGTATGTCATATTAATTTATTATAATGTGTTTTTTATAAATAATTTTACACTATAAAGTTAATACTTAACGCCCTCGTAAACATCATTAATAGATGTATTGATTTATTTTCTGTACAAAGTCAAAATTTAAATTTAGTAACTCTAGCAAAAACACAGTCATTCTTTCTAAAAACCAGTTTATATATTTTTATAAATAATATTGTTACGTTTTCGCCTTGTGATACTTACATTTGTATATTAATTTAATTTCACTGAATGATTGGAATATATTTCCACCGCGTCCTATTTATTTCTAACAGCGATAGCAATAATTGTGATTTTTACCAATTTTATTTCTACACAGTTTGCCAAATACAGCCAATTAGTAAGTGATATTAGTTACCATAGAAATATGTATTTTATTTGAAATGTTGTATGTATCATCTTTTAAAAGATTTTGTTTTCTGTAAATATTAAAACTGAAATAGCGGAAATGTAAATAGAAAGTTGTGCGAGATGTTTAATATATTTAATTAAATTTAATATCTATTGTTGTTTTATTTTATGTCGAAATGAGGCCATTTAGACGCTCCGATGTGCAGTGAAACTGTCAGATATGAATTGTGAAACGGAAAGTTGAGACAGATGGTCACGCCTTTATCACCGAAGGGGTAGAGATAGGATAGACATAACACACACCTGGGGTGAGGCTATGGAGAGGCACGGCGAATCTCTGGCTATTGGCCTAGACATCGCTAAAGCCTTTGACAGGGTATGGCATGCGAAGCTTATTTTCAAGCTACCGGCTTACGGTTTATTGCCCCAGATGTGCACGGGCGACGTATACGGGTTCTCTGTGATGCAGGCTTCCTGCTTTTTGCATATAAATGCCGGAGTACCACAGGGATCGGATCGAACTCTCTTTTTTCTGCATATCAATGACACGCTGTCCTTTGGGTGCATTCATTGTTATGCGGATGATAGTACTCTGCATGGGAGCTATTCTGGCCCTCCAGCGGAGGGGCGAGGCGATGTGGAGGTAAAGAGACTACAACTCGTGGCGGATCTCGACCGGGACCTGGGTCGCATTGCGCAATGGGATTCAAACAACCTGGTCGAGTTCAATGCCAGAAAAACAAAAGCGTGTGCGTTTACAGCTAAGAAGTCCCCATTCCTTCCCCTACCCTCTCTTCAGAGCATTACGGTTCCACTAAAGGACAACTTGGAGATCCTCGGTATAGACGTCCGGCGTGAGTTCAATCACAAAAACTACATAGAGAGTTGTATTGGGCTGGCCTCGCGGAAACTCGGAGTCCTAAATAAGGTGAGACGGTTCTTCACGCCACATCAGAGATCTCTACAAGACGCAGATTCGTCCCTGCGCCGAGGACTGTTCTCACCTTTGGGATAACTCCGCGAGGTAATTACTAGACGCGCTTGACGCTATGCAGAGACTTGCTATCCGAATAATTGGTTGTCCTGAGGTGACGGGAGGCCTCGAACCGTTGCCGCAGCGAAGAACCATAGCGTCCTTGGCTGCCTTCTACCGAATGTATTACGGCGAATGTTCTGAAGAGCTCTTCAACCTGATCCCACCATCTCCTTTCCGATCCCAAACAACGCGTGCCGGGCAGAAATGCCACTCATACACAGTGGA
Source organism: Miltochrista miniata (assembly GCA_933228765.1). Classification (NCBI taxonomy): domain Eukaryota; kingdom Metazoa; phylum Arthropoda; class Insecta; order Lepidoptera; family Erebidae; genus Miltochrista; species Miltochrista miniata. The sequence continues at coordinate 33,387,394 of OW121749.1, forward strand.
GAGAATCTTTGCCAGAACTGAGCGTTTCAAAAGATTGTTCCTCTGTCGAACTATAAAATCTTGGAACGACACGTGTTTCCCTCATCTTACAATCCCGGGTTCTTTAAGAGGAGCGTGAAGAGGCACATCACAGGGTCGCCAACTTGAGGACCACTGTTAGAAGTGGCCCCCAATCGCTAGATGCGCCACGGCTTTCCATCAGGCTCGTGGCGACGTCAATTTGGCGAGCTGGATATATAAAAAAAGGCTTATTTTTTAAATAATATAATAATAATAATAATTTTTGTCCTATAAATAGATGGTGAGGCGTATTGCCGTGTTGAAACGGATAGGCGCAGGTTGTGACTGCCTGCTGTTGAAATTTATCAAAGTGCCTTGGTCTTAACTTAACGACTGTCATTTTACTGACAACCGGGACAATCGGTTTAACATGCCTTCCCGAGTACGAAAACGCAAATATATGACCACAAAATGGTTATATGGTGGTGTGGAAGGATTTCAATTGAAAGTAAAATGAATTATCTTCCTTTCTAGTCTGTGAGTCTAAACCATCACTTTTCAAAGTAGAATAGAATAGAATAGAATAGAATAAACTTTATTTGTACACCAAGTTAGAAAACAAGTTTACAATAATTTTAAAAAATGTTGTACATAGGGCGGCCGGTCTAATTCTAATCCCACCAAAAACATCCCTGTTGAAAAGGAGGCCAAGTTCCTATGGGCTAATTGTTCGCCTAAAAAAGGGTTGAAATCCAATCCAATGCCAAGTTTAGATGTACTTTAAATAATCTAAAAATATCTAAAATAATGTTACTTCTAAATTTGAACTTGGCAGGGTTTCGTGCAGTACGCAACACTTGATTAATTGTATAATTAAATTTATTATGTATATAATTAAATTAACCTGCCAAGTTCAAATTTAGAAGTAACATTATTTTAGATATTTTTAGATTATTTAAAGTACATCTAAACTTGGCATTGGATTGGATTTCAACCCTTTTTTAGGCGAACAATTAGCCCATAGGAACTTGGCCTCCTTTTCAACAGGGATGTTTTTGGTGGGATTTCAATACTTTTTTTCAAGAAACTGTACCTATTTTGTCTTTAATAAGCTTTAAAGTGTGCATTATGTATACATGACATTATTTTATACTCTCTCTCAACAAGACAAGCTCTCGAAAGGATGTCCCAGTAAAGGTCCATTTTGTTTCAATTATTATTTTTTTATGAAAATACAATGCTCGATATTCTGTGAGTATTTCAAGCGTCTACTGGTTGCCCTCATTACCTATTAACACATAGCAACGCGCGCCTTAGATAGTTCGCGTTGCTCTATAGTGTTATACAACGCGCGTCTTTAGACAGTTCGCGTTGCTCTATAGTGTTATACAACGCGCGTCTTTAGACAGTTCGCGTTGCTCTATAGTGTTATACAACGCGCGTCTTTAGACAGGTCGCGTTGCTCTATAGTGTTAACTATCCTTGTATAGATCCTCTACGGTAGGTACAGTAAATATTTCAAAAAGAGTTTGTGAACTCTATGTTTAATTTCTTTTTCAGAATATTGATGACATTTGAATAATGACATTATAAACACGATATCTACGTCTACAACATAAATTGTGTGTTTGTACGTAAATTGTTTATACTGGAGAAGAATCTAAAATATGGACTATTTGTTTACCATTCCCTATGAAATAGCTATCTTTGAAATATTACACCTACCTAAAGTAATCTGCTGAAAGCGTTGTTCACTTTTTAAAGAACAAATATTTACGATGAAAGTCGAAAAATAAGTCAGTATGTGACCCGTATAATGTTCAATCATGGCGACACGAAATTAATTTCATTGAGCAACATTTGATTGTGCTGTACCTCCTAAAGTATTCATTTAATTTGCATGGTGTAAGGGGAATGAATGATCTTGATGAAATGGTCAAATTAACTAACGTATTTAAATTGTAAAGGATACCTTATTACCGAATATATAAGACAAAGTCGCTAAAAACACGTTTGTTGTATGAAAGCCCCCCTTAAATATTATTATGTTTTTGTTTTCAGTATTTGTTGTTATAGCGGCAACAATAACACATAATCTGTGAAAATTTAACTCTCTAGCTATCACCGTTCATGAGATACAGCCTCCTGACGGACAGACAGACAGACAGACAGACGGACAGCGAAGTCTCATGAATTGGGTCCCGTTCTTTACCCTTTTGGTACGGAACCCTAAAAAGGATGACTCACGCTACGCAGTGCCGGAAATTCACTCATTCAATATTATATATATTTTGTGTGAACAAACTCACGTTAAACCATAGATTTAGAATTTTTCGCGCTAAATCTACGCGTTAAACCGAGCGGCAACTGAGTGACAGCTGAACTACGGAAAGCGCTCATAAACAACTCGGTCCCGCCTCGGCTCGGCCACGGCCCGTTGCATGAATACAGTGCCACCGAGCTTCGCCCGAGCAGTCGTGAATGCAACCGGCTCGGTGACCGTGCTACGGCCGACACTCGGCTCGGACCCGGCACGGTCTAGCGTGAGTCATCCTTTAGAATGCTTGCTGATCTCTAAACTACTGGACGAATTTGATCCAAATATTTCACAAATATGAATAACAATATTCAATGTGCAGTATTGACTTTTCCATAATTTGTATGTATAAAGAATTTGATTGACATTATTCAAAACATTGACAACATCTTTCTCAAATCTGATTGAGTTTTTAAACATGACATGTGTTAAAATAAAAAGTAAATTAAATCAAAAGAGTCCTCTCATCACTAAGAAGTATTGATACAAATTCGAATCGAAACCCCCCGAAGAAAACAATTGTTACCCCCTTTTAGCCTGTTCTGGAATGAATTTCAATAAAATACGAAACACATCTTCCATCAATTATGTTAGAGATGATTTATGCAAATTTTGAAGAAGATCCGACCAAGGAATCCTGTGGTCCCATACAAACTTTGTAACCCTTTTCCAACTCACGCTTGACCGATTTCTCAAATTTCTCAATTTTTCGGTAATCTACATATAACACCCGATCTGTGTGCCAAATTTCATAACGCTAGGACAATTGGAAGTGGCCTAGAGGTTTTGATGACCGGTCAGTGAGTGAGTGAGTCAGTCAGTGCCAAAATTAGCTATATTCACAGGGTCATATTTCAGGATCTACTAAAGCTACATCTATGAAATTTGGTACACTGCCTTAGTACTAGTATATGATTATGTACGTACAATTTTATTTCTGTACTTGCAATAGGCACTGAGCTACAGGGGGGTCAAAAGTGGGTCGAAGCGGTTCGTGTAAATAGAGTACGGCATGCGCTCGGCCTGTTGCTGGAACTTGGCCTGCGCACTGCCGTGCGCTTAGATTTCTGACAGGCAACCTTGGGATGGATACAAAAGATGTTAATTATAAGTAAGATGGTACTGCAAGGTAGTGATGGTATAAAAATGCTAACGAGATTTTGTACAGAGTGAAATACGTACTAATATCAATGATTTCCGTCTAAGATATCATAGGCATATAATGATTAATCATAATGATTAATACTATAATTTTATATGGAATGATATGCGAATCATAGTTATATTCTGGCATTCAGAGACGGTTTAAAGATTTTTTATTTGGTATCTAGGATAGCTATACTTTAATTGTATCGTCCAATCAGTAGTTTTAACAGATTTGCAGACTTGAAGCTGAGGAACCTCAGAGTGTACTTACGAGTTGTACATACAACCGAAGAGCACTCTTATCTTTTAATGGATCTCAAATTAAACTACCTCCCTCTCTCAATTTCACTTTGGGAGGGTGATTGGCCTTATGACGATAGACCGAGAGGTTGGTTTAAGGTTTTGTTTCGAATCCTTCTTCTTTTCGCCATCACTTTGTTCGTTTATCACCAGGCACTATTCGCAGGTGAGACTGACTTGTGCTTTGAAGATCGCACCCGGCAAATCGCTTTATTCAGTACTAGCGGACGCCTATAACAATGTATTTAGAAATTATTCATACATATTTCAATACCCCGTGTGGTGACAGGAAAGAGTACAAAATCTCGTCACCCCAATTCATCCCGAGGGATAAGAGGCGATTAAACGCAAAACGATTGATTGCGTAAAGAAGGAAAACTCGAAAGTGAAAACCCTGATGTCAGTAAATTGACGTAAACGTCTGCTTGTCTGCCACCTTAGTGGTATAAAAAAACACACAACCGTTAAGCCAAGTTGAATGCCTCATTATGGGCGGCTTGAAAATTTTCAACTGTGGGTCGTCACAACCTGCGCCTGTCTATTTCAACTCGGCAATAGGCTCATCACCTATTACGTGGGACATGGGCGTATACTATGCCTCTGCCTACCCTTCGGGGATAAAGGCGTAACTATATGTATGTATGTATTTCTATACAATTTCAATAAAAGCGCTCAGTCAATTTTATTTTAATTAGATACGGTTCACTTTTGACTGTTCTGCACAATCTTTCCTGAAGCATAAACTTATCCAGAAACGTACGGAGTGAGCTCAATAGTAAATAACCAGCCAAGTGCGAGTCGGACACGCGCACAGAAGGTTCCGTACCAAAAAACGGCAAAAAAACACTTTTTGGCTGGGAGCCCCCTTAATCCCCCCTTTTTTCTGATTTTAGTATTAGTTGTCATAGCGGCAACAGAACTACATCATCTCTGAAAATTGAAGCTCTATAGCTATCACAACTCCTGAGATACAGCCTCATGAAGGACACACAGATAGATGGGCAGCGAAGTCACATGAATAGGGTCCCGGTTTTTACCTTTTGGGTACGGGACCCTAAAAACTATATTGAGGAGGAAACTAAAAATTCAACACAAGATGAGGCGGTTCTTCTCACGCTCCATCTGAATCAGAGGTGTTCGCTTTACGAAACGCAGATTGACCCCTGCGTCGAATACTGTTTTTACCTTTGTGATGACTCCGTGAGGTACTTACCAGACGCGCTTCACGCTATGCAGAGATGTGATATGGATGAAAACTGTACTCTATCGTCCGACTTTGTGTTGACGGGATAGCCGTCAACACAAAGTCATTTTTGATACCTATACTTTCAGTCAGTATTTCGTTGAAATTCAAAACAGTTCTCTCAACATATCTGTTATAATTTTGATTGTTGCCACTTGATGAAACATTTTATCATAGATTATGAAAATTCACTCACTTGTACTATTCCACTTTTATTTTAATTTTAAAAAATACCTCTGATAATGCTATTTTGGCGAAACCAGTCAGGTATTTTTTAAATTAAAAAAGTGGAACAGTACAAGTATATAAATGGTACAGTAAATATGGTACGTAAAGCAATAAATTAAATACAACAGCTCCCTTACAAAATATTTTTATTAAAATTATTCTACATTAAATGCATTACTCCTCTTCTGGCTCCACGGACCTGCCTTTACTCGGCCTTTGAGGTTTTCGGCGAGAAGGTGTATTGCCTGATGGTTTGGGTTTGAGTGTGGGAGGGTTTTCTAATGCTTCTAGTTCGGCATCGGTCAGTTGACCCTTATACCAGTCGGCGCTAGCAGAAAAATAAAAAATAGAATTTCAGATTCTTCCAAATTATTCCTAAGGACTCTAATGCCGCTTTGCTAAGGATATTCTAATTTCATCGATTGAAAACAATTTTCAAGTCAGATTTAAATTTAAACTCAAAAGTGACTGTAGAATACGCTAAACTACAGACTAACTTTTAACCATAATACAATAATATAGTATTCTGTGTGTGAACACATCCTTATTTAATGTATAGTGCGTGATATAGTTAGCTAAACACTAATAAGTTATAATGCTATTTTATTATAGCGTATTCTCTGGAGTTACCTTAAAGGTTAGAAACTCAGAAGATAGAGCATTCCACCAACAGTATTAAATGGAATACCTTCCGGTGGTGTCTACAATATGTGCTCAGCTTTTACTTGGTAATTTAAAGATAGCGATCAAAAGCAATTTTTTTATGGATACTTTGTGTCTTTAGTCTTCCAACGTCGATGAATCTTAGTAAAAATTCTCGAGATCATTTAAGCTATTTACTGTCTTTTGCTGTCGTTCCTCAAAAACTTGCTCTGTCCTTCTTTATGTAAAAAAAAATCTTACCATTCGGGCACCTTTCTGGCCCATTCACAATGTTTCTTAACATCATCGAAGGCCTGTCCCAGTTTGCAGCCTGATCGACGAGGAGTATTTCCATTGATGCACACGTAGAAGAATTGACAGTCTTCAGGGTCAGCATAGCGAGGATGTGTTAATGCGAAGGTCTCGTTAACAGGTGGGCAGTCGAATGCGAATACCTCTGTGAATAAAGTAATCAATTAAGTAATTGCTAAAGTATCATTAGGTAATATTACATCACTAAATTGCTAATCGTCGTGAAATTTTACATTTTTATGTCGTGTGTTGACTACTAAAGTATTAATTGAGGTTAATTGAGACGAGCTGTGTAATCTGTCATAAAATTGCGTTGTCTACTGCTCATACGTCGTGTTTGTTTTGATTTTCGACTGCTCGAGGTCAAAGTTGACCAAAATCGCTAATGTCACTAGGAAATCAAATTTTATACGTATTTTATCCGCAACAGCAGTGAATTTAATATTATGGTTACCAGTCATAAAAGGGTTCAAATTTTTCAAGTTATTCGAATGGGTTTCCTGTATAGTGTGAAAGTGACGTACGTTTTTTGTATTTCCTTCACTGCATTTTACAACGTTGTTGCATTGTCAAATAGAATATTGCTTATTATCAACAATCTAGAGGGTAAAGGTGCCTATTAGGTACCATCTCCTTCCACACGTACTTCCACACTTCTCACAACGTATTACGTGGGACAAATTATAAAAAGGTGAAATGTGGGTATATAATATGCCTCTGCCTACCCCTTCGGGGATAAAGGCGTGATGATCAACCATCTCCTTCCATGAGGAGTTCGGTCGCGATTCCTCCTTTATAAATTGTTTATCGTTGTTCTTGACTGTAATGCGTTAGGAATGCCAGATCGAGGGTGTGTGTTAGGTTCATCTCATTCTCCTACTGTATTATCTGTGGCTTTCCACCATAAAGCCCTTGATTCTACTAGTCAATTCAGTTTTTTTGAGCTCTTTTATTAGTATTTAACAAACTTTAAAAAATATAATAGATAATTGATTTGCTAATAGTAACTTACCAGAAGCTCCGCATCCCTTCTTCTTAGCCTCATCGGGCCAAGTGCAGATGCCAGTCTTGTCGTTATACACCAAGCCATCAGGGCAGGTGATCATGTTGAACTTGCCGTCCACGCAGTAGTAGAATATGCCACATTCTTTGGGATCCTCGTGGGAGAAGTAGCCATTTTGACGTATACAGTGAAGTGATGGTATGGGTGTTTCTGAGGACATAAATATTGAAGAATTATTTAAAATATTTAAATATTTGTGCACATTTACATAGAGCATCATTTAGCCCAAATTAAGCTCATATAAGCTTGGGCTATGGGATCAAGACGACTGATATACATACTTATATATTTCTTAATACATACATATTATACATAGAAAACACCCAAACTCCGGAACAAACATTTGTGGATCACACAAATATTTTACCGACCCAGGAATCGAACCCAGGGACCTCCAGCGCCGCAGGCGGTATCACTTCCGACTACGCCACAGAGGCAGTATTGAATTACATTGCATTTTTATAGACTTTTTAGCAAAATATTTCAAACCACAGGATTCACATTTGAAATATTTTGCTTTCTATTTTAATCAATCATTTGTCCCGAAGTTTGTTTATTTGTTACTCAAGATTCTGCCAAGATCTTGAAAGTCTATGCCAACCTTGACTTCAAGTCATACACTCGTGGAAACTAGAATTTTATACTAAATCCTATACTTACACAATAATATTGACAGTGTTTCTACTATAAGAAAATTTCATAATTTGGCACCAAATATTAAAATTCTTGAAAGACATTCTCTACGCCTCCTGGGGTCTCCTATTCTAGAAGATGCCTATGATGCCTTTATTGAAGAAAAAATTCAAAATTTTTGTGAAGTTTCGGATCGACTCTTTCAAATTAATATACATTCAGCATTTACTATCATTCGGTATTGTCTTTTCGTCCCAAAATTAACTCATGCTCTCCGTTCATCTCAATTTTTTAAACATAAAACACTTTTGGAAAAAATTGACAATATTATTCATAACACGCTTTGTAAAATTTTGAATGCAAATTTGGACGACCGGGCGTGGCTCCAAGCGTCTTTACCGATACGTTTGGGCGGCCTCGGCGTACGCAAAATTTCCGACATCAGTTTACCAGCATTTCTGTCTTCAGTCCATGGCACTGATGAATTAACCAGGAAAATCCTAATTCCTACACTGGTTAATTCTGAAGTGCCAGGCAAGATTGAAGCCATTAATGCTTGGAAAATGTCTTGCCCGGATACTGTTTTGCCCACACATCCATGCTCCCAGAGGCAATGGGATAGGCCGCTCTGCAACGAAGTAAGGAAACAGTTATTGATCACGTGTTCGAATGTTGCAGAACGTGCTCGCCTATTGGCTGTGGGAGAATGGGAATCAGGTGTCTGGCTTCAGGCTCTTCCGTCGCCCAACATAGGTACTATGTTGGACGATATTACATTCAGAATTGCTGCCTGTCTTCGTTTAGGTGCTCCCTGCGTTTCTCCTCATTGTTGTCAATGTGGAGAAGCAGTCGACAGCCTTGGGCATCACGGCCTGTCTTGCAGCAGGAGTGCTGGTCGCAGGTCCCGCCATGCATACATCAATGATATTATCCGCCGGGCTCTTGTCACCGCCGGCGTTCCAGCCGTGCTAGAACCTAATGGTTTGGCTCGCGACGATGGCAAGAGGCCGGACGGTATGTCATTGGTGCCTTGGAAGATGGGAAGGTCTTTAGTTTGGGACGCTACTTGTGTGGATACCCTGGCCCCTTCTCATCTTCCTAGCACGGCGACCTGCGCCTGTGCTGCTGCTGCATCTGCCGAGACACTCAAACGGCGCAAATATAATAATTTGATAGGAAATTATATTTTTGAGCCGTTTGGGGTCGAGACATTGGGCTCGTGGGGTCCAAGTGCACATATGCTTTACAGAGACATCGCAAAGCGTTTGATCGACTCTTCTCGTGACCATAGGGCTGGCCTCTTCTTCGCTCAGCGAATAAGCATAGCTATTCAACGCGGTAATGCGGCCAGTCTTATGGGAACCTTACCATTTGACGGTGATGGGGAGGAATTCTTCGACACCTAGACGGGGCATTGTCAGTTTTGTATAGATAAGTATTTTCCCCCTTTTTTTATTTTGTTGTAGTTATTTTTCTTTTTTTCTGTTCTTTATTTTACTCTGTACATAGTTAATTTAATATTTAATAACCTTGTAAATTTATGTAAATATAAAACTATAGCCATGAATATTATTTGTGTGTTACATGATTTGAGCTTAGTTTTCTATTAAAGTTATTATTATCTTAAACGGTGGTTGTATTTCAAACCAATAGTATGCCTCTGCCTACCGCTAGAGGAAGAAAGCGTCTATACGTATGTATTCTTTATTAATAAAACATGTGTCTTTACTTTAAGTTAAATCTTGATATTTTAAATGCGAAAGTTTGTGAGTGTGGATGTTTGTTACTCTTTAACGCTCGAACGGCTGAATGGATCTGGCTGAAATTTTGTACAGGGATAGTTTTTGGTCAGGAATAACACATGGGATACTTTTGATCCCGGGAAGCGGGAACGGGAACAAAGTTTACGCGGGTGAAGCTGCGGGCATCCGCTAGTAACTTTATATTATAGAGTACGTCGGCATCGCCCCGACACGAACAAGGCCACGCTCCCCTTGAAATTGGAAAGTTGTTCCAACCGATGACCTATGATATTAAAGTATAATCTGTATTCTAATGATGTCTCTTTATTCACTGCTAAATATCAGTGGTTAAATAAATTGGTTAAACCTTTGAATTTGTAAATAATTTATTTGAAATGTCAAGAATAAATTTCAGTAAAAAAATATAAATACAAGCTTTTAAATACTTACAAGGAAGAAAATAAACTTTTAAGTTTCTAAATCCAATCTTGTTAATGTGTTAAGTGCATAACATAATTTCAGTGATAAAATTCAGCCAGGTGCGTGTCGGACTCGTGTATATACTAAGGGTTCCGTACCAAAAAATAGGAAAACGAAATCACAATTAATGTTATGTAAGCCGTACCAAAATATTCATTTCATTCTGTTTATAACTCCACTAAAATCTTTATTTTATTATTTTTTGCTGTAGCGGCCACAAACTCAAAAAAACATTTATTTCGCATAATCCTAATACATAGGCACTTGTGTCACGTCCATGAATACAAATCAAAGTTAGTATCAACAGTATGGATACGGTTTTTTACACGGTACAGGGATATTATAGTCTGAAATAACACATGGGCATTTTTTTATCTCCTGAATAAGTTCCCATAGTACGGTCGGCCAAGAAAGTGGTGTATCAGTTTTGATTTAGTTTTCGAGTCATTGAAAATTACAACAAGGTTCATATTAGATATAATTGAAAGAGTTGCATAATAATGACGTAAACCTTATTGATAAGTATTCATTTGTCGTAAGTCACTTAGAAGTGCATGACATTTTAACCTTTATTAAATAGTGATAAAACATTAATTTCTGCAAAGATAATTGGAATGGTTCTAAATAAAAGTAATAAAATCTTTTTAAATCTTGCAATCTCTTTTTCACATAGAATACTGACAACTGACTTTTTGTCAAATATATTCTTGTTTTCCATCACTTGTTTTCCAAGAACAGCTGTCACGTAAGAAACAGTAGGTATCAATAATCAATATAAAAGGTTGTCAATAATCAGATAAAGATGGCAATAGAAATTGTCAGATATGTCTGCAAGCGAAACTAATCATTATCGCCTATGAATTTGCAAACGATGTTCAACCTTAAGATGGTACACCAATTTTTTGGCCCACTGTACATGGGAACGGGAACAGAATTCTATGCGGACGGAGCCGCGGGTGCTGTCTGGTATTGTGTATTTTGACACATTAAGAAATAATACAAGAAAGACTTTTTGATTTTTCTTTCTGAACTCGATAAACGAATGATACTGGATAGAAAACTATGCCGATATGTCATTTATTACATTATAGACTATTTATTTTTAGGGTTCCGTACCCAAAGGGTGAAAACGGGACCCTATTCATTAGACTTCGCTGTCCGTCTGTCTGTCTGTCTGTCTGACTGACTGTCTGTCTGTCTGTCTGACTGACTGTCTGTCTGTCTGTCTGACTGACTGTCTGTCTGTCTGTCTGACTGACTGTCTGTCTGTCTGTTTATCTGTCTGTCTGTCCATCTATCACGAGGCTATACGCTATCTCAGGAACCGTGATAGCTAGAGACTTGAAATTTTCACAGATGATGTATTTCTGTGGCTGCTAATACAACAACGGTTTGTACGGAAGCCTTCGTGCGCGAGTCTGACTTACACTTGACCAGTATTTTAGACTATTAGCTCAACTTTCTTAAAATTAGTAAATCTGTTACACTACTTACGAAGTTTAGGCCTCTGTGAGCAGTCAAGGTTGAAGGGTAAGTCACATTTCTCTTCTTGATTACTGTAATCATTGAACACCATACCGTCTGGACAAAGCTTTTCGATTATTGCACCATTTCTGAAAATATAAAAGTACCTTTGAGTAACAAAATATATTCTATATGGAGAATGAGTGATGACGACAAATACTCGTAATGTTCAACGGTTGAAGTTTTCCACGGGTTTCATTAGTTTGGCTCTGAAACATACCTCCGACAGACGTTTCTCTGCCGGATGAGCCGCCGACGGAACGTTTCGATTATGAGTTGTTCACCAACAGAACCTTTCAACTACGATCGTTTTGCCGACGGAGCGATTAATTCAACCATAATAAGTGAATGGTTAACACCCCGACTCGGATCGGTTAGGTTAGGTTAAATAAAACCACAAAGGCTAAGGCGAGAGCTCCGCTCCACTTCGCTCCCGCCTTAGCCTTTGTGGTTTTATTTTGTTTTGTCGACGAACTCTTACTTGGTGAACGATTCTATTGTCGATTTACTCATGAATTAATCGTTCTGTCGGCGAAACTTTCGTAGATGAAAGGTTCTGTCGGTGAACAACTCATAATCGAAACGTTCTGTCGGCGGCTCATCTGGCAGAGAAACGTCTGTCGGATGTACGTTAGAGAATCCATTAGTTTTATCTAAGCTGCTTCAGTAAAATATGTAGCAGTTCTAGTCATGTTTACAAAATAAATAAAATTGGAAGATCTATCTATAGTTTAGCTACATTTGAAGCATAGATACCGTAGTGAATAAAAATATTAATAATCATTTGATGGCTCTTAAAAAGCACCGTTTTATTCTGAACATCCGGTCGAAATTGACAGGCCAACAGTAATAATATTGTAAACATTCATTAGCATTGTCAAACATTTCAGACCGACAAAAAATCCTTTCACTGTGCAAAAAGAAGTTAAGCAAATATTGGGTAACCAGACTTTGAATTTATGAAGTTGCAAGGTTAACAAACTCACAAGGAAAATCAAACGTGCATTTTGCATACACAAAAAACAGAGTGATTTATTTCCAACACAAAAGTGCTTTTCCATATTATAAGCTGGTTTTATTTTACGAAGACACGTCAGGGTTCAATATGAGGTCAATTTTTTGTTGTAAATTAATTTCGTGTCGTTGTATCCAAATATGGTAGAATTCATAAATAAGAAGGTAAGATAATATATGAGATGATATTTTTAGTAGACCTCGGAATCAGAGGTTAAATAAATCACATAAATTATTTTCTGAGTTTTAAATATTCTGTATGTATAAGTAGGGTCCCTGAAGTTAACTTGTCTAATAGTATAACAGAGGTCACTATAAATAGAAAGCGGAGCAGCTCTATTATATTCATAGGATACCTACTGCTGCAGAGGATGTAGGCAGATGAAAAGGAAAATTAGATCAGTTTACAAAAGAAGAATCCGAAAATAGTCTGAGACTCATATTTCCATATGCCATCAATTTAAAATTAGGTTCAGGTTCATCATCACGCCTTTATCCCCGAAGGGGTAGGCAGAGGCATATTATATACCCACATTTCACCTTTTTATAATTTGTCCCACGTAATACGTTGTGAACCGTATTGCCGTGTTAAAATGGACAGGCGCAGGTTGTGACTGCCTGCTGTTGAAATAAAGCCTTCAACTTGGCTTAACGACTGCCATTTTACTGGCAACCGGGACCAACGGCTTAACGTGCCTTCCGAAGCACGAAAACGCTCAAATAAATGTCACAAAGTGATCACATGGATGGTCACCCATCCATGTACTGGCCATAGTGAAAGTTGCTTACCGCAGTGATCGTTTACAGAACACTGAGTCCGCAGGGCCACGAGCGCTTCAATTTAATTTAAAATTATTTTTTGTAAAAATTATACCTGCATTCGTAGTATTTATCACACTGCTCGGCATCAGCGAAGAAACCATCTTCAGGGCACTCATTGGTTATTTCTGGTTCTTTGTCAGGGTCTGGAGTGACGTCACGAGCTGGTGTGTTCGTTCGTTTCTTGTTTGCACGCTTTGGTACTGCTGATGATGCTAACACTGGAAGTAAACAAAATACATGTTTAGAAAGTTTATTGTTTACAAAATAAAACAACGAGATTTCATAAAATGGAGTCTACTCAGGCTTGACATGAAGAATCGGAATGTACCTACGACGGTATTGCGCTGCTTTTACCGAATGAGGCATATTTTTAAGTTTTATAGAGAGACCTTATTCTTAGCATTCCACGGATTCACCGTGCGGACGACGGGTTCGTAGCGAGGCACAAGAAGGAATACCTCGACAGCGCGGCGTCTGGGACTTGCGACCCAATATGTAGGTTTAGGATGGTCACCTTTTAATGCTCATAAACGCCCCTTCCACCGTCAACAATGTCTGCCCTCCCTGCCCAAGCATTCATATCAACATAATATATTGTAAACTAACTATAATAATAATATGTTACCTAATGGATATCATTCCGGATTCAAAAGTGAGAAGTTTGAATGCAATGCAGATTAATAAAATTCCTACATTTTAATGGTATTATTAACTGAAATTACATTGCACCCAATGAGAAAAGAAAAAGCGTTTTAGTTTCGCGTAGTTGACGTCGCTAAGAGAAGCGCAGAATATCTATCTGATTGCTCTAGTAACTCCTGAATAAAACGTCTCATTCAGTTCAGTTTTGTTTCTCATTATCATTCAGCTGCAGTTGTGCAACAGCAGGTACATATTTGTAACGTATAATTTGCTCTATTTCTTCAATTAATTATAGTTAATTGAACGTTTTTAATCAAAAGCCGAATCTTTTTACGCAAATGGTTATTGCAACATGTCTTGGCATTGCAACAGTTTACTAAACACTGACATATTCTGTTTGGATGATCTAGTTCCCGTTGCTCTATGCGAGGACCAAATCGGTTTTGTTGATTTGATTGAATTTGATGAAATTTTACTGTAAAAGATTCGACTTTGAAGATTGACATAAGTTACCTATTTCATCTCCGCGTCTTTTAAATTGCTTTCAAATGCGACCTGAATTGTTGGAGACCGTTTTATTTGCGTGATAGAAGCAGCTGTATTTTAGCTTTTAATTTTCTGCTTAGTTGGAAGTGGCTGCCGTCTGACCGTCCAACCCTGATAACGAGCATCTGCACTATAGTGTGTGCGACACTAGGAACACTTCTGGCCGGTGAAATGTTGCACTTGCAGATTGCTTGGGCTTTAAGGGAAGGTGGGCCAACGGAGGCGGCACCTTTGATGTTTTCGGGTTGCGGCGATGCAATCGTTCGGGAATTTGGTAGGTTTTCGTATACAGGGTGTCCCAGAAGTCGACGTCAAGCCGGAATCGGGTAACAGGCTAGGTCATAATAGTTGTCAGAAAAATTAAAAAAAAAATCTAGGTCTTGTATTTTAAAAATTATGGACGTGTGCCTTGTGACGGTTTTTTCATTCCTGTTGCTCAGTAATGTACTTTTTTGTTTTGTTTTTTCTCTAATGTAACCCTAAATACTTTTTCTTTAAAGTTTAAAGGCAATTTTTTTAGCTCGGAAGTAAAATGTCACCATTTGCCCAACCAAAAATTTTTTTTTAACGTCCATAATTTTTATAATACAAAACGATTTTTTAAAATATTTTTCTGACAACTATTATTACCTAGCCCATTACCCGATTCCAGCTTGACGTCGACTTCTGGGACACCTTTTTTTTTACAGTCGCCAAATTGACCTCGCCAGCCTGATGGAAAGCCGTGGCGCATCTAGCGATTGGAGGCGACTCTCACAGTCCGTAAGACTTCTGACAATGGTCCTCAATTTGGCGGCCCTGTGATGTGCCTTTTCACGCTCCGCTTGAAGAACCCAGGATTGTAAGATGAGGGAAACACGTGATCAGGCAGGTCGTTACAGGTTTTTATAGTTCGACAGAGGAACGAACGTTTGAAACGCTCAGCTCTAGCAAAGATGCTCCCCACTGTGTATGAGTGGTATCTCTGCTCAGCACGCGTTGTTCGGGATCGGAAAGAAGAGGGTGAGATCAGGTTGAAGAGCTCTTAAGAACACTCGCCGTGATCAATTCGGTAGAAGGCAGCCAAGTACGCTATGGTTCTTCGCTGCGCCAACAGCTTGAGGCCTCCCCTTACCTCAGGACAACCAATAATTCGGATAGCAAGTCTCTGCATAGCGTCAAGCGCGTATAGTAAGTACCTCGTGGAGTTATCCCAAAGGCGAAAATAGTATCTACTTAGTTATTTAAATAATTGTAGATCGACCAATTTTACGAATACATATTCTATTTCTATTATTTATTCTATACCTTTAAAAAAAATTAACAAAAAGAAACCGACTTCAATTAAAACTAAAAACTGAAAAATAAAGTTTACACACAAAGTTAGTATATTCTGATTTATCAGATATTATTAAATATAATACAGAAATCGGTGCCCATTTAAACTTTGAAGGCTTAGGAAGGCATTAAAAATTTCCCTCATAGTCATATTATTGTGCTTGCTTGTGCTAAGTAAACTTTATTTTTCAGTTTTTAGTTTTATTTGAAGTCGGTTTCTTTTTTGTTAAAAATTGTTTTTTCACTATTTTTGTGACGTGTAGACTGAAAATCTATCTATCTAGGTGTAAAGTTCACGACAGTACAAATTAATCAAACCCAAACACAAGGTAACTGCTGTATATCGTTAGGGAATTCTCTCTACTGTCTTTCGTCTCCATCATCAGATTGACTCCAGACCTTCATTAAGTTGTACTACTTTAAAGCCCTTAATAAATGAAATTACAAATGCCCTAGATGCCCCTACAATTTTTAAAAGTTTCCTTCGATTTCTCCAGGAAGCCATCATCAGATCCTGACTTCCTTAAAATGGGACCACCATGGAATTATCTATTTTCGAACGAATAAAAAATTTTTGCATATCAGTTCATAAATGACGGAGTTCTGAGCGAACAAACATTTAAAAAAATAAAAAAAATATAGATCGAATTGAGTAACCTCCTCCTTTTTTGAAGTCGGTTAAAAAAGGGAAATTTATGGATGATTTTTCTATCCAGGGAAGTTCATTAGATCTCTTGTAACTGAATACGAATTTGACTTTTTTGAATCCTTTACTAATATTTTTATATTTTTTAGCAATCTAAATTCTTTCTTTATAGCTTCAGATTGTTTTAAAAAAATCAAAAGTTCAACCACAGCCCCTTAAATAATCACACATTTTTTTCGTGTGGATGTCATGGATGGTATGGTATTACCGACTAAAAACATACGCTCCCGACCGTAGGTCGTCCTACGGTCTGGAGCCACGGGTAAGCCCTCAGAAGGATATCTCAGGGCTACCGACATACTTTGGTTACCACCTCGGTTTGGGTACTATCCCGCCACTTTTGGGGCACACTATTGATTTGACTAGTTATAAACATAACATGCACGTTCTCATACCAACTTGATGATATTTTTCTCATGAATCTATAATATCATGCTTACGTTACGCTTCCTATGTTAGTCAAGTAAAACTAGATCACATTGAGTCGACGACTTCCTGAAGTTCAATGGTGCAACTAACCATTTACAAAACTTAATCTAGATCAACTTTGAAATTAATACTGTCGATAACTTCAAGAGCTACTTCCTGCTGCCCAGAGGCCACCTTGTTACATAAGAATTGACAGTTTAAGTTTTTTTTTTTTTTTTTTTTTTTTATATTCAGCTCGCCAAATTGACGTCGCCACCAGCCTGATGGTAAGAAAGCAGTGGCGCATCTAGCGATTGGGGGCCACTTCTTACAGTGGTCCTCAAGTTGGCGGCCCTGTGATGTGCCTCTTCACGCTCCTCTTGAAGAACCCGGGATTGTAAGATGAGGGAAAGACGTGTGCGGGCAGGTCGTTCCATGTTTTTATAGTTCGACAGAGGAACGATCTTTTGAAACGCTCGGTTCTGGCGAAGATTCTCTCCACTGTGTATGAGTGGCATCTCTGCCCGGCACGCGTTGTTCGGGATCGGAAAGGAGATGGTGGGATCAGGTTGAAGAGCTCTTCAGAACATTCGCCGAGATACATTCGATAGAAGGCAGCCAAGGACGCTATGGTTCTTCGCTGCGACAAAGGTTCGAGGCCTCCCGTCACCTCAGGACAACCAATTATTCGGATAGCACGTCTCTGCATAGCGTCAAGCGCGTCTAACAAGTACCTCGCGGAGTCATCCCAAAGGTGAGAACAGTACTCGAAGCAGGGACGAATCTGCGTCTTGTACAGTAAACATCTCTGATGTGGCGTGAAATACCGTCTCACCTTATTCAGGAATTCTATTGATATTTTAATTTGAAATCTGTAAAAGGTATTTTGTCATCGATCAAGCGGTCACACTCAAACCGCTAAACGGATATAGGTGAAAATTGGTAGAAGGATAGATAAATAGTCTGGAATAACATATTTGATACTTTTTATCCCTCGAATATGTCCCAATATGATGTAGAAACTGGAACACCATTTGCCTGTGTGTGAGAATCTACTGTATTTATTTGGCTGAATGTTTGTCAATAACAGGGTAAAATTAATGGATAATCGTAAACAACGCTTATCAACTGTGTGAAAATTCTAAATACTGTTCAAGTCATTTGCTGGTCTAGAAAATATTAAATATTTCGAACAAGTTTAAACTTTTTTACTTCAACGAGTTGTATATACCTACCTAGTTTTGATGGACATCTGAGTCTCATATGGCAATGGCTAGTGGATTGACAGAGTTATAAATTGAATATGCATATAAGTTTTGACTAGGAAATAAATATGATATTTTATCTTGATTAATATTTCCCGTGAAATCTTAATTTACGCAAGTGGAACTGCCGACATTAACCATCATCGAATAAATTTATAATACATTGGCTATTGGAGCTTCTGCCCTTGAATTATAGCTGTTTTGATTCGATATTAAAATACTGGCTCGTAAATAAATTATAACAAAGTTATAAAAACATTACCCTCCTTTCTTCGGCAGTTCGGGTAAAAACACTAATGAATGAAACCGTAGTCCATAGACGTTTGCAAAACCAGAAATGCTACACTCGCGCCGCCGAGAAACAAGACGTTTATAATAATAATATAATCATAGGCTTTTCATGTACTACTTCACATCGGCGTATGATTATTTTCATTTTTTGGTTCCGTACCTCAAAGGCAAAAACTCGGTACCCTCTTATGATCAATTTTGTTCGTTCTTGTTCAAGAAGTTCAACCAAGCTGTCGAACACGTCGGATAGGAAATAGAGCCCTCGAAATTTGTAATAACGTTTATAAGAACTGTTCAGACCATTGAAGATAGATTGTCAGCTCATTTGATCCATATTGTATCTCAAATTAAATAAGCAAGTCAATCTCGCAAGAGTTAAGAGAATGGTGTTCTAAAATTAAATAGAAATCTAACCGATTTCACAGAAGTAGTCGAACATTATTATTGAAAGCTTTTCCAAATATTCGCAATAGCCTTCTGTGTAGGTATATGTGATAATAGAAATAGTTTGCTTAACGTTTTCTCCGTTACATAACCAGGCGTAGTCAATGAGGTTCTGTGTCAAGACAAAATAAATACTTACCATGTTACGATATCAGCCATTTGACCTTAATTGTAAATTGTTATATTTTTGAATTATGTAAAAAGCATTGTCTTTTTCGTTCGAGCAAAAATCGGTCATAGTTCAAGTAACTGGTATATAATTCCCTTATTATTATTATACTTCCAGAATATTTTTAATCATTTAACGGGTAGGTACGTGTGTCACGTTGAAATCAATTCACGAGAAGTGCTTTAGAGGTTCTTTATAGCTAATGGCGGTGACTTCCGAACCCGGTGGTATCTTCGGTTCATTTTTATACATATCTCCGGTTAAGAATGTCTATGGTTTGGCTTTTAAGTTCAATCCCGCAAGATTTTTCCACATCTTTGTTGCCTCATCTGTTAGTAAAAAGGTAAGGAGATAAAAAGATCCGCTATCCTTGGCGGACCAGCCATATCCTGTGAAGAGCTGAATGAGGTGGTGCGCTGGCGAAACTTTACCATTTTAGTACATAGAAATTTAGAGTAATATGAATTCAAGTTTGTCTTTGACTTTTTATGTTACAAATTCATATGCGCTCGGAGTAATGTTATTTTATTTTACCTATTTGTTCCCGCTGGTACATAAACAAACTTCATTGAAATCCAATGGCGCTTTCGTGCGTAGAATATAAACACTTTTCTCCGTTAGTTACGCACAATTTGATATATTGGTTATTCAGATCATGCATCATTCAAAGACGTGTCATGGCATGAATTTATTACTTAGTTTCATGCAATGACATTTATACAAGCTTGCACTATTCATACGTAATGAATTGGGCATTAGATCCAACTTGTTTTGAGATGTTTAAGTTACACTTCTCCCAGTGTGATCTCCAATTGTGATGACATTACTGTTTTTGAATAAACCTATAAAGCCTTTAGCAAAATCCAATATTGTATTCCTCTGAGAAAACTATATCAAGCACATTGCGTATTCTACAATGAAAACTTACATGTGACGAAATATAAACATGAAGTCTCACATGTGTAGCCTTAGCACATGGGACTCAATTCAAATTAATAATTCAATGAAAAGTTCTCTAATCTTTTAGAGGTCCCTATTAAGCCTACATTACTATAAAACCTCGCAGGTCATCGTCGTATTAAAGGAAGTGGAATTTCAAACCAATAGTGATAGCAGTAGTAAAAAAAGGCCTTTGGGAAAGGTCGCCAGGTGAAGGGAGACTCTAATTGCAAAATTCAGGTAGTCAAAATATCAATTCAAACTGTAATAATATCCGGAAGTAAGGAACTGATTTCGCTGCGATGCAAACTAGTGCTGATGTGTTTTGATGCTCTTTTTGCAATGACAGACCGCCATTCTACCTACAGGAGTCTGTAGCTGGGGATCGTGCGAAGTATGGCCATATACGGGACCCCTGTATGGGTGGAGACCCTGATGGCCGCGGGGCGGGAGCGGGAGAGAACTCGCCCAACCGAGTTCCGCAGTCGTCGTCTCTTCGACCAAGACTATCGGTCTGCATGACAGGGGGCCTAAGGACGGTGAGGAGGCTGCTCGACGTCCTTACAGAAGCAGACCCTAGACGGCAGAGTGACGTGAGAGATTTACGCACGCCCTCCTTAAGAAGCGATGATACCCGAAAAATCCCAACGCAAGCCGTAGGTCTGTTGGGAGTCATGGGACATCCTTACGAGGGCTCACCCAGGGCTCCCAACCGTAGGCTGCTAGGCGTTACGTGAGGTTTTTTAGTCGGTAGGAATCCAGCTTAGCATCCATTAAGGATTTTACCTCACGTCAAAAAAAAAATAGACTGCTATAGCGTGTAGTGGGTAAATCGGAACGTTCGGGAGTTTCACACAGGTTTTTCATCTCTCCAAGTTTCTTGATTTTATACCCCGCAGAAAAGCTTCACTCATGGTGGAATTGTAGTGAAATTGTTTAGAGTAGATTGAGTTGTATGGCTTCAAGTCGTTGATCGGCAGCTGTGCTAGAATTTTAGGGAAATTTTCCAAAAGAGTCCGAGACGGTGAATTGATATGACGTCCTAAATCTTCTATTACGTCAATGGAGCAGTAAGATCATTCCAAATGTTGACGAGTTCGTCGAGGCGGGCGGTGGCGTCGTCAGAGGCTGCTAGGACAACCAGTCTCCATGGTCCTTTGGTCAAAGTCTATGATAAGAGCACTGGGGTTATGCTTCCGAGGCCGTACCCGTATCTCCGTAGGTGGGTGAAAGGACAGCGGGTATTTTTAGTCAATAGCATCCATGAGGATTTTCAATAGTAAGAAAAGAAGTCATTACTTATTAAAACCTACAACGGTAGATGATCTTTTCGTTGCTTAGAATATTCAGAGAATTTCGGATACTCAAAGCAATAAACCTTATTTACAAATTAAATTGCGGATACATTTCATAAGTTTTATAACTTCCGTTTTTTTTTAATTAAAGGTAACTTTCAATAATGTTACAAATAAGTACAATACTAAAAGACCCTGTGGCTTTACTTCAGTATAATTTGATTATCTATCTCCCAAGGTGAAAAAAATGTTTTTCAAATAAAGTAGTTTGTCTTTTTTTTCAGACTTATAACTATCCCCGTTTTAAAATCATCTCAATTCTTTCACCCACTGCAACTGAGTTCGATGAAGTCAGTTTATGAATGTCCACTGCACAGGATTGCAGTCGCTTAGCGAAGTTAAAGGTCTTATGGACCTTTAACTTCGCTTAACAACTAAAGAGAGTGACAACCAGTTTCTGAACACTTCAATACCGTTATTGGCACATCATATCTGCATACATCTTCGTGTAAAAGCCTGCCTGTTTCTTTTGTTTACGTCACAGAAATCGTTACCAAGGTTTAGTCTAAACCTATTTGTTCAATAGTCGAACAATGTTTCTCTTAGTACTTTCTCTTTTCTCAGATCCGAAAGCTTTGATGTTTCTTCTTTGTCGACATTCGTTACAGTTGCATTGTTCGACATTTAAATAAATATTTAGGTCTCTGCTAAGAGAAAGACACACTTCAGAGAACATTTAGTAAAAAGTTTAATGAACGAATGAGGTTTTACTTCTACTGTGTAACTTTTCCTTTAAAAAAATTCTAGTAAGCATAGAACAAGCATTTAAATTTAGTACTGGTCATAACTTTTTGAAAGTTTCACAGATTACTGCTACAGTTAAACAGGAATGGAATTGAAACTCCAAGGTCAACGGGTACCCTGTCATATTGTGATAGTTTCTCGCATTGAACTATAATTCTTTCAGTAAAGGTTATTCAAATAGGCCACATCGAAATAAAAGTACATGCATTGTATTTAAATATTACGGCAATAAAAGAAAACTGACAACAAAGGAAGCACTAGATTTTCAAATTTTAACTTACCAACTAAGCAGCATAGTATAACGACTCCTACGCACGACCGGAACGCCATCTTGTGACAACACTAGTCTATCACTTAGTTCTATTTAACGGTCACAATATGTGACTTTATTATAATAATATTTGACTGACGCCCGCACCGTACTATACAGCACTGACTTACTTACTTTTTGTCAACCATTCTTAGCTCTGTAGCAGCTCAGCGAAAGGTTACACTATTTCCCTCTCTTTTTCTCACGCACTGGATATTATATTTCTGTCTCGTGTTTGTGGTCTATAGATCCTGTTATTGTTTTACGTGTTCTGCAAGTAAATTAACAAATTCCAGTATGCAGTTATTGGCTATTAATTGGCTGGATCGTAATATCAAATATTAATTAGAAATGCCTGCCCATAATCCAAGAACATTTTTTGCAGTACCTATAACTGTTTAAGCATAACATTTTTGTGGCTTTATGAAAGTTGCGATGTTATCATCTAACTGACCGCGTATAGCTTTTCATTACAATTTTGACAACGGTTTTCATCACATCAAACTATCTCCAGAATAATAATAAAAGAATAAAATAATAAAAACAATAAAAAACAATAAAAAACAATAAAAGAATAATTATGTGAAGTTGCTCCATCAGCGCCACTAGAGCAATAAAATAAACTTTGGCATCAATATAATTTTGAAATCATCAATATTTTGATCCGGTCTATACAATTATTGCAAATTGATAACAAATATTATACCGATGCACAGTATATAATTATGCCTCAGTAGCGGTAATCCTCTTCTTTTAATATTTTATGATGGATAACAGCCAAACTAAGCTTGTAGTAAAACTCCAAAATGTCTATTTCACATAGTTTTAGAGAAATTGAAGAAATCAAGAAAAGTCCATGGAAACCATTCATCTCCTGTGTTATTCGTTTTATTTTCATTTGTTTTTTTTTTTGCATAATTGAGTTATAGTTTTAAGCATCGATTTATTTAAAAAAAGTGAGCAATGTCATCTATTTCAGCGAGATTTTTTTTGGAATTATTTAATTTACTTTTTTCCAGGGGCCTCTGTTGACGGTCGCATTTTTTAAAAAACCGGTCAAGTGCGAGTTGGACTCGCCCATGAAGGGTTTCGTAGCAGCAAGTAACATAATATAAAAGTTCTTATAGTTCATTGTAACTTTGATTGATGTTTTAACACGTTCGCAGTGGTAGTGATTTTTCTAACCGAAAATTACGGTTTATGACGTATTAAAAAAAAACTACCAGCTTTATCTCGTTCGAATTAATTTTCGTTGGTAGTTTTTATGGCAATGTACATCATATAATTTTTTTAGATTTATCATTCTCTTAGTTTAGAAGTTAGAGGGGGGGGGGGACACACATTTTTCCACTTTGGAAGTGTCTCTTGCGCAAACTATTATTTTTAGAAAAAAATGATGTTAGGAACCTCAATAGCATTTTAAAGACCTATCTATAGATATCCCACACGTATAGGTTTGATGAAAAAAAATATTTTGAGTTTCAGTTCTGAGTATGGGGACCCCCGAAATTTACTACTTTTTTTCTAGTTTTATATAAGAATCTTAATGCGGTTCACAGAATACATCTAGTTACCAAGTTTCAATGGCATAGGCCTTATAGTTTCGGAGAAAAATGCTGTGACACACGGACGGACAGACAGACAGACAGACAGACATGACGAATCTATAAAGGTTCCGTTTTTGCCATTTGGCTACGAAACCCTAAAAATGTCGAATTGTTAAATTTAGATAGTACTACTACTATAAAAAAAAATTACGCTGCAAGCCTAGGACAGCCCTCTGCTCAATATTAGTTTTATGTCATTGTGGGATATCTGATAATTGGGGGTTGAATATGGACAAAGATAAAATTAACAATGTACTGAAATTCACGTTCGACCCCTCGGGGGTTGAACGTGGCCTACATTTAGGGGTTGAATACGGACGGGGGTTGAAACTTGGGGGTTGAACGTGGACTAAGCCGGGAAAAGTATATATATCCTGGGACATCCTTACGGGGACTTACCCTGTGGCTGCCGACTGTAGTCCGTGGTAGGGCATTGTGTGGTTTATGTCTGGAAGAGTTCAGCGTAGCATCCATGAGGTATGTCCACACGTAAAAAAAAACGTTGCGTAAACTCTAATAACAGAAACTACCTTCTGTTATATTTTCGGATTAAAATATTTACTTATATATTTTGAAATGTCTCTTACAGCTATTAGAAAAGAGAAAATACTAACATTAAGTACTATGCGGTAGGTAGACCGTGCGATAGAATTGGAAATATGAATAGGTACCTAAATTGTAGCTTAAACAGAGAATAGCTATTTTTAGAAGCGAGAGGCGGCTATTTATCTGATTTATTTTCTTCGATAGTTTATGTGGTGATGACTCAAACATACTTGCGTATACCAGATACATTATTCAACAGTAATAAGGCATAAAATGCTTGGTGCTACAGATTAATTCTTTTTCGAATATTGCTAATTAGGCTGTTCCCCGCAGCTTCGTCCACATAGAAGTCGTTATCGCGTAAAATCATTACCCTCGTTTTGCGTAGTCGCTAGTCGGTTAAAAAGTTGCCAATGCCCTTCTCAAGGACTCAAACTATCTCAATACGACTCATCGCTTCAGCAGGTTAGGCGTGAAAGCATAACAGACAGACAAACACAGTTACTTTTGCATTTATAATATAAGTAGGGATTACATTAATAATGACAAGTACGATATTTTGTGAGTGTGGATGTCTGAGTGTTAGGATATGTTTGTTACTTTATGTATTTTTATACCCGAAATATGTTCCGGGAATTTATCAACATTAATGGATTTATATCCACCCCTTTATGATAGCGGTCATAAAAATCATAGTTAAAATTAAGTATACATAGTACTATAGAAGGATAACACCACGTGCAGCGCAGTGCCTGCTGCCTTGCTCAAAATTAACGCAGTAGGTAGCACTGTTGCACAGTACCTCAGTGGCAGCACTGCTGTTTGCTGCTGAATTCGGAATCATACCTTAAAACTGTGTTAAATAAAATGCATGTAGTCTCGCGTACACTAACCTTAAAGAACTTCAGTGCAGTTTTGATCAATAATTGCATCATTTTAGCACAACTTATTGTGACTGACACAGAAAACTGAAACTCTATAAGTAACTAGATAGATAAATTTTATACTGAGTATTGGAATTGGCAACACAAAATGAATTTAACTTCAACAATAAAGTGTATCTTGACTGTTGCAACTGTAACCTTGAATCGAAATCAAAAAACAACACAAAAACCGTGTGTGTAATGATGAAACAATTTCGCCGAACGGGTTGCGTATATTATAATTATATTATTATTTCCTTTTTGCTCATGTCATACTGTAACTCATACACAGTGGAGAGAATCTTCGCCAGAACTGAGCGAAGCAAAAGATCATTCCTCTTTCGAACTATAAAAACATGGAACGACCTGCCCGCACACGTGTTTACCTCATTTTACAATCCCGGGTTCTTCAAGAGGAGCGTGAAGAGGCACATCACAGGGCCGCCAACTTGAGGACCACTCAGAATGTCATAAAGTCTTACTGACTGTGAGAGTGGCCCCCAATTGTTAGATGCGCAACGGCTTTCCATCAGCTTCATAATTAGTAGCAGATCATCATAAAGATCCATGTAGGCAAAACTCTGAATTGTCAACAGAGTTCTTTACAATGATAGAGAGACTTTGTGAAATTTCTTATAGCGCGTGCTAGATACAGCATAATTTATTCTTTTTATTAATATAATAAATGCAGAAATCTGTGACTGTGGATGTTTGTTAATATTTTACGCTCTAACGGCTGAACGGATCTGACTGAAATTTAAGATATAATTTAGTCCAGTACTTGATAATCATAGCTCTCAAAATACCTTCTGTTAAATCAGGAATTTAAGGCTCTACAATGGCCAAAATTGTTTCAGGTGATTGCGATCCAGGAAAACATATAAAATTGCGAAAAGTTTTTGTTTTGTGTGACAATTGTGTTTTTTTTTTGGTTCAAGTTTCATATAAAACTTAAGCTTGATTCTTTAATAAAGATTTAATCAAAAATTACACAAGGTCCATGGTACTTCTCTCATTAAAGTTAATTTCCTTATTGCATTGTTAAAGCCGCAGATAAATAAAATATAGTTAAAATTCTTTGCTTGAAACCATTACCTATTCTTTTGTTTATAACGATGTCATTAAAACTACGCTTGATCAAATCTTTATTGCCCTTGTATTATGCCTAGTGCTATGTAGTAAGTAGGTATCTAATTTTTGATACAATGCAAGCTTAAAGTATTCTTTATCAAGAAAATAAACCTCTTGGATACATGGGGGATTTTATGTAAAAGAAATAGTCCAAATATTGTAGATTGGCCTTCTAGGAACTAAGATTTACTCGTATTATCTAAAACTAACACAGTCGTGTTTGTTACAACACTTTTAACTCCAGAACGACTGAACCGCGGACGCCGTGACTTTCATGACTTTTGATTTGTTTATTTTTGTCTTTATTCGAATAGTAGAATGACTAAAATTGGATTGCCGGTAGAGCCAGATTACATACAATAATTTTACGTGATAATATCTTAAGAAAACACAAAGGTAGTCGGATGATGACGTGGCAGAGAGGCAGATATGTCTCAAAGCGAACACTTAGACCGATTATGCGTTTCTATCGCTAACTTCGCGGTCTTGCTTGCACAAATATCAGGCGGAACGTGACAATTAGTCATGATTTTTCATGCGTCCATCGATAGTTTTGACGTCAAAAACTGGATAAATTTACAAAAAAGAAAATTTTCTATGGAACTAGGTTCTATTTTTAATTTCTCGTTTCATGTTTCGTTCGCATTCAGACTAACAAGTTTCAAGAAAACGTAGTTTTCTACGTTTTCTTGAAAATGCTTTAAAATGAAGTTAATGATAACAAAGTATCACAATTACTTTTTTTAAACGTGAAGAAAATCCATCTTGGATGCTAGGCCGGACTTTTACCGACTAAACACCAACACTTTTCCTACCTAAACATGTTGGTTTTTAACCCCCGACGGAAACCCGGACGGGGTGTTATAAGTTTGAAGTGTGTGTGGGTGTGTGCGTGTGTGTGCGTGTGTGTGTGTGTGTGTGTGTGTGTGTGTGTGTGTGTGTGTGTGTGTGTAAGTTTGTCTGTGGCATCGTAGCGCCCAAACGGATGAACCGATTTTGATTCTGTTTCTTTTGTTTGAAAGATGGGTTAGGGGAGAGTGTTCTTAGCTACGTTTTATAAAAATCGGTTAAGCCATTTCAAAGATATGAGGGGTGAAAGTGGGGATGAAAAATTAAATTTGTTCAAATATACCCGTGTTGGATATCAAATGAAAGGTTATAACTTATACATCACGATACTGTAAGTTTTATGAAAATCGGTTTAGCCATTTGAAAGATATGAGGAGTGGAATGTATTTCTAATTCTGTAACCACACTCCGCGCAATTCGCATTAACTCTGAATAATTGTTGATAGACTATACGTATGTTGATATTAAAAAGCCCCTATAAAAAGCATGAAATAAAAAATTAAATTTAAAATTTAAAATACCCCCGACTCACAAAAAAAGAACAATAAAAAACCTGTAAAAAGTAAAAAATAACTATTATATTATGACCTATCTACCCTAAGTATTGAACCTTTATTATTTTTATAGGTAGCTATATTATTTACGTATTCATATTTTTAACTAACAGTTTGTCTCGTTGGGGACCGCTCACCTAATCATAACATATTTTAAATTTTAAATTTAATTTTTTTTAGTCGATAAGATTCCAGCATAGCATCCATGACGAATAATTATTACCTACGGTTAGGAGCCCCGGGTTAGCTCTTGGAAGGATATCCTAGGGTTCCCAACAGACCTTGGCTACACCTGCGGCCTCACCTAGGGGGTTTGGGTGCTATCCCGCGTGTTTGGCGAGTTGTTTGGGTGTTATCTCGCTTCTTGCTGCGTGTGACGTGCGTGAAATAATCACATCATGCGTCTTGGGTCTACTTCTGTAAATACGGTGATTAGCCCTCCCACTGTCCTCAGGCTCTTTTACAATTATTAATATTCGAAACTGCTATAAAACACCTTTGCAAGTAAAATTGACGTTATGAACTTAAAGGGTCCGTTGGTTCCCTTTCCTTTAAGTCCTTTTAAGACTTATTACTTGGCAAAAAAGAGTGTAAAAAAATTAGAGGCGCCAGTGTACTATTTAAGGCAACTCGTTAGAAAGAACATTCATTAATTTACAGTAAAGTGTACACACATTGTATTACTTCATTAATTACCTGATGAAGTTTTGACAATATTGCGAACATGCACGATATTAATTCCGTTTCAAAACGTTTTGCCAAGCTGTAGTACCTCCACAATATTTTGTGAAAAATATATAAAATGTTACATTCATCAAAAACGAACATTAATTATATTTAATTTTAATGTAGAAATTAAATTAATTGCTGTGAAAAATATTCATGAAGTTGCTAAGAAAGTGCTAAGTTTACTTAGCAGTCTAGCGCATAAATGAAAACAGACCAAGTGCGAGTTGGACTCGCGCAAAGAGGGTTCCATACCAAAATCGGCAAAAGTACGTTTGTTGTATAGGAACCCAACTTAATTCCTCCTTTTTTAATTTTACAATTTGCTGTTGTAACGGCAATAGACAGGGAGTTCATCCTCACACTCTACATCCGGAGCGTTCCAGCATGGTTAGATCCGATAGGGGTTTTCTTCCGCGCACGCTTATGTTGTGGAATGATCTCCCTGCCTTGGTTTTCCCAAACGCTTACAGTATGGGGTTCTCAAAAGGGGTCTTAGGTTTATAGGGTAAGCCGCGCGAGTGTGGCGCCTCTGGTGTTGCAAACGGTCATAGGCTGCGGTGACCACCAGTCCTTCTGGGAGCCGTTTGCTTGTGGTACAAAAAAAAATACAGAAATAGATCATCTGTAAAAATTTCATCGCTCTAGCTTTCACGATTTCTGAGATACAGCCTCATGCCGGACAGACAGTCAAATATACAGACGGTCAGCGAAGTCTCAGGACTAAGGTCCCATTTTTACCCTTTCGGTGCGGTACCCTAATACCAGTTTGTTTACTTATACGCTAGCTATAGCTCTTATGTCTGTCAGCGTCGTTTCTCTAATTCCCGGGGCTAAAACCACAAGACAAATTGTCTCCGTACGGGAGTCCCAGGAAAATTCCCGGTAGGATTTCTCGGTTTTCACTAACGCCTACAGTATGGGGTTCTTCAAAAGGGGTCTTAGAAGGATTTTTCAGGGTCGGCAGCGCGAGTGTGGCGCCTCTGTTGTTGCAAACGTTCATAGGCTGCGGTGACCACCGGTCCTTCTGGTGGGCCGTATGCTTGTCTGCCACCTTAGTGGTATAAAAAAAAGGATGTCCTAGTATTTCCAGGCAGACTTTGGCTACTGCCTACTGCCGCCTTCTTAAGCGGCAGTAGGCAAAAGGCGGCAGATTGGGTGCATCCCGTGTCTTTAAGGGTTGCTTCGGGTGTTTTCTTGCGGTGTGAGGCGTGTGAATCTCCTACATCCTATCGTCTTAATATGCTTGCTTCTGTAAGGATGGCAAAAAGCTCCCCACTATCCTCAGGTTCCCGGTCATGGTAGTCGATAGTTAGGCGAAGACAAATGAAATGTCCATCATTGCAATTGCAATGATTATAAAGGTCTAATTGAAAAGAGAAAGTACTATGAGAAACATTGTTTAGTATGGAACTAAAGTTTTCACAGTTTAAATTTATGAACCTTGGCCAAAATATTTGTACACAAAAGTATCCTCAGAATATTCTTTTGAAAAGCAATATATGCTAACTCAATCATAATTTAAAATTTAAGTATCCTTATCAATAAATCGCCACATAATAGAACAAGAAGCCGTGCGACGGTCTCACCCAACTGCCCCTCTGTGAAAGTGAAAGTTCACTTCGATTGACGTTGTCATTTTTGTTTTATTTCGAACTTTGAACAGATGATCCACGTGACCTAGTGACGTAGTTTAATGCGACAGAGTCACAGCTGCAGACAAAGTCTCGCTATAAGCCCCTCTGCACTCTATTTTATAGAGAGGGGCTAAAAGTACAAGTAGTATATACGTACATTTCTCTAGTTAAATTATGTCCCACGTAGTAGGCAAATCTAATATTGCCATGTTGAAACGAACAGGCATGTCTAACTACTGTTGACATATTTTTAAGGTTCCGTACCCAAAGGGTAGAAACGGGTACCTATTCACAAAACTTTATTGTCCGTCTGTCTGTCTGTCTGTCTCTCTGACTGTATATCTGTCTGTATGTCTGTCGGTCTATGTGTCCTTCATGAGGCTGTATCTCACGAACTGTGGCAGCTGGCGGGCTGAAATTTTTACAGATGTTTTTCTGTTCCCGTTATGAGAACAAATACTCAAAACAAAAGAAGTGGCTCCCACACAAAAACGCGATTTTTAGCGGGTTTTCGAATCGGAACTATCTTTGCGCGAATCCAACTTGAACTTGGACGATTTACTAACTTTGTTTAACAGCTACCATTAGGTATTACTGGTAGTTGCAAATAACTGTCAGAAAGCTCGTCAAGCTCAAAAATTTAAATAATACAAATAAGCTCCCACATCAGGTCAAACCGTATTAGTTAGATGCTTGCCGTGGCCTTATACATAACACTGAGCAAGCCGGACTACGAACGCTTCTGAAATCAACTGGATTATGAAACATGCCTATGCTACGGGTGTCGTTTTACAGTGAACATAGCCTTTCGAAGTGAACCTACGTATAACAACTATGACTCCTGGCAGTCTAGTCTGGCGTCTGGCATACTTACGGCAGAGGGTGAAAAACCCGCCAGCGATGCCCGGACAAAAGGCCGCTCGTCAAAAAGAGTAGGTACCTCTCAATATTTTGTGAGCAATGTCTTTACTGCACGAACACTGCTCAAAGATGCGCAGGCGCTTCATATGCACTACCACAAACTTTAAAAGGTAAGTTGACTAAATGGACTATTGTCTTCAACTTTCACTACAAACTTTAAGTTGTTGGACGCTCTTAATATATCTGTGTTATAGTTTATTAATTTGAATTTGATGCAGTAAGTACAACTTTTACTTATTCTTATTAGAAACGAGCTTAACCGTTGAATTTGATATCTACCTATTTATGAAAATATTGCTTTATGCACTTCTAAATAACATTAACTGTGTCAAATTTTAAGTTTCACCGCTAGAGCAGTTTCTTAAAAAGTGTTACAATGCTTTCGTTACACATTAATAAACGGACCAGCAAATTATCATATGCGTGTCAGATTTTATAATTATCTACTTAAATTAATATTATGAAGTTGAAAAGTTTGTTTGAACGCTAGGGTCTCAGGAAGTACGGGTTGGATTCAAAAATTATTTTACAGTTCGATAGTATTTACATTTATTGAAAATTTCTCAGCATTATTGGTTGTCCTGAGGAGACGGGAGGCTTCAAACCGTTAGCGCCGCGAAGGACCCTAGCGTCCTTGGCTAATTCTATCGAATGTATCACGACGAATGTTTTGAAGAGCTCTTCAACCTGATCCTACCATCTCCTTTCCGATCCCAAACAACGCGTGCCGGGCAGAGATGCCACTCACACACAGTGGAAAGAATTTTCGCCGGAACTGAGCGTTTTAAATAAATAAATAAATAATAAATAAATATTGTTGGACATTCTCACACAACATTAAAAGATCGTTCCTCTGTCGAACTATAAAAACATAGAACGACCTGCCCGCACACGTGTTTCCCTCATCTTACAATCCCGAGTTCTTCAAGAGGAGCGAAAAGAGGCACGTCACGGAAACCGCCAACTTGAGGACCACTGACAGAAGTGGCTATCGCTAGATGCGCCACGACTCTCCATCAGGCTGGTGGCGACGTCAATTTGGCGAGCTAAACATAAAAAAAATTGCTTTAGGCTATAAATTACAACATCACGCTATGATGAATAGGAGCGGAGCAGCAATCAAAAATAGTTTCACGGGTAACGGGAAAAACTGTGTAAATAGTTAAAGTTACGTAAAAATTACATATTACAAAAATGTATCGAAAAACGTCCGCGATAGCATAATGACTAATTTTAAGGTTCGCTCACAATAGCCTTTTTTTTTACATGAGGGAAAATCATCATGGATGTTATGCCGGACTCCTACCGACTAAAAAACCTCACGTAACCCCCAACAGCCTATGCTTGTGAGCCCCGGGTAAGCCCTCGGAAGGATGTCCTAGGACTCGCTCACAATAGCCTTAACTAAAACTAAAATAATGAAATTTGTTGAGATGGAAGTAAACGCGACGGGAGTAAAAGAAATCACGATATTAAAACACCTCTCTTTCTCCTTCTCTCTTATTTGGCGCAAACGAAATTGTGCGGGTCAGCTAGTATATCATAACATCTGATATGATGATAATAATTTCGTTGCTCTAATTGAAGTGTTGTAAAGAGAGAAAGAAGTTGATAACAAACTATCTGTAACAAATTATAGCTTAGAAACAACAGTTTTAGATTATATTGAGAAACTTACGTATCAATTATAAACTTTACACTATAGGTACAGGTTTCTTTTGATAATCAGTGCTGTCAAGAACGACTTGTTTGATCCTGGTAGCGGAAGAAAAACTTCTTTCTGCGAGACAGGTGTGATAGTTATCAGTACTCGAACGTACATCAACCTTGTTTCTTCATGTTTTAGCCATTATACAAGTTCTATGTATTTTGTATTTTTGTTGCTAGTGCAGGATAAAACGCGTATTATCTTCCGTTCTACCATAAATCCAAATGAATCTTTTTTACAATCTTCAACTACATAATTTATGTCACCACAAAAGTTCGGACTGGTCCGCTGTCTGGGATTTTGCGGTCACATAATTAGCAATTTTATTTATAACTAGAGGACGTCACGCGGTTTCACCCGCGTAGTTCCCGTTCCCGCGATTGGGGCCCACTCTCACAGTACAAAAGACTTTTGACACAAGTCCTCAAAATGGTGGCACTATGTATGTGTATCAAGAACCTATGGTTGAAAGAGACATAATAAATAAAAAAAACTTGAGAGGTGTCAAGGGACACCCGAACGGAACGAAGTTCATATTTCAATTTTAAAATTTTATTGTACAAAAACAATGATATAAAAACTATAGATACGTTATAGACACTTGAAAATGGCAACACGTAAAGAAGGTAATTACCTGAAAATCTGTTTCGCGGCTGTAGGGTTAGCGAAAGTTCTATTAAGCACTGTTTTAAATTCCGTTAGTAAGGAAAACTCGAAAAAAACATGCCTTCATGTATCTTCAGATGATGCACAAGCTACACAGCGACTGTTCAATATAAAAACGTGTCATTTCATGCGTAAGTACAATAGAAATAATAATATTATTTCATTTTCTCGGATCGATAAAATGCCGAAAGCTTATTGAATGCACAAATAAAATGTACTCTATAGTCTGTGGTTTGGCGCCCGCGACCCGTAAGGGGATGTCGGGGAGATTTTGTACTAATGTTTTATTTTGGTATTTGAATATTTTTTTTATTTAGGTAATTATATTTCTTTAAAAAAATAATGAAACATAATAATAATATATTAAGATTATTAAAATGATTTAAATTACAAATGTTTGGATTACTTACTAGGTACTAAATTATTACTAATAATTTTTTTTTTCTGTATGATATTGTTATTTTATGACTTAAATTACGTTAATAATTACTAATCCGATAAACTACATTAACATTTTATAAATTTAAATATTACGTACTTTACCCGTAAATACATACATACATACATACATACATATGGTCACGCCTTTATCCCCGAAGGGGTAGGCAGAGGCATGTTATATGCCCACATTTCACCTTTTACCCGTAAATACATTAACCATATTATGTCTCAGAAAGTAAAATTCAAGTTTCCCTTTTTCCCCACATTCCTCTGATATTGACTTCATGCATGCTACCACAGATAATTTATAGAATTCTTTTTTTAAATTTATAAAAGTTTAGCTGTTTTTGAAAGCCGCAATGTTCGTGTATAACGTGTCTATATATGATACGTCTTTTTACAAAAACAAAAACAAAAACGAAAACGAAAACGAAAACGAAAACGAAAACGAAAACGAAAACGAAAACGAAAACGAAAACGAAAACGAAAACGAAAACGAAAACGAAAACGAAAACGAAAACGAAAACGAAAACGAAAACGAAAACGAAAACGAAAACGAAAACGAAAACGAAAACGAAAACGAAAACGAAAAAGAAAACGAAAACGAAAACGAAAACGAAAACGAAAACGAAAACGAAAACGAAAACGAAAACGAAAACGAAAACGAAAACGAAAACGAAAACGAAAACGAAAACGAAAACGAAAACGAAAACGAAAACGAAAACGAAAACGAAAACGAAAACGAAAACGAAAACGAAAACGAAAACGAAAACGAAAACGAAAACGAAAACGAAAACGAAAACGAAAACGAAAACGAAAACGAAAACGAAAACGAAAACGAAAACGAAAACGAAAACGAAAACGAAAACGAAAACGAAAACGAAAACGAAAACGAAAACGAAAACGAAAACGAAAACGAAAACGAAAACGAAAACGAAAACGAAAACGAAAACGAAAACGAAAACGAAAACGAAAACGAAAACGAAAACGAAAACGAAAACGAAAACGAAAACGAAAACGAAAACGAAAACGAAAACGAAAACGAAAACGAAAACGAAAACGAAAACGAAAACGAAAACGAAAACGAAAACGAAAACGAAAACGAAAACGAAAACGAAAACGAAAACGAAAACGAAAACGAAAACGAAAACGAAAACGAAAACCAAAACGAAAACGAAAACGAAAACCAAAACGAAAACCAAAACAAAAACCTTCCCCCCTTCCCCCCTTTCCCCCTTTCCCCCCTTTCCCCCCTTTCCCCCCTTTCCCCCCTCCCCCCCTCCAACCCTTCCCCCTTCCCCCCATATTAAATCCCCCCCCCATATTACCCCCATATTAAAGGATACCAAAACCATACTATAGCAAAACATAATTAAACGGCCGAATTGAGTATCCTCCTCCTTTTTTGAAGTTGGTTAAAAAAGTGTCGTTACAACTTTTCGTGAGAATTTTTTCCGTCTAGCCCCCTTTCACAACGCGCGATAAGGAACTTCGTTCCAATAAAAAAAAATCTTGTACACACACACAGACTACATACTTAGGTATCAATGATTAATAAAATATTGTGTTTGAATCGTAACCACAAACTCCGGTTTCGAAGTCACGGTCGCGAACAACTAGATAAAGAGGTTAATTATTTTCAACTTTCAACAAACTTTAATAATTTAAAATAATGATAAAGTGATCACACAACAGAACAAAATCACAAATGTAGCAGGTGTAGGTATCTTATGTATCTTGATTTTAATTTATTTATTTATGTTTTTATTTATTTCAATAATAATTACATTTCAAAAGAAAGAAATGAATAAATGAAAAGAAAATTAATACTGACTAATGATACTTTTTATCACAGAATCTTCTTCCTGTGGGAATAAAAAAATACTCGGGGCAATCTATCTTCTATCTAAATATATATAACTCAAAGGTGACTGACTGACTGACATAGTGATCTATCAACGTACAGCCCAAACCACTGGACGGATCGGGCTGAAATTTGGCATACAGGTAGATGTTCTGACGTAGGCTTCCGCTAAGAAAGGATTTTGATAAATTCTATCCCCAAGGGGATAAAATACGGGGAGCGGGAA
Source organism: Miltochrista miniata (assembly GCA_933228765.1). Taxonomy (NCBI): domain Eukaryota; kingdom Metazoa; phylum Arthropoda; class Insecta; order Lepidoptera; family Erebidae; genus Miltochrista; species Miltochrista miniata. The sequence goes on from OW121749.1 coordinate 33,423,795, forward strand.
CGGGAACAAATTTTACGCGGGCGAAGCTGCGGGCATCAGCTAGTGTATGATAATTTACTTGTCTCAGAACAGAATCGTAATCGTAGCTCAAAGGTATCCTGGCATATCCTCCGGAGGCCTAACCGGTGCTCCCAATCGTAGGCAGTAGTAGGATTTGTGTAGTTTTAGTCGGTAAGAGTCCGGCATAGCATCCCGGATTTCTATAGGTAAAAAAAGAGCTCAGTGTAAAGCTGACGCGTCGATTACTATTATGTTCTTACACAATTAAAATAGCAGACTTTAGCTCCAAGTGTGACTTTTAGTTTACAGCTCAAGTCAACAGAAAATTATTTAATTAAATTTATTTATAGCTCAAGTCTCAATTAGTTTAGAGCTCAAGTCAACAGAAAATTATTTAATTAAAAAAATAGACCAAGTGCTTCGTGCACGAAGGGCTCAATACAAAAAATACACAACCTCATGTTTGTCGTAAGAGTTTGTGTTTTAAATGTTTGCTGTTATAGAGGCAAAAGAAGTACCTACAACATTTGTTATAAAATTTAACTGTCTTTTTTTTTGTTTTACGTGAGGGAAGTCCTCAAGGATGTATGCCGGACTCCTACCGACTAAAATACCTCACGTGTCCTGCTAACAGCCTACTGTTGGGAGCCCCGGGTTAGCCCTCTGAAGGATACACCAGGACAAATTTAACTATCTAGCTTTTACTGTTCGTGGAACAAAGCCTGACAACAGACAGTCGAGTCTCGGTGTTCTGTATTCGCGGAACCCTAAAAACACGAAGTGATGTTCCTACAAGGTTTGTTACAATTTTTATTTAGGATTATAATAAAATAGTTTCATCGAAGAGAAACTTAGGAAACAATAAACGCATTAATTTTAATTTATTTAGTTTTTAGTTTTAGTTGGTAGGTACTTGAATTATAATTATTTCGTTTCTGCTTTCTCACAGACCATTATAGCAACAAGCATCCTGACATTGTGGCTAGCAGAAACTTAGGGCGATAGGCAATATTTTCCCACGCCTTTCTGAAAGAGCGAATATGGCTTGACATTTTTTTTTGTTGGCAAAGACCTTTCGGGGCTTCTTAGGGCCATTTTACAAAGTGATACTCGATACTCAAGAAATGCTTAAGGTTAGTTTTTATATTTAGCTTGCCAAAATGATGCCGCCCGTATGATTGAAAGCCTTAACGACATCTAGAGAGAGGGTTCGACTTGAGGAACCCAGGGTTATAAGAGGAGAGAAACACGAGCGCTGGCAGGTCGTTCGTTTTAGTTTTCATATGTTTTTAAGCGTTTGGTGAAAGAATATTTTTTGAACTTGCACATTTAACTTAAATTGATAAAAGGTGAATAATTTTCCACACGATATTTTTGTCGTCTTTTTTAAGTGTATGTTTGTATATATTATATGTATGTATGTGTATGTATGTTTATATATGTATGTTTGTGTATATGTATGTATGTATATGTGTATGCATGTATGTATATTTATGTAATTAAAATGTTTATTGTATTTAGGTATTGTACATATTGTACCTGTTACAAATTATTTCTACACCGAAACTACCCATCTTACTTATAATTAACTTCTTTACTGTCCATCCCAAGGTTACCTGTCAGAAATTGCTTTACAGCGATAAGGCCGCCCTTTGTACAACATTCTGTTAAAATTATTGTAAACTTGTTTTTAACTTGGTGTACAAATAAAGTTTATTCTATTCTATTCTTTTCTATTCTATTCCATTTCATATATATAAAGCTATGCTCAAGCAATTTTTTAGCCTTGAGCAACGTTCTATAAACCTGAGGGGCTAATAAGGCAACATAGAGCGTTTCATTCAACCATTATTTGTATGATCCACAAATTCTTGTTCCGTGAATGTTTCTATGTTTAATGTGTACTTATCTTTATCAATCGTTTAGGTTCCTAGAGATTTGAGCTTACATTAGCTTAATTTGACTAGCTAGATGGTGTTGTTAGAGAATGTCCCACAATGTCTATTTATTTATATTTATTCAGGGATCAATGTAGGTAATTATGGGTGAATCCATATAGCACAGTTAAATTATTACCAACTATTAAACAGTTATCTGGTTTTTGTGTAGTGTAACTCAGTTCAACGTAATTATCTTTGAGTGATTCAATGAGATTTTCGAAAAATGCATCTCCGGTTGGCAAGCCTTCACCTTTCACGAAGGTCCTAAATGTCACTGTTTATTTATAAGATAGCTTTGTGAGTAATTATTTAAAATATAGATACGTGAAGGATAAATAAAACTGTAGTTTTATCATACATCTTATTAAATCAGTCTATGACCATTAAACTTCTTGAAATAGATCGCTCCTCATTTGCATCAACGTGATAAAAACAATATTCAAAGTTCTATTAGAATGTCCGGTATTCACGCTAAATAAAACAGCTTTATCCTTGCTTGGAATACTGCTGTCATCTGCGATCATCGGCGATGACTGTGCAAAATGCAAAAGGCCCTTCACAGATTCCAGTGGCGAGGAAATGAACGCAACATAGGTCACTGACCCATGTAAATATATTACATAATAGTCATATAGAAACGTTTTACTGACTCAAGCAAAACAATATTGTTATGATTTCTTTATATTTAATCTTTTAAGTCTTTGGCTTTTTTTTTTGTTTTAGACGTAACACGTAACAGACTTTCGGTTAAAATATACTAATATTATGAAGAGGAAAGATTTGATTGTTTTTTTTTGTTTGTTTGCATCGAATAGGCTCCGAAACTACTGGACCGATTTTAAAAAATCTTTCACTGTTGGGAAGCTACACTCTTCGTGGTGAACATAGGCTATATTTTATTCCCGCACTCCCACGGGAACGGGGGTGAAACTGCGTGACGTCCGCTAGTTAGGTATAGGGTCACCAATGGCCTTTGATGTTTAAGGTAAACCGACAAAGAGGACTAATATTAGTAAAATAAAGAATAACAAGCAAGCAATGTGGTTATTGTAGAGTCATAGTGACACTCACCACAAGAACACAGGCTATGGCTATTGGCTTAACAACTTCAATATTACTGGCAATTGGAACCCACAAAGCCTTTGTTTCACGGAAACGCCCGAAAATGGGAATAGCACTAATAGCCATCCATTTTTGGACTATCCGTACCAAAAGACGCTTAGCACACTAATCGTTTACGGAACAATGAACTAGCGAGGCTACAAACACTTCAGTATAAGTATTATAATATTTCAGCCGTCACTCATGAATGTATTTTATTTTAATGTAATATACTATAGCTAGGTAATTTGTAGATAACCTAAAAAACACCTGCAATTACAGTACTGACTGACAAGAGTCAAGACAACCAAAATAAAAAGCTGTTGTCTCTGGGGTTTTGCGATTCTATTTATATTCTATCGATGTTCTATATTGGCGATAGACAAGATTTACGCGACTAGCAAGTTTAGGACCAATCGCAATATTAATATCGTAATAGAATCGCACTGGACCGGCTTTTTGATGTAAAATAGCAGACTTGGCCCCCAGGTCGTCGGTCCATCTGGCGGGTGGACGTCCTACCCTAGGTTTACCGAGTAATACGTAATAATACGAATAATACGTTATTAAAATACTACTTTAATGGTACAAAAATTCGACTTTCTTCAGATTTATGCATAATGAGAGTAAGTGCAATAGTTAATTGCTGAAATTAGTTGCGTGCACATAATGCTTCAGCGCATGCGCTATAGAAAGTGATATGTCTCAAGTAATAGTTTCACTTTATCAAGTTTATTCACTACTGTGTGTAACAGGATGACTGTTACAGAATTTTTAATGAAGTGTCATAAATGATACTCATGAAGTGTCATAGATGTCACTTATCTGTTATAACAAATGAGGTGCTTCTAATTTCCGTATTATTTATCATGACTTGACAACGTTACTATTAAATTATTATTAATTTATCAAAATAGCATGTACTGATTTGAAGAAATTAAGTGCTTACTTTATTTAATTAACATTACATTAAATGTTTGATCTAGTTTAATTTATAGCTGCGAAAAGTATTATTATTATTCGCTATCTGATTCCAATCCTAGCGAACAAGCACTTGGGCAATATATATTAAAAAAATTACAATATTTAATTGCCTTTTTTTTTATCGATGTTCCCCTTTTTTTTTTTAACGTGAAAAAAAATCCTCGTAGGATGCTATGCCGGACTCTTACCGACTAAAAAACCTCACGTAACGCCCAACAGCCTATGGTTGAGAGCCCCGGGCAAGCCCTCAGGAAGGATGTCCCGTGACTCCCAACAGAACTACGGCCGCCACTGCGGCCTCGCCCAGGGGGTGTTTCGGGTGCAATCCCGCGTCTATGGGGGGTTCCGGGTGTGACCCCGCTTCTAAGGGGGGGCGTGCGTGAGTTGCTCACGTCACGCTGCCGTCATGGGCCTGCTTCTGTAAGGACGGTGAGCGGCCCTCTCACCGTCTTCAGACCCCCGGTCATGGAGGCCGATAGTCCTCGGCGAAGACACGTTGGCAGCGCCCAGGGCGCCGACTGCGGAACTCGGGTGGGAGAGTTCTCTCCCGCACCCGGCCCGCCACCTCCTTCGCGAGCATGACCTGCTCGCAGAAAGAGGCGGCGTAGTCCCACTTACTCCCGCTGGAGAGCATGGCTCGCACCATGGCCTCAAGCGAGAGAGTGTCCACGCCGAGACCCACTACGAGGACCTGGCGCTGTTGTGCCCACGCCGTGCACTCCACCAGCGTGTGGAGCGCCGTGTCATCGCTGCGGTCCTCGCAGTGCTGACACTCAGCCGTGGTTTCCCGGTGTTTTCGCCACAGATACCTGCCGAAGCTACCGTGCCCGGCAAGCATCTGTGTCAACCGGTAGGAGAGAGCACCGTGTTTTCTCTCCAGCCACTCGTCCATGACCGGTCTGACGGCCGAGATTGTGGCGAATCCCCCCTTTGGTTGCTCAAGTCGCACCTTCCATGTCTCCACGGTTTCCTGGTGGAGCAGGGTCCGCTGGGTCTCGATTTCTCGAGACGCAGGCCTTTGGCCCCGCTCCAGCGCCTCCTTGCGCCATATGAACAGTGACGCAAGGGCTCTCGCTTCCAGGTCCCATGGAGGGGTCCAGGTTAGGAGACATGCCGCCTCACCGGAGATCGTGCGGTATCCTCTTATCACCCTGACGGCCATCACTCTCTGCGGGCTCAGAGGTCTAGCCTCATTGCTGGCCGTCAGGGTCTCCGCCCATACGGGAGCCCCGTACAGAGCCATGCTACGCACGATCCCCAGGTACAGCCTCCTGTAGGGAGCAATCGATGTTCCCCTTGTAAATATGTTATAAATTGTATGTATATTTAGTGTATAGTAACTTTAATTTGTAAAATAAAATATAATATTAAATAGATAGTATTTTTTTTTCTATATTAAACATGACTAGATGATGCTCGCGGCTTCGCCCGCGTGAAATCGGTACCCGTTCCCGCTTCCCGTGGGATTATTTTCCCGTTATGAAAAGTAGTTATTCCAGACTATAAGCTATCTCTGCACTAAATTTCTGCCCAATCCGTTCAGCTGTTAGAGCGTGATTGAGTAACAAACATCCATACATCCAAAATCTTCACAAACTTTCACATTTATAATATGGGATATAATAAACCGAGCCTCAAAAGTTTTTATCGGCCACGGCCTTTAGCATCTGATTTAATAACTAAGCCACGCGAAAATGAAATAGCCTCTAATATGCTAATTCGTCCTCTTTACAACGTCACCTAAAAAATTCCATAATGAGCATCAAATAAAGATCAACAATTATTTTAACTTGTCTTGCGTATTAATATATTAACACCTAATTTACTAATTCAGCCACAGATTTTATACGTAATCGCCATTTTATATTTTACAGCTTCAAATCGAGAGCCTCAAAAAATACAATTTAAGCCTCCACAGACAACATCAGTTTTTATAACTTTATCTTGTAAAATAAATATATCACATTATTTTTTCGTGAAAATAGCCACTGGAACTGGACCGGCCATTTGCATCAATCAGAGACCGCTATTTGATGTCACTTTGTAAATAAAAACAGATTACGCTTACCGAACAAGAAAGTGAGGTCAAGAAAGCAAATCCTAAACGTAAAAGTGTATAATACATTATACACTTTGACTTTAGTATAGGTATATACATTAAGTGAACATGTGGATAATGTCGTCATAAATTTCACGATTAATGAGAAATTACTCGTTACGTGTAAACAGTGTTTAGCACTGCCACGTTATAGTACTCACTTTTGAGTTTAGTACTTGCTTTCTTGGTCTTCCTGTTTGGTTTGGTGAGCGTTATCTGTCTTTGGTTCTATAATCCATATTACATGCATACATTCTATAGAATTAGGGCATCCCATAGAATACCTGAAACTTGCAGGCAAGGCAATGTATGAAAAAAAAAAAAAAAAAAACATTATAATAAATAAAAGCATTTATGCCCGAAGGTCTGTCCCACGCTCCCGTGTTGAAACGAACTCGCTTGTCCATATATTAATTGAATACTATTATTATAAACGTGAAAAGTTAAGGTATGTTTAGATGTTGGTTACTCTCGCACCGGCTGAAATGTGATTGAAAAATGGTCAAGAATAGTCACACATACACATCATTATTATACCTAATTATTATTCCTTGATTACGTTCCCGTGGGATGCGGGAACATTATATCAAAGAAACTCCATTTTCAACATGAAATCAATCAATCAACCAAATCGCATTAGTGGTACGATTGTTAATCGTGTGCTGGTTGCGGTACCGGCTTGGAGTTAAACCGGGCAGGGCTACAATATAAAATTGTGAAACCGTACAAGTGAAGTTATTCAATATGCAATCAAACTAACCTATCACAGTGCACTTCTAGACATCAGCCTCTCCCGATTTCAAATTTAAAAACTAATATAATAATACTATCCATTCTGAAAAGCGCTAGTGGCCCCGCGGACTCAGTGTTATATAAACGATCACTGCAGTAAGCAACATTCACTATGGTCGGTCCTTGGATGAGCCCACTTTGTGACATTTATTTGAGCATTTCCGTGCTTCGGAAGGCACGTTAAGCCCTTGGTCCCGGTTGCCAGTAAAATTGCAGTCGTTAAGCTAAGTTGAAGGCCTTGAAAAATTTTAACAGCAGACAGTCACAACCCCCACCTGTACATTTCAACACGGCAAGACGGCTCACCACATACATGGGACAAAATATTAAAAAAAGGTGAAATGGGGGTATATAATATGCCTCTGCCTACCCCTTCGGAGATGAAGGCATGACTATGTGTATGTATGTATGTATCCGTTCTGATGATCGACATTTTAAACATGAGGAAATCCTTCAAATATCGTATGCCGAACTCCTACCGGCTAAAGCCATACGGGGCTCTACAATTGCCTACGGCCCGGAGTCTTGTCTAAGCCATCGCAAGAATGTCCCAGAAATGTGTATGAGTAAATATATTAGTATAAATAAGTTAAATGGTTAGCAATCGACTAGTCGCCCATATTAAGTTGACTTTTAATGGAATGCTTTGGCTACCTTTTATTTTTACTTGATCTTAATATTCACAATTTACTTTGTTTATACAGCATCTTTACGCTAGTAAAGTGTTATCTCTAACTAATGAACTTAAAAAAATGAACCCATTTTCCATTTATTTTCATTTACAATTATTTCAAATCAGTAGATACGGAAGATAATAGATCTTCCGTATAGATTAGAAATAATCTAGAAATAGCTCTGGAGCGAAGTCTAATTAAGTAGTTGGTAGATAGCAGCACGAATGTACTCGCAGCTTCGCAATTAAACTAGAAATAAGACATGTAAGAATCCTACGCAAGCCGCGCTACATTGACCTTAGTGCTACAATTTTATATGCCACTTTAGTATTTTTTATTTTATTGATCTTATAGGTACATCCTTCCTACATAATTATGCATAGGACATTTTTTTAAATCTTTATGATATACATTAGTGAATAAATAATTATTAAGACCGGATAAGAGCAAGTTGACTCTTCCACCGATACTTCCATTTTTTTTTATACCACTAAGGTGGCAGACAAGCATACGACCCACCCACCAGAAGGACCGGTGGTCACCGCAGCCTATGAACGTTTGCAGCATCAGAGGCGCCACACTCGCACTGCCAACCCTGTAAAAACCTTCTAAGACCCCTTTTGAAGAAGCCCATACTGTAGGCGTTTGGGAAAATCAAGTCAGAAATAAATACAATTGGAGTCCCGAATGTACACTGTACAGGTAAGAAATAATTTGACTGAGATACACTACAACTTTTACGTACCTTAACTTGCGTAACCAACGTAAAGCTTTGAGTTTTTACACCGCAGCTGTAAGACAGATTATTAAAAAGAACAAAGTCACTAAATAAATCAATTAATATATTCAATAACAACTTTATAATGAAAATATTCCATTTTCATTACATATTTCACAAATAACTTATAGGCGTCATTAAATACATCTAAGGATGTTTTATAGACCTTCAGATTGAAGATGTTCGACAGGGAAGATTAATGATAGGCTTTGCTTGGACGTGCATGAGCGACTATGATTTAATATTATGGTTGGGGAGATCTAGATTGAGTTTCTGTAGTTACTCGAGCGCGTCAGATTAAGATATGGAAGGAACAGGCACCTACCTAAAGCAAGTATCAGACCTTACTTTTGATGAGTGTCATAAATCACTCGCTGCGAGCTTGCGTCAAATCCAAATCGTCAGATTAAGAAATTGGAGTATCTGTAGGGTGTACTGAAAACCCACAACGAAAACCTGGCGCGATAGAGTAATCTTTTTAGTCAAGTCGTCAATTTACAATTATTTATGTCGTTTTAGACACAACAAATATTTGATGCGCTTTTGTGTTTCTTAATATCAGTGGGTTTTGTAATTTATTTAACAATTTTTTCTACGCTCCCTTAACCAATTAGTATATGTTGGGGATATGGAGGGCTCTATCTCCTAATATACTAATTCTAATATGTTTCCGCGACTCTCGAGTAACTATAAATTTAGCATCATGGGCTCCCCATTCATTGTATTGCGACCAGGAATAGATTGTAAATACATTGTGGAATGACTAGACAGGAATCTGAAAGATAGAAGTAACTTATTATTTATGATACAAGTAAGTATAATCCTGGGACTGGGATGTTAGGATTAAAACATTAGATTTAATCTATTGTTTGATTTTGTAATTTATGTTGTAATATAGTTTGTTGTATATTATTTTGGTTTGTTTGTTAAAAAATAAATATTTTAAACTGCTAGAAGTAGAGTTTTTCCCAATATAAGCCATAATACACGGTACTGTGCCAAAAGAATCTGCAGTAAACTGTTGAACCTGTTGATAGAATTTCTAAATAAATTGTGAACACATAAATTCTAAAATTATAATTATAGTCTAAACCCACATTAATATTTTGTTAATTAGGTGAGGTTTGAAAATAAATTTTAAAAAGCTTTTGGTAGGTGCATTTGTTCTTATATTATCTTTACTAAAATAATGCCTTCAATAATATAGGAGGTATATCAGGTGCAAACTTACAAAGAAATGACTGTGTAGCCACCGCCAATCGGGGTAAATAGTGATCTTAAATATGAACACAAAATTATAAACGACTACAATAAAAAATCAAAGTGACGATCTCTATGAATTATCCGGCATAAATGTATGTTACATTATTTACAAAATACTAATATTAAAAACCAAACTGAATTTCTTAAAAGGTACCATCCAATAAAGGTGAGATCACTTTAGTCTACAAAAGTCATAAAAAGAAATAAAAACATGGTTATATGAGTCAATTATTATATCCGTATCGTAAAATATCACCATTGTAGAACCTGTCCACCCTTTTAGGCTTTCCTTTAGCATCCTGGCTTAAACTAGAACCCACGTAGTACTTGTTTTTGATCTCGGAGCCTATAAATACTAGCCTGTGGTTTTAACCCTGACATTGTCCTGCCAGTTAGCCGTATACAAGGACTGCGATGATTAAAATAGTACTTTATATTTCTATTGCAATCATTCATGTGATTTATTGTAATGAATTGGGCAGACCGAGACCGAGGCTGTTATGTAAGTAGACTAATTTCAAATTAATATGTTTTGGATAATTAGTTCGTAGAATTTTATTTGAAATTTCCGCATTGACAGTCCTTAGTTAATGGTTGAATTAATAAAGGAAATGGCAGTGACTTAATCAAGGTAAGGAATTGGAGCTTGCAGTCGAAAGGTCAATGTGTGGAAGTTGACTTTGAATGTGATAGGAAACCTCGGAAAATGCCGGAAGGTATTACTGAAAATTTTCAAATACTTGTAATTGTAAATTGCAAGGCAATTCTAGCGACCTACATTGAGTTTGAAACTGTGAACTTCAGGGCAAATATTTGTTTACTTGTTGTAATTTTTGGCCCGTTTAAGAAATATGAATTGAGAATTCTTTGCAATACTTGAGAGTAAATGTAGTTTGATAGCAAATTTTATAAAAGTAAAAGGTAAGCAAAATACGTTCGGTTAAACTTTAACTAAACAGTTTTTTAGTCGGTAAGAATCCGGTATAGCATCCATGTAGGATTTTCCCTAACGTAAAAAAAAGACTAAAATGAGCAGTGCCATTGTACTGCTTTTGCTAACTACGTTTCTTTGTAATACATGTGTGTACATAAACTGTCAAATAAATTAATGAAATAAAAAATATTTTTTATAGACTATTTTATTACGACTATTTAGTACGGAGTCCTCCGTACGCAAACCGGATTCACACTAAGCCGGTTTTTTTTAGTCCAATTTAGTCAAACTATTTTTTTTAATTGATTTATTGTAACGATGAATAGGTAGGTGATGTAAAATCTTTGTGTAAGTTCTAATGCACAAACTAGCGTGGAGTGTTAGTAGGAATGTTGTAATTCATTTCCTTCCCAAAATTTTATGTAGCGAAACTGTTACAATCTATTTAATATCTAGGAGGAAATATTAGGTTAATAAAACTGCATACGTTCGTGTGTGTGAGTGTGTGATCAATAAATTAATTCTCAATTCAATAATTAGTATTATTTACAAAAAGAAAATCGGGTGTCACAAGACCGAACGTTCTGGCGTTCCTTAGGGGAGGCCTATGCTCAGAAGTGCGCACCAAATTGGCTTCAATGAAAATGAAATGAATATATAAACACACTATATTAATAGAAACACCCAGTCTCCACAGAAAATATTGAGGATTACACAAATTTTGTCCCGTGGTGGGAATCGAACCTACTACTCGATATCATGATCAGTAGTCGTACTATACGACCACAAAACAAATGAAGCAGATGTACGAAGCAATAAGGTATTGTGCCTATTAGTAATCCCAGAGATGAAAAAATATAGGCACCATTACTTTATACTATTCAATGAGGCGTAAGGACAAAAATAAAATGGTTATCCCATCAAAAAAAAATGGTGATCATTAAGCATTCACTATTATCGCACCTTCCATCTTAGTTCTTATGAGTTGCATTCCACATTATGTGCTGGTCATTTTCGGTCATTGATCTCACACACACCACTAACCATATACTTACAAAGTAGCGAAAATATTAATATTAAAGAGCTATCATTATATATAAATAACGTGTACGGATTTTTGGTAACCTAATGCGCCTTTATATTGATAGTTAAAGGAGAAAAGATACTTCTATGAAAAAAAAATTTAAATAAAAAATAGAACCAACTTCATACAAATCCTTAAAAATAAAATTTATCTAGCACATTGTAATATGTTTTTGATTTATCAGATTTTATTCAACATCATAATTATTGAAGTCGGTGCCAAGTAAACTCATAGGTTTAGGTAGGTATTATTAATGGCACCAACTTCAATATTATATTGAATAAAATCGGATAAATCAAAATACAAATTACAATGTGCTAGGTAAATTTTATTTTTAAGGATTTGTATGAAGTCGGTTCTATTTTTTATTTAAAATTTTTATTTTTTTATTTTAAGTGACGGGTGGACCGAAAAGTATTTCTATCTAGGTGTAAAGTTCTCATCAACACAAATCAATCAAGCTGAAACACAAGGTAACTGCTGTAAATCGTTATGGAATTCCCTCGACTGTCTTTCGGTTCCATCATCAGATCGACTCCAGACCTTCATTAAATTTTAGTACATTAAAGAACTTAATCAAAAAGTTAACAAACGCACTAGTTGTCCCTACAATTTTCGGTGGTTGCCCTCGATTTCTCCTGGATCCCAGCATCAGATCCTGATACCCTGGATATGGGACCACCTCAGAAGTAGCCTCTTTCAAACAAAAAAAGAATTTTCAAAATCCATCCATAATTGGCGCCGCTATCGCGTAACATACATACAAAAAAAAAAAAAAAAAAAAACATAGCGTACGAATTGAGAACCTCCTCCTTTTTTTGAAGTCGGTTAAATATTATTTTTATTATAATTAATTGCAAAATGATAATAGATTGATCATATTAATGATCCTCAATGATTGGTGAACACGCAGCGTTATTGATAGCTACACGCAAAATGATGATTTTAATGAATATAGATAACTAGCTGATGCCCGCAGCTTCGCCCGCATAAACTTTGTTCCCGTTCCCGCTTTCCGTGGGGACTTATTCCCGGGATAAAAAGTAGCCTATGTTATTCCTGACTAAAAACTATCCCTGTACCAAATTTCAGCCAAAGAGTAATAAACATCCACACATCAACACTCACAAACTTTCACATTTATAATAGTAGTAAGATTTATAATAATAATGAACGTTAACAAATTTGCTGATAAAATGAAAACTGTGTAAAAATGTTGATTAGCTGAAAACTGTAGAGTTACGTACAAGGGTCGTAGGTTGAAGTAAGATATAAGTTTAACCATCCACTGTTTCCGTTTATCCATGTACAAGTGTATTTGTCTTATAAACAGATGGGCCAATTTTGATGTCGTCTTTCATGTTTGAACAACTTTCCAATCTCTTTTTTCACTTTTATCTCTAAGTTGATCACAAAATTTCATATGCATCCCTTCTATTCGAAATGTATCTCTTTGTGCCTCGATAATGGGGCCCAAAATAGATCTTTTCTGTTAAGAGCTTTTTAGCAAAGTGATTTGAATTTGGAACTTAACACGTTCATAGAGGTACGTGTTGGCTTCAAAGCACCGCGGTGACCTGTGCTCACTAAAAACTAAAGAGCGCGATTTATCTCTCTGCTCTTGTCTTCAGTATACATATTTTATTGTATTCTGCAAATATAATGAGTTCTACGTCGAATTATGAAAGTTACAATGTAGGAACTCCTGCATGGATTACTATTAGAAGCTAACTACGTCGTACAAGACTTATATTTTCTCATAGAAAGGGGATGAAAAGCAGAGTATATTACTCGAGTGCAAATTATTTTTCCCTTTGGGCGGTGTACTTTGAATCCCTCACTGCGCTCAGGATTATAAGTTAGAAACCCTCGCTAAGTTCGGGATTCCATTCTAAAATCCTTCGCTTCGCTCATGATTCAAAGTAGCGCCCTCGCTGTAAAAACCACCATTTTGCCCCTTTGTTATACAATCTACTATTACCTTACAGGTGTAATGGTTTTACAATCACACTGTTTCATCCTCATCGTGTTGGTCAGTTAAATTAATAGTGCAAATTAAATAAATTATTGTGTTAACTTGGGCAATATTTTTGAACAAATAATATTAATAACGCCACATAATACAGTCCTTCGCCCTCTACATCCTGTCTTTCCTTCTGATTTATCTTTCTGTTTTTTTTTAAATCATCTTTAATATTTAAATCAAATAATATTTAAATCAAATTTAAATATCTATATATTTATATTTTATATGAACTTACCAAAAAGTCATGGCGACAACTAGTTTATTTACGGCCACTCTCACAGCTCATCAGATTATTGACAGTCACCCTCAATTTGGTGGCTTAATAACGTGCCTTTTCACGCTCCATTTAAACAACACGGGATGAAAAAGGAAGGAAACATGAGCGTTGGCAGAGCGTTCCTCGTTTTTCTTCGACAGAAAAACTATGTTTGCACTCGCTTAGTTAATCTCCATAATATAAGAGTTGGCAGTCATGTGCTTGTGAAAGATTGAAGTAAATAGAGCGACATGGCCGGTAGCTGTGTTGTTTGTGAGACGAAGACTCTACTTTGTATTATGTTTCACTAGATGACGCCCGGTACTCCGCCTTCGTGTAGTTTTGATGTCATTCCCGCTTCTCATAGGAACCTTTCCCCGGGATAAGCTACAGCCTATGTGTTATTCCATACTATAATATGAGTTCATCATCATCATCATCTCAGCCGATTTGACGCCCACTGTTGGGCATAGGCCTCCCCCAAGGACCTCCAAAACGTTCGGTCTTGTGCCGCCCGCATCCAGCAGGCTCCCGCGACCTTAATCAGGTCATCCGTCCACCTCGCGTGGTGTCTCCCCACACCGCGTTTACCTGTACGCGGACGCCACTCGAGTACTTTTCGACCCCACCGGCCGTCATCTAACCCTGCCAAATCAGTTCAGCCGTTAGAACTTGAAAGGGTAACAAACAGTCATACATACACACTTAAAAACTTTCGCATTTATATTAGTAAGATTTAACTATTGATTTATCTCTATTTTTCTTTTACAGTTTACGATGAAGAAGGGAATCTAGTGAAGGTTCATTCAAATCCTTATCTCCAAAACATCAGATTGAACGCAGGCCTACCAATTTATGGCAACTTCTTGAACCCGTTCTTCGGATTTATTAGAGTAAGTGCAGTTACATTTCATTTTTTTACACTTTTTGTAGCACACGGGATGAAATTTTCCCCTCCCTATTTCTTACATGGTCTTGGGATAAAAAAGGCTCATGTATTCATTCAAATTGTATACCTACCAAATTTCAGGCAATATTTTTTAGAAGTTAGAGCGTCAACAAACATCTCACAAACTTTACCGCTATATTAGTAGGATAAACTCATACCTATTTGATACGGAGAGGAGTACCACATACTACCAATATGTGAAGTAGCTCTCAATGAGTTTCATTGGGGGCTACCCACATGTGGAAATTTCACACCATAGGAATCTTACGGGACCTGTCTCAGAAAATGACTAAAACCTCACTAATGACAGGTTCAAATGAAACCATTTTTGTCGGAATATGTAGACGACAAATGATTCCAATAAACAGATTTTTAATCTACAAGATGTGTACCAAAATATGATTTTGTTTTTTATAGCAAAATCAATTATTTTGATACATATCTTGATTTTTAGGGTTTCGTAGCCAAATGGCAAAAACGGAACCCTTATAGATTCGTCATGTCTGTCTGTCTGTCCGTCTGTCTGTCCGTCCGTGTGTCACAGCCACTTTTCTCTGAAACTATAAGGCCTATGCTATTGAAACTTGGTAACTAGATGTATTCTGTAAACCGCATTAAGATTCTTATATAAAACTAGAAAAAACGCAGTAAATTTTGGGGGTCCCTATACTCAGAACTAAAACTCAAAAAAAAATTTTTCATCAAAACCCATAAGTGTGGAGTATCTATAGATAGGTCTTCAAAAATGCTATGGAGGTTTGTAACATAATTTTTTTTCTAAAGTGAGTAGTTTGCGCAAGAGACACTTCCAAAGTGAAAAAATGTGTGTCCCCCCCCTCTAACTTCTAAACTAAGAGAATAATAGATCTAAAAAATATATATGATGTACATTGCCATAAAAACTACCAACGAAAATTAGTTTGACCGAGACAGAGCTGGTAGTTTTTTTTTTAATACGTCTTAAACCGCAATTTCCGGTTAGTGAAATCACTACCACTGTGAACGTGTTAAAATTATAAGAACCTTTATATTATGTTACTTGCTGCTACGAAACCCTTCATGGGCGAGTCCAACTCGCACTTGGCCGGTTTTTTTTTAATACGTTGTAAACCGCAATTTTCGGTTAGAAAAATCACTACCACCGCGTACATGTTAAAACATCAATCAAAGTTACAACGAACGAACTTTGATATTATGTTACTTGCTGCTACGAAACCCTTCATGGGCGAGTCCAACTCGCACTTGGCCGGTTTTTCTTAAACCCGTTATGTAAAATTCGTGTATAAATACATAGTACATAAAGTCAGTCAAAGTAACAACGAAAGACCCTTTTTTTTTTCAACGTGAGGGAATATCCTCATGGATGTTATGCCGGACTCCTACCGACTAAAAAAAACTCCCGTTACGCCCAACAGCCTATGGTTGAGAGTCCCGGATAAGCCCTCGGAAGAATGTCCCAGGACTCAAACGAAATACCCTACATGACAGGGTTTAAATGTTTAAAAGGGTTAAGCTATGTTTAAATGTCCTAGGACTCAAACAAAAGACCCTGCATAACAGGGTTCAAATGTTTAAAAGGGATAAGCTATGTTTAAATGTCCCAGGACTCAAAGGAAAGACCGTACATAACAGGGTTTAAATGTTTAAAAGGGTTAGGTTATAACTAAAAACAGTAAAGTAGAGCCGATATGAATCCATCATGACTCTTCTATAAGTTTCTCAAACACAGGTTGGAAATCAAAGGTGAATGGCAATAATTTACTACTGATTTTATCTGTCTATAAAATACTGAGAAATACTGAAAGCAACATTTACCTACATCTATTAATTATCATTTTACGACGCTGTATTATTTATAGTATAGGTATTTATGAAATAAATCGACAAGTATATATTTTAATTATAACTTAGGTTCTTGGTAGTACGTTTTTGATTTAATCGTACAGTTTGTAAATGTCTGCGGTCAGAGTATCATCTCAACACTATTTCCAGCTGTAGAGAATATTGATGTACCTCATACCTAAAGCAAACAATTTAGTCAGTCTATACAAGGCCTACATTTCTCAAAAGAAGTGGTAACTATCCGAATTTTGATTCACAGGGTAAAAGAAAGGCCTAATAAATAAATAGGCATGTAGACTGCCGACAGAAATGAACCAACTTTGGTGACAAGATCTCACAGGAATTTTATGACATCTTTTAGCGCAAAGGTTACATGTATAATCTGTGTATACCTACGTATACAATGACAAAGCATCGTCATTCAGCCTGTGATTGATGATGATTATTTGAACACGAATCTTGGATTTTGGATCATTAGTTATCTACTTCTTCTCTTTTACCTTGTACACTCTCAAAACTTTGATAGTTTAAAATGTGTGGACCACATAACACTTACGAAATCCACACTGAGTCTTTGGCGGAAAATAGTATCGCCTGCAGAACAAAACTCCTTAAAATTTTCAAAAAATTTCTAATGAGAAGTCTCGAAGGTTTATAATGAAAAAGGTTCAATATTTAACAGCATTGATTAGTAAAGTTATGCTTTTATTTTTTCAGGATTTCGGCAGCGTATTCGCATTTACAGTACCAGTATCAAATAATGTTATACAGCAAATCAAAAAAGACCCTCAATATCATAACCAGCTGATGGTAGCCCCGAGCAAGGAGCCAGTCATCCAACCACACCCTCTCTGCCAGGGTCGAAGGGCCCAGATACCCTCGCCAAATTTCTGCAATAACTACTTAAACTGCTGGGACGGTTGGGCCGTAGAACAAGAATGTCCTACTGGATTGCTATTTTCGAGTCAAGGATATTGTGACTATTCTGATAATGTTAATTGTGAGGCCAGAAAGTTGAGTAAGTATTTTATTAATTGTTATTTAATGTATTATGGACAAGGTTTTATGAAAAGTTCTACCTGTAAAGTCTGTTTAAAAATCATTTCACAAAAATCCGACTAGTGCATTTTTATTATAAGAATATGAATGCAAAATTATATCGTTATAAGAATAATTAAAATCGTCAAATTTTAGAATTGACGTCGGGCATTAGTTATCTTATAAATACATACATAGAGTCTGAAGGGTCAGGCAGGGGCATGCTACAGGTTATTATTTCACCGGTAATGTTATTTGTAATGAGCCTAATTGCCGTGTTGAATTCGACAGGTTGTCAATATTATGTTCATAACTGCAATGTAAACAGCAATAAGAAGTCATGATTTTATAGAAACACTTAAAATAGAAACGAAATGGAATTTTAAAATATACATAATTTCTATCTTAACACTTCATCTTTTCCTTGAGCAATTCTAGCAATTTATTAGCTAGCAGATTTCTTAAACATATAAATGATTTGTTAGTAGTAATAATTTTTACAAACATGTTGCTTTCAAATCTTTATCTTTGAACAACTTAATTAAAATAGGTAGATATAAAAAAATATTTGTGTAAATTATTTAGGTATGCAACTAAATAAACTAAACAAATTAAGCTAACACGTTTGTGTTATGCGATCTACACAACTGATAATTAGACTAGACAAATAATGAACATACTTTTATGTATATTTATAGTCATATCTAATTAATTACTTATTAGAAAACAACTTTATCTCCGAAACAAACACTTGCCACTTACCGAAATTATTCGTTATGCAGTCACATTTACCACACTTACCACTGCACGCACGTGAAACTGTGCACCCCTTCCCACATCCCGAGAAAATTTATTCCTGGGATGAAAAGTAGGTAGCTTCCAGGCCATTATTCATCCCTGTGCCTAATGTCAGCCAGATTCTTTCAGCCGTCACAACCTGATAAAGTAACATTCATGCAAACAAACTTTAAGGACGTCCACCCGCCCGGTGGACCGGCGACTTAGAATAGGTCGCATGCTGAAAATGGATGCGGAAGGCGCAGAAACGTGTATTGTGGCGAAAATTGAGATAGGCTTTTTTTTTCAAAGTGAGGAAATCCTACTGAGATGCTATATCGGACTCCTACCGACTCGAAACCACACGTTTTCTACCTAATGCCTACGGTTGGGAGCTGGGAAGAGGCCTACGCCCAGCATTGGACTGCCATGTGCGGATTTTATTTCGCGTTGACAATATTGGAAGAGACATTTAAAATCAACAATTATCTCATATATATAAAACGCTTGTTTCTAGGAGAGCAACCACCAACGCAACCTCGCTGCAATAAGGATTTCGAGACGTTCAGAAACCAGTTGGACTGCAATGAGTTCTTCGTGTGCGTCAACCGACAGCCGGTGAAATTCAAGTGTCCTGCCGACCTCGCATTTAATCAGGTATCTTCCGCGTAACAAAAATTTCGAGAGAACGGTACGTCGTAAATTCTGTACGCGACTCATTGTCATAACATTGAACTGAGGTCTTGTACGGTCGTTGCAGTTTGTACAAAAAATGTAAAAGGTAAGATGGTTTGGTATGTGCTTGATAAATATACTTAATGATGAAATGTGACATATTGGAAGAGGGAAGGTATGAATATATTGTGCGGGTTGACTTGGGCCTGATATATGACTTTCAATCAAATTTATTATCATTGTAGCTATCTTAAACATACAAAGTCGTCTACATCCTTACTATGAAGTATGCAAAGGTATCCTTCCGCACCTTACCTGTAGTTTATTTTATTTCTCGTAATATGCCTATAACGCGTGCCGGGCAGAGATGCCACTTATACGCAGTGGAGAGAATCTTCGCCCGATCTAAGCGTTTCAAAATATCGTTCCTTTGTCGAACTATAAAAACATGGAACGACCTCCCCCACACGTGTTTCCCTCATAATACAATCCCGGGTTCTTCAAGAGGAGCGTGAAGAGGCACATCACAGGGCCGCTAACTTGAGGACCACTGTCGAAAGTCTTACGGACTGTGAGACTGGCCCCCAATCGCTAGATGCGCCACGGCTCAGGCTGGTGGTGACGTCAATTTGGCGAGCTAAATATAAAAAAAAATATCGACACCGGCTATCAGTAATCCAATATGGAACATGTCACATATTTTCTTATAAAAAAAATTTTTCAATAAAAAATACAACCGACTTCCAAGAAATCCTAAAAAACAAAATTTACTTAGCACAAAGTAATATGTATTTTAATTTATCTGATTTTTTATTCAATATCATATTGAAGTCGGCGCCAAGTAAATTCATAGGTTTAGGGAGGTATTATTCATGGCACCAACTTCAATATTATATTGAATAAAATCTGATAAATCAACTACATATTACTTTGTGCTAAGTAAATTTTATTTTTCAGGATTTCTTGGAAGTTGGTTGTATTTTTTTTTAAAAATTTTTAAGCTATTGCATAGCTTCTATCGCGGGCCTTGCGTGGAGACCTAATCCAGAAATTCTGTCACGAAAATAAATCACACTCTCGGCTACCTTCGGCCACGCTCGGCCATCTCGCACTTCATTATACCAACGTGTACACGTGAGCGTTTGCAAAACGTGTACATATGTATATGAAGTGAAGTAGGGTGAAGTGGGTTGGGCTGAGGTGTGTAGGATGGGGTGAGGTGAAGTGGGGTGTGGTGAGGTGAATTGGTGTGAGGTGGGTTGGGGTGAGGTTAGGTGGAGTGGACTTTTGGCCTTTTGGACTTTTGGAATTTTGTGTTGTTATTCTTATATAGAAATAATATTATACTAGCATAGTTGATAAAAAATGCTATGTAATAGCTTTACCGCGGCAGTCCCCGAGTGCCACACGTCTTTTTTTTTTCATTATTTTAAGTGACGGGTGAACCGAACAATATATCTATCTAGGTGAAAGTTCTCATCAATACAAATTAATCAAGCCCCAACACAAGGTAGCTGCTGTAAATCGTTAAGGAATTCCCTCGAATCTCTTTTGGTTCCATCATCAGATCGACTCCAGACCTTTATTAATGGTAGTACATTAAAGCACTGAATTAAAAAGTTAACAAACGCACTAGTTGTGCCTATAATTTTCGGTGGTTGCCCTCGATTCCTCCAGGATCCCATCATCAGATCTTAACCTGGTTATAATGGGACCACCTCAGAAGTAAACCCTATTCAACAAAAAAAAATGAAATCCGTCTATAATTGACGGTGAACATACATAAAACATTGAGACCTTTCTTTTTTTTGAAGTTGGATCTATCAATCTAGGTGTAAAGTTCTCATCAATACAAATCAATCAAGCCCAAACACAAGATAACTGCTGTAAATTGTTTAGGAATGCCCTCGACTGTCTTTCGACTCTATCATCAGATCGACGCCATACCTTCAGTAAAGTGTAGAACATTAAAGCACTTAATTAAAAAGTTAGCAAGCACACTAGTTGTCCCTACAATTTTCGGTGGTTGCCCTCGTTTTCTCCTGCATCCCTTCATCAGATCCTGACCTGGTGAAAATGGGACCACCTCAGAAGTAACCCCTATACAACAAAAAAAAATCCGTCTATAATTGACGGAATTATCGCTTGACATACATAAAAAAAAATACATACAGACGAATTGAGAACCTCCTCCTTTTTTTGAAGTCGGTTAAAAATAAGATTTGAACACAATTCACTAACTAAAAATATATTGATTGTGATAATCATCTATCTCTGTGCTTTTGATCCGCGATTCCACGGGGCTGCACGGATCTACGTGAAATTTGGTACATAAAATTATAGCCTAGAATAACACACAGGCTACTTATCGTTCCTGAAATAACTTCCCATGGGAAGCAGGATCGGGAACGACTTTGTTTTCGTGACGACTCTCATAAGCGGATTACCATATCTAGAGATTTTTGGCTCTGAACGGACTCATTGGTTTCCGGAGTCTGTTAATGAGAGTGGCCCCTTTACAAAGGTCATAATGGGTCCAATATTTTTAACAACTATAATATAGCACCTATAAACCTATAACAAAGTCCTTCAAGCCCAGATTCTCATCTATCTACGAACTAACGGGCAGTCCCCATAAGCGAGGAAAACGTATTTCATTACATTTGTTGAAATCGTCTAGACATGGCCATATTATCGCGACGACAATAATATTAGTATAGTGGCACGACTATATTAAAGGTATTATCACATTTATGGAGACAACCCCTTTTCCGCTTGGCAACTATTTCAGCAATTTCGTTTTACTAATTCAATTAACATTTATTGTATCTAACTATATTTTTATCTTGTTGTTTTCTAATTCAATTAACATTTATTGTACCTATATCTATATTTTTATCTTGTTGTTTTAAGGTCCTTGGCGTCTGCGATTATCCTACACGTACCGATTGTTCATCTACTGAAGTCAATACAGAAATATTCAACGCTCCATCATCAACCCCAGAACCAGTATCATCAACAACGTTAATTCCTTCTATACCAGCTTTACCTCCTTCTATTCCTGTTATTCCAGCTGCTGTCGTATCTCCATCACCGCCTGTTATTCCTCCAGCATCAGTTGACCCTTCACCATCTGTCACACAAACTGCTCCTTCTCAACCTTTAGCACCTATATTTCCCTCAGGATCATTGTCTGATATCCCAATACTTACACTTCCGGCAGTTTTAAGGCCTGATGATGTTAAGGCTGTATACACTGAAAATTCTGTAGTTAATACTCAAAGTAAGTAATTCAGAATCAACAGATTTTGTTTTTTTAAAGGAAAATGAAATTATATCGATGTTCTGTGGCGTTCATGGTAAACCACATTTAAATATTCTTCAATTATCGATATTATACCACTTATCATACCCCAAATATAGTGCGAAGGAATATAAAGAATTAATTGAAGCTACAATTATTATATTTGACCTTGAAATTCGAGCTTTTAAATAGAACCTGTTCTGAGGTAATCAAGTGAATTGGTTTTGCTGAAGATCAATAACATTTTTTTTATAGAACAGCTAACGAATGTCATTATAAGACTACAAAAGGGTTTTACAAGGCGGGCAACTAGAATTAAATAGATTAAGGTCACAATCAGGTGATTTTTACAGTATGTGGTTGTGTAACATACATACTTACTGTTCCTATAACATAACATACAGTACAACAAAGTACAGTATCTGTTTATCATGTCATACCACATAGTGTTATAGCACTTTTTGTCAGTTAACTACTTGTTCCTGAATAAGCTGCTAGGCATTAAAAATCTCTATAAATCAATTGACTGCTAATATAGGCTATTAGTAGCGTATTATATAAACGTTACTAAATAAGTACTCTATGCTATAAGAATATTTTCTAATATCTTGCCTTGTTATCTATTTTTTCACTGTAATTTAATGCAATTTTTGCATTCCATTCTTCTTTTATTAAATATTTTTGTTTGGCTTTCAGGTTGGACTTCCACCCACATAGCAACGTCTTTGCAAGATGCTATTAATCAACTTCGACGCAGTAGCAACGTAAAGTCTGATATTTAATACTATATTAGCTCGGTCACTAGAATTTCCGCTACTAGCTTTTTGTGCCCTAATTGTAACTGGAACTGCAGAATTTTTTACCGTCATATATTTGGTGCTTAGATCACCATCCGTTTCGAATCTGTTTTGCTAGAAAAAAAATATAGGTAGGTACGTTTGAAATATATATTTTGTCTTTGCCTGATAATATGAATATAGAAGTAGGTAGATATTACTTAATATTTCCGAAACCCACATAATCACTTTCGGATGCCAATATAATAGCTAGCAGATTGCCAAACATATTTCAATTTTCCTCAAGCAATTCAGTATTTCAATCTAGTTTTATACCTCAAACAGTGTACAATATTTTGGAATCAACTGTACCGCCTCTGCTATCAGGTGGCTAAAGGATTTTACCTAAAGGATTGCAAATTGGACGAATCGCAAATTGGACCAATCGCAAATTGGACCAATCGCGAATTGGAGTAATCGCGAATTGGACCAATCACGAATTGCACCAATTGCGAATTGGACATTATTTTGAACATTGGACCAATCGCGCCTAAAGGAGTTAAAGGTTCACGCTCGACTAGGTACCGTTTTTTTGAAAACGGTATTATTCGTCACTTTTACTGTTCAAAAGTAAAGACCTGTCATGCTATCTGTGGACCATGACCTAATATTTATTAGTTGTTGTTCCTAGAATCTGCATTGTTTTATAAGCCAGCTGTTGCGTTTTTTGGACTGAGGATTATGAATTGTATCATTTGGTATTTGGGAGCACATCGGGACCAAGCTTTATGTACTTGGACTTTTATCTATGAACTCTAATGCTGCTAGTTTTATTAAGAACATGTACCTACTGAATTGCAAGAAACTCTTTTTAACTATGTATTTCTTGACTGTTACTTTAGTAAACTGTGAGTGAATTGTTCAGCTTTCGTAACATAAGTAGGTATCTTAAGTTCGCTACTAGCTTAGATCTATTTTGTGTAAGAATCTTACAAAATAAACTTTACGAAGTATGAGTTTGATTTAAATACCTACCATAAGCTTGAATTCTGCTTCAAAAAACGTGTCTCCCGCGGCTCCGCCAGCGTAGAATTTCGTTCCCGCTCACACTGTTAATAGGAACTTATTCTCGGAAGAAAAAGCAAGTAGCTTATGTAATACTCCAGATTAGGGCTTCCCGAACTGTGCTGCGATGGTTTGTCAGATAATTGTGTTGAATTCATTCATAATTTCTAGCAACACCGCGCCCAAATGGTTATTTCTGATCACCAGTTACTGGTATTTAATTTGTAAATATAATTTGGGTATAGCGGGAGGGGACGGGGGGAGGGGAGGGGGGGGAGGGAAATGGCCACGTCCAGCGTCACAGTACGAACAAGTTTGGCAAGCCCTGCTCCAGACCATAATCTATCCCTGTATCAAATTTCAGATAGATCCGCTCAGCCGTTAGAGCGTGCAAGATTAACAAACATCCAGGCGTCTATATATCCACACATATTCACTCACAAACTACACATTTGTAAGATCTACTCAAGTTGCCTCATCTGCATATGGTCTCCCTGCTGGCTGACAATTCTCTACCATAGGTATCCATAGAGCGGTAACGGTTCAACACAGTCGTTTCCAAAAGTAACCAATAAAGCTAAATCGCAGCCTATCTGCCTATCACATCCAGGTTCCTAAATTTCCCAAGTCATTACCATTGCCCAAAAGTGTTGTAGCTTCTTCAGCAATAGGCAATAAGAAACGAACGTATTGCATAATTTTTGGAACATTCTTTTAACAGGTTTTAAGCAATAGGTAACTATTGCGTTCAATACTTAATGATCTGAAGAATATTTTCATGTTCGCAATACCGGTAGATATAAAAAACAGTAATAAAAAAGTACTTAATAAAAAAATGTTTTATTTACAAAGTTAAAACTAAAATTATAATACTCCTAAGCCTAACTTACACAAGTTGTATGACTACAATTTCGACAAAGCACCAGCATATTACGGCGGTGTCATGTCAAGACTTTTAAAGTTCTCAAAATTTGGCAATAACCGTTATATAAATAAAAATTTACCAAAATTTTCCTTAGAGGTTTGTCAAAGTACTCACGAGCGCCTCTTCAAACAGACAAAAACCTTTAAAAATGGTATTTAGCACGTAACATTACGCAAATACAACTTGCTTTTTAATTTATAATAATACATACTAAATTTGACTGATTGTGAATTAAATTGTTTATTTAGATTTACACAGGAAACCTAAACTATGGACCCGCTAAAGTAAAATATTTGTAGGTTTATTTGTTTGTCACGACTGCAATTATGTTTCGATTTCTATCTATAATAACATCATTAATTTTCTTTGTCGTACCTACTTCACATTTAGCCATGACTATTATTTTATCATAATATTATGAGGCCACTAAATTCAAACTTTTGATCGGTTCATGAAAGAGCCATTGGAATGGCACTCCAAGAATTGAATTTATAAATATCCAAACATATCAAAAGTCATAAATAAACGGTGGCACATTATGGACTATTTGAAACAATAAACATTTAAATCTGATACGCAACACAATAAATATATCAGACTTAATAAATTAGATAATAATTCTCAATCAAAACAGTAGGCCTCTGTAACTACTGATGAAGTTATTGATGTTCTACAGTTATTTGTTAAGGACTTTTAAAATGTAGCTTTGGATATGGAAACGGGAAGAGGCAATAAAATTAATGTAACTCATCCATGCTGAGTTTCATATTGGGTAACTTATAACAAGTACGCAGGATTAAGCTTCAGTCTGTCCTTGGAGTCGCTCCTTGACATTCAGAATCCCAATTTCTTCAACGCTTTGAGGTCCACGTCACCGTAGTAATCTTCGCTGTAATATTATGAAGAAAATATATGTATTCTTAATATGATTTGTAGTCCTTTGTGAAAGATCATTATTATCGTCAATTGTAATGATGCTATCAGATTATCTTTTTATGTTCCCAATGGTTTGATTATTAACAAAATTACTACAAATAATGTCAAGGATAAATCAGATTTAAATTTAAAATTGAATATCAAATTCTTAAATAAAAAAAAAAATAAACATTGATTGAACTTTAGTATAAATACAAAAATAAATAGGTAGTGTCTCATATAAGCAGGCAATTATTAATATAAGTTCAGTTATGGAAATATAAAAGTAAAATACTCTGCATTGACAATTTTAACAAACAATCCAATAATTAATTTTAATAATCTTTTAAAAATCAAACTTACCCGGGGCATAGCTCTCCAGTTAAGAACATAACCGTACCTGGCTGCCCAAGAAGGACGGTAGCTGTTACTGACAGTATTATGGGTGATTATACAGAATAGAATCATGAAAACCAAGAAAATATTAAAATGTTAATTCTAGAAGTGATCAATAGTGAAAAGGTGAAAGAAATTTGTTAGAATTATTGTGCTGGTGCAAACTATATATAAAGGAAATTAATACAACATAGATTATTTTTTATAATTTTTTGTTTATTTTATCACTAATAATAAAACTTATGTATTACAGTTTCTATCAAACAACAACACTCAGTCGCAACGAAGCAATTCAGTACAATAATATATTTACACGGTCATGGTGTTGAACACTGGTACATCGATACCTTATTGGACTTTACAGAACTACTAGTTATAAATGCACAACAACTTTTTGTAACGAGCTGTTTGTAATTATAACTATTTACAAGCCGGCATCACCGATTTTATTTATTGGAAATTGGATCTTATAAATACTTAGATAAAGTGGAAAAATAAATATATCTGCCGCTGAATGTATATACTAATTTTCTAACGTGCCTCATGAAATTGTTCGAAGAAGTTACAACGAGAAAATTATTTGGCAACTAGAAATGATACATGTCAATTTATTGTAGCTCACTCGCTAAACATCTTAATTTTTTTGAACATGGAACGTTATCCCTACATACTATGAGCAATTGTTTATTTTTTAATTTAATTTAGCTAATGCATAAATGCATAAAACATTTGACACAGTTATTATTGCTCATAGTGCGTCTGGATTATAGGTTTTATAGTAATCTACATGAGTATTATAAGGTTAAAGGGTGGGAAATTTATTTAGTTCTCCTTTTGGGGGCGAGGTTTAAGCTGCTTGGTCTTGAAGGACTGGTTTGAACCGTCTTGGTTGAGTCCGGCCAACAGCTCGCTCTTACGGATCGCCTTCAGATCCAGATCACCATAGTAGTCCTCGCTGAAAATGTACGCGCACCTTACTACCGGCCTCGTCTACTAACTAGCCTTAACTCTATATTTTATTGCCTATCACATTGGCGAATGCCTTAAACATAAATGGCTATCTCAATTTCTAGCAACTTTTACTACGTGAGCGGCAACTGGTTGCGAGAATTGTGTAATGACTTGTTTATAGCTAGTATTAAAGAGTGAACCACCTTGAAACGGTAACAAGAATTAAATCCGTTCGCTTTTCCAAGTAATGTTATCTAACGTTTGTTTTCTCGAGAGACAATTATTATGTGGCCCGGAGCACTCGCAAAAAGTTTTCGACGAACTAGCCAGTCTGTACGACCTTCGTTTTAATATAGTTACGTCGTGGATCATGACTACTGCAGGCGCATCTCAGTATTGTCTAGTGGTGATTGTTCCACGTTCATGGACCATGAACTAAACATTTGAAAGCTCTTCATTGTTTCTATAAGGATACAGCGTTAAATTTATTTTTCAGTACTATTACACAATTCCAAATACTATAACTGATTTTGGGCCCTAAATATTCACACAACCTCAAACGCATTTCATTACTACTGTGTGTCTGCGCCAATCGCTTATTTTTTTTGTGAAATGTGTCTCCTTTTAATGGAGAGCATGGATAAATCATCTTTTGTGTGTCTAGTTACGGTTGATACAGTGATATGTTAATATTAACGGTCATTACCATACATTCCGTTATGTACCGGTTGGCATTGACCACGGTCGTCCGCGCATGACATACTAAAGTGAGTGAACTATTTCGCTTAAGTCATGTTAATTTCTAAGCATGTCCTAAATGTCGCAAGCGTGCAAGGCTCCGTACCGCATAACTGAGACAACTATTTGAGTAGGCGACCAAATCTACATGGTGTCTACCTACCTATACAACTGCTGTACAATGGACTCAATAAATTGTTCTGTGTTGTGATATGTGTTGATACAATATATGTTTTATTATTTTGTGCAAGAAGAATTTGTTAGTCACAAGGACGATGTTGGTTGTGTGGAAGTGGTTACAGGGTCTATGTGACACCAAGAAAGTACGGACAACTATATAATAGATGAGTTTCCTAAATCATAATATTCATGAAATTGAGTACATTCCAGGCTTTCTTGGTATCACACAATAATATTACAGGTACTAGTTGTTAATTAGTTGCACAAAACTTTGGTGGATGTCACAAAACCATATTATGCTCAACCAGTGAGTAGAAGAGATAGTGCGTTCAAGCTGCTGTCATAGTTGCTTTACTTGAACTGAGTGTACAGAATATTCACAATCTATAGTTTATCGTGTAGGTATTATCAAGTTCGACTAAATGTGGCAAGAATTTAATGAACTAAAATGAAAGTGAATAAACTGCAGTGTATGTCACTTATATACACAAAATTAAAAAAGTAACTCACCATCCGGGAACATCTTCGGGGTCTTCACAGTTACCAGTGCCTTCAGCATCTCCGATCTTGAATACGGTACCGATGGGGCATCCATATTCGCGGGCAACTCCCTCCAAGCAGATGTAGTATTTGCGGCAGTCTTCAGGGTGAGCGTGACGGCTGAAGGAGCCAGCGTTTGACACTTCACCAGGAGCAGGGCAAGAGAAACCGTTCGCTACTTCTGGGAAACACCAAACAAGGTTACGTGAGCTAAGGGGTGGAAGGCGAAACCGAAAAACAGCAGCGACAGCAGTGCTTGAGGTTCAGATAGGTAGTTGTCAAAGTTTGTGCACAAAGATGTTGAGTGTTTGTTCTAATAACTACTAATCATACTCCTTATGGATGAAAAGACTGCTTAACATAAACCTTGAAAAAGTCCTGTAATAGGTAAGTTTGTTACATTCTCAAGGATTTTGGGTTTGCGGTGGATATTTGAAGCCAACAAACCACAAATCAGATATCAACAGAGGTGCTGAATAGATGGAGTTACAAAACGATCTAAACTAGGACGTACCCTCATTTTTGCACTCAGGTACTTGATCAGCCCACATGCACACACGGGATTCTCTGTCGTAGGCAAGTCCAGGACTGCACTGATAGCGGGAAGCCTCGCCGTTCCAGCAGTTCCAGAACACGTCGCACTTGGCTTCATCGGCAAATATACCATACAACCGCTGGCAGTGAGGGGTGGATATGGGAGGTTCTGTCGAGATAAATGACATATTAAAAATCACGAAATAATTTGCCATAAATAGACCTGCACATAAAAATGAAACAATTAAAAAAAGGTTTCAATATTTTATATGAATAAAATATTTTGTATACCACCAAAGAACAATAATTGCACCTTTTCATGACAGACGCTTTATATAAAAAATCTTGACCTTCAATGGTCAAACAATCAATCAACAATCAAATACATAATTTCAAGTCTTGCTTCTTGAACTTCATTACGTGTATCAGAAAAGGAAGATCAAAGGATTAGCCGTTGATGTCAATAGGCTGAGATTGGTTAATTTAAATTCAAACTTGAAAATTATGTTGATCAACTGGCTCTAGTTCAAGGTTAGCAAACTCGATGATATATTTATAATTTAATAGGTATACGATTTATCTGCATAAAATAAGTTCGGTACCAATTCATTATAATTGTCATATGTATTCATATGGTAAATTTCCATGCTGCGAATACTGGCCTAATGACATTTAAACATCCTGGTGGCGGTCGTTATTCCGAATTAATATTATCATTTTATTATCCTCATATATGACGATATGGTCTCGTAAAAAATGGCCTTGACCACTTAAGTTATTAATAGATGTTAAATATTCTATAACATTTCATTTGAGATACTGTGTTGGTTTTACACCACGAACTTTTCTATAAACTAGTATCTTCGTTTCTTTGAAAAAGTCTTCTTCAGCGTTAATAACTTAAACTACACTAAATGACTTGTCTTTCTAGGTGTGTTGTAATTCACGTACAAAAATATTGCTGTAAATGATTGTCTTCCTTACCAAGTTGTGTCCTCTCGCCGCATTCAACATTGTGGAGGTAGTCGCAATTCTCTGTCAGGTATTTGCTGTCGGTGGCATCGAATGCTAGACCGTTACCGCATGTTTTTAATTCCGCAGCACCGTTGTCACACTTCCAGTATTTGTCGCAAGATATGTGATGGGGGTAGAAGCCGAAGTCATCTGGGCATTTGAAGGATTCTTGGGCGACCGCTGCAACAAAAAGAAACAAATATAAGTAAATCTGTATATGTTAAAGCGTTATGTGAATTTCAAAAGGTAAAAGATAGCAAAACAGAAGGAGGGTTGTTACTGTTGAATTACAATGTTTTACCGACTGGTGATCAAAAATTACAGTTATCGTTGTAGCTGAATTGGGAGACTTAAAAATAAATCATTTTCTAGGAGACTCTACTGTGATCTATTTCTTTGATCTTTCTTCCTATTCTTAATGCCAAAATCGCTGCAGTCACTATGGCTTATGCATATTCGACAATGTTAATTCAATTAAAATATTTGTATGCCTCGTTATAGACGGGAGCGTTAACGGCATTTGGTCACTAGTCTACACAACTGAAGTTTCAACTATTGTGACATCGACACCTAATATAGTTCCATGACTATGTTGTCTAAGCCAATTTCATCTAGGTTAGCTAACATTAACATCGCAATAAACTAGTTGCACAAACATTATGCATTGTATTATTTCAAGTTAGCTCACGGAAGTTCAAATTATGGTTTGAAATATAAAACAATTCAATGCGTAACATGTTAACGTACTCGCCCATTTATATGGAAATAACAAAAGTAAGTACTGCTCATAATATCCAAATTATGCGTACACGAAACATATTTGTCACTCGAGCACCTTGTTTTCTCAACGCATTGACTCCTCTGAGCTAAAGTTATGTTATATTGATGTTACAACATGTGTGACACCTGCACAGGTTGACATTTGAAAGAGGAAATCTCTCATCCATGCAGTTTTGTAATACCTACCTGCCTCCTACATTTCGTGTATTCATTGCCACGTGACCTATTC
This sequence comes from Miltochrista miniata, assembly GCA_933228765.1. Classification (NCBI taxonomy): domain Eukaryota; kingdom Metazoa; phylum Arthropoda; class Insecta; order Lepidoptera; family Erebidae; genus Miltochrista; species Miltochrista miniata. Next base: position 33,455,353 of record OW121749.1, read on the forward strand.
GACAGAAACCAGTTAAGTTTCAAAAGAGATTCTCTATTTGGGTTTCAAATCGAGACACACAGATTCGTGACAAAAAATAGACGATGAATTAAAATAAATTCATTGCAAAATTAAAGATCGTTCATTTACCAATAGATCACGGCACATTGGGTTATTCAATCGTGTGAGTCGTTTTATTACAAAACACTTAAATACGGTCTGTGATGAAAACTGCTCTAATTAGTTTATGTAATCAGAAGAGTTGAGTTGTTTGTTTAGGCAACCCTGTTTTAGAAGCTTCCAATTTGAGAACACTTAATAGTTCTTTCACGAACTAAAAAGTAAGGAACTTTTTTACAATACAACACTTCATAGTATCGATTGACTTCATAAATACATGTGAAGGTGGTTAACATTAATTAAGTAGTAAAATTTAATACAAGTTAATGTATAAGCCATATCATTATTACTCGGACGTGTCACGGAATAAATGCGACACGATTCAACTAGATTTTAAAATGCAATAATTAGCTGAAAGAACTAGGACGGACTAGTCTCTGAGGTACTGTGAAAACGCTGTTCTATAAAAACGGATGTGCATGGTGTAGATGTTTTGGATGTATCTAACTTAATCTAAGATGAATTAGCAAAGATTCCAGCAATGCCATTTTGATTGCAGTAGAAGCTTTTCAGTTGAAGTTACACTTCATGTGGCATTGACACGATTTTCTTCAAAATTTCAACAATTACCATTTTCTCTTTGGACTTATCTTATTTTTACCTCCTTGCCAACGTTATCGTTTTGACATTTACAGAAACATAATGAGAAGTCTATTTTTCTATAATTTAATGAATCAATTGTTCCCAATAATGAACTGTGATAACATTAAATTTTCTGTTGAAATTACTAGCCTAAGAACTATTTAACGGTATCTTTAAAGTGATAGAAATCTTCACCTGTCCACCCCAATCTGCGATGCAATAAGTTAAGGTATATTATTAAATCAAGATAACTCTTCTAAGAGATTTTAAATCTACGGCATTACGTAACCACTTATACACATTTTTGAGATAAACATCTTGATTGAGACAGTGTCAAATGCTTCGGTGAGAGTTAAGAACACTTAGCAACACCTTTGAATTATAAATTTAAGTTCACCTTGAATTTAATTGCTGAATTAAAAAGTTATACTCATCTGCATACGCGGTTCTCTGCAAACAACTTTTCTTATTAAAACCACGCAGTGATCTCGAGGTTAACGAGAGTATTGGTGTCATTCGACATTCCACACCAGATGAACTAATAGTTAGTATCTATCTAGTAATCATTGTATAAGGACAATTCGTATCGTAATTTTAGACTAATATTGCGAAAATTATCAAGTAATTGCAAATAGGTAACATTTAGAGAAAACTGTATATATCTCACTTTGTAGATAAAGTAATTATTTAAAAAGTCTTCATTCTGCTTTTTCAATATTTTGCAATGTAAATTTGTCTCGTTATTAAACAAAGCCTGCCAAAACTGTCATAAAATTCTCTATTGTAACAAATAAGTGTCACCCAAGAGAACTAGGCCAATATGTTCAGTGAACTGGAGACGGTGTTACACAACGCCCGGGCCTGACACCAAAGCCCTGCGCGTACGCGTGACATAATTATTGATCTGCCCGATACCTACCTTGTCATAACATATTATGTAACATTACCAGTGCAAGTTTATTTTGTAATCACTGTTTGTATGTAAACTATGATTATTAATTTCAGTCAGTAAAATGACATTTCTTGAATGAAAATTCAGTACTAAATTCAGTCTAAGTGACATTTGCACTTGTCATTTCACTGACTGGGATTAATAATCGTACTTTACATGTTTTTACTATTTTGAGGTGATATTCCGAATGATGCCTCTGTGGCGCAGTCGGTAGTGATCCCGCCTGCGGCGCTGGAGGCCGTGGCTTCGATTTCCACTGGAGACAAATATTTGTGTGACCCATAAATGATGTCTCAAGAGTCTGGGTGTTTCTATGTATAATATGTATGTATTTAAAAAGTATATAAGTATTAATATTCGTGGTCTGATACCCATAACACAAACAGGTTGTTCTTAGATTACTTTGGGATCAAATAGCGCTGTGTGAAATGTCCGTGAATATTTATCGAAAAAAAAAATGATCATTGGTTACGATATAACGCTGGTTCATATGTCTAAAATAATCGATGACAATAATATGAATACAAGAATCATAATATTAATGTTTGTAAGCACATCCATTGTGTATAAACATCCCATAATGTATTATTACATAAACATGATACTGTATTATGAAAAAGGTCGTAATACATTAAGTAACTCAGTGAAAGCCTCAAAAATTGACCTACCAAGCGAGCAAGTGGGTGGGACTTTCGATTTCAATAGCGCGATGCGCCTGCGCGCTCTTGAGTAATCTCACGAATGACCTATACTATAAATGAGTTCGACACTGTCGTGTTAAAATTAGATACTCACCATATTTTTTTATCATATTTTACTATAACTAAGTATATTAATGTTGTAATAAATTACAAATCATAATCATAATACACCTGCCAGACACGGTTTTGTCTGCGTTAATATAAAGGAAGCCAAACGCATAGCTATCAATAATGTCTTAAAAAGAAACATTGTGTACACTGACAGTATGAATAGTTTAATCTGTGGCAATTAGGTAACCATTGTTGAGCGGTGAAAGTTGTTAAAGCTCGCTATTATTTTACAAGTACCTAACTAGTACTATGAACCGATTATTATTAGAATGCTAAGTCTAGAAAATTGAATCCAAAATGAATTAAATGATTATAGACGGGCACAACTCACCGCCTATTACGTGGTAAATAAAACTACAGGGTGAATTGTGGAGCTATACTATGCCTCTGCCCACCCCTTCAAAGATGAGATAAAGGCGTGACTATATTTTTATGCAATATGTGGCCAAACATTCACTGCGATTTTAAAATATAAATTATGTCCCTATTGCACCGCAACATTTATAGATTTTTATTCACGAAACCAAAATTGTGTTAAGTAAATAAGAAATTATTTCTTAATTAAATAAAAAATTCTTTCTTCTTAACCCGTTTGGAACTACAGAAATAAGACATCTTGCTACTTTGAACAGCTGAAAATATTATGATCTATAGAAAAACAATTCTAATAGATGCCGTTACTGAAGATTCGTTACGATCTGTATCTCTGTTAATTGTTGTTCAACCAACTGATTCAGATTTATGTTATAATTACGATTACACTACAAGTCACGATTGACGATGAGGTAAATTTAAGTGGCGAAACAAATTCTTGTCATACAAAAGAAGCTGTTAAGCAGGTGTCTCCACGTAATAGTTGTGCAAGTTGTTGAATTTAGGCTTCGTGGCAACTTGCATGTGTAATGGATGTCAATGTAAAATTATCAATTGAAATGGTACTTCCCCAATTGTTATTATGGTCCTAAACAAGTAAATGAGATATGGTTAAATCTTCTCATAATGATTATTTTACCTACAGAGAAGTCGTAAGTTTTAATTACAACCGAAGTCCTTATGTAACCAAAGATAAATGTATAAAGTCAGCACATAGCGCACCATACAGATATACCTACAGTCAATAGATTAAGGCTACCTATAGTACTTCGGGTGATTGTCTGTCCTTCAAGATATAAATAACCTCTTGTTAGCCATATACATTGTACTCTTGGTTCATTTTTAAGAGGAATTATTTACTAATGATGTTTGCTGGGAATTATTTGCTAAGAATATTCTTAATTTGATACAATCATGATAACATGGTCTATATGTCATAGGTTTGATTAAAGTTTTGACGCCAGACAGAGTCTCGCCTGTTTAAGGATACTAATAAACATATATATTTTCCAATGTAATATAGCTATTGATAATATTATGAAAAACTATTCAGTTCATCAAGAAGCTTAAAATAATTGAAAATAAAGATGATTGTTAAATATTAATATCAACGAGTATTTGTATGTAGTAATTCTAAATTAAATTAACATTTGACAGTGACGGGCATATGCATTGTTTGTTGAATCAAAGGTTCCACCGTGAGATATCATTGTGGACGATGTATTTTTGTCTAAGAATACAATTTCCGTTGTATTGTTCATGGATACATTAGTCACTAATTTGATATTTCCTGTCCTGTATTAAAGTAATTGATTATATACAGGTCGATGTGCCAACTTCAGTAACTGCAGTCTCTATATTGAGTGTTGTTAATGTAAAATAATTCTCAAATCCTTTCAAATTGTTTATAATTGCGAATCATTTGACCTATGATTGTATTTAGTAATAAATACTACTTTTAAAATAAGATCTTAACTATTACCAGTAATAATATGTTTGCAATCTTCAGCTACCTTGCAATATACTCAGTCATAAAAGCCATGTCGTCATCAAATCTTGATTTACTAATGAATGATCACCCGTCACTACGGAACACATTATTGAGCTTTGAAAGTATATTTCAAGTTATGAGCTTTATGACATATCTGATTGAAATACCTCGAGCTGAGTCAATAGCCCTGTAATTAAGATGTTTAGCAATTTGTTGCACGTATCATTATGCGAGAGTAACTTAATGGATTACTCAATTATCTCCTAATATCGAATGTTACTTATTACAAACAGTTAAATTGTATTTACTTAAGATTAAATTTCATGAGGACTTCTGAATACCTCTGTTGTGACTTTTTATGGTTTGGTTGCGAATCAATCACCATTAATATCGAAATAACGTTAAAGGAGGACATATTTACAGTTAGTACTAAGAAGTAGAAAAACTACTTCTTCTAGATGACTAGATTGATGAATATACTTTGCTTTTCTATCTGTATTTATTTCAGTATAATATTTGATGATTCAGATTCTCACTTGCTGTACTTGACTTAGTCCTCCAAGTACCTTAGTATCGTTGTCACTCCGAAGGATAGCAAAGTTTATAGAACTTACAAGTTATTTATATTTGCTTTAGGTTCAAAATACTCGATTTGGTAGGTATGAATTATGTCTCAAAAATATGAAATATTCTTTAGATTTAGAACCTAGTATTTCATTTTCTAGAAAAAGTATCTAACAGTAAAGAAGTTCATGCATACCGACATATACTTAAAAAATGCTGTCGATTAATTTCTGCTAGATCAGATCTCGTAGTACTCGTATGCGCACTCAACCGACTGTACATTAAATACATTTTCTCTATGTTTCCACTGCTCTCATAAAATTCATACACGCACCGCAGACGTCGATTATCGAATGCCTTCACGCTTACTATAATAACACTATGAATATTTGATAGCGTGGCTAAGTGCCGTTGTGTATTAATAAGTGTTATGTTAACTGGGCCATTAATAAGTTATTAATTTTTGATGGCCATGAAATTTTACGTGAAGAATAAGAATAAGAATCAGTTGTTGAAAGTGAAACGATAAAGTTTACTACTGACGAATGATGTAATGAAGAGTATACTGATATGAACTAACAGCTAAAACGTAACAAAAATAATATGGTTTCTATGTGTATTTCAGAAATATAAAAAAAATACGTTTGTTATAAATATCTAACATCTCGATCTCATGATGGAAATGTGACTCTATAAAAACTGAATCTGAAAAGCTCCCCAACTTAGTATAATTTTCAGATGATGCTTTATTGCTTGCTTTATTTAACTATAACTATCAAACGTGTTCACTCATGTGTCAAACTTTTACATATTAGGTATTTTTCTAAGGAAAAAGCTTCACAAATTATAGGCGCTTGCGCAATATATTGGTAACGTTCGTGAGAACAAAGTACGTGTTAGAAATTCTAACAATAATGAATTCCTACAAAGCAACCTTCTAAGTGAAAATAACGCATCCTGCCTTACAACGCGTATATTATTTTAATAAGTTTGAAGTTGCTTCGATTGTTGCAAGCAGACTCACTTTAATTTGTGCAAATAGTGAACATAATGCCAATTGAAATTTTATTATTCATAAAACTTTAATTGTATTTAACTACAACAAGTAAAAACTAAATTTGGAGGAAAACGAAACTTGATTATATTTAAATGTAAATTCTTTCCCCAAAATAAAAGTTAGGTAGTATAATATGAAACAAGTAAATCAGTAGTAAGCTGGGAAGTAACAGAGTTGAATGTCCTCGCAGAAGGTAGTTGCTTTATAAGTACATCTATCTATAATATCATAATAATCAATGTCACCGTGAACTGATATTGTCGCATTATCAACTTCCTGCATTAACCGAACGGAAGTAAAAGCTATAGGAGCTTATGCGGAAGTCCATAAAGTGAAGGATGTGTAGTTATGCTCACTTCGGCACCTAAATAGTCATGGACATAATACATTCTTTTAAAATTTAATGGACTTAATACACCAATTAACCCGGCTAAGTGGCGATAAAGAAAATTGTAAAAACAAATATGACGTGATTATACATTACAATTACTACATTATGTAAATTAAAGTACCAAATTTCGTAGGAAATAATATGGAGTGAGTTGGCTTCTGCATAAGTAGTAACATTTGATCTCATTCCAAACATTATCTCGTAACGTAAATAACTTATCTATGTCATAACCTAGCATATATCAAAGGTGTGCCACCGGCTATAGTTACGAAAAATGCTAATCAGCCACTTAAGATGATGTAACAACCCATGCTTAGTATAATAAACTGCTAAATGGATTACAACACATTGTTCGAATCATAAGATTGCTTTTGAAAGAAATATAATTATGAATGGAGGATAATATATATAATAAAGATATAGGTACATAGAATGAATTGAGCGAAAGCATCATTATTCTTGAGACACTTTCAGTATACACTTAATGTTGATAATCACAATGAAATGCATAAGCAATAGAGCTATAAATATATTATTAAGGAAACACGACAAACCGCTTTCTCACTATAATGCAGCTGCACATAATGAGAAGCTTTCTGACTTAAATATGGAACTGGGCTTGATAATGTCACTTTCATAGCTTTGTCTGTAATTTAACGAGTTCATTGACACTCTTAAAATGAATAAACTCTGTATAATTGAAAAGGGGTTGCTGAATAATATGTGACCTGGTTCACACATTGGCGTACCATTGTGTGGTTCATTTTATCTCTATATTGCCTAATCTTTTGCTCTATATGGATGTCAAAATAATTATTATGGTTGTAGATGCAATTTGTTTCGTCATCCTAAAGCAAGGTTTTAAGGTTTATGCCTTCGATTTGCAGAGAACTTTGAATCCTTTTATTTGGCTGCTGATGTGTTAACACTTCTTAATTTTGTCTAAAGATTTTGGAAGGATTATTCTGGGTTTTAGTTAGTAGTATTCTTAAATAGTAAATTTACATCCTTGCCGTTTTTATGTTCAAAATTGCTGACATGATAAGTCCGTGTGTCACGGCAATTCATCGTCGTTACACCACACTGCCAGCCGCAATCTACTCTCAGCACTTGTTGCGTTCGCGCAGTTGCAACGATAAATGTGGAAACCGTATCGATCACACTTTGGCTACTTTCGCATCTCTATTTCATTAACATTTTTGTATCCATATGACAGCCATTCCACACATCTAGAAGGTTCTAACGTCACTGGATATGAGTGTAACCATCACGCCGTTTGACCGCACCCTAAATATTTCAAATGTTACGTACCCACGCCGAGGGCGGCTGCTAGCACTAATAAACACCTTGAATTCATGTTTTAACTGTAAGTCCTGTCACGATAGTAGTGGACACTGTAACGTTCAAGCACACACTGCGAGCGGGTGAATGGGCGGCTGAGGCTTTTATATTGGGTAGGCGTACGCGGCGCATGGTCGGTGAAAAGCGGCGTTGTCGCCCGCGCAGACCCCGCACGCGTCTCGCACCCTACCGCAGGGTGGTCGCGCAACCCCATGAAGACACTGTAAACATTCAAACTCATCATTTATTCCGACCACTGCACTGCATTGAATATAGTTTGTCAATTTCTTACTATTTTCTTTCAGTAATACACTGTAATAGCAATTACCAAATTCCAATCAGTACACCAACAATTATGTATAGGTAATTGTTACTTATCATCTGTAACATACAAGTCCAGTTTAATAGACATCATCACGTGTGTATGAGGTTGGGCAATCACAGTGTTTATATTTTCTTTCTATAATTTGGTCATATTAGGACATGATTGAGTATTTCTTTAACCTATTGCTAAATATTGAAGTGAAGACATAATATTACTTGGCGAAATGTTTCGATTGTAAAAATCAGACAGTAATCTTGGTTTCTATCAAAATCCCCAATGCACCTGTGAAAAGGTCAGCTACTTTACATACAGCTAAGACATCTTGAGAACACTAAAATTTCTACAGAATATGAACCTAATTATAGTCTAACTGCTCATTGGGAAGAGTATCTAATCAGTATCGAATATCTCACAATCTTAGATTAAAATATAACCAAAAAGGAACTGTCCAAAACATGAAATGACGTTATAAAATTAACTCAACGTAATTAATAGTAGCACGTATTCTCATTGCAAAACAATAGTTTTACAGTCGGCTGATGACAAAGGCTAGGCTGCAAGGTAAGATAGGCACATCTTCTAGCGATAATGATATTTTCAACGTGTCGTACTTTATTGTTTTATTGATGACTCTCAAATAGCAAGTACTAAGGCGACAAGAGATTAAATTATGGCAATCATAGAGAGAATTTGAGATGAACTGTTATAGAGTACCTGATAAGATACTATGGTTTTCATAAATTCATAAATACATTGTATGAATAAGCTGGAAAAAATTGTCGAGGAGTAGGCCAAGCCAATCCAGCAAAAGAAAACTCCATGTTTATCTTGGTAACTCAGAGATAAAAAAAAGGCAGAAAACAAGACTGATTTCATTAAATCAGAGCTATATTCATAAATGAGAGAGGAAGGTCATAAGAAAGTTGCCAGGAGTATAGAGCAAAAATTAAAGAAAGTAAAGTGTGAGATAGATCAGGATGAGTAATAAAACAGATTTTAAACGTAAGAGTGAATTTGACTCGTCTCAAGAGGTAAAATGACACATGCCGGTAATGGGAAATATTCGTAATCACTCAACTGAATGTATCTCGAATTAAGTTAAAAGTAGATATTACTCGGGAATGTAAAACAGTATTAAAATTAGTAAAAGATGGCTTTAAAATTAGTTGTTGATAATATATTTCCTCAATAAATTGCTAAAAATAATTCAATTTTAAGTAAATTATTTAAATATACCTAGTTAAGGTTAGAGAAAGCTGAAAATATTAAAGCAGGAATTGTAAATGCCTCCTTGATTTTTAAAGTTAAATAAATTTATGAAATAAATAATAATATTTGCTAATTGTTAGGCATTTAGTACAAATTATAAATGATATCAAATAATATAGAAAATATAAAAACGGGGAGGTCAAAACGGGTATTTACATTGAAAACTTTGAGTAATTCGATTTAAAACTTTCGTGATTTAATTCTAGCGTAAGTACCTTAAGGGGCGAGTTCGTATTATTCACAAAAAGACATTTAGGATTTTGGAAGTATTCAAGAACTCACTTCATTAAATGACACTAAAATAGATCCTTATTTTCTTATTAGATAAGACTACATTAGCACCGTGTGCTATTTAAAAAATAATTATTTACTTGCGAAAAAACCTCTGAAAATCATTGAAATTTACCTTTGTCAATTTGATAATTCCTGCAACTTCAATTATCTTACTTCTTACTAATATTATAAATGCGAAAGTTTGTGAGTGTGGATGTTTGTTACTCTTTCACGCACAAACCGCTGAACGGATCGGGCTGAAATTTGGTAAAGAGATACATTATAGTCTGGAATAACACATAGGCTACCTTTTATCCCGGGAATAACTTCCCGCGGGAACAAATTTTACGCGGGCGAAGCTGCGGTCATCAGCTAGTTTTTAATAATTTTGAGAGGTGTTTTTTCTAATGTAAATAATTATTTTATAAAAAGCACACGAATTTAAGGTTTTATTTTAGTGTCATTTAATGAAGTGAGTTCCTGAATTTTTCCAAAATTCTAACTGCATTTTTTTGCGGACGCGCCCCTTAATTAAACTTTTCTCTTGTGATTTATATTGCATCACATTTTTCAGACTGAAGTATATGTTTCTATCCGGGGTATTGTGTTTTTATAACGATGTTACCTGGTCTTCTCCAAAATTTAAAAAGGCACACAGTAATCCAACAAGCAGAGGCTCTTTATGATTTTAATCCAAAATGATATTATTGGTCTTCGATTATGAACGCTAATGGATTGCCTGTATTGGCAATTAAACTATTGTAAAATATGCTGATAAAAAATGGAATATTTGGTTAGAAGTTAAATGTATTAACCGAGCTATGCTATAGTTAATTTTTAGGCCCTGACTTTTAACGTGGGAAAACGTGTATCTCTCTGTCTGTGGTAGTCCAATCGAATGTCATCGATCAAGTCCAATCATATATTATGATTATGACTCACCTAATCTGAGCTTGCGTTACAATCGCCATAGCATGAAAAGCTTTGAGAGAAAAGAGTGTTTCAGGGACTTCCCTTATGCCCTTGAAAATAGCATTACCTTGCCCGAGCATATTATTATAACTCTGCCTTTTTTCTGACCGGCAAATTGAAACAAGCCAGAGATTAGATAATTAAAATATATTACCCCTGTTTATAGTCGTAAGTTTGTTTAGTAGTGAAAGATTTCCGCGGATTATCAATAATAAACAAATCTTTTAATTTATATTTTTTATTGTAATAGATTTTTATGTATAATTTTATCTATAATTTGGTAGAAGTAACCATCGCAAAAATATCTTTCGGTATTGGGTACTAAGCCTTATTGCAATAATTATTGTCATTTTCGTTTCAATAGATAACTCTTATTATTAAATTATGAAGCTTAATCAAGCGTTTGTCTATCTATAAGACAAAGTCACACTCATTTCCATAAATCCGAATGATTGGTATTTGATTATATAGAATTAATCTCAAAATTTTATTTATAATTATACCAATCAATTTTATCTTATTTTTCTCTACGTGTGAAAATTCTATATTCACACATAAAAAAGAAAAACATATAAATATAGCCTATCGGGAGTTCTGGGTTCGGAAGGAGTCCCAGGGTATCAATAATAGATCAATATTATCTATAAACTATTCAACAATTCATAATATATTGGCAACTGCTATCATCTCCTGGCATATTTTTAGAAAGAAGACCGTTCAGAGACGAAGTCTAAATTTTAACTTAAAGATGTTAACATTAAGTTAGTAACCAAGATGTGGGAGATTGATTTTCTGATTCTTATTTATAATAATAATAATAATAATAAATAATAAATCTTTATTTTCAAGCAACATTAGAGACAGTTACTTTAGTTATTTATAATAACTTTGACTCTCTTATGGCCTGCAGATCATATTCGGGACAAGGATGGAACATGGATCGAGTCGATGGCCGATCGTGTTCAACTTGAAGCCATTCTTTTAAGTATTTTCGTACAAAATATTAAACACAGATCTGAATATGAATACTATTGTTAGGCGTCTGATTTTGTAATATCTGTCAGGCCAAGGCTTTAGACGAATACTAGGCTACAAAACTAGTAAATTTTAATAATACATACTAACATTTCACATTTAAATTTATGTTATATAACTTGATGTAACAATTATATCTATTATGTATGTACATTGCGTGTCACAATTAATTGCAATTATTTGTGATAAATGTCATCGATACTCCATAATTAATCGGTACTCGGTTGTTATAAACATTTTCACTATCTAAATTTACCAAAAAATACTTTGTTTAATTGTTTTAATTGACGCGGTAATGACCGGAACGGCTGACCTTTCCGGTAAAGAGGAAGATGTATAATAATGTAATTGATTAGAAATTTGTGAATATTTTTCCCCGGATGTTATAATTAATATATAAAAGCCTGTTACTGGTTTCTTTTTTTTATTCGGCAAGCGATTTCACAGCCAGTATTTATTTTTTATTTAGTAACATTACTTTTTTCATTTTCATTAGTCCCCCAAAACCGAGTTGATGGTATGACTGGGGAATTTAGTCTCCGTACAAATTATACATTTATATAAAACAACAACAATTTAACACATTATGGTTACACAATATAGTTATTCTAATGAAGTCAACATACACTTTTAAGTTTTTTTTAAAATAAACTTTCTCTGATTCTTCCCTGGATACATTAAAGTTTACGGTGATGTCAGTGATTATAAAGTATGTCTGAACGTAGTCCTGGGACATCCTTCCGAGCGCTTACCCGGGGATCCCAACCATAGGCTGTTTGGCGTTACGTGAGGTTTTTTTGTCGGTAGGAGTCCGGCATAGCATCCATGATGGATTTTCCCTCACGTTAAAAAAATGCCTGAACGTATTTAACTGCGTCGGTAGCGTAGGTGCGATTGCGGCGGAGGTCTTGACTCGATCCCCAGGTCGGACACAGTATTTGTGTGATCGGCAAAACAATGTTTCGTTCGATGTCTGGATTATTTTCTAGGTATAATATTTATGTACGTAGAAATCAGTGCGATAGCACAGCTGATATTAGCTCAGTAGGGCGGGATGATGTTTATGGTGTGTTTAGTTTGAAGTAAATGGCTTTGTGACTAAAAAGGCGCATAACGTCCTACAATAATTATGTAGGTGCTCTTACATTGTGTCTAATTTCATTCGCAACGTGATTCTATCACTAACTAAAAATACCCAGTATGAGGTCAAGTGCCAGAGAAAGTTTTCTGTCCTTTAAATATAACTAGCACCGGAAATATGAATAATTTAAATAGGAAAACTTAGAATTAATAAACATGCACTTCCTTTAAACCAGTGATAATGCGGTTTACATTGACAGCTATTTTTTTATATATTACCTAAAATTTTATTAATGTAACTGGCAGGCAATGTACCTATTTTATATTGAAACACTAGATGATGCTCGCAGGTTTGCCCGCGTTAAATTCAGTGCCCGTTCCCGCTTCCCGCAGGAACATATTTCGGGGATGAAGCCTATGTATTATTCCAGACTATAAGCTATATCTATACCGAATTTCACCCCAATTCGTCCAGCCATTAGAGTGTGATTGAGTAACAAACGTCCAAACATCTAAATATTCAAACATCTTCATAAACTCTGTGAGAGTTTGTGAAGATGTTTTATTATATAAGTAGGAAAAATATTTTTTTTTAATAAAGCCGTAAAGATATAAAAGCAAAATCTTTGATCCTAAAATAACAGTCGTATCCACACTAATCTAACACAAATTTGCACAATAAAAAGGTAAGCCCTTCGGCCTCAAAGGGTTTCATGAGTTTAAAAGACGTATTACTAAAATAAAATTGTACTAAATATAGTTAATTAGTCTTTGTGGTTTTCTCGGCGACGTTTGCTTCATTGCACAGGCGCAACTATGTGCAGTATGCGGAAAGTATCGTGGTGACTACGAAACAACGCCTAAAGTGACTATTACTACTCAAAATTATAGTGTTCAAGTGTTGATGAAATGTGGAATTTTATAAAGCCATTTTATAGGTTTTGTAATTGAATAATCATTTCTTAGAAAGGTTGCTCATTTTAGCAGAGTCTGGCAGACGAGGTGCAAAGCTTTTGTTCGCGTGCTTGTCTTAAAGAATAGAGAGCTACCAAAACTACAGACAGGAGTCGCGATACTCTGGGGTATCCTTCCGAGGGCTAACCTGGGAGCTCCTAACCGTAGGCTGTTAGGTAGGATACGTGTGGTGTTTAGTCCGTCATAGCATCCCTGTAGGATTTTGATTGAAGGAAAACTAGAAATAAAACCCGGTTGTCAGTAAAATGACAGTCGTTAAGCCAAGTTGAAGGCCTTATGGGCGGCTTAAAAAATTTCAACTGTGTGTCGCGACAACCTGCACCTGTCCATTTCAACACGGCAATAGGCTCGCAACCTATTACGTGGGACATAATCAATAAGGTGATTTTCCCCGGAACTCTAACAATAACCACACTTAAAAAGACACGATTCTCAGTCCACATACACCCATGTAGACGCACCATTTTCCTAGAGTATCCTTCAGGGGCGTTAGGTCGGAAACGTGTGGTTTTTTACTCAGTAGGAGTCCAGTATAGCATCCATGTAGGATTTTACTCACGTTAAAAAAAGACGCACCGTTTTTGTTTTAGTTGGAACGAATCCCATATCACGTAGTACTGTGTGGCGCAGACCGTTTTACACGTAAATAAAGTTACTCATTTTGCTATTGATTTCAGAAATCTTACAAATTTTATAAATGAAACAATTTGCTGTCCTGTTATTTATTTATTTATTTTCCTGTTGCTCGGTAAGTGAATAGCTTGAGAGTTTCATAAAAAGACGTAAAAATAATTATCATTCGAACATAAACAATCATAAGATAGTAGGTACTATAAAGTAGTATTGTGTAGAAACTACTTTTGATTAGAAATCAAATGAAATAAATAAAATATTTGTGAACATTTCACACAATATCATCTAGCCCAAATTAAGCTAATTTATTATTGTGCTATGGGATCTAGACGACTGATAGACATACTTATGTACCTATTTCTAAATACATACATATCATACAAAGAAAACACCCACACTCCGAAACAAACATTTGTGGATCACATAAATATTTAGAAGAGCCGGGAATCAAGCCCAGGACCTCAAGCGTGGCAGGCGGTGGCACACCAACTGCGCCACCGAGGCAGTGAAACAAGGAGAAGCCGCGGGGGCAGCCAGACAGACGGTCTGTCGGGAATACTGAGCCATACTTCGATGGGGCCCTAGGCCGTAGACAATGGAATGGCACGTTAAGGTTTAGATTGCTAAGAGTGCGGCATAGCATCTATGATAAACAAATAATAAGTAAAAAAGGCTTATAAGTCAAGCCAACAATGTTTTAATTTATTCAAATACGAATCCTTCTTCAGAATTACAGTCCATGGCAATAATTCAATGCCATCCCAATATGTGTACACAAAACGGTATTGTACATGACACCTGTTTAATATTCCAAAGGGCGCAAGTGGCGCGCTCGCACGAAATTGTGCACAGACGCGACGCACTTCCTTTTACCTTCTCTAGATTTTATACATCAGTACCTATAATCTATAATTAAATAAACTTCATTATTAAGAATACAAAAACCCGACTGCCAAGTAATCATATTCGTACAACTGAAAAGCAAAAAACAAGCTCTACATTTCTTTTGTGATTTTCTTTATCTACTTACAGTTTTACTTTCTCGGCAACATTTCCAGGCGGGAAGAAGATATGTCAAGCGAGTAGTGGTTTACAAAATAGCTCCTATAGCTTGTTTCCTCCTGTAAATGTTGCCGACAGACTGAGTAAAACAGTAAGTAGCTAAAGAAAATCACAAAAGAAATGTAGAGCTTGTTTTTTGCTTTTCAGTTGTATGATTACTTGGCAGTCGGGTTTTTTGTATTCTTAATAATAAAGTTTATTTAAAACTTTTTAGTTATCTTAGAAGTGGTGTTATAAATTTTTGTGTAGTGAAAGGACTTCACCGAAATTTAACCTTAATTATTATATTTTTGGTCATATTTCTGGTTCTACTCGATCGATTGCATTCAAATAAATGTGAGATTTTAAGTCTGACTAAGACATTATAAAGAAATTAAACCGCATCGAAATAGGTTCAGTAGTTTTTCGTCCATCGCAGTCAAATAATTATAGCGCCAAAAATCCGCCGTTTGATTCTTTAGGAATTATATTATACCTGGTTTCACTCACACAATTACGACAAATCAAATGCCACCTCGAATGTCAAAATCCGTCAAGCCGTTCAGGCTGTAGGACGTGACAAAGAATTGGACATACATACAATACATTCTCTCGAAAAACATTACCCTCCTTTCTTCGTCAGTTCGGGTAAAAAAAATGAACCGCTGAATGTGTTGCTAAGCGGAAATCTCGAGAACAGCTAAACCGATGTCGCTAGTTCTTTTTTAGGGTTCCGTACCCAAAGGGTAAAGAACGGGACCCTATTCATGAGACTTCGCTGTCCGTCTGTCTGTCTGTCTGTCAGTCTGTCTGTCTGTCTGTCCGTCTCGAGGCTGTATCTCATGAACGGTGATAGCTAGAGAGTTGAAATTTTCACAGATTATGTGTTTTTGTTGCCGCTATAACAACAAATACTAAAAACAAAACATAATAATATAAAATGGCGAAAAAACACGTTTGTTGTATGGGAGCCCCCCCATACAACAAACGTGTTTTTTCGCCATTTTATCTTATTTATTAATTAATAAGGTATCCTTCTCAATTTAAATACGTTAGTTGGCCTAAACATATAATCGAGATCATTCATTCCCTTTACACCATACAAATTAAATGAATACCTTAGGAGGTATAGCACCATCAAATATTGCTCAATGAAATTAATTTCCTGTCGCCATGATTGAACATTAAACGGGTCACATACTAATTTATTTTTCGACTTTCATCGTAAATATTTTTTTTAAAGAGTGAACAACGCTTTCAGCAGATTACTTTAGGAAGGTGTAATATTTCAAAGATAGCAATTCATAGGAAATAGTCAACAAAGAGCCCATATTTTAGATTTTTCTCCAGTATAAACAATGTACATACAAACACACAATTCAATTACATGCTCGGTGCATGAGACTGTTGAGACGTTACGTATTTATATTGTCATCATTCATATGTCATCAATATTCTGAAAAAGAAATTAAACATAGAGTTCACAAACTCTTTTGGAAATATATATACTGTACCTACCGTAGAGGATCTATATAACAGGATAGTTAACACTAAAGTGCTATAGAGCAACGCGAACTGTCTAAGGTGCGCGTTGCTCTGTGGTTAACAACCACCACAGTGCAATACTTATTTTATAATATGTAGTGTTAATAGGTAGGTAATAAGGGCAACCAGTAGACGCTTGAAATACTTTGAGAATATGTAGCATTTATTTTTTGTGTAGCAATCTGGTACTCGGGCTTGACAATGTGTAAAGCCGCCCTTAATCAATTCATCGCTGGTTTTTTTATCTGTGGTTTTCCTTTGACACAAGTGACAAGTTTTGTCTGTGGCAACCGATGATTTGCATTAAGGAGAAACAGGTTTTATTAAAGATTGCGAGAATATTCCAAGAGTAAGATATATGAGCTGCTTTGAGGTAGTCGGTTCCTTTTTTTGGCTTGGTGAGCTGTGCCTCGAAAAGGTTTTCGCACAAGCTCTGGCATTAGTGCCTCACCGTTTGGTAGAAGTTATAACGGAGTATTTGCTGCATTTTACTCAGAAAACTGGTGAGTCACTTCTTCTTTTGCAAACCATCTCAGTCTTCGTCTGTCACGTGGTCAGTGACTTATTTGGTTGTCTGTTTCGTGACAGGGTCGCTTATTAGGGGCTGGAGGCTGCCTCTGTATGGTGGGAGAAGCCACACCCCAATCTTACGTGGACTGCGTGAGCAGGGTGCATTTGTAAGAAGCTCGCCGTCTACACCCGGCATTTACAACAAACGGAGTTGCTCTCACCCACAACGAAGGCCAGTACTTGTCAGCTACTTGTACGTGTAGTCTAGCCGCCTAAGTCACCACTCACGTTGATTTGGTTTAGTGATGTACAATTAGTACGTAACCCGTAATTCTTCTTATGTATGTCTGTGCTTTCTGTATCTATGTAATCTCATTGTCTCTGTAGTATTGTGTGTTATATAAATATATGTGTGTACACCCTACCTGGCTGTTTTCGTCAGAGCCCTGGCCTACCCTTGCACGCACACTGGAATCTCTGTAGTAAGGCGCCCTGGGAAAGAGTTCTCTGCATAGCTACCTCGCGCTAGTTGGTGAGTAACACTAACATCATTGTGTTATAAATATCGAGCAGGGTATTTTCATAAAAAAAATATAATTAAAACAAAATGGACATTTACTGGGACATCCTTTCGAGGGCTTACCCGGGGCTCCCAACCGTAGTCTGTTGGGCGTTATGTAGGATTTTTAGTCGGTAGGAGTCTGGAATAGCTCCATAAAGGATTTTCCTTAACGTTAAATAAAAAGAAAAAGGGGGGCTCCCATGTAACAAATAAGACTTTTGTTGTTTTTGGTACGGAACCCTCCGTGTGGGAGTCCGACTCGCACTTGGCCGGTTATTATTTGTGTTTGTAGTTGTCAGAAGAAGGTTTTATGAACGAGAAAAATAAAAAAGCTGCGTGGAAAATTATAAAATTTGAAATACGTGTAACGGCTCAAATTTTGCATCAGATCTTGAAACTCGAAACCCCGAATCAGGAACCGGGTACAGACAAATGAACTGGAAACATGTAACTGAAAACCAGAAACTGGGAACCCGAAACCGGGAACTCGGAACACCAAACCATAAAAGTACCAAACAACATATTTAAGGCAGGACAACGTCTGTCGGGTCAGTTAGTACATTTAGGAACATTAAAAAGGTATTTGAAAGGATTTAAAATCTCCATGATTGCCATAAAGTTATAGAAATAGATAATAGAATAGACTTCCTTTATGGAATTCATGGCTCTACTTAACAGGTCTGTTTAGGGCTTTGTACCAAAATTTTAAATAAAGAACCCCCTGTCCGTCTGTATTTCTGTCATGAGGCTGTATCTCATGACTGTTCATAGCAAGAGAGCTGATATTTTACAGATTATGTATTTCTGTTGTCACTATAACAACAAATACTAAAAACAGAAATAATAATATTTAAGGGAGCTCACGTAAACGTTTTTGGTACGGGACCCTTCATGCGCAAATTCGACTCGCACTTGACCGGTTTCTTTTACCGGTTTCTCACACGTAGGCAATAGGCAAATAACGCCATATCCCAGTAGTGCCATGTTTATTTCGATGATGAACTACTAGGACAAAAAAAGGTCCCAGTAGTTCCATATAGAAAAGCAAATAAATATCGATAAAATAAAAGATCCAAAAAAATGAAGATCGTAAAGACAAATGAAGACGGATAAAGCATAACCAGATCAAAAAAAAACAAAAGACTATCACCAAGTTATGTATACTTGTCTGTGTCACCTCAATGGTATAGAAAGGGGCACATAAAGCACAGGTACTATCCTGTCAGCTATTAGGCACATCAGTTTCTCTATTTACTAAAACTTGATGACTGAATGGATTGATGGATATAGCCTGCTCCCGCAGCACACTTGCCCTAAAACTGCATACCTATGTACTGTTTAAAATTTTACATAGATTAATTAGGCATTTTTACCAAAACAGCAACATTCCCACTCTAGGAGTCAGATAATTGGGCGCTTGCACACTGCCACGATAACGGTAACGACACGATATCGTACGATATCGTAGGAGCGGTGTTTTGATACAATTACTACTACACGCTTTCACACTGCCGCGATATCGTCACGATATCGCACGATATCGTGGACGATATTTACTGTCGTAACCATAGAATTATAACGCAAAGAAACCCAATACGCGCGAGCGACGTGAAGCCATTTCAAGGCAGCTGATACCAGCTGCCTACATCAATCGGCGCTTTAGTACCGGGCATCTAGTGTCAGTGCAAAGAGCTCGCGTAATTTTCGTCTAAAAATGACGTATTCTGCAGTGAAAGGATGCCACAATTCATCTGAAAATTGTTCCAAACGCCTAAAGATCACATTGCATAGGTTAGTACTGCAAAATATGTTACATTTTTGTTAAAAACACCTCATTTAAAGAAACAAAAATCATACATTTTAGTGACGTCATTGTCATAGACGATGTTGCAAGCAACGAGAATAAAATTTTCCCACATTTTCTCTTATTTGCTTCAATATCGGTTTTAGGAACTGTTATTGTTATAAAAATACTCTTATCACATACATACATATGCTTACGCCTTTACACCCGAAGGGGTAGGCAAAGGCATTGTATACGCCCTCATTTCACCTTTTTAGAATTTGTTCCACGTAATAGGGGCTGAGCCGTAATGCCATGTTGAGATGACGCAGGTTGTGACTGCCTGCTGTTGAAATTTTTCAAGCCGCCTCAAAAGGCCTTCAACTTTGCTTCATGACTGCCATTTTACTGGAAACTGGAAACAACAGCTTAACGGCCTTCTGAAGCACAGAAACGCTCAAATAAATGTCACAAAGTGGTCACATGGATGGTCACCCATCCAAGCACTGGCCATAGTGAAAGTTGCTCTACGTACTAAGGATGTCCCAGGGCTCCCGGCAGACTTAGGCAACCACCTTGGCCTCGCTTAGAGGGTTCGGGTGCTATCCCGCCACTTGGGGAAGGGGGTAGAGTTAGTTACTATTCCACCACCATGAATGCTTCTGGAAAAACGTCGAGTAGCCAACTCGTCCTTCTCAGGCCCTCGGTCAGGGAGGCCGGTAGTAATAATATATTACTTACTACAACAGTTTAAAATACAAATTATTACTGATTTTAGAATTTGTTGGTAGGTATAGTGGCAGCAGAAATACATCATCTCGGAAAATTTCAGCTCTATGGCTATTACGGTTTCTGAGATGGAACCTCGAAATAGACAGACAGACAGCGAGACGGACGGCTGAACCTCATAAATAGGGTTCCTTATTTACCTTTTGTCTACGGAACTCTAGAAGTATATATAGGTATGCCTACTAGTAAAAACTTAAACTGTTTATTATACTGGTTAGTAGGTAAGTCGTTTTACACTTATGTTTAATTTAGCTTTTTTTTAAACTACATATTAATAAAATATGGGAGACCATTCTGCCTACCCCGCGAAGAGTATAGCATATAGATAAATAGAGTTAAATGTTAAATTAAATGTATACAAACAATTTTATTTTTTTCCCATTTATAGGGTAAATTTTATTTCCTGGCAACATTTTCTGTAAGCTTGTGTGAGTGTCACCGAGTATAAAGACGAGTAGATTACACCTACATTAATATTGGTTCGGCTTCGCGGGCGCGTACGTATAATTGAGCGACTCTCAGTCTATGTGTTATAAGTCTATGGTCGTAACGATATCGTGTGACGATACAAAGCGCGGTCACAATATATAGATACTTACAACAGTAGAGTAACTTCATAGAAACGTGCGAAACGGCTCACTCACACAGACGTGGACCTGGAGCATGACTTGTAGTGAGCTACAAGTCATGCTCCAGGTATCGTATACGGGGTTTTTTGGTATGCTGAGTACGAATCACGTGATAATTTTGCAATCCAATATGGGGCCGTCCATTAATCGCGTGAGGTGTTTTTGGGCATTTTTTTGACCGCCCTCCCCCTTGGTGATATTCGGTGAGGTTTCAGATTACCCCTCCCCCCCTGGGCCGAATCACGTGTATTTTCAGTAACTACAAAGTTTTTTTTTTAAATTTTATACATAGAAGTCTCTATTGTTTTTATCTATCCAAACTTCTAGCTAATTCGCGCAACTTCGTTTGCGTCACATAATAGAGACAGATATGGTATTAATATTTTAATATATTTCCCGTTGCATTTACTCCCGTCGTGTTTTTATATAATATTCATTATTTTGGAGCTAATAAAGAAGGTGTCAGTTTATCAAGTTTAAAATCTTACGTTGGTTTGATCGCAGTTGGCTAAATAGAAGCGAAGTTATGAACAAAAGTACAATAATCAAGGTTGAATTTCCATACGATCATTATGCTTTTGGTCACGACTGGTCGATATCCACGTGGACTGAGCTGCGTTTCTTTTTGTTACGGCGGGAACGCGGTTTAGCACCATCATCCTAGCTGCGGGGGCAGCACCTACCTACTAAACCCCGTGGTGTCCCTCCTCATCCTACAGCCGGCATTGATATCCAAAGATTATTCACATCGGCCCGGCCCGGCCGGGGGCCCCCAACACTTCGGGGTTCTCGCCCGCCTCGCACCGCTCTCGAGCGCTTCTCTGGAAGTAGAGAGCGGTGGAGCGGGTGGGCTCTGAAGGCATCTCCGGAACAAGGATAGGGGTCTTCTCCCAAATGATCATCGGTGGACGGGGTCATAGCTGCGTGTTGCTGCATGTTGTTAAAAATTAAAAAGTAACTTTTTAATATGTATAATAATGTAATACACAGTATACAATATTAGCTAATAATGCTGTGGATTCGCTGACGTAATATCCTTCACATATATCATAATATTACGTTTTAAGGAATTTCGTTGCCAAATTTGTTGAGAAATGGATAGGTAGTCGAAATATACTCCATTTTATGAGCTTTACTCATTTACGTTAGATAATAATTTGGTATTTTATATGTTCAATTACCGATATGATGTAAATAGACGTAGAATTTGATAATGATTTTGAATATTGAGTGGATTGAAGGCTGCAGAGTAGGAATGGAGCGCGTCGGAGGCAACGGGGACTGGCGCTCGAATGTTGTAGATGATGAAAAGCAGGTTATTGGTTTTTTTTTTTTAAACTACTTAGGTGGCAGACAAGCTTACGGCCCACCGGAAGGTTGGTAACCGTAGCCTTTAGACGTTTGCAACACCAGAGGCGCCACACACGCGCTGCCGACCCGGGCGCAGGTTGTGACGACCCACAGTTGTAATTTTTCAAGCCGCCCGTAAGGCCTTCAACTTGGCTTAACGACTGTCATTTTACTGACAACCGGGACCAACGGCTTATCGTGCCTTCCGAAGCACGGAAACGCTCGTAAATAAATGTCACAAAGTGGTCCACGTGGTGGTCACCCATCCATATCCGGCCATAGTAAAGGCTTGGGCACACCAAAAGCAGTTGCAGTGCGGTAGCAGTGCGTCTACGTTAGTAAATAATGTAGTTATATGAGGGATGACACACTGAACAAACGCGGGCCTGCTGAACCTACCTGCTGTGCCACTGCGCCGCGCACGCACTGCTCTTTGACAAAACATTTGGACGGGAGCAGCGCAGACGCGGGGCGGTGGCAGCGCGTGCGCGTGGCGGCCGCAGTGAGCACGCGTTGTATTACTACGTCCGCCATTTTGACTAGTCACACCAGAGCAGTTGAGCGGGACAGACGCAGCGCAGGTCGTAAACGGTTGTGATTTTTTACAACTTTATCATGGAACCAAATGAAAAATTGATAGAGTTAGAGCAAACAAATTGCCAGCCGCTCTCTTAAAGAGATGGAAAGTCTGTAGTTTGTATCAGTTTTCATAATTTTCAATCTTATCAACTCATGCAATTCTTCAAAAGAACTCTTCGACATCCGAAAATAAGTATAGAACCGATCTTCAAAAGATTCTAATTCCCGACATAGACGATGATACTCCCCATATTCTTCTCTTCTCTTATTTACATCGTGAACCCATATTCTTTTTTTTTTACCTAAAGCTAGAAGCAACAATAGCTCCTCTTCGTCAGAGTCCGAACAATTCAACATCTTGCAGTGTATTGAGTGTGGCGATCGATACGACACACAAAACGCGGTTATAAAGCAGTTACCGCCTTTAACCTGCTTTCTGACTGCTCATGTTTCTGGTGTGACATCAACCGCGGCGCAACAGACCTGCCCTGCTATGGAGCTGCGCCTGCCCTGCTTTTGGTGTGCCCAAGCCTTAAATGTTGCTAACTGCAGTGATCGTTTACAGAACACTGAGTCCGCGGGGCCACGAGCGTTTTGGTGTATCAATATCAAACGTACAGGCAAACAATACATAGACACACCTTGAGATTAAAAAGAGGTAAAAGTCGTAGGTGGTGGTGTGCCTATTGCTATGGTATAACGAACATGGGCAGGTTGTGATTGCCCGCTAAAATAAATGTCTCTTAAAAAACGTGCGAATACAACTTGTCAAAAATACTTTGTGTTATCCAACATACAACAAGAAGCCGTAAGATCGGTCACACCAGACTGCCCCTCTCCAACACGTTTCTAATTTTTTTTTTATTTTGAATATTCTCTCAAAATGACCAGCGGGCCTAAAAAGGCAACACTGTATGTTTCAGTATATGAAACATAGGTACAATACATATAATTTGAAATACAGAACATACAAAGCATACCAAACATTTTACGTTTCATAATATGAAACATACAATGTTGCCTTTTTAGGCCCTCAGCTATTACTGTCTGCAAAATTTTAGTATTGTAAGTCATGTGGTTTTGAAGTTATGAGTTTAATGCTACAGAGTCACAGACTACAGACAAGAACTGAACATTAGACGGACGTCACGCGTAGTTCCCGTTCCCGTGGGAATACGGGAATGAAATATGGCCTATGTTCACCGCAAGGAGTGTAGCTTCCCAACAGTGAATGAATTTTTTAAATCGGTCCAGTAGTTCCGGAGCCTATTCGTTACAAACAAACAAACGTTTTTCCTCTTTATAATATTAGTATAGATGTGAGAGTGGCCTCAAATCGCTAGATGTTCTTGGCCTTTTATCAGGTGGGCGGCAGCTATTTGGCTAATTATTTAAAAAATAATAAACGTCGCGACGCAAAGCATACAGAACAGCGGAGACGCTTGTGTCCAATATCTCTAATACCGACATGGAAGAGATACATGTCTGCGCTCCGTCTGCGTTCTACATACCTACGAGTAAGTCATTTCGGTGTGTCCCGTTCCTAATAGCTAAGCGAGTTGGATTGAACGGACAGTTGTTAGTACGAAACGGACTGGCCCGACAAAAGGAACTACTAACCTTGGCCTACGCTTCTTCTTGTCCAATATTTCAAGGTTCGGAATATAATAAGTTACTTTTAACGTACATTTGGCATGGTAAAAGGGTAAATTGCTAGCCCCAAATGCTTTTTTTTAACGTGTGGGAAAATCCTTCATGGATGCTATGCCGGACTCGAACCGACTAAAAAACCTCACGTAACGCCCAACGGCCTACGGTCGGGAGCCCCGGGTCGGAAGGATGTCCTAGGGCTCAAAAGAACCTCCGGGAGTAGGATCGGTACCCTTCACCACTCAAGTCGATTTCGTAATTTATGGCTCGAGACCAGGAAGGCTTATGAGCCTTCCTGGTCTCGAGCCAGGTCTCGGGCCGAGGTCTTGAGTGGTGAAGGGCCCTTTGTTTCCAGAATTAAGCGTTTGGGGGCATACCCCCAAACGCTTAATAATTATGTTGAACCTCCCACGGGCTACTACCCAACTGACCTGAGTGTTAAGAGTGTTTTTGCCCATATTCAGTTAAAACCGATTAAAACCTAACTATATATTATGTACTTGGAAATTCGGCTATTCCACCTGCCCCCCTGGCCTTCCCACCTGGGTGGGAAAAGTGGAAAAAATATTCCAGTGTTCGCACCCAAGTGGGATAGGTGGAACAGTCTTGAAATACTTTTCAATAAAACATTTAAAACACACCTCCAAGCTCAGAAATAAACATAATTTGCAAATCAACATTATGTATATTTATTTATTGCTGTATTTAAATGGACAGGGGCTATTTTTATCGCTAGGTCTTACTGAAAATTTTCAAGCTGCTTGTAAGCGATCCTACTTATACGTATTATAAGCCAGCATTTCACCTTATAGTTTTATGATATGACAATTTACTGTTGATATGACATTTTTTGTCATAAATTATGAAACTTTTTTTTATTTTCAACTGCGCTTAACACACATAACGCCTTTATCCTCGAAAGGGTTTGGCAGAGACATAGTAGTGAGCATATTGCCGTATTGAAATGGACAGGCGCAGGTTGTAATGACTCACTGCTGAAATGTTTCAAGCCCTTACGGCCTCCAACTCCTTTTGGTAGTTTATGTCCATTTCCATTCTGGTCTTCTTCTTGATATGACCATTTCCGGATTTGACCACTTTTTCCTGTGACCAGGTAATTAGAGATCCATTTCCTGGTATGACCACTTTTTTATCTGTCCACTCTTAGTACGGTGTACAAAATGATTGATGAATGATCACTGGTAAAAGTGGTCAAATCCGGAAATGGTCATATCAAGAAGAAGAAGACCAAAAAGGAAATGGGCGTAAACTATCAAAAGGCTCCAACTTGGCTTAACTCTTATTTACTGACAACCGAAACCAACCGTTTAACGTGCCTTCCAAAACACGAAAACATGCGCAGATAAATGTCACGAAATGGTTGCGTGGTGGTCACCCACCCAAGGACCGGCCATAGTGAAAGTTGCTTACTGCATTGATCGTTTAGAGAACACTGAGTCCGCGGGGTCACGAGCGCTTTGAAAGCGTATGAAAATTGGCGACCTCGTTACATATGGCTAATACGGCCTACTAGTAGCTATCCAGATAAACAATCTTGTAATAGGTTCCCTTCAATACATATGTGTAAACTATTACGTCAAAGCATACCTAACACTCGCTATTACTCAATCGGTTGACATTTGAGGATGCGCGAGCGCAAAGGTCATTGGTTCGTACTTACCCATCGGATCGGTTACTGACCTGCATGTACTAAGTACGGAGATATGCATTTACAAAACCTCGGTAAGGTCTCGTTAGTGTTATTTATTTAAGGCTTTAGAATTTGAAAGGACGTATTGATTTTATATGGATATGAAATATACCTAACAACCGTGGACGTCTGCGATATTGATTGCATGAAAACTCAGAATTGCTGAAAAAAAAATTTGATTATAAGCTCCTGTTACTTATGAGGCTAAAGCGTTGTTAGGTAGCTTGTTTTATATTATTTTTAGCTCACAGAAAAAATCCGATATCCATTTGCCTAAATCCACAATCCCAAATTCAAAAATTCATGAGTTCTTGCGATAGCGCCGTCAGCGGTGGCAGCACTATCGCCACTGCGAAAATTCAGTTCACCCCTCGACTATTTATTGATGTTTCACATCAAATGAAATTGATGAATATCCTAGGTATCCAGTCACCTGCAACCTTTTTCAGATCGTCACCGTGTCGCTCCATGTGACAGGGGGGGTCGTCCTTCCCACGATATACTTACACACGATACACTACAAAAAAATCGGTTATCTGTAAAGTCGGTTTACTGACGATGGTTGAACGTGACAACGTCATAAGAAAATAAAAATAAAAATAAACATAAAATTAACATTACAAAACAAAAATAAATATAAAAACACATCAATTGATTATAGTGCCATCTGTTGAAAACATTACTAAAATAAATGGAACGCCTCAGGGCGAGGTAACGACGTATTGCGTCATCATTTTTTGTTCGTGCAGCCGGCTCCATCGAATGATAAGACGTTGTCACGTCAAAAATTATAGCATTCCGCAGAAATGCAAAAATAAATAACAATAGTGTTGTGCTTTGCATACTATACAAATATTATAGTAACGCCCTTATTCCCAAAGGCGTAGGTTATGATTTCTCCGCCTATATTTTCACCGTTTGTGAATTAGCTTGAACCAACCCTCAAACGGCTTGACAACTATGTTACTGTCAACCGAAACCTACTACTTAGCGTGCCATTTGAAGCACGAAAACGCTTGTAAAAGGTTAGAGGTGGTTGATCACTGCTTGCAGGACTCTTCTGTAACTGAAATTGTAAATACGGCCCACAGCGACTTTTTTCGTAAACAACAATAACTGCTTACAGGGGACAGTTAAAAGTACAAATAATAGTGAACCAGACAGAACTAAGCGTTAAATATTTTACTTCAAAATGTATGTGGAATAAATAGTAAAAAGGATGAATTTGAAATTTATACACAAGGTCTGGATTCCTTAATACATTATATATGTTTGACTGAGCACTTCCTAAACAATTCCGTTGCTAAATGTTTCCATTTCACAGATTTTAAGCTTGTTACATACAATAGTAGAAGTAAAAAGAAGCGTGGCGGGTCTCTAATCCTGTCTCGACAGGACAGAATATGTGAGGAAGTGACAATATGCAAAGAATTGTACAAGGTGGATGCTTTTGAAATTTGCGGTGTCAAAGACGTGCTGTCAGATGTATACATTTTTTGTTGTTATCGTAGTCCCTATAAGCAAAACTTGGAAATGTTTATGAGTATGTTAGAAAAATTATTAGAATACACTTTTGACAAGAAATGCTTTATATGTGGAGATTTTAATGTGGATCTATTAGTGGAATCGACGAAAAGGACTGACTTTATTAATATATTGACTTCTTATAATTTGAGACCGTTAGTGTATGAGATAACATTTGTACGAAACAACATTCTTTCTTCATTGGATAACTTCTTGACCAATCTTGATAGGGACTGTATAGTCGATTGCACAGTGAACCACAATGGTCTGGCTGATGGTCATGCCAGTTTATTGTGCAAATCAATTCATAACGCTATTAAGTTTAAGAATATGTGCAAAAGGTATAGGTTTGTTTATAAACGAAATTTTAACGTAGAAAATAAAAATAAATTTAGGGAATTACTACTAGAAAATGACATGAATTCTATGGGACCTAGCACGTTTATCACAAAATTTAATGAATATTTCAATGAGAGTTTTAAAACGAAAAAGGTAAAAAAATATTACAAACGGGAGAGGGAACTTAAGTGGATAACTAAGGGAATTAAAACATCTAGCATAATGAAACGATTCCTTTGCGTGAGGGGAAGTAGTCACAGTTCGTTGAGCACATATAGAAAGAAATACTTAAATATATATAAAAGAGTAGTTAGAAATGCAAAAAGACTTGCAGTTCAGTCTGCTCTGGCAAAATCTGATAATATTTCTAAAGATACGAGTATATGGGGCATAGTTAACAGGCATAGGAACAAAAAGGCAAAGGATGACTGTGATTATTCTTTGATGAACAACGGTTCTATTACTTCGAATCCTGTGGAAATCGTTAGTATATTTAGCAAGTGTTTTGATAAGGATTTTTATCCCCGTAACTGTCACCATAGCAAGGCTTTGGACTTGCTAAACGTAAACACAAACAGAGCAGTAAACGACATGAATATAGATTGGGTGAGTTCTATGGAGGGTGTCAAAGTGGTCAAGAGAATGAAGAACAAGATGTCTTGTGGTTACGATGATGTGCCCATAACTGTCATTAAGGATAATATAGACATACTAGCAGAACCGCTAGCAAATTTTTATAACAAGTGTATTAAGGATGCTATTTTCCCCAACCAATTTAAAATTCCCATACATAAAAAAGGCTCAAAGCGTGACCCAAATAAGTACAGGCCAATATCATTGTTACCAACCAAATCGAAGATATTTGAATTATTATTAAAGAGTAGGTTACTAGGGCACTTAGATATGAATCGCATCATAAATTTGAGACATTTTGGCTATTTAAAGAATGTGGGAACGCGTGACGCTATTATTACTTTAATCATACATACATACATACATACATATACAGACGTATTAATGAAATTAAACAGCAAACAAAAGGTGGCAGGTATCTTTTTGGACCTTAGTTCCGCGTTTGATGCAGTATGAGAGAACAGGCACTATTACAACAAAATGCGAGGAAACATTTAAATCAAAGCTCTGTAAAATAAAAACAGGTGTCCCACAAGGTTCTACTCTCGGTCCCATATTTTTCATTGTCTTCATCAATGACCTTATACAAGATATCGTAGGTGTAGCAAATAACGTTGAAGCGCTCGTGGCCCCGCGGACTCAGTGTTCTGTAAACGATCACTGCAGTAAGCAACTTTCACTATGGCCGGTCCATGGATGGGTGACCATCCATGTGATCACTTTGTGACATTTATTTGAGCGTTTCCGTGCTTCGGAAGGCACGTTAAGCCGTTGGTCCCGGTTGCCAGTAAAATGGCAGTCGTTAAGCCAAGTTGAAGGCTTTATTTCAACAGCAGGCAGTCACAACCTGCGCCTGTCCATTTAAACACGGCAATACGGCTCACAACGTATTACGTGAGACAAATTATAAAAAGGTGAAATGTGGGTATGTAATATGCCTCTGCCTACCCCTTCGGGGACAAAGGCGTGATGATGGACCTGGAGCAAATAACGAGCTAAAATTGACTGTTTTCGCAGATGATACGAACCCTATTATCTCAGCAAACGATACCTGTAGTCTGAATCAGAGAATGAATTTGGTTTTGGATAGGTTTCATCAGTGGTTTTCACATAACTGCCTTAGAATTAACAACGATAAGTCCAAAATCATTTTGTTCAAATCTACTAGTAAGAATTCTGAGAGACTGCATTGTAATTTAAATGGTGACGAAGTAGAAATGGTAGATGAAGTTAAATTTTTAGGAGTACATGTCGATACTCTGTCTAGGCTGCCTCTGTGGCGCGGTCGGTAGTGATACCGCCTGCGGCGCTGGAGGTCGTGGGTTCGATTCCCACCGGAAACAAATATTTGTGTGACCCATAAATGTTTGTCTCAAGAGTCTGGGTGTTTCTATGTATAATATGTATGTATTTAAAAGTATATAAGTATTAATATCCGTGGTCTGATACCCATAACACAAGCAGGTTATTCCTAGCTTACTTTGGGATCAGATAGCGTTGTGTGAGATGTCCGTGAATATTTATTTATTTATTTATTATACTTTATTAAACTGGTAGTGTGAGTTATCGGCTGTAGAAGCGAGCATACACCCTGCGTGTTACATCTTAAGAAGTGTGCGTGATGTAGTGAGTAGAGATCAACTAAGAAGTGTCTACTTCTCTTTAGTTGAGTCTAGGCTTAGATATAGCATCCTATTTTGGGGGGGCAGTTACGATTACAACGTTCAGAAAGCTTTTATAACTCAGAAAAGAGCTATAAGAACAATGGTCCGTGTTCACCAGCAAGAGTCGTGTAGGCAACATTTCGGGGAACTGGGAATTTTGACAGTACCGAGTTTGTATATCATGGTGTTGCTTACTCAATTTTCTAAAGATATCCACAGTTATGAGAATGATGAGGAAAGGTTGATACGAGAAAGGACACGAAGGAAAGATATATCATCCAAAATTGCTCCCACTCTGGAAGTAGTTAAACATGGCACGTTGTATAACTCAATCAATCTTTTTAATAAACTTCCTGTAGAAATAAAGGAGTCAATTTACAGAAATGACTTTAAGACTAAGCTTAGAAATTATTTAGTTGACAGGTGTTTTTATTCTATTAATGAATTCACAAATAGGGCTTAAATTTAGATATTTTAGATATTACCATATAATGTAGATATTAGCCACCGTATGATTGGGAGGCAATTGATTTAAAGTTCTCCGCTAAGGAAGGACTGCTCTTGTAATTGTAATGTTAAATAAATATTGTAATTTTAGTGGTTAAGGGCAGACTAAATTTAAACACAGCTTGACATTCTTAATGGAATTTATTAATTTACAGCGATGCATTTGACATTGATGATATTGTAATTTAATTTGACATTGTTTTTCAAAATATTAATTTAATTGTACCTACTTAATAAATTGACACTGGATATATTTAATTATAACAGAAATTCTAAAACAATAATTAGACATTGTTTGTTTAATGATGATTTCGTAGTATTTTATTGTTGTTTTTTTTTTGCATGTTTAATTATTAATAATGCTGATATGACTTAAATAATAGTGTAAAATTTTATTGCATGCATCTCATAGCATGTACCTAAATTTATTTTTAAAGTTATAATTTGGAATGTTGATTGTTTTAGTTCAATAATATGCATTTTTTTTGTTATCATTTCAAACACAATGTTCTATTGTTAATGAATAAATAAATAAAATAAATAAAAGTAAAATGGAAATACTAAAAAGCGATCATTCATTGGAATACTCATATCGTAAGATGTCTCGTTGAAGAATACTGAGTTTGCGGGGCTACGGTAACAATGTGTAGTACCGCTTATGTTAAGCCTCGCCTCGTTGACACGAAGCGAGTTTACGAACTCCAATCCAGCGAGTCAGCAAGCTACACAAAAAAAAACAGTTTGAAAACTTGCTTTGTGTCATCGAGCGAGCTTTTACAATCAGCTTTGGACTGTCCCGTTTGATATCACTGGCTAGTTAGTAAACTCGCCAACAAGCTACTTGTTTCATCGGGGCTTAATGGTTTGTATAATCTGTAGCTACCTATTTGAAAGTTCACTCAAACAGTGTTTCCATCCTCACGACTTTACATCCGCAGCGATCACATGTGATAAGGTCCGATAGGGGCATCCTTCCGCCTACGCTCAGGTTTTTTTTTTTTTTTTTCTTTTTTATTAAGAACAACGTTCTTAATAATTAATTACAATCTAGCCGTTATATAAGTTTATGGCTAATAAGTAATTTACATCTAACTTAATTTACTAGGTATACTGTTTTTAAACTAAGATTAATGTTCATTGCACTTTCTTAGAGTCTGTTAAGTATGAAAACACTTTGTTCACGTGTTCTATATTATAGCACTATCACTAATATTTGTTCACTACACTAATTCAAAAGGCTTAGTTCGTTTTAATCGTCTCACTATGTCCGTGGTATCAAGCAATTGGATCGCTTCGATATTCACATGGTGTAGGAGTCTGCGTTCGTGGGCTGCAGCAGACTTCTGTATGGTTTGGTAGACAGTGTCCACGTTGAGATCACGGTGGAGGTCGTCTTTCCGTACGTACCAAGGCGCATTGACGATTGCCCTTAGTATTTTGTTTTGATATCGCTGTATTATGTCTACGTTGGTTGGTTTAGTACAGCCCCAGAGTTGTATACCGTACTTCCAGATAGGCATCAATGTAAGCTTATATATTAGTAGCTTATTATGAATTGACAGACTAGAGTTTCTGCCTAGTAACCAATGCATACTTTTGTATCGAAAGTCCAGCTCTTGCCTTTTCTTTTTAACGTGAGCTTTCCACCGAAGTTTGGCATCAAGCGTCATGCCCAGATATTTTGCTGTGTTTGCGTGTGGCACTTGCAGGCCATTTATAAATATGGGATGGTACTCATGTTTTTTATTTGAGAAGTCAATGTGTAAGGACTTTGATTCATTTAACTTTATTTGCCATTTATGTGCCCAGTCATAAATTTTCGTAACAGCCACTTGAACTTTCCTAACGGCTTCTTTGTGGCTCGACCCTGTAGCCATAATGGCAGTGTCGTCAGCAAAAGTAGCGATTGTATTTTGTTGTGTTTCTGGTATATCGTAGGTGTATAGCAGGTAGAGAATTGGACCTAATACACTCCCTTGTG
The DNA here is from genome assembly GCA_933228765.1 of Miltochrista miniata. Taxonomy (NCBI): domain Eukaryota; kingdom Metazoa; phylum Arthropoda; class Insecta; order Lepidoptera; family Erebidae; genus Miltochrista; species Miltochrista miniata. The sequence continues at coordinate 33,488,434 of OW121749.1, forward strand.
GTACCCCTGCTTCAATTGTGTTAAGCTCAGAATACGCATCTTCTTGTCGTATTCTGAATGCTCTGTTGGTGACGTAAGATGTTAATATGTCTGAAAAAGCTTTTGGCAGCGTTTTTTTTAGTTTATATATTAGTCCTTCGTGCCAGACTTTGTCAAAAGCTTGTGCTACATCTAAGAATACTGTACTACAAACTTTTTTACCTTCTAAAGCTTTCTCAATGTTATTCGTTATCCTATGAACCTGGTCTATAGTAGAGTGGTTTTCTCGAAATCCAAATTGGTGGTTTGGTATTAAATTATTCTTGCTAATGATTGGTTTCAACCGCTTTAAAAAGAGCTTTTCAAAAAGCTTAGAGATCATAGGCAGCAAGGAAATAGGTCGGTATGAAGTTGCTTCATGAGGTGGCTTGCCAGGTTTAGCGATCATGATGACTTCAGCGACCTTCCATGCCTCGGGTACATATTTTAACACAAAGATGGCATTAATAATCTTTGTGATTTTAATGATGGCTTTCTGTGGCAATTGTTTTAAAATTTCCCCTGTAATCAGATCATATCCTGGCGATTTTTTAGAGCTAATGTTGTTTTTAATTTCTTTCATCACTTCCTTTGGCGTGACGAGTTTAATTCTTTGATCCTCTAATACGTTGAGACACGTGAGGTTTTCTGTCTGGTGTCTGTATGGCTGAAAATTTTTTGCAAGGTGCTGTGCAAATCTGTGTGCTTTTTGCTCGTTGCTTATTGCCCATTTTCCATTGTCGTCCCTAATAGGAGGAATTTGTGTTACTGGCCTTTTGAGTTTCTTGGTCACTTTCCATAGGGAGTAATCTGTTGTGTGGTCACCAGTTAGCTGCTGTAAATTATTCCTTAAGCATTCATCGTTAAACTGTTGAATTTTTTTCTTTAAGATTTTGCTAATATTATTAAGTAAAGTTTTGTCTTTAGGATATCTGGTCTGTTGCCATCTTTTTCTCTGCTTCCTTTTTTCTGTTAGTAATGTTATTATTTCCTTGGGATAAGTGTTACCCTTGTACTTGGCTCTTAGTGATGGCGAATTATTCCATGCACATTGCTGAATATTCACGGTCAACTTAATAGTTTCCAAGTCGAGATTGTGTAATTTTAAGGGCACATTTAAATCTATAGTTTTTTCTAATTCTAATCTAAAGCTTTCCCAGTCTGTATGCTTATTTGATAGCGTCAAATGGGAATTTCTGAGTAAAATTTTATTACTTAATCTTAATATTATCGGAGAATGATCCGAGTTCATGTGACTGTTTTCCTCAATACATAAAAAATTACTTGATATATTTTTAAATACGAAGAAGTCTATAAGGTCAGGTACTTTATTCCTATCAGTTGGCCAGTACGTTGGTTTTCCTGTACTTATTGTTTCACACCGCATCTCTTTAATCGCACTTAGTAGCTGTCTTCCTTTTGTCGTAGTTAACCTGGACCCCCAGTACTTATTCTTAGCATTAAAATCACCTCCCAGTATGAACCTGGATCCGAGGAGGTCAAAGAGATGCTTATATTGTTCTGTTACTATTTTGTGCCTTGGGGGACAGTAAATAGAAGCGACGACCACAGGGCCGAATTTAGTTTCGATAGATACCGCCATGGATTGCATGTGAGGTGCTTCATATCTATTATATTCATAGTGGATAAAATTTTTCTTGATAATAACCGCGCTACCTCCTCTAGCAGTATTGTCCGGGTGGAGTGAGTTGTATATTTTGTATCCTCTAAATTTAATGTGAGACTGTTTAGTGAATTGCTGAGCGTTTCAGATATCAAGCACACGTCAATGTTTTCTGTATCTAAGACTAACTGCAACTCATTTTGGTGTTGAAGTAATCCATTAGAGTTCCATGCCATAATTTTGAGACTGTTATTCATGGTTGTTTTGTGGGGCAGCTATTTTAACGCTGGATTCTAGTTTATCTAGTCTTCGATCGAATGAGGATATATATTTTAAAATTTGACTAAGCTTGTCTTCTATGCTCGATGGCTGTAATGATTTCTTGCTTACATGCGCATAGGAAGCTTTGTTTGTAGTCAGTATACTAGTGGTTGCGGGGGGCATTGGATTGGCACTTTTCCTAGTTGCCTGAACATTAGAGTTGTTCTTAGGGGTAGGCTGTTGTGAGATCGCCTTTTTATTTAGGGTTTTATTCTTTAACTTTTGCATTTCCTTAGCTACGACGCACCCTCTGTAATTGGCTGGGTGAGGGGAGCCACAATGAATACATTTAGGTTTTTCTTCGGCGGGTTTCGTGCAGTCAGCTGTGAGATGCTTGCCTGTGCATTTAACACACCTTGGCTCTTTCGAGCAATATTTTTGTGTGTGCCCGTAAGCTTGGCACCTCTTGCACTGATATGATACGGATAAGCTGAGAGTTTTTAATTGGGTGTATTTCAACCTTGCAACCTAATATATAATTAATGGCATATATATTGTTAATATTTTCTGAATTTTTAAATGATAATATAAACATGTTTAAAGGCTCTTTATTTCGCCAGCTTAACTTATTTATAACATTTTCTACTTGGAATCCCTGTGACTCCAAATCATTTTTGATTCGGTCGGGTTGACACGAAGAGTGTAATCTCTTAACGATTACTCTTATCGGCCTGGACTGCTTATCTTCATAAGAGTGCCAGCGGTAGTTCTTCTCACTTAGTAATGTAGTGACTGACCTATAAGAGTCTTCATTTTTGCAATTAATTTTGACACAATCCCCACTAAGCATTTTTGCAGTGAAGGATTGTTTTGATTGGGTTTGAATTAAACTATCATAAAATAATTGATAGTTCAAAATGTTGTCCACAATAATTGGCGGTGGAAGTGGGACTTTTTTTGCAATGGTTGCATTTTGAGTGGACCCCTGTTCTTGCTGGGGACTTGTGCTGGCGTGTGGTGGCGAGAGGGAAGCATTTAACTTCCGTTTCTTCCTACTCTTTACCCTAATCCACTCAGTTTCTTTCGCTAGCTCCTCCTCATCCGTGCAATACTCAACGGGCTCGTTGGATTTTGGCTGCGAAAAACTTATTTTGGAACTTACCTCGGTAAGCACATTTTTTTCACGCTCCTTGAAACATTCCAGTTCTCCCTGTAGAACCTGAAGTTGTCCTTGGAGGCTTTGGACCTGTTCCTTAAGGTCTAGAATAACCTGTTGTAGGCCTTCATTTTCTTGCTTTTCCTGTATGTAATAATCATACAGTTGTCTTTCAAGCTCGGTTTTTATTGTTATTTGCTTTTTAGACATGTTCGGTAATTAAATTGCACCAAACAGAGTAAACATTATAAACTTGTAACTAGGTCATGTCGATGACCCGGTAAGCGTATGACGCGCACCGCGACGACGACGTTGTGCTGTGTCAACAAAACACTAATCATGCGCGCGCGCTATCGATACGACCGTTCTCGATGGAAGTTATGCCAACTACGCTCAGGTGTATTAACAAAAGTTTCCTGCCATATTTTTAGCAAAAGACTAGTACTTATGACGTTTTCCAAATGGTGATTTTAATTGTGAGATACAATACATACATTAATTGATGCATTTATCCTCTAAGGGGGAGGCAGAGGCATATTATACACCCACATGGTACCTTATAGCTTTTTGTCCCATTTAATAGGTAGTGAGCCTATAGCCGTTTTGAAAATGGACAGGAGCTGGTTGTGATGGACGATGTATTTTTTTGAAAATCGCACTTGATACTGACTCTCGTGAAGCGCTCGTGGCCCAGCAGACTCAGTGTTCTGTAAACGATCACTGCAGTAAGTAACTTTTACTATGGCCAGTCCTAGGATGAGTGACCATTCATGTGACCACTTTGTAACATTTATTTGAGCGTTTCCGTGCTTCGGAAGGCACGTTAAGCCGTAGGTCCCGGTTGCCAGTAAAATGACAGTAGTAAAGTCAAGTTGAAAGTGTTATTATGCGGCTTGACCATCTCAACACGGCAATACGGCTCACCACCTATTACGTGGGACGAATTCTAAAAAAGGTGAAATGTGTGTAAAAATATTTATTCATCCAGACTCACAAACTTTCGCATTTTTAATATTAGTAAGATTTTTACTCTCACGCCCCATCACAATTAGTGACAGGGTTCAAAACTTATTAAAACTAGATGGCTCTTATACATAGTTAATTTTATTAGTAAATATCACGAATATAAAGTATAGATTCTATTAATTAAAGAATAATTTGTATCACGCAGTTCTCCACAAACTCGCTAGATGGCAATAGTTACAAAAATATGTTAACTACTGTTTTAACGCAAAAAATAATAATAGAGGCGTAGGAAATAATAAGGTCTTACTTATGACGAGAAGTTAATCACTTTCGACCTAAAAACCTATTCATTTAATTAAAAAAAAAAATTGTTCATAGAACCCTGACTTATCAGTGCTACTAGCATTCCAAAACATTTTTAGGCAAGCCGTGAGTCTACCTAATTAATTTATCCGGAGTATTTATCATTTTCGAAAAGCACTGCACCAAAAAACTTGCCGGGGTAGGTAGGTCAAGTGGTCTCTACAGGAGTTCAAAACAAGTAAGAGTCATGTTAAACAAACTCATAATAAACACACTCAGTGACAGCATCTTCATTTGCAAGTCCGATGCCATTGTAAACAGATTACTTAACCCTACTTTGCCTTTATGCGTCACCGTTACGTATTAGCTATAGCGAATTTAAAGCTAATACATTGCACACTCGCTTTAACAGAATATGTTCATGGTAAGTTCAAGTAATAGGCACTATTTGCTTGGTATGGTGTCAATAAACTTGTTTGATTACATTTGTTTGCATTGGCTATCTAGACACGCGGTAGCGTATCAGCCGAGTTCAAAGATATTCCTCGCAAATCCCAGTTAATAACACGATCCCAACATTATTAAATCGTAGAAGGAGAATACTTTGACTAAATTTTTTTTAAAGGCTTAGATGAAATGCTGACACAAAAAAAAAACAAGATTTGGTATGATTTAATCAATACCGCTTTGGGTTTTCGTAAAGAGTTTACTGAAGATCTTGGCAATTCAAGGTCTTTGGACAAATTATATACGGATTTAGCTAGAATTCTCCTTGCTTCTACTTCTGAATATTCTACAACGGCTACTACATAAAAACGATTATTTGATTGATACCTGGAAGTGATCTACTTGCTCTGCGGTATTCTCAAAAAACATGTTATGTAATTTATTCTGCGTAATGGACGGACTAATTTATTTTAATTTGTTTATTATAGAGCTCTAAAAAGAAAAGCCCGGACTGTATGATTATGGCGTCGTGGAGAAATGGTAAATGCCTCTTGTCGAATTTCTAGTGTAAGTCGTAGCGTCTGTTCCCCAGCAGCTGCTGTTGAAGACGGCATAAAAAGGTGATATAAATACCTATGAACTGCTCGTTCGATCTAAGTTTGCCGCTCGGCTCCATACTAAAGTCGAATTTTTAATTCGACGAAGTAAATTGACAGCAACTAATGTCACTTCTTCATACAATGTTGCTTATTTTCTATGACGAAGTGACATTAGCTACTGTCAATTTACTTCGTCTAATTAAAAATTCGGGTTACGCCTCTACGCCAGCGGCAAACTTAGAGCGAACGGGTAGTATGCGGTATTTAACAGTACAATATTTATTTAATCTCCTTTTACTGTTAACACGATGGGCAGTTGGGCACAGACACCAAGAGTTCCACTAAAGAATCGCCGCGTCTTGGTTGAGGGATAAGACAGGTGATTCCTGTGCCGTTTCGTATGTGGTGGAGCGGTCGACCATCGCTATCCAGCAGGGCAATACCGTCAGTGTCATGGGCACCTTTGCACCAAATAAGGTGAAGGGCGGCTTAATTAAATGATTTTAATTTTAAAAAATATGTACAGAAAAGAAAATTGTAATGTAAATATTTAAAATTAAAATAATATGCAAAAATAAGTTTATTTAAAAAAGCAGCCAAGTGCGAGTCGGATCACGCTGTAGACCCCATTACTGTTTTGAAACGGACAGGAACAGAATATAGCTGCCTGTTGTTCAAAATTCTGACCTTGTTGCGAGGCACAGTCTCAATAATTATTCAGCAGACTCATTAATCATCACTTCCGGACTAAATTCGACATCATTGTAATAATCTAAAGCAACTTCTTCATGCACCGCAGCTTAAGCCGCTATATACTTTGAAATTATTGAAGGCCAAGGTTTTCAAAAAATATTTTTAGTGTATTTTACTTCACAGGAACTGCATAATTACACAAAATATTTGAGTTCTAGTAAATTGAATATTATTTCCATTTAGAGGTTCGAGTTGGACGAGGATTTTCAGTCCAGTTAAATAGACTTGTAATCGTCTATTTATAGCCTTTCATACAAATTATAAAATCAGACTATCAAATCACATTCCACTGTCACTTTCAATTTTCGCTACACATCTTACTAATATTATAAATGCGAATGTTTGTGAGTGTGGATGTTTGTTACTCTTTCACGCTCGAACGGCTGAACGGATCTGGCTGAATTTGGCACAGGGATACATTATAGTCTGGAATAACACATAGGCTACTTTTTATCCCGGGAATAAGTTCCAACGGGAAGTGAAAATTTACGCGGGCGAAGCTGCGGGCATCAGCTAGTTTTTGCCATAATTTTGAAAAGGGGATTACTGTAGGTACCACATTTTTACCAGGCGGGTTGGTACTGATTTTTGTATGTTCAGATTTAAAAGTAGATAATGTATTATTTTTATTTTACAAGATCCTTAAAAATTGCCGTAAACAAGCTTTTGAATATAAGTTTCAAATATATCTAGCCATAGTCTGGTAACATGTGTTAAAATGTTGTTACGAATGGGAAGTTCCGGAAGTGGAATAATACCTACAATAATTTAATCGAGCTCTACAAATTACCTTTACAATTTATTATGTAATTAGGTATTATTCATCAATAACATTGTAAAGGAAGTTAAAATTGTGTTCTGGTTAAAAAAACAGACCATTGTTTTACTAAGTTGTAAACAAGTTAGGCATGCAAGCTGAATTCAACCTTACGGGTACGGTGAAAGGTTTAAAGCTATATTGCCGTTTGAGTTGTTTAGGAGTGCTCTAGTTTCTAGGATACCGTAACCATACTTAGACTCTGCCGAACGTTTGTCATCATCATCAGTCTTTATCTCCCAAACCGTGATAGCTAGACAGTAGAAATTAGCTCCACACGCTCGTGGAGTGCACGGCGTCCTCGTGGTAGGTCTGGACGTAAAGGGTCTTGACGGACAGATGGAGGGGCGAACGGGCGGACGGGCGGATGTATAGAACCCTCGGTGGGCGAGTCTGACTCGTACTTTTCCGGCTCTTTAAACAATAAACATTATCGAAACCTATCAGATTTCGTTATCTATACTAATATTATAAAGAAGTAAAGTTTGTGTGTTTGTTAAATTGTAAGGGGTAATCTCGGGATCTACTGAACCGATTTGTAAAATTCTTTCACCAATAGAAAGCTACGTTATTGTGGAGTGTCATAGGCTATATAGCATCACGCTACAACGAATAGGAGCGGAGCAGTAATAGTAAATGTTTCAAAAACGGGGGAAAAGTTATTCCTTTTGAGAGCTTCGTTGCGTGTGCTGCGTAAATATTTATAGTTATGTAAAAAATATGTACTACAAAATTGTTTCTCTTTAAAAAGTTCTAAAAAAATTGCGCGATAGCATGTGTCTATCTTTGGGTTGGTGCACAATAACCATTTTAATGGCAATATCATTTTTTTTCTACAATAATGCTACGGGATACCTCTTTCATAAACGAAATTGTTCTTAAAAATAATGCGACGGGAATACACGCGACGAGAAACCTTTCTCTCTCTCTCTCTCTCTCTCTCTCTCTCAGTATTTAATATTAAAGACGAGACGCGACGGGAGTAAATGCGACGGGAACAGGTAATACACTCTCTTATGTGGCGCAAACGAAGTTGCGCGGGTCAGCTAGTGTATCAATAATTTGCACTCTTTTAACATAATGGTCATAGGTAATAAGATAGCTTACGTCATTTTTAAAACGCGGAGATGGGCGCCTAACTGAAGGACTATTACCTACTTTTTCAGCATTTTTTTTTCCAGTTTACACTTTATATCATAGCTGCGTGCGCTTTAGTTTCCTACAGTAATGTCCGCCTTCCACTGCGAGCGAGTCGGACCCATTACGGACTCCGCTATACTCGTAACGACGATTTTCATACATGTCCTTCCACCAAAGCGGACATGACATGTATCGAAAATCATCGTTACGAGTATAGCGGAGTCCGTAATGGGTCCGACTCGCTCGCAGTGGAAAGCGGCCATTAAAGTTTTCAGATGAACGGAATACTATGAGGCGATACTGATGATATTATGAAAATTTTGTTTAGATAGAGCAAACTCTATATTCTAAGTTAAACAGGATCATAATATCTGGATGCGGGGTCCGATGTGTGTTGTTGCCGGCCGTGTCGTTAATCACGGCCGGCAGCAGCAGTGCTTGGCTGCTGTCGCCTCGTCAGTTGACGAGGTGATGACGGCAAAGCGGGAGGCGGAGAGGGGGAGAGGGAGTAACGGAAAATGCTCCCGCACCGCCGAGCAGCTCTGTCTGGGGCGCCGCGGCAAGGAGATCACTGCGCGTCCTCGACTGTCGGGGGCCCATTAGAGCACGCCCGCTCCAGCCACTTTTTACCTCTGCTTACATAGGGGCGCCCGAGAGCGGTGTATGTACGGGCGTTGTATTTATCTCCATAAAGAGGTCTGGGGAGCGGCCCATCAGGCTCCCCCTAGAAGAACCCCGAATTAAAGGGGGCACCCCTAGTCGGATCGACGTGAATAGTTTTCTTGATATCCCTCGGCCCGGCTACAGGGTGAGGAGGAACACCGCTGGATTTTTTATTGGGTAGGACGGTCCCTTTCCGGACCGGGCCACAAGTCCCACACACCGTCCCAGCTGCCCCGTGGCTGGGATGACGGTGCGTAAAGCGTTCCCCGCGTCAAAAAAAAAGACAAAAAGAACTAAATAAGCTCGGGTCTCCGAACTGCATGAAGCCGTTCACATTCCTGCATTTCTGCCATTAACGGATGTGTAGCAATTTACACCCACTTACGGCTGACCTAGGGCGACCAGAAGTGGCTAAGAGCCTTCCTCAGATATGTCCCAACATTGATATATCTTCATCGCAATGATCTTCCAAGCCGATTGGGAGTTACATTGACGCGACCAAATATTGTGGACGTACGGGCACGGGCTCAAATAGAGATCAATTCAAATTATCACTATAATCGAATTCACACGCGGACGAAGTCGTAGGTAACAGCTAGTATACAATATAATTGTGTTTTTTAAAAAGTCTCTGTTAGTTGTTTACATTTGGAGAATACAATGCTTGTTGGAGTTATTATTTGCAATTATAAACCTTGGTCATAATATTTAACATCAAGGGCAAAAACATATTATCACGGTTTAGCAAGTTCACAGAGCCTTAACTACTTATACGATTAATTAAACAAGTGTTAATTTGAATTTTAATAACCCCTGAGACGATTCTATTGTTCATCACTCATCTCGGTAGTGTTACCGACTTGAGGACATGGGTTCGATTCCCGGGTCGGTCCAAATATTTTTGTGATCCACAAATGTTTGTTTCGGAGTTTTCTATGTTTAATGCATGTATTTAGGTATATTTAAGTATGTCTATCAGTCGTCTAGATGCCATATCACAAGCTTATTTTACCTTAGTTTGGGCTAGATGACTTTGTGTGAAAAATGTCCACAAATATTTAATTATTTATTATCAGCAATTCTGTAAGGAGTTTGGCTTAAACCCATACATGGTATAGGCATTTTATATTCTGTAATTTTCTGAGGAGCTGGGTATCCCGCAGACTTCTTGATGCATCGACCAGTTCGAGGTTATCTTGTCGTAAAAGTAAAAGTTTACAAAATTTTCGATGAATCTGACCTGTATTTTTTTTGTAAAATCTCTACGCCCCTCAGAAAATGAGTTCATGTTATTACTATCGCACGGTATCAGTTTACGTACAAAAAAACATCAAATCAATTGAATTTATAGATACTTTCATACAATCACGCCTTTATCCCCGAAGGAGTAGCCAGAAGCATAGTACCTAGGTATACACCCTAATTTCACCTTATAGTTTTATGGCCCATATGGGGTGTGTGGGTGGTGAGCCTATTGTCGCGTTGAAATGGACAGGTGCAGGTTGCGACGACTGAAAGTTAAAATTTTTCAAGCCGCTCATAAGACCTTTTTGGAGGAAGGATCCTCCGACCAAGCTAGGTGTTTGCTCCTGGCGGCACAGATTAATAAATAGTTACTTGGCGGGCCTAAGCCAATTGAATTTATTTGGCTACAGATATATCTACAGACACAGTTACTAGCATACCTGATTCTTCAACTTATTATCTCACTTTCCCAAAATTACGCACCATGGATAATTATAAGCCAAAGTTAAGTTTAATGCAGACTATAATCTATTTTATTTAAATCACTTCTTTAACTTCATTTAGCATGTTAAGCATAAGGGAACGCTGAAACATTCCGAAATATGTATTCCGAATTTCAATATTCCGAAGATTATAATTTCTAAGAAACAATGCTCCGAATATATTCAAAAGCATGATATTCATTTATTCGAAAGTCATAGGTACGATTCATTTCTCCTAATTGCATTTACAAATAGTTAAATGTCCCTACCGCTATTTTCCCGAAAACATTATTCCGAATTTCCAATTTGCGAAAATTAATTATTAAAATTTCTACCAAAAATAGGTTAAAGTTATGCAGAGAATTAAAGTATTTGTGTTTATTGAATTATTTTGTAATTAATTTGTCTAACATAGAAAATAAGTTCTGACCCGGTCCGACCCGGAGTGACCATCGTAAAGGGCCTTGTAAAACGCAGTTTTCGTGGTGTTTAAATTATGGACAAGATTTTTCGGATTTTATTTAATATTAAGTTCGTAATTATGATTCGGAATTTTGATAATCGGATTTCGTATTTATAATAAATCGTTTTTTAATGATTCGGAATTTTATGCTTTGGTTTCTTAATATTTGGCGTTCTGGCAGTCGGAATTATAAACTTTCGGAATTTTGAAAATCATGAGTGTAACTTTCGAAATCGGGTTTTTCGTCTTAATGTTTGAAAAACCACCCACACGACAACACAAAAAATATGCAAAAAAATTTCGTGCCGCCCAGGCCTTCAACTTGGTCAAACGACTGCTAACCTTGTATTCCCCTAATACTAACAGGTTTCATATTTCCAGACATAAATGTGTCCCAATATAAATCACAAAGGACGAATCAAAAAACGAGGAGTTATATAGGGCTTATAAAAAGAAAAATTAAGTAAACATTAATAAAAACCTATGCGGTTTATGACATTAATACTCACAAAAACCAGAATTCCGAAAGTCACAATCACGAATATCACAATGATTATCCCGAAACTCAAAAATCCGTTGTTTCATAAATCCTATTTATTAAAAGCCTGAATTTCAAAATTACGAATGTTTATAATTCCGCCTTTTAGAATGCCGAATTTCAAGAAACCGAACCATATAATTATGAATCATAAAAATTCTGACATATTAATACGTGTACCGTTTATCAAAAAATCGAAAATATCATGAAATACAAACTCCAACTATTGAAAATTCGAAAAAACACATGTCCTCCCTCCACGCTTTCAACTGGTATCTCAAAGCAACTCGTGGTCACTGTTCTAACTTAACCTACCTAATAAAATCTTCTTTTACACTTATCACTCCGGGTAAGCACCACAGCGAGACGGGTTTCAACTTATTTTTTGTGTTAGTCAAATAGCCTATTTAATAACAAAATCATTGAATATACCTATTTATTCATAAAATTCTGCATAATATCAATTTTAACTTTTTTGGTAGAAAGTTATAATTAGATCAATTAATTTTCAAATTTTTTTAATTCGGGAAAATAATAGTACCTACGGACTCTTGATTATTCGTACTAATGAAATTAGAAACATATTAATTTGTACTAATGACTTTCGGATACATGAATACTATCCGTTCGCTGTAAGTTTTTTCATGAGTAGCTACTTAAGACCAACGGAGTCCAGGGAGCAAACATGGTTTACTGAAATCCTTCTTAAAGAGCAAAAACAATTGTTTGATGAACAAAACCCATAGATAAAGAAATTCAACATTAATTTGAACCATTAATATTCGTCAAACGGTAACTTATTATATCCGCAATTAACTGGCAATTTATTGAAATAAAAAAAATACTTAAAACTCATTCAAAACCGAACTTTAAAGGCTCTACCGGCGTATACCTATAATCGCGGAATCATAGCGCTTCAAAAGATATAATTAATGCTAAATAATGCATGCATAACATTATTTGTCTAATCTTGACTTCCTGTAATCGTGGTGGTTTTGTTTGAAGCTCATAGTTAAACGAAATTCAATCTTAAATTTTTGTATTTACTTCAGGAAGTTCTGAATAAATTTACGCATTATCATCCTAAACAGGTTATTTTTTTATAAATACAAAACATTATACAGGCTTGTAAGGAAGGTCGATCGAATGTTATAAAACTGGATACTTGTTTTCAATGAAAACATACGCTTGTAAACATTCTGCGAAATAAGAATAAAGATGGAGCAATATTCGCATGTGCGTGTGCTAATTATTTTAATACTGGCAATGTATGCACCCCATATCGATACATCAAAGTCATCGATTGGACCGAATAAGCTCATATCTTATTCGATACCGGACAAACGTCAGCTCAAACAGGCACTGAGATTCGATGAAGACATATACTTGAATTTTACGGAACTCACCTCTAAATATAAATATCGGACTGAAGTGCACTCAGTGATTACAGAAGACGGTTATCAATTAGGCGTTTTCCGGATGTTACCTAAGTGTAGTGGACTTACTAAATCTTATCCAGTGTTATTGTTGCATGGAATATTCGACACTTCTGACATGTGGATAATCCCCGACACGAAGATTGGACTGGGCTACGTCTTAGCAGACAATTGTTACGATGTATGGGCCGCCAACAGTAGAGGAAACCATTATTCTCGACGGCACGTCACACTTAACCCCGACGTAGATCCTGAGTATTGGGAGTACTCGTTTGAAGAAATCGGAAGCTACGATTTACCAGCCATTATAGACTATGTCTTGCAGCAGACTGGATATTCCAAATTGTTTTTTATCGGACACTCTCAAGGTACAACCGGATACTTAACAATGGCTTCTTTAAGGCCTGAGTACAATGATAAGGTTGTTTTAGCTATGCTGCTTGGACCAGTTGCATGGCTCACGAATCTTGTAAATCCGTTAGCAGTTTTAGCCGCTAACAATTACAAGCCCATTAAACATATTTTAGAAACTGTTGGTCTCAGAGAGCTATTCGCTAGAGATCATATTACTCATCATATCACAGAATTTCTGTGTGCTAAACTTCCAAAACTTTGTGAGTTAGGTTTTACTCTTAGTACGGGCCATAAGCAAGGTACGATATCGACTAAAACTATATCGATAGCGGTAGGACATTTATTTAGTGGTAGTTCAGTGAAAACCATATCCCATTTCGCGCAGTTAATTGTAAGTAAGAAATTCCAGAGGTTTGATGAAGGCACTGTTGGCAACCGATATCGTTATGGTTCATCAAAAGCTCCTCAATATAATATTGATTTAGTTACCTCTCCAATTGTCTTATTTTCTGCCAAAAATGACGCTTTGTCTCCTGTACAAGATGTTAACATATTAGTATCAAAATTACCAAACTTAATAGAAAATTATGTAGTACCAAGATCATACTGGAGTCATCACAATCATATTTGGAGCAGTGAAGCTCCGGATTTGGTGTATTCAAGAATTTTACGGTATTTAAAACAATTTGGTTAGTAGTTAACTTTAAAATTTATTTCCTTTTTAGCATCGTACGGACATCATAACAACATTTGAATTATTCACAGAGCAACCGGTTGTCAGCCATTCATAGTTTTTGTTTTGTTGTTTAATTTCTGATTAATCAGTTAATTATAAGTTAGGTAGTTTTAATAAATGGAAACTACCTAATTTGTAATAGAGATGTTATGATAAGACAATTTAAACCTTTCAAAGTGGATATTTACATATTCGCTATGTTTCGATGACTTCACACTACCTATAATATTGAAAAAAAATTACGCCTTATCTATGGTATTATTTGTTATTAGTTGTATAGGGTAGTTAATTTATAATTAGGTATATCTAAAGCTGTGATTTAGTTTTATAGAAGCGACTGGCGGCATTTATAGAAGCACCACGCCAGATCCTCATCCATTCGTCATAAGATGCACAATTCCCAGGTGTGGTTGGGTTCGACTTTATAACTAAGATTAACTTAAATATGTTTATAAATTTATAAAGTGAAGAGCGACAACGTGTTCAGACAGAACATGAAAAAGTCAGCATACTAATTGCTTAAAATTCATTCAAAATATTTTATCACGATAATAAATGTGTGCCATTATGTCGTTTTTAATAATTTCATTGCCATTCGACTGATACGCGATCTCCTGGCTGACAAACGAGGCAAACGGAAACCTAGCACCATCGGCTATCGAACCCGGCATCTAATACTCTGTTAACCTACGGCAAGTGCTTGAATATTAGCGCCGGCCTTATAGAATATCCTACCGCCCCCTTTAGAGCAATGGAGTTAGGTGCTGGAGTATTTTATTTTAAAGTGAGGGAAAATCCTCATGGATGCTATGCCGGACTCCTACCGACTAAAAAACCTCACATTACGCCTAACAGCCTATGGTTGGGAGCCCTGGGTTAGCCCTCGGCAGGATGTCCCAGGACTCCCAATAGACCCACGGCCGTCCTCAGGCCCCCGGTCATGGAGGCCGTTAGTCTTCGGCGATAGGTGCTGGAGTATTGATACGTACTAACAGAGCCAGCATTGAGTACTGTACTTATAACCAAAGCTCCAAGGTGCAAGTGCTGCTTGTGCAGTCCTTTTATTGACCCCATCCAGGACGTGCGCAAAAGAGGAAAGAAAACGAGCTCCCATCGTGAATGTTTCCTGATATGCATGCACTAATCAGCATGGTTACCATCAAAGATCCATATCCCTCTGAATAGCAATTAAATCAGAGCGTTTGACTGAGTTGATTGATTTATTTATTTATTAATGCAGCTTTTATTATGCAGCTTATTTATATATATATTTATTATTTATTCGATTAATTGGCTATTCAAGTACGCAACGTGGCGATTGGTGATCTAAGTCATAACTCTCATTACGGATCCCATTCGTCTAGGAAGATTCACAAACCAACCATACAAATTTTAATCTGAATAAGGTATAACTATCCATATTAGCTCAGCGACTTAACCTTTATATTAACGTTCAGCACAACCGTCATGGTCAAGGTACTGCGATAATGACGAATGCGTTTTCTTGGACTTATAATTATCATGAATTATAACTCCTGACTGTAGGCAATGCAGTTTTTACTGACGTCACCAAGGAGATCATCTCACCTGTCTGCAAGTATTTTATGTAACATTGAACATGCTTTATTACTTCCATCGTTGTGTGAGAATGTATTCAAATATTTATTTATTTTATAATTAGCTGTTGCCCGTGACTTCGCACGCTGCAATTTTTATGTGATTCTTTACATTGCTATAACTTTTTTATTTATGAACCGAATGACATGAAACAAACTTTTCATTATTGCGTTGCAAACCGCAACGCAATAAAGAAAACCGCATTGCAATTGGTTGAGCGGTTGCTGAGATTAGCGTGCACAAACGTACAAACAAACAAACAGTAACGATTTTATTATATGTATTGTATTGATTGATATTGATTGATGATGTTGATTGATGATTATAATCATAGAGCACTTTGAGTGGGAGGGTAGGTGCCGTATAAAGACTTTCGCCTCTGTCAATACACTGCTGCAAATGGAATAATATGTATATGTACCTGTTAGTACGCTGCGATGGAGCCACATTATCTATTCGTACCCACCGCCGTAGAAACTATGGGATGCTGGTGCTCCGAGGCAAAAAAAAATATTACTCAATTGGGGCAGAGGATTGGAGAAAAAACGGGTGACTCCCGCTCCAAGTCGTTCCTGGTGCAAAGGCTGGCTATAGGTAGCCATTCAACGTGGTAATGCCGCTAGCGTTATGGGCACCTTTGCACCAGGAAGGGGTGGGTGACTAATAAGCTATTATTGATTGCTTATTATTGACATTTTTATTTATTTTTTATTGTAATGTGACTTATTTATGTATTATTATTAAAATTAATAAAAAAAAATATGTACCTATATTTGTGTGATAGAACTAATTGCTTTTGTAATAGTGTTTACGTATACAATTTCCCCCTGCAATATATGATAGACAGTTATGTATCGGGTAAGCATATAAAGGTGTCTGTCTCCCTTTACCCTAGGCGCACACGACATGTAGCGGGGACAAGCTGCTGCCGCCAAATTAATTTTTTTTTTTTTTTTTTTTATACCACTAAGGTGGCAGACAAGCATACGGCCCACCAGAAGGACCGGTGGTCACCGCAGCCTATGAACGTTTGCAACACCAGAGGTGCCACACTCGCGCTGCCGACCCTGTAAAAACCTTCTAAGACCGCACACTTGGCGACGTCTCCACGACGCGACGTCTGTCGGGTCGTGGAGACGTCGCCTCAATATTCTGAAAAAGAAATTAAACATAGAGAAATACATACTGTACCCACCGTAGAGAATCTATATGAGGATAGCAGGATAGTCACTGATCTGTAATATTACCACTGGATTGGCTGTCTCATACAAATGACAGCGAATTATTTGTGCCGATTTGAAACGCCTCTAGAGTTGGTTCAAGGAACTAAATCTGACGTATCATGCAAATGACTTCCCGTATCGCGCCGGGAATTACGAATTATTTTGTAATTTAAGGACTTTTGTGCAGTTTAGTGAGGATTTGTGTGGTTACAAAAAAGCAATAGACATGGTGAAATGTGTGTTTTGCAAAATTAGCTTCAAAAAAGGGAGCAACATTAGATTTCACAGGTAAGTTGAATTTTTGTAATTTTTATCATTAAATCAGCCTGACCTACATGTAAAATGCTTGATTATTTACAAAATATGTATTAGAATAATATATACGTGAGATTAAATTATTTTTAAGCACAAAAATAGGATTTTAATTTCGTTTAGTGATGTCCATGTTGTCGTACCTATTGATAAACTTGATCATGGTCTGATGTGATGTGATCGAAAACTTTTCTTTATAAGAAATATGTCTAATAATGGTATCATTTTGCATTACATATGGTCACGCCTTCATCCCCGAAGGGGTAGGCAGAGGCATACTATATTTTTTACATATTATTTATATTACATAGAATTTGTCCCACGTAACAATTGGTGAGCCGTATTGCCGTGTTGAGATGGACAGGTGCAGGTTGTGACTGCCCGCTGTTGAAATTTTTCAAGCCGCCCAAAAAGGCCTTCAACATGGCTTAACGACTGCCATTTTACTGACAACCGGGACCAACTGATTAACGTGCCTTCCGAAGAACGGAAACGCTCAAATAAATGTAACAAAGTGGTCACCAGAATGGTCACCCATCCAAGGACTGACCATAGTGAAAGTTGCTTACTGCAGTGATTATTTACAGAACACTGAGTCCGCGGGGCCACGAACGCTTCAATATATAATTTATTTATTTATTTATTTATTTACACTTTATTGCACGCCAGATAAAAAAACTTAAAATAGGAACATTTGTTCAAAGCAGTACAATGGGCGGCCTTATCGCTAAAAGCGATCTCTACCAGGCAACCTTTGGATGGAAAAAAGTTGGTTGCAGGTAATGAGTGGTTGTTGTTTGGCGTACTTCTAATTACAGTGTTTAATTGAGTTTCGTACATCATAATTGTCATTTCCCTGCTATACTTAACATATAAATACGACATAATATATACATATTATATATCTATGTATTATTTACATAAACATACTCTATACAAATATATATCTATAAACAAATATATATCTATAAATAAATATATATATAAATCTATAAACAAACACATAACCATAAACAAATTTATATACACACATACATATAGCTAATCTACTTTGATAGATAGTGTTCCTTAACCATATCTTTAAATTTCGTAATTGTCTGCGCTCGCCTTATTTTTACGGGTAGTCGATTCCATAGTCGGATCGCAGTGACTGTAAAAGATTTGTCATAAAAAGTTGACGAGTGAGACGGCATCTTCAATCTTAAGTTTTTTGATGACCTCAGACATTTCACATGCGTATCGCAAAGGAACTTGAATCGTTCCTTAAGATAGGAAGGAGTTGAAGGGTTAAATAATATGTTAAACAGCTGTGAAAGAATATGAGCATCCCGGCGACGTCGTATGGGTAACCATCCAAGCTGCGTTCTGAAATGAGAAACGTGGTCAAACTTGCGTAAGCCAAAAATAAACCTGATGCAGAGATTCTGATAACGCTCAAGTTGGTCTAGCTGGTTTTCGGCAAGATCAGGATAGCTGACGTCTGCATAATCTAATATAGGTAACAGTAACGAGCTGGCAAGTGCAATTTTTGGTGGTCATGGGTAGGAGGCATTGTAGTCTTATGATTACAACAGCTTCCTTCAATTGTTGAAGTGGTGCTTGACAGTATATTTGTAAATCATCTGCATAAAGGTGGCAAGAAGAAGAAATATGAGTTGTGATGGAATTTATAAAAATTGAGAAAAGCAAAGGAGAGAGAACGCCACCCTGGGGTACGCCAACGGCAGTATTACACCAATTTGAGAACGAATTTTCAATACATACACGTTGTCGGCGACCGCGCAGGTAACTTTGAAGCCAATCAATCACTGTTGGAGATATATTAAGAGAGCGGCAAACACATAGCAATACATCGAAATCAACGGTGTTGAACGCATTACTATAATAATGGTATCAACCAAACAAAATCTTATTAGTAATATTTATTTAACTTATTTTCTGACATTAACTTGTGTGGGTAATACTTACTACATAATGTTTTTTACACTATTGATGTATGTTTATTTTATTGCAGATTTCCAACTGATCCAAAAATCAGAAGTGCATGACTTGGCAACATCTGGCGATCGTCTGTGTTCTAATCATTTTGATGTTAAATGTTATTATAAGCATTACACAGGAACTTCCCGGTTAATAAATAGTATACCGTCCGCTGGTGTACCATAGTTTTACAATAAAGTGTAAAATAGATAAATGATTAATAAAATCACGTTTATTTTTATTTTTTTCTACACATAACTCCCTTTCTATTTCTATGGTGCATGATATATATATATACGCTCACTTCGTGGTGAAATGGACATTGATAAATGCATCAAATTAATTGAAGTATATGATAGCCACAGAAACTTATGGGATCCACGTTCACCGCACAATGATCTTTGTCTGTCTGCCTTTTATTCTTTTTTTAGGGATTCATCTATACTAATATTATAAAGAGGTAAAGTTTGTGTGTTTGTATATTTGTTAAATTGTAAGGGGTAATCTCAGGATCTACTGAACCGATTTTAAAAATTCTTTCACCAATAGAAAGCTACGTTATTGTGGAGTGTCATAGGCTATATAGCATCACGCTACGACGAATAGGAGCGGAGCAGTAATATTAAATGTTTCAAAAACGGGGGAAAGTTATTCCTTTTAAGAGTTTCGTTGCGTGTGCTGCGTAAATATTCATAGTTATGTAAAAAATATGTACTTACTACAAAATTGTTTCTCTTATAAAAGTTCTAAAAAAATTGCACGGTAGCATGTGTCTATCTTTAGGTTAGTGCACAATAACCATTTTAATGGCAATCAATTTTTTTTCTACAATAATGCCACGGGATACCTCGTTCATAAACGAAATTGTTCTTGAAAATAATGCGACGGGAATACACGCTACGAGAAACCTTTCTCTCTCTCTCTCTCTCACGTAGTATTGAATATTAACGACGAGACGCTACGGGAGTAAACGCAACGCGACGGGAGTAAATGCGACGGGAACAGGTAATACTCTCTCTTATGTGGCGCAAACGAAGTTGCGCGGGTCAGCTTGTTATTACTAAAGCTGCAGCGAATTGGCATACGTCACCCATGGTAGCTAGTAAGAAACTAAAGAAATTTGTTGCTCAGATTGAGGCACGCTGCCGAGTTGCTGATTAATTTGGCCCAAGTGGAGATGCATGTAATTTCCCCAGCACGCGGCACGCTCAGATTGAGGCAGCTCGCCCCTAGGGCTGCTCAAGTGGAGATGCGCCTTAATACCTCTCTCAATCTCTTCAACAAAAGTAATATTTTCCTGCAATTTTGCGCCACGAGTATGCCAAATTGCAGGTAAATATTATTTCATTTAGGTAAGTATACCAACTTAAACCACCCTTATTGAGAGCAATATTCATTAAAGCGTCGATAGCTTAGTGGTTAAGAATACTGACTGTCTTGCGATCGAGTAGACCCGGGTTGGAATCCTGGCCACTCCTAGCACAAGCAATTTAGCTTAGTTGGAGAAGTTAAAGGGAATATTTGTGATTTCGGTTGGTAATATTCTTATATTAAAAAAATATAAACAAAATTAATTTTAAAATATATATCCTAAAAATGTTTTCATTTCAAATTAAATCTATCGATACGCGTCAGTTCAAGAAAGTTTGGCACATCACTAATTTTAGTTCTCTGAACCAGCGCTGCTGATTTCAGCGCCACAATGGCGAGAATTAAGAAGGCATAACTTTAGTTTGACAGCCACCTATCCAGTGTGGTAATAATACAGATCAGTGAGGATAGTTAACAACATAGAGTACTGATCTCAATGATCTGTATTATTAATACAGATCAGTGACTGATCTGTATTATTTGACATAGAGCAACACGAACTGTCTAAAGGCGCGCGTTGCTCTGTGGTTAACAAACACTATAGAGCAATACTCGTTTTATAATATGTAGTGATATTATGTTAAAAGGGCAACCAGTAAACGTTTAAAATACTCACAGAATATCGAGCAGTTTATTTACATAAAAATAAATCTATTTAAAATAAAATGGACATTTACTGGGACATCTTTCCGAGGGCTTACCCGGGGCTCCCAACCACAGGCTGTTGGGCGTTGCGTGAGGTTTTTAGGTCGGTAAGAGTCCGGCGTAACATCCTCTGAGGATTGTCCCTCACGTAAAAAAAAAGGAGTCTGGAATACCATCCATGAAGGATTTTCCCTCACGTCAAATAAAAAAAAATAAAAAAAAGGGGGCTCCCATGCAACAAATAAGCCTTTTTGTTGTTTTTTGGTTCGGAACCCACCGTGCGCGAGTCCGACTCGCACTTGGCCGGTTTTATTTCAATTACTTTTAACAGTCGTGTTTTTTCAAAATTTTTAAATTTTGATTTTTATTATCTAAAACGGAAAGAGAATCGTCGGAAGTTAACGGAGGTCGTGTTGCTCTATGTCCTTAATGCTACAAATAAATTGTTCATCGAATCTTATTATGCACAACAA
Source organism: Miltochrista miniata (assembly GCA_933228765.1). NCBI lineage: Eukaryota > Metazoa > Arthropoda > Insecta > Lepidoptera > Erebidae > Miltochrista > Miltochrista miniata. The sequence continues at coordinate 33,510,056 of OW121749.1, forward strand.
AGGCTTTAATTATGGAGATTATACAGGTCAGACATCAGACACCACCTCTAGTCATACGTCATAAGTTTAACTATGTTAATCATCGTCTAACGTGTGAACGTGGTCAAAGTGGTAAACTCATTTTGAATACTTACTAAGATTGTTCTAAAATTTGATAAGCAGACATAACTTAACCTGAAAGCTCGCAGTCTTAAGTACTCACCGTAACTTTTGTTTTGGTTGATTAAAAGAGATGAATAACCTTTTTTTTACTTTTATGCCACTAAGGTGACAGACAAAAACACGGCCCACCAGATGAATGGATGGTCACCGCAGCCTATAAACGTTTGCAGCACCGGAGACACTCACCCACGCTGTCAATCCTGTAAAAACCTTCTAAGACCTCCTTTGAATAACCCTATACTGTAGGCGTTAGAGAAAGCCTAAGCAGGGAGGTGGATCTCCCTGCTTCGGTTTTCTCTAACGGCTTTCTCAAAGCGCACGCTGAAAAAAGCCCCTATATTTGATCTTACCGTCTCGAACGCTCCGGACGCAACATTATAGCATTTTTTTTATGACAATATAGGTACATTGGCTAACATATTTTCTAAAAATACACATACATATATTATGATTACCTATCTACTAGGAAAGTTTTCACCTTCAAGGGGTCGTTGGTGAAATCGCAGGGCATAAAAAAAAATCTATCAAGTAGTAAGGTAAAACAAAAATGTATGCTACTAATTATTTAGCAACTGCATGACGTCACTACCTTATATTTATAGCTGAATCGTAAACCTTGTACACATTCTCAACAAAATTGCACGAAAAGATGAAATTACAACTTCACCCTACATTACCTATACATTAAATAAATAAAAATAAAAATTACACACGCTACTGCTTATGGGACATTTATTCTTTCCGTTTTAGATAATAAAAATCAAAATTTAAAAATTTTGAAAAAACATACGACTGTTAAAAGTAATTGAAATAAAACCGGCCAAGTGCGAGTCGGACTCGCGCACGGAGGGTTCCGAACCAAAAAACAACAAAAAGGCTTATTTGTTGCATGGGAGCCCCCTTTTTTTTATTTTTTTTTATTTGACGTGAGGGAAAATCCTTCATGGATGGTATTCCAGACTCCTTTTTTTTTTACGTGAGGGACAATCCTCAGAGGATGTTACGCCGGACTCTTACCGACCTAAAAACCTCACGCAACGCCCAACAGCCTGTGGTTGGGAGCCCCGGGTAAGCCCTCGGAAAGATGTCCCAGTAAATGTCCATTTTATTTTAAATAGATTTATTTTTATGTAAATAAACTGCTCGATATTCTGTGAGTATTTTAAACGTTTACTGGTTGCCCTTTTAACATAATATCACTACATATTATAAAACGAGTATTGCTCTATAGTGTTTGTTAACCACAGAGCAACGCGCGCCTTAGACAGTTCGTGTTGCTCTATGTCAAATAATACAGATCAGTGCTCTATGTTGTTAACTATCCTGTTATCCTCTTAAAGATCCTCTACGGTGGGTACAGTATGTATTTCTCTATGTTTAATTTCTTTTTCAGAATATTGATGACATTTAAATGATGACATTATTAACACGATCTACAATTCAATTACATGAACCGAGCATGTTTATTGAATTGTGTGTTTGTACGTAAATTGTATAAACTGGAAAAAATGAGAAATATGGGCACTTTGTTTTCTATTTCCTAAGAAATTGCTATCTTTGAAATATTATAATTACCTAAAGTAATCTGCTGGAAGCGATGTTCACTTTTTGAAGAAAAAATATTTACGATGAAAGTCGAAAAATAAATTAGTATGTGAACCGTTGAATGTTCAATCATGGCGACACGAAATTAATTTCCTTCCGCAATATTTGACTTTTCTGTACCTCCTAAAGTATTCATTTAATTTGCATGGTGTAAAGGGAAGAAATAATCTTGATTATATGTTTAAGCCAACTAACGTTTTTAAACTGAGAAGGATACCTTATTACCTAATACATAAGATAAAATGGCGAAAAAACACGTTTGTTGTATGGGAGCCCCCCTTTAATATTATTATGTTTTTGTTTTTAGTATTTGTTGTTATAGTGGCAACAAAAACACATAATCTGTGAAAATTTCAAATCCCTAGCTATCACCGTTCATGAGATACAGCCTCGTGACGGACGGACAGACAGACAGACAGACAGACGGACAGCGAAGTCTCATGAATAGGGTCCCGTTCTTTACCCTTTGGGTACGGAACCCTAAAAAGGATAAATAGTTTAAAAATGCCCCCGACTTCAAAATTTAAAAACCGGCCAAGTACGAGTAGGACTCGCCCATGAAGGGTTTCGTAGCAGCAAGTAACATAATATAAAAGTTGTTATAGTTCGTTGTAACTTTGATTGATGTTTTAACACGTTCGCAGTGGTAGTGATTTTTCTAACCGAAAATTGCGGTTTATGACGTATTTAAAAAAAAACTACCAGCTCTATCTTGTTCAAATCAATTTTCGTTGGTAGTTTTTATGGCAATGTACATCATGTATTTTTTTTTATATTTATCATTCTCTTAGTTTAGAAGTTAGAGGGGGGGGGGACACAAATTTTTCCACTTTGGAAATGTCTCTTGCGCAAACTATTCACTTTAGAAAAAAAATATTTTACGAACCTCAATAGCATTTTTGAAGACCTATCTACTTATAGATACCCCACACGTATGGATTTGATGAAAAAAAAAATTTTGAGTTTCAGTTCTGAGTATGGGGACCCCCAAAAATTAACTGCTTTTTTTTTCTAGTTTTATATAAGAATCCTAATGCGGTTTACAGAATACATCTAGTTACCAAGTTTCAATAGCATAGTCCTTATAGTTTCGGAGAAAAGTGGCTGTGACACAGACGGACAGACAGACAGACAGACAGACATGACGAATCTATAAGGGTTCCGTTTTTGCCATTTGGCTACGAAACCCTAAAAACCCCCACATGAAAAATTCCTCCAAAAAGTTATAATAGCGTTGTCGTGTCGGGGGACCTGGGATCGTTCCGATAACATGTTGCTTTACCAGTTAGGCTGCTCGCACATATGTCAGCACCATACGCGCCGCACGCGCCGTACGCGCCGCATTTTAGAATTCGTTGTATGAAATTGTATGGACCTCGCACATACCGCCCGCACCGTACGCGCCGCATTTCGTGAAATGCGGTAGGCATCCGAATAACATTCTGATGACGTCATGATGCGGCGCGTACGGCGCGTGCTGGTGCTCGATGTAGCCGCATGCATGCTCAGTGTTGCCATATATACGTATTTGCCCGTATTTATACGGAAATAATGTTCAAACCGGACAATACATAATACATGCACACGGTTTTTATACTGAACTAGCTGACCCGCGCAACTTCGTTTGCGTGATAAATGAAGAACCGCTCGACCGATTTTGAGCAAACTTCACATAAAGCATCTACTAAATAGTCCGAATAAAACCTTAAAATTTGATTTGGATAGGTGAGCCCGTTCTTGAGTTATAAAATTGCAACGAAAAGTGGCATTGATTTTTATATACACTCGAGAGCAATGAATCCGGGTCACTTAAAGAATCCTAAAAATCTCGGAAACTAAAAATGCTAGGTTAATGCAATAAATTGTATTTAATAGACAATGTAATACTCCTTAAATGAAGGTATTAAAACTTCTTAGTTATTGTAAAGTTATATCATAAAAAAATCAAATTTGAAAAAGGGCCACTTTCGAAGATGGAACTACGAAATTACAGCATTTGGTGTTGCTTTTGTTTGTAATCTGTCATTTATGTGGGTACATAAACCATGTTGATAGTGCTCTATATTCATTAATCAAGCTGAAATTATGTCGCTAACGCCTGAAGAATGCACCAGAATACTTACAATGCTAGAAACCGGCCGGAGTCAGCGCGATACAGCCAGGACTGTCGGTGTGTCGCTGTCAACAGTACAAAGAGTTCTCCGACGTTACGAAGAAACTGGTTCTAACCTACGCAGACCAGGAACGGGCAGAACCAGGTGTACCACAGCACGAGAAGACCGATACTTGGTGAACACCATGCTTCGAAATCGCTTTCTCACAGGAACTGAACTCACCAATCAGTTTCGACGCCTCGGAGGAAGTAACCCAAGTGCATGGACAGTAAGACGTCGGCTTGCTGAATCTAACTTAAAACCCCTTAGACCTGCAAACGGCCCTAAACTGGAGCGTGGGCATCGTATTTCGAGACTAAGGTATGCCCAGAGCCACTTAAATTGGAGTATTGAAGATTGGTCAAAAGTTATGTTCTCCGACGAATCAAAATTTATGCTCTACAAGCACGATGGAAGACACAGAGTGTATCGAAGACCAGGGGAAAGATTCAAGCAAGCATGCATCGAAGAAAAAGTAGCCTACGGTGGTGGGTCTGTACTTGTGTGGGCCGGAATTTCTTCTGAAAGTCGCACAGAGCTGGTGATCATAGAAAACGGCTCTTTAACTAGCGTAAGATATGTGGAAGAAATCCTCAATGATCACGTTGGTCCATTTATGGTCAATTTAGGTGAGGATGCTATATTTATGCATGACAATGCCCGACCTCATACAGGTGGGATTGTGAATGACTACCTTCAAGAGATGAACATTACTCGTATGGAGTGGCCAGCGCGCAGCCCAGATATCAACCCGATCGAGCATGCTTGGGACGAGCTAGGCAGATGCGTAAAACAACGAAACCCTCCCCCAATCACGCTTCGTGAGCTCAAAATTGCTCTCACAGAGGAATGGGAGAATATTCCCCAAAATCGTATAAGGAACTTGGTGTACAGCATGCCAAACCGCGTAAACGCAGTAATGGAAGCACGAGGAGGCAATACGAAGTATTAAAATTCAAGAAAATCGTAATAAAGTTCAAAAATTTCATGTTTCCTATTTTTGTTTTAAGGAGAGATCAGCAGTTTTTTCTTTATGTAATTTTGTGTTAATAAAATGTATGGTGACTCATATTTTTTTTACTTTCATTTAAGGAGTATTACATTGTCTATTAAATACAATTTATTGCATTAACCTATCATTTTTAGTTTCCGAGATTTTTAACATTCTTTAAGTGACCCGGATTCATTGCTCTCGAGTGTATATAGATAGATTATCAGGCAAATGCAAAGAGAAGTTTCTTAATATTTCTAAGAAATTGAATTTAAATAAACTGAACTTTATTTGATCTTTCATAAACTAGCGATTTGTATTTTTAAAATAAATATTTACTCCTTTCATTTTATTCTTCCTCCGACAATACGCAGGCTATTACAACACCCTTCCCTTCGAAGTAGAATGTACAAAACGCAAAATGAGCACCACACGCAAAATGTACAAACGCAAAATGTACACAACGCAGAATGTGCACGTAAGGGCTTGTCTGTACTATAATAGGTCTAGATCGGCAAAATAAATAAGATCGGCGAAACAAATGAAGATCGATTAAACAATTTTTTTTTTTTTTTTTTTATTTATTATTAACATATAATACATACTCACAATCTATAAATAGCAAGCCAAAAACCACTGAGGCTTGTCCGGCCTGCCACATCCCACTTTGCATTTTTGTTTTTAAATAAACAGTAATTCACATAATAACCGCTTCACTATAACACCAATCACAACACAAAGCATCCTTCACAATCACAAATAACAACATGAAGAATTTTTTTAACATTGCAGTACAAAATACATGTTTATATTTAAGCAATGACATGGCGGCAGCGCGTCGCCGCCTTGAATATTTTTTTTTCTAAGTACCCACATTACTAATATCTCATAGTAAAGTATCACAACCTATTCATTTACAGGTTGATTAAAAAATGTGACATTAATTTTACCTTAACATTACTTTGGGTAATACTTCTTTTAAAAGATGAGTCTAATTTATTAAGTAGCCGTGGAACAAGATACTTGTTGGTTCTCTCACCGTAGTTATTCACTGCCCCAAAGGTTACCAATATATTATTAGTTTTTTGCCGTGTTTGTATTTTGTGTGTTCGTTCAATCTGTATATCTTTGTTGAAAAATTGTTCTTTTATGATACTATAGGCAACTTTGGAATGTATCGGAAGTACTTTACAGTGCTTGAACAATTTGATGTGATCATCTTTATATTGCTCTCGTATACCGGGTGGGACAATCATTTTTAAAATCCTTATTTGCAGCTGTAAGATGCAATCTAAATAGCTTTTATAGGTTCTGCCGTAACTTGTTATGCCATTAGCTATGATGGAGTATACACGGGCATTATATAGCATTAATCTAACTTTAAAAGGTATTCTGTTCTTTATGATATAAAGGTTCGCCAAAAAAGCTCTAAGTTTATCGCAGACTCGGGTAACCTGAGGCAGCCAGTTGAGTTTTCTGTCGATGACCAACCCAAGGTATGTATGCCTGTCAACATCTTCAATTACGGGACAGTTACAGCCGTCAACACCTCTGTGAAGACACACGTGCCCATGAACCATCAAACTCCCACCCTTATCGCTATAAGATTTATTAAATGGTGAGCGTATGTGTATAAGCTTAGTTTTACCAGCATTTAACACTAATCCATTGTCATGGCACCATTTGTTAATTTTGTCTAAATCCGATTGCATTTTAAACAATGCAATACTAGCATCTCGATCCGCAATTAGTAGACACGTGTCATCCGCATATTGGTAGGAGGCGCAATGACAAAGCATATTATTCATGTCGTTGACATAAGCCAAGAAATGAAGAGGGCCCAGGACAGATCCCTGGGCGGTGCCTTCTTCAGCTACTATCTTGTCACTAAAGGCACCATCTACATTGACACAGTATGACCTATCTTGAAGATAATTTTCACACCATTTTAGCAAAGGGCCACGTACACCCGTATTTTCCAACTTGCCAACTAAGCGCTCATGTTCCAAAGTATCAAATGCGCGGGAAAAATCAGTAAAGAGGGCTAAGACATGTTTTTTCGCGTTTAAGTTTATGTTAATATCGTTTGTAAATTGCGACAAAAGAGTGGTTGAGCTTTTTTTTGGTTGAAAGCCAAATTGGTTTTTACATATAATATTATGCTCTTGGTAAAATGCATGAATTTGTTCGCTCAGATACTTCTCCACGATCTTATTTAGAGACGACAACAGGGTGATAGGACGGTAATTCGATACGTCATCCAGCTTGCCTCTTTTATAGACTGGCCGCACACACCCTCTCTTTAGTTCGTTCGGATAATTTCCTGTTGCAATGCTGGTATTGATAAGATTAGCGATAGATTCGGATATTTGATTACTGATTCGTTTTATATCGTGAACTTTGATACCATCTTGTCCCGGTGCTTTAAACGATTTAAGATTTTTAATAATTCTGCAAATTTTTTCTGGTGTGGCTTTTTGGAATCGGATACTGACAGGCGCAATGTTTTCATAGGAATACTTATCACAAAGCTTTTTTTTACATCTGGGCAGTATATTTTTTACCGAATTTTGGAATTCGTGAGCAAATTTATTGGCGATTTCCAGAGAAGAAAGATTCTGATCGCCAAATGCTTTTAATATTGTTTGATCAATTGACTGTGAAACTCTGCCACAAATAGAATTGACAAGTTGCCAGAGTCTTTTAGAGTTAGAAAAGTTGTTTTTAATTATATTAACATAATAATTATTTCTATGATATTCTAGAACCTTATTAACTTTATTGCGTGACTTGGTGTACTGTAATCTTAATAATTGATTGGTTGGATCCACCCTCCATTTACTAAAATTTATGTCCCGTATTTTACACAAATTTATAATATTTTTATTAACCCAAGGCACTTTGCACCTAAAAGCAGTACAGTGTGTCTTTGTCTTAAGTGATTTATTCAAAGCTGCATCAAAGACCGATTTTATAAAACTATATGTATCTGTTTAGGGCAACGCATATCATCAGTGAGAGACCACGCTGCAACCTTCAATTCTCCCAATAACGTTTCACTGTCATGAAAATATAATTTCATTTTTCTTTTTGTATCATCCTGTATATGTGTTTGATAGCTACTAGCACTGCAGGCAATAACTGTGACGCGGTGGTCCGCCAGAACAGTATCGACAGCAGCCGCGTATGCACTCTGCGTTGATAGCCTTGAGAACACGTGATCAATGCAAGTCTTAGTAACAAGACCCGCTTTGACCTCTATTCGGGTGTAGTCGGATACTCCACAAATGACAAATGACGGTCGGATAAACAAAGACGATCTAAAACATATGCAGATCAGTAAAACAAAAGACTATTAGCAAGTCGATAAGGTCAAAAATTACTTGCAGCCATATTTTGTAATCTAGTTGCGATTGCCATTCCAAAAATTGGTGCAAGCAAATCTCGACCTTAATGACACTTCTCTAAAAATGTGCTTTTAGGCGTTTATAGACATCACTGATCACGAATATGTAAAAATTAAATAAATATTTTTCATGTTCATAAGGTCGAGAATTGCTTGCACCTATTTTTTTGAATGGTCATAACATCTAGATTACAAAAAAATGATGCAAGCAAATTTCAACCTTATGAGCATGCATAATATCTATTTACTTTTTATATATTCGTGATCAGTGACGTCTATAAACGCCTAAAAGCACATTCTTAGAAAAAAGTCATTCAGGTTGAGATATGCTTGCACCAATTTTTTTGAATCGCAATCGCATCTAGATTACAAAATATGGCTGCAAGTAATTTTTGACATTATCAACTTGCTTATAGTCTTTTATTTTAGTGATCTGCATTTGTTTTTTCGATCGTCATTTGTTTATCCGACCGTCATTTGTACTGTCCATCTTCATTTGTTTCACCGATCTTCATTTGTTTTGCCGATCTAGACCTATTTTAATAAAGACAAGCCCTAACGTGCACATTCTGCGTTGTGTACACTTTGCGAGTTGTTTACATTTTACGTTTTGTACATTTTGCGTTATGTACATTCTGCACCCTGGGACCGGGCGAGCCCAGAATAAGGTTAGCCTTACTTGGACAAGCGGGGCTCTGTTCAGGTGGACATGTTTTTCCCTTGCTACTCGTGGGAACGCAATGGAGTTGAATTTAAACATCCAGAATGACAGCGATGTGGTTCGCAACCCGTCACGTCTCGTCTCCCAGCGGGGCGAAAAGTGGGCTAATGATAGCCGCTTTGCTACGTTGAATGTAAGAGGAGGTATGGATGATAAAATTGAGGAGGTATGCAAGATAATGCGAGAGAGGCGACTGGATATTTTGTGTGTGAATGAGACAAAGCGGAAAGGATGCGACACCACGACGCATGGAACCTATACGGCATACTGGTCAGGCGTAGCCACGACCCGTGCGGCTTGTCAGGGTGTCGGTGTAATACTTTCCGCGAGAATGAATGAATGTGTGACAGATTATGAATGTGTGAGCCCAAGACTCGTTTGGTTGAGGCTAAAGGTTGGACTCACCCGCATCTTTGTGTTAGGAGTGTATGCTCCACAGGATGCGCGGTGGCGCCGGTCCTCAAAAGACCAAAGTGAGAGGCAGGCGTTCTGGGAGAGTGTGAATGATATTCTGGGTAAATGCAAACGAAACGAAAGGATTGTAATGTTAGGTGATTTTAATGGATGGGTTGGAGTGAAGCGTGATGGATATGAAAGTGTATTGGGTAAGTTTGGGGATGAGCGAGTGAATGAAAATGGCGAAAGTTTGCTAGAAGTATGTTTGGAGAGGAATCTTGTGGTAACCAACACCATATTTAACCACAAAGATATCCACTTGTATACAAGGACACAAGAAAGCCAGAGAAGCATGATTGATTTTGTGATAGTAGACGCAAGAATGAGAAAGAATGTTCTGGACACCCGGGCATACCGCGATGCCGGAATTGACACAGATCACTTCTTGGTAATTAGCCGAGTAAGAGGTATGTTTCAGCTGTGGCGGCATCGTGTGCATAAATCCATAGGTGTATTGGAGCGCATTAATGTCGAAAATTTGAAAGATATACGCGTGAAAGAGGAATTTGTAAGTAAATTGAGCGAGAAATTTGTAAATTTAGAGGAAATAATATGTGAGATTGAAGAATTATGGAAGCCGATTAAGGAAGGTCTCGTAAAAGTTGCAGTAGAAGTATGTGGGATAAGCAAAAGGAGACAAGGATGTCAGGTAAAGAGTATGTGTGCTGAAGTTTTAAAAGTTTTGTCTGATAAGAAGTAAGCATGGTTGAACTGGTTGGCTACAATGGCCAACCAAAGAATGCAGAAGGCAACGGATGAGGATGTAAAAATGGCAAAGGATGAGTATAAAAGGTATAAGCGTGTTGCGAAAGAAGTCATAAAAAGTAAGAGAGAGAATGATGAGGATGACTTTCATAACAGGTTATCTGATGACTTCCAACAAAACATAAAATTCTTTTGGAAGTCTATAAGAACAATGAGGACTGAAAAGACAACCTCACAATTTAAGCCGATCAGAAACCGTAATGGCAGCCTTGTGATAGGAGAGGAATGTGTGTTAAAAACGTGGAAGGAATATTTTGAAAGTTTATTTGAAAAAGAGGATATGCAAATGGAGACTCATGTTTCGGAAATGAATGAAGTTGAGAATGAAAGCCACTTAAGTATGGAAGAAATTGTGGAAGCGTTGAATAGTATACAAAAGCCCTGAAGCCATGGCCAGATTTTTTATCTGTTGTCTTACAACCTAGTTTTTTGGGATGATGCATCCTTCCCAAGATAAAATGTCAATATTATTGCTATAATAAAACTGCTTGTATTGTTTATAATCATAGCAATAATATTGACATTTTATCTTGGGAAGGATGCATCATCCCAAAAAACTAGGTTGTAAGACAACAGATAAAAAATCTGGCCATGGCTTCAGGGCTTTTGAGCCTATTGAGACCTCTAATAATGTTAGTGTAAGAAATAATTTCGAGTTTAACAACAATATAATAACTAGTAGTCTAAACTTAGTACACCAAAATATTGAAGGCATATCCAACAAACTACTGCAAATAGACCTTTATATCAAGGAACACAATATTCATGTCTTTTGTATTACAGAGCATTGGTTGGAAAGTCATGAATTAATGTTTAACAGTGAATTTTACTCACTGAACAGTGCGTTCACAAGAAAATATGCTATTCGGGGTGGCTCGCTAATATTTGTTTCTAATAATATAAACTGTAAAGAACGTAAAGATATTGTGGCCCTTTCTATTGAGCGCACTGCGGAATTATCATGTGTTGAGTTTGAGCAACTCATTGTCCTTTGTGTCTATAGCCCGCCAGATAGCGATTATAATTTGTTTGAAGAAGTAATGGAAAATGTATTGAAGCACTTGTGCACTAGTAAGAAACGTATTGTGGTGTGTGGTGATTTTAATGTTGACATACTTGTAAATTCGACGAAACGTACTAGTTTTATTAATTTATTTAGTTCCTTTGGCTTACAAAACTTATTTTGTGAGCCAACTAGAATCACCTACATTCTGCGAAATGTATCGATAATATGTTTAGCAACTGTGAACCACTGGCAAAAGAAATATTAAGTAACTTTCCATCAGATCACCTTGGGCAGAAAGCTTCGTTTCCCATTGATATAACGGCTAAATTAAACAAAATTTCTTGCAGGCCAATGAGTACATGTCGCCTAGCACAATTTAGTGAAAAAGTTTCTGCAAAGGTTGCCAATCTTAACGTTAATGAGGAAGATCCAAACGGCCTATACAACTCCTTATTTAATACCATTCAGTTTGCGTACTATAACATTTTCAAATCAAAAACCTTTTATAAAAATAAAGGCATGCAATTTTGTGATTGGGCAACTACTGGTATATACAAGAGTAGGGCGAAGTTATATGAGTTATATGGTATGAAGCAATTTAATTTTGATCCTGCTTTTATTCAGTATGTTAAACTTTATTCAAAAACCTTTAAAAAGGCATGTGCTGCTGCCAAGTCATTACATTTAAGTCGGAAGATTAAACAGTCGAACAATAAGGTAAAAATGACATGGAATATAATTAATTCTGAAACCGGACGCCACAAAACTCGTGACCATGACATTGAATTGATTGTTAATAATAGAGTGATTAATAATAGTTTAGATGTAGCACAAACCTTTAATAATTTTTTTATAGACATACCCGTGACTACAACGAGCTCCTTAAATTCTTGCCCAGTTAAAGCTCAACGAATGCTTAGGGGCAGCGTGGACCACTGTAGAGTCTCATTTAGATTTAAATATGTGAATCCCAACGATATCGTTAAAGTATTTAAGTCGCTTAACTCAAAAAATACAGCAGACTTGTGGGGTTTTTCTGTGAAATTAATGCAGTCAATTATTTTAATTATATCTCCTCATCTAGCTGCAATATTTAATATATGTGTTGATAAAGGCGTGTTTCCAGATTTAATGAAACACAGTAAAGTGATACCTCTTTTTAAAGCCGGATCCAAAACAGACCCTGGTAACTTTAGACCTATTTCAATACTGCCTGCCATTAGCAAAATTTTTGAGAAAATTATACTGCAGCAATTACAATCACATTTTAGTTCAAATATGTTACTACACAACGAGCAGTATGGGTTTACAAGAGGTCGTTCTACTACTGACGCAGGAGTGACACTTATAAAACATATATTCAGCGCTTGGGAAAATCGACAGGATGCTATCGGGATATTCTGCGATCTGTCCAAGGCTTTCGACTGCGTTGATCATAACACTTTATTACGAAAAATAGATCATTATGGTATAAGGGACTCTGCAATGGATCTTGTTGCCTCCTATCTTAAAGATCGAATGCAATATGTTGACATTAATGGAAGTCGGTCCTCTGGAGCTTCTGTAGCTATGGGTGTGCCGCAAGGATCAATTCTAGGACCTTTTTTATTTTTAATTTACATCAACGATTTACCTTTCTATGTACAGAACTTGTGCGATGTTGTTCTATTTGCTGATGATACATCACTTATTTTTAAAGTTGATCGCAATCCAAGTACTTTTGACAACGTAAATAGTGCACTAGCCCAAGTTGTAGATTGGTTCACAACCAATAATTTGCTATTGAACGCTAAAAAGACAAAATGTATTAGATTTACCATGCCCAATGTCAAAAATTATGAAACAAATATAACATTGAACAGTGACACCCTTCATCTTGTAGAATCAACCGTATTCTTGGGGATCACTTTAGATAGTAAATTACAGTGGACTGCCCAAATATCGTGTCTAGCAGCAAAACTCAGTTCGGCGGCTTTTGCCGTTACCAAGATCAGACAGCTCACTGATGTCCAAACAGCCAGGCTGGTTTATTTTAGTTATTTTCATAGCGTCATGTCTTACGGCATTTTGCTGTGGGGCAAGGCAGCAGATATACAAATAATTTTTGTACTTCAGAAAAGAGCTATACGTGCAATTTATAAATTAAATGCTCGAGAATCGCTTAAAGAGAAGTTTAAAGAAATAGGAATTTTAACGGTTGCATCGCAATACATATTTGAGAACATCATGTCTGTTAAAAAGAACATACATCTATATCTTAAGAACAGTGACGTACATTCAATAAATACTAGAAATAAGCATAAATTGATTGGAAAGGTTTTTCGATTACATAAGGTACACGACTCATTCGAAGGACTTGGTGTACGCCTATTCAATAAAATTCCTTTAAATATTATGAACCTTCCTTTATATAGATTCAAAAGGGAAATCAAGACACATCTTTTAAAAAGGGCATACTATACTATTGATGACTATTTTAATGATACAGAGACATGGACATGAGTTGCTTGCTCCTCACTTAATTAGGCGCGATTGTAAATGTCGCTTGTGTAGACAAAATTGTTGATCTTTATTGCATGACAAACGAATGTACTAAGACTATTTGAAAAGAGTGGCCGTGAGTTTTCTTGCCAGGTTCTTCCTCACAGGCTCTACCTATTGCTTTGCGAATCTGGCAGTAAATGTAAATGTAGAAGCAAAAATTTTGACGTTCATAAGTGTTACTTTGTAACCTAAATGAATAAAGATATTTTCATTTCATTTCAGTATGAAATTAGGAAAGGCTGCTGGGATTGATAGAATTTCTGTCGAGATGCTGAAAGCGGGTCGTGGCGTGGTAGCTTGCCAGCTGTACCGCCTTTTTAATCTTTGCTGGCGAAATGGCAGAGTACCAGAAGAATGGTGCAAATCTGTCATAGTGCCGCTGTACAAAGGTAAAGGGTCACAGCAAGAGTGCAAAAACTACCGCGGCATAAGCTTGCTCAGTGTCGTAGGCAAATTGTATGCGAAAGTTTTGATTAAAAGAGTGATGAATGAAACTGAAGGAAAAATGTGGGATGTACAAGCAGGATTTATGAAAGGAAGGGGATGCACGGATCAGGTCTTTTCATTAAGATGCCTAGTTGAAAAGTTTTTGGCAAAACGTCAAAAAGTCTATTGCTCGTGGACTTGGAAAAGGCCTATGACAGAGTGGTGAGGAATGAACTGTGGTCAACACTGTCTATGTATGGAGTGAACAGCAACTTGATACGAGCCTTGAAATCTCTATACAAGGGCTCCAGTGCTTGTGTCAGGATCAATGGAGCTTGCACAGACTTTTTTCCCATCGAAAAAGGTGTGAGACAAGGCTGTGTAGCGTCACCATGGCTGTTCAACCTATACATGGACAGTTGCTTGAAAGGACTACAAGAGTGTGCGTATGGATTAAAAATGAATGAGCTAACCGTCAAATGCCTCCTTTATGCTGATGATCAGGTAATACTGGCATCATCGGCGGATGAGTTGCAATTGATGGTTAATATAATGAACGATGCGCTTAAAAGTAGAGGAATGAATGTTAATGTAAGCAAGACAAAAGTAATGGTTTTTGAAAGAGAGAAATGTATGACTGATTGCTCGATATCGATCGAAGGAAAGAGCGTGGAACAGGTGAAAGAGTTTGTATATTTGGGTTCAAAATTTGCAAGAGATGGAAAGTGTGACAATGATATTGAAAGAAGAGTTTTGACAGGAAATCAAGTGAATGGAGCCATTCACACCTTTATGAGCAGTCAGAACGTGTCTAAAAAGGCAAGGATGGCTGTACATAGAGGAGTGCTTGTCCCTACACTTATGCATGGTAGTGAAAGTTGGGTGTGGCAGGAGAAGCATGAAAGTAAAATTAATGCAGTGGAAATGAGAAGTTTGCGAAGTATAGCTGGAGTGACATTGAGGGATAAAGTAAAGAATAGTGTGATAAGGGAACATTACGGTATGACAGAAGATGTAGTGACTAAGATAGAGAAAGGGATGCTCAGATGTTTGGACATGTGGAGAGAATGGATGGAAATAGCCTGACAAAACAGATTTATGAAGCGAGAGTGAATGAGCAAACTGGTAGGGGTCGACCTCGGCATACTCATATCGATCAAATCGATAATCTTCTGAAAAAAGGCCAGGTCAAGAGTACCCTTAACCGAAGAGCATGTATGAAGACACTTATGAAAGTTGAAGAAGCGAAAGTTGTTTGCCAGAATCGTAGCAAGTGGAAAGTCATAGTCTCTGCCTACCCCGTTGGGAGACAGGCGTGATGTTATGTATGTATGTACATTCTGCGTTTTGTACATTTTGCTTGTGGTGCTCATTTTGCGTTTTGTACATTCTGTTCCGAAGGGATCTTCCCCTAATAGCCCACTGCCACAATACCACTCACTGCACCGTTTCACACCAGAGGTAAAAGAAACTGCAAAAATAGTTGGCAATACCAAAGATTTGCTTACGGCGCGTACGGCGCGTGCGGCGCGTATGGCGCGTATGTGCGAGGCTATCAGGAAATGCGGCATGTACGACGCGTGCGGCGCGTTCGGTGCTGACAAATGTGCGATCAGCTCACATCAACGCTATTATAATTTTTTGGAGGAATTTTTCATGTCGGAGGTTTAAAATTTTGAAGTGGAGGGCGTTTTTAAATTATTTTATCCTTTTCGGGTTCCGTACCCAAAGGGTAAAGAACGGGACCCTATTCATGAGACTTCGCTGTCCGTCTGTCTGTCCGTCACGAGGCTGTATCTCATGAACGGTGATAGCTAGAGAGTTGAAATTTTCACAGATTACGTGTTTTTGTTGCCGCTATAACAACAAATACTAAAAACAAAAACATCATTATATTTAAGGGGGGCAGCCATACAACAAACGTGTTTTTTCGCTATTTTATCCCATATATTAGGTAATAAAGTATCATTCTCAATTTAAATAAGTTGCTTGAACATGAACATATCATCAAGATTCCCTTAACACTGTGCAAATTTAAATGAATACTTTAGGAGGTAGGTATAGCACAATCAAATATTGCACAACGAAATTAATTTCGGGTCGCCATGATTGAACATTAAACTGGTTATGTACCTACCTACTAACTTATTTTTCAACTTTCATTGTAAATATTTTTTCATCAAAAGTGAACAACGCTTTCAGTAGATTACTTTTAGGTAGGTGTAATATTTCAAAGATAGCAATTTCATAGGAAATAGTAAACAAAGATCCCTTATTTTAGACTTTTCTCCAGTATAAACAATTTACGTACAAACACACAGTTCAATAAATACACCGATGTTGTAGACGTTTCTCGTCTTTGTATTGTCATCAATATTCTGAAAAAGAAATTGAACATAGAGTTCTCAAACTCTTTTGGAAATACATACTGTACCTACCGTAGAGGATCTATACCTATGAGGATATAACAGGATATTAAAAACATAGAGCAACGCGAGCAGTCCAAAGGCGCGCGTTGCTCTGTCGTTAACAAACACCACAGAGCAATACTTGTTTTATAATATGTAGGATTGTAGGTAGTGATATTAGGTAATAAGTGAAATCAGTACACGCTTGAAATACTCACAGAATATCAAGCAGCGTATCCTGGGACATCCTTCCGAGGACTTACCCGGGGCTCCAACCGTAGGCTGTTGGGCGTTACATGAGGTTTTTTAATCGGTAGGAGTTCGGCATAGCATACATGAAGGATTTTCCCTCACGTTTAATAACAAAAAATAAAATACAAAAGAGTGTCCGAGTGTCCTATGCAACAAATAATAGATTGACTTTTTGTTGGTTTCTTGGTACGAAACCATCCGTGCACGAGTCCGACTCGCACTTGGCCGGTTTTTATTTCAATTACTTTTAAGTCTTTTTCAAAAATTTTCAATTATGTTTTTTTTTTAATTTTTATACATACATACATACATATGGTCACGCCTTTATCCCCGAAGGGGTAGGCAGAGGCATATTATATGCCCACATTTCACCTTTGTATAATTAGTCCCACGTAATAGGTGGTGAGCCGTATTGCCGTGTTTAAATGGACAGGCGCAGGTTGTGACTGCCTGCTGTTGAAAATAAAGCCTTCAACTTAGCTTAACGACTGCCATTTTACTGGCAACCGGGACCAACGGCTTAACGTGCCTTCCGAAGCACGGAAACGCTCAAATAAATGTCACAAAGTGATCACATGGATGGTCACCCATCCATGGACAGGCCATAGTGAAAGTTGCTTACTGCAGTGATCGTTTACAGAACACTGAGTCCGCGGGGCCACTAGCGCTTCCTTTTTTTATATAATTAATTAAAAATATTAATTTTTATAGAGCAATATATTTTTAACTATTTGGAGGTATTTTTTATGCTGGAGGTTTTTAAATTATTTTATCCTTTTTTCAATTACTTTTTAACCTTCACTGAAAATTGTATTAAAATCCGACCAGTAGTTTTGAAGAAAAATTGCAATTTGTATTTGCACAAGCAAACAAAGAAACATCCTCACCACCCAAACGCATATACCGTCTCCGTTCCGTCGTGGGTAATAAAATAAATATTTTGAGGAACATTTTTATACATCAATCAAAATATATTTACATACTTATTTTATTTGCTCGGTTCTTTCTGCCTACCCCGCAAGGAATTTGACGTGAAGATAGTTAGTTAGTTAGTTTATTGGTAATTTTTATAGACTTCATTGATTATATTTTCTGTATTACTAATGAATTTCAAAAAAATTGCTAAAGTCGAAACTAGTGTATTTTCGAATGCTTATGTGTCAAAATGGTCTATTCATAAAGATAAAAGATTCGACCATGTGCAAAAGTGTTAGGAATTGATATAGCGCAGTAAAGCACGACCTCTTTTGTTCCTCGATAAAGTCCACAGATAGTTATAATAAGGTTTCCACCGCTGTACATAGCAGTGTGAATAACATAAATATTTTCGAGTCAATTTCTTGACTTCGGCATAAAGAAAGAAAGAAAGAATAAGATTTATTCTGCTCTCAGCAAGGATACACAATAAAAGTAAGAACATGATACAGTAAACAGATAATGTCGTGAAATGGTCCCTAGCTTAGCTTTAATGCTACTTCACGTAGGTAATTAGCGAGCTAGCGCTGGTATCCGCTGGTTAGACCCAACATATCACCCTATTGATGAAGATGAAAACATGAAATATTGGTTGGTATCTTATTATTTTAGTCAGAAAGTCATCAAAGTATGGCATACTCTTCTATCGAGAAATCGCAAGGAGTATGTAAGGCTAATTTATACATTGTCGTGGTAATCGTCTAAGTCCAAGCAGGACATTGCCTTATACGTAAAAAAAAAAACAACTGTTCAGAGCGATTTAATCAAAAATATTTTTTGTAAACAGTCAACAATTACAGCTAGTTTCTCTCTTTACACCTAGTTGTGGTGTCAAAGTGTAGTGGGCAAACTGGTAGGGGTGGACCTCGGCGTACACATGATGACCAGATGAAATGCCAGGTCAAGAGTACCCTTAACCGGCGAGCGTATATAAAAGCACATAAGAAAGTAGAAGAAGCGAAATTGGAATGCCAGGATCGTAGCAAGTGGAAAGCCATAGTATCTGCCTACCCCGCTGAAAGACAGACGTGATGATATGTTTGCATGTATGTGGTGTCAAAGTTCCCCGTTTAGATTTATCTTTTGTTGGATGTTTTCATTTAATCACGCTCTAACATCGAAGCTATAATCTGACTTAACCTATTGTAATCATTCTCCAAATTTTATTTTTTGTTTACGTGAGGGAAAATCCTCATGGATGTTATGCCGGACTCCTACCGGCTAAAAAACCTCACGCAACGCCCAACAGCCTATGGTTGGGAGCCACGGGTAAGCCCTCGGAAGGATGTCCCAGGACTCCCAACAGACCTACGGCCGCCACTGCGGCCGCGCCCAGGGGGTTTCGGGTGTGATCCCGCTTCTAAGGGGGGGCGTGCGTGAGTTTCCCACGTCACGCTGTCGTCATGGGTCTGCTTCTGTAAGGACGGTGAGCGACCCTCTCACCGTCCTCAGACCCCCGGTCATAGAGGTCGATAGTTCTCGGCGAAGACACGTCGGTGGCGCCCAGGCCGCCGACTGTGGACAGTTCTTTCCCGTACCCGCCCCGCCGCCTCCTTCTCGAGCATGACCTGCTCGCAGAAAGAGGCGGCGCAGTCCCACTTACTCCCGCTGGAGATCATGGCTCGCACCATGGTCTCGAGCGAGAGAGTGTCCACGTCCAGACCCACAACGAGGACCGGGCGCTGTTGCGCCCACGCCGTGCACTCCAGCGTATGGAGTGCTGTGTCATCGCTGCGGTCCTCGCAGTGCTGACTCCTACCGAAGCTACCGTGCCCGGTAAGTATCTGTGACAACCGGTAGTGGAGAGCACCGTGTCTTCCCTCCAGCCACTCGTCCATGACCGGTCTGACGGCCGCGATTGTGGCGAATCCCCCCCTTTGGTTGCTCAAGTCGCACCTTCCATGCCTCCACGATTTCCTGGTGGAGCAGGGACCGCTGGGCCTCGATTTCTCGAGACGCAAGTCTTTGGCCCCGCTCCAGCGCCTCCTTGCGCCATCTGAACAGTGACGCAAGGGCTCTCGCTTCCGGGTCCCATGGAGGGGTTCCGGCTAGGAGACATGCCGCCTCACTGGAGATCGTGCGGTATCCTCGTATCACCCTGACGGCCATCGCTCTCTGCGGGCTCAGCAGTCTAGCTCTACATTGCTGGCCGTCAGGGTCTCCGCCCATACGGAGACCACGTATAGGGCCATGCTTCGCACCATCCCCAGGTACAGTCTCCTGTAGGGAGCGTTGGGTCCCCTGATGTTGGGCAGCAGGAGAGCATCAGCCGCACGAGTGTGGCTGATGCTCCCCTCAGTTTTGGGACCAAACTTCGAAAGTGATGTCCGAAGTTCCAGATACTTCATTGAGGGCTCGATGCCGAAGCTGAAGCCCCCTACCTGTAGGCTGGATCCCGCAGGTGGCCCCATCCGAGGTCTGTGGAAGCACAGAGCCTCGGATATCATTCTCCAGGCTTTATAAAATTTCGGACAGATCTGTTCGGCCGTTAGAGCTAAAAAAGTAACGCACTCTCAAACTATTAAAATAAAAAGTATCGGTTTCGTCTAAATGTAACTTGTACATAAATGATCTTTACATAATAGGTTGTATGTTTTCACGGGCTGGTTCCCGCAACTCAACGTCATTTTTGCGCCTATTTTGCGTGAGGGGTGGCTATTGCCATATCAGTTCCTCCAGGAAGTCTAGCAGACTTCACGTTGCCGACGACTTCCTAGAGCGACCTCCGTGTACCGAGTGTCTAGTCCATTCCATTCCATTAGAATGTGACTGGCAGTTTCGTCCGTCTTCATACAGGCTCTGCAAAGGGGACTGTCTGTGACGCCTAAATTAAAAAGAGGTTTGTTAAGTGGACTGTGACCCGTAAATATACCTGTTATCATATTTATCGTGGCCCTGTTTATCGTTACATAATATTAAATCTTTTCTTTTTTTGAGGAATTACTACACACTTCATATACCTTTTTGAGGAATTACTACACACTTCATATACCTACTAATTTAAACTGATTAACACCTTCTTCCCTTAGCAACCCCAGTAAGTCAACAGATGGTAAACTTGTTTTATTGTTGAACCAATATTAAAAATACACCAGTACACGTTGATCTTCGAATAGCCGTTGGCCTTGCATCTTTAAACATAATGGGCTTTCTCTCTTACACAACCGTAGGTCATAGTTATATGTATATGTTACTAGCTTTTGTCCGCGACTTCGTTCGCAAGGTGATTTTAGCTAATAACCAATCGACTTTGACCTGTCCATTGCATAGGGCTTCTAGTAAAACATAGGTCAAGCTGTATTATTGTTTCCACTGAACCGATTTTGATGAAACATACAGCGATATTTAAGTTGAAAAAATGCCTACAAAATCCTATTAGTACAATTATGATTAAGCTACTGAAATTTGCTTCAACCCCAAACAAATAAACAAACAAGCAAACAAACAGACACGAAGAAAAAAAATAGAATTGTACTCAGTAGCCCTAAATTAGTCGATTACAATATTTTTTTTAAATGTGTCTTGAATGTACCGTCACAGCTATTTTTACAATTTTATAATAGTAGAGATAATAAGCACATCGTTCGTATGTTAGTACCGCGTATAACAATTAAAGTACTTTCAATTGTTTTTATTTGTTAATGTGAGAGAAACTTAATTTGCCGTAGACATGTGTTGTGTCAAATTGATGCTAGTTATGTGATGAGTACCCGTCATTTTTTTTTATATTTCGTTATGTCATGGTAACGTCATACGTGTAAAGACTAATATTTACACGTATGACTAGGATTTACACGTATGGTAACGTACTCAAATTGTTTTATTTAGTACACAGGATAAATTTTAATGTACCTTATTGATCGATCACAAAAAGTTACATTTACTTTAAGTTTACAGGTAGTTAGACGAACCAATCCAATATCTCCTATTGGAAGATGCTGTTCCTATTGGAAGATGATACTGCTTAAAGTAAGCTCAATAGGCTCCTAATTAGATGCTCTACATTTGCCGGATGACACAGAATCGAACTTTGTGACGATTTCTGAATGATTCCGTCCCAGCAGAAGATTTAATTTTTTTACATTTATACACAAATTATAAAGGAGTTTTATTGAATTTTTATGCGACAAGTAACAGCAGGTAACGAAATGTAACTTTCCTCGTCTCGTATATTCTGAATGTACAGGTCAAAAATGTGCTGTAAACTGCTCTACTGTAAAGTACGTGGTTTGTAGATTCTATACTGTTTAAGATGGTTGTCCGATCAAAATGACTGCAGACGAATGATGCTATTCGAATAACCTTGCATACTTTTCAGTAGAGCAGTTTGAAGGTTATTTATTTATTTTTTTTACGTGAGGGAAAATCCTCAGAGGATGTTATGTGTGACTCTTACCGACTAAAAAACCTCACGTAACGGTAAGCCCTCGGAAGGATGTCCCGGGACTCACAACAGACCTACGGCCGCCACTGCGGCCTCGCCCAGGGGGTGGTTCGGGTGCAATCCCGCGTCTATGGGGGGTTTCGGGTGTGATCCCGCTTCTAAAGGGGGGCGTGCGTGAGTTGCTCACGTCACGCTGCCGTCATGGGCCTGCTTCTGTAAGAACGGTGAGCCGTCCTCTCACCGTCCTCAGGCCCCCGGTCATGGTGGCCGATAGTCCTCGGGGAAGACACGTCGGCGGCGCCCAGGCCGCCAACTGCGGAACTCGGGTGGGAGAGTTCTCTCCCGTACCCGTCCCGCCGCCTCCTTCACGAGCATGACCTGCTCCCACTTACTCCCGCTGGAGAGCATGGCTCGCACCATAGTCTCGAGCGAGAGAGTGTCCACGCCCAGACCCACTACGAGGACCTGGCGCTGTTGCGCCTACGCCGTGCACGAGCAGTTTAAAGCTATAATTTCACACGTACATACAGACATAGTTGAGTTATTACTGTGTCATGTAATGTGACCGACTCTTAGGTCAATAGATAATACGTCTTTCTGGTCATGCGTCCACATTTCACAAGTTGTAGTACCGTGTTAAAAGATAGCAGATGCAGGTTGGGGCCACCTGCCGTTGAAAATTTTCCAGCCGCCCATTAAGTTTCAAATTGGCTCACCGATAACTAGCATATTTGGAACTTGCTGCCAGAAAAATGTGTCAAAAACAGGAATGATTACCAAAGTGTAATAAATGTAATACTACTATCATTGATTTATCTATACTAATATTATAAAGAGGAAAGATTTGCTTTTTTGTTTTTTTGTTTGTTTGTTTGTTTGTAACGAATAGGCTCCGGAACTACTGGACCGATTTGAAAAATTCTTTCACTGTTGGGAAGCTACACTCTTCGTGGTGAACATAGGCTATATTTTATTCCCGTATTCCCACGGGAACGGGAACTACGCGGGTGAAACCGCGTGACGTCCGCTAGTGTTTTATAAATTTATAAGGTTTTTCAATTAAATACAGTAAAATATTCACAGAAAAATATACAGCAACAAATAAATAATTAAAATAAATTACAAAACTGACGATGCTCCGTCTAGGTATCGAAGAATTCCTCCCCATCAAAGTCCAACTACCCCTTCAGGGATAAAAGGCGTATTGTATGAAATGGGCAGGTGCCAGTTGTAATTACCTAATGACTGCAGCAGTCCTATGAGAGCTACGATAGCTAGCGAACGCAACGGAGGGCCACTCATTAAAAGAAGAAGAAGAAGTCAACTGGTAAGGTTCCCATAAGGCTGGTCGCATTATCATAATCAATGATACTCGGCTCAAATCGCCTATAATCAGATCTTTAAAACTAATGATAATGGGACTACTCTTGAAATATAATACCAGAGTTAACCTTTCAAAAAGAAGACGAACTATTTAAATGAGCCGAATAGTGTCTGTCAAATTTGACATTTTGTATTAAGAACCATTTCAAATGATGTCAGTCAAATGAAATAAATCAGCGATGTCATCATCAGTAACAATATCTATTCGAACAACAGAGTGTATGCAAC
The DNA here is from genome assembly GCA_933228765.1 of Miltochrista miniata. Classification (NCBI taxonomy): domain Eukaryota; kingdom Metazoa; phylum Arthropoda; class Insecta; order Lepidoptera; family Erebidae; genus Miltochrista; species Miltochrista miniata. Next base: position 33,533,921 of record OW121749.1, read on the forward strand.
TATACAATAAAAACGTTTGCTATGTGCATTTTATTGGCAAACGTCGCTTAACAGTCGCCACACGACGTATTGCAAATGATTTGGAACCGTTTTTAGGGTTCCGTATCCCAAGGGTAAATGTGGGACCCTATTACGTACTGAAACTCCGCTGTCTCCCTGTCTGTCATCAAGCGGTCCCTCATGAACTGTAACAGCAAGACTGTTGATTTTTTTACAGACAAAGGTATTTCTGTGGCTGCTGTATCAACAAATACCAGAAAACAAGCAGTCTCCCATACAACAACATACCACAAATTAGAGATTGTACAGATGGAAATCTCATGTATGTAATTTTTTTTCACACCTACCCTCTGCTACACACACTCGCGCACAAATCAGTATCGAAAATTCGGTTGAAACCGCCTGACCTCGTGTCTGTGAAAGCGTTGTCTATGTATTGTATGCGTAGCCTCAGCGAATTTTGTATGTAGGTTTCCATCTGTACTATCTCTAATTTAAGCACACACCTACAACAAACTAAAATTGTTGTCGTTTTTATATACGGATCCCGTCGTGCGCGATTGCGACTCGCACTTGTGCAATTTTATGGTTACTTATGTTTAATTATTATACATCTATGACAGTGTTGCAGTCATGGCATTTAAAAATAAAACATTAGCTATTAAGTATTGTGTTTTAGTTTGATTTTGAAATGAGAGGAGCTGCGTCCGCGCAGTGGTATTTTAAATTCTACTTACAACGAAACATAGTCAATGTGGTTTCCATCCTAATGTGAAAGTACAGTTAAGTTAGATAAAGGTTTTATATTTATACAGACTGATAGTTAAATGTGCTGTAGTGAAGTGTAGTGTGTCGACCATAGAGCATGTTCCTTGCTGAAAACTGGATTAAACTAATACTGAAACGAGTCTTAACTACATGTGGGTAGATTTGCCGTCGGACAAATGACGTTTACAACAATAATAACGAACTTCGCCGCCTAAAATGAGTCTAAGATGCTGACTTTGGATACTATTATAAAAGGGCAGCTACTTTATTGTACATATTTATATACTGAAACAGGCATACCTACATTAATCTAGCTAACGTACAATGATGGTGCCGATGCAGATGGTGAAAAATATAGCTTAAATAAGCTTAATTTGGGCAAAAGTATCTACTTATTTCTAAATACACAGACATCAAACATAGAAACACCCACACTTCCAAACAAACATTTATGAATAACACAACCCAGGAATGGATGAGGTCCATTCTGTTACACTACTCACTGCGCTACTGAGGCATTTAAAATGTACATAATATCTGTGGAACTTATTTACTACAAATAGTACCGTTACACAGTTATGTAAACATAAAACAACTTCTGTTATGACAAAAGTTGTATATCCTGCTGTAATATTTATGTAAAGGAACTGATTTTGTATCTAGATAACCAGTTCATTGGTATAACAACGGTCGGATAGTTTACTTGTGTAATGTTACAAATAATACTGATAAAGAATTAAATACATTGCAGACACTGGATGATGGTTAGTTCCGTTTTTTTTTTAGTTGTAGCTGTTTCTGCTTACGTCTTATAAATAAAATGTGAATTGTAGATTTGATTAAATACATATTATATTACGGACTTCATCTTAAACAGGGTGAATTTTTCAAAAGGGATTGGATGGCCAAATCCGAAACTATAAGTAATAGCGAAAAATGCTCTAAGGAGTCACGAGCCCGATTTTGATGAAACTTAAAACCTCATCATTAGATTTTTGAAAAACCAATAATCCTAGCTGGGAATCGAACCCATTGATTTTGAAGAAAAAAAACACACCCTATATTATTACACCATACGATAGTGTTGCTATTAAGGATCTTATTCTGGGAAGTAATGACATACGGCAAACTAAAGGAAAGTCTCATCTTTAACAAAATACAATTTATTTTTCTTATGAAAACTGATTAATTGTTCAAAATGTAGACCGTTGATTTCAATACATAGCTGGATTCGAGACTTCGAGGATCGTACTGCATTCAATATTATTGATTCCGTTTAGAATATTCTCCAAAGAATCATTCTGAGCCTGATTTAAAACACGGAATAGTTACGATCTATTCTGGGATTTCGAACGAAACAAATTATGATACAAAATTTAGGTACATAAAATATGAATTTTATTATAATTCCAAACTTTCCTTAAATTTGCCGTATATCATTACTTTTCAGAATTTGATCCTCATCAGCGACACTATCGTATGGCGTAAAAATAAAGGGTGTGTTTTTTTTTTCAAAATCAATGGGATCGATTCCCAGCTACGATTATTGTGTTTTCAAAAATCTAATGATGAGGTTTTAAGTTTTATCAAAATCGGGCTCGTGACTCCTTTGAGCATTTTTAGCTATTCTTTATCGTTTAGGATTTGGCCATCCAAGCCCTTTTCAAAAATTCACCCTGTATACAAAAATGCATAGCAAAATGTGTTGGTAAACGCATAACTTCAGAACGGGTGGACCGATTTCACTAATTCTTTTTTTGTTGTGTAAGGTATTGTCAGGAGAAGGTTCTTATGAAAAAATATTGTATTCCCACGGGAACGGGAACTACGCGGGTGAAACCACGTGACGTCCTCTAGTGATAAATACAAACGAGTATACAAAAAAATCTTTAGGCCGCTCGCTAATAAATCGATGTCAAATGTAATATTCAAATCCATACATAATTATAAATCAAATAGTTGTCTGATAAAAATAAAAAATTAACCCAACTATTGTTTTTTGATTGATGATTAATTTGTTGAAAAACTATTAACGACAGCTCAGTCGAGTCGAGTGCGAGTCGGACTCCCACAGGGAAGGTTCCGTACCAAAAACTGCAAAAAATTGTACGTTTGTTGTATGGGAGCCCTACTTATTTTTTTACACTATTTTAGTATTTTTTGTTACGGCGACACAGAAATACATCATCTGTGAAAATTTCCGCTCTCTAGCTGACATGGTTCCTGAGATACGGCCTCGTGGCGGACAGAAAGGCAGACAAACGGACGGCAAAGTCTCACGAATAGTGTCCCGTTTTTATCCTTTGGGTACGGAATCCTAATAACTCCGTTCCACAACACTATTAATGGACCAAGACCCCACGACTGTCCTGGGGCATCCTTCCGAGCGCTTACCTGGGGCTCCCAACTATAGGCTGTTAGCAGGACACTTGAGATTTTTTAGTCTGTAGGAATTCAGCATTAAATCCATGAGGATTTTCTCTCACGTCAAACAAAAAAAAAAGGACCCCACGACTCTCAGACACACTGAGGACCGGTATCTCCGGTATGCACCAAAACGGAGAATTTAGGAGAGGAATGTGGAAATAACGAAATCTGATTGATTTATCAAAACACATTACTTCTCATCTCATCTCTTTTCTGCGTTGGTGGGTACCGTACTGTGCTTAAAGAGCCGTGTGTCGTGAAGACGTCAGAACACTTACGAGCGCTTTCGTGCTGCAGAAGGGACGACATTGGTTCCGATAACAAGTAACGGGGCAGTCGCAAGGCAGTCGTTAAGCCAAGTTGAAGAAGTTTTATACGGATGGAAAATTTCAACATTCGATAGCTACAACTTGCGCCTGTCCATTTTAAAACAAAAATATGCTCACCAGGTATTAAGGGAGACAAAAAAGAAAGGATGAAATGTGGGCCTATAGTATACCATCCTACCCTATAATATATCAGCCTATATACGGGTATATAGCTATATACCTATAAATAGACTATAATGCATCAGCGAACGTCCTCTGGTATAAAACAAAACGTTCATCGAGAACCGAAAAAAATCACGCAACTCATTAAATGCCATACGAATAATTTGGATGAGCCAACGGTGCTGTGTCGGTAACATGCATTGAATCAATTCTGTGTTGAACGTTTGTGAAATTCGAAACGTCTCTCGTGAATATTTATGTGCCGTTCAAGGTCTCATAGAATTATTTACGTTATAATAAATATAGTGGGCCATAATGTCACCTAACTTTTTATACAGTGGTGCCGTTAGTTGCTTATAATTAATTATACCGTAATGTAGACCGCGTCTGTATTGGTTTGTATTGTTTGCCTGCGGGGTTCTGGTTTTTATAAGCTAAGTGATCTATACTTAATATTATAAAGAGGTAACGTTTGTGAGTTTGTGCGGTTGTGAGTTTGTGACGTTGTAAGGGATAATCTCTGGATCTACTACACCGATTTTCAAAATTATTTCACCAATAGAAAGCTACGTTATTGTGTGGTGTCATAGGCTTTAAATCATTACGCTACAATGAATGGGAGCTGAGCAGCCATGAAAAATGTAACACAAACGAAGTTGTGAGGGTCAGCTAGTTCTTTATAAAAGCAATGGAAATAAAAATTGTACCTTCTTCTTTGGAAATTGAAATACAATATTTTCGTACTGGTACAGGAGTGAGAAAGCAGAATTAGCTATGAGAGCTATTTATCGAAGATTCCCTGAAGCTCTTACTATCTACGATTTTCTACATGGTGGCGTTGAGCAATTGGAGTATAACCGTCTCTTTATGCATGTTCTACTATTTGAATGATGGTTGGTACCATGGAAGAAATTGTTTCAAAGCGTGTTTTCTAGTTACATGTATTAATGTCGCCGCCTCTTTCTGCGAGCAGGTCATGCTCGTGAAAGAGGCGGCGGGCGGGAACGGGAGAGAACTCTCCTACCCGAGTTCCACAGTTGGTGGCTTGGGCGCCGCCGACGTGTCTTCGCCGAAGACTATCGGCCTCCATGATCGGGAGCCTGAGGACGGTGAGAGCTGCTCATTCACTTACAGAAGCAGGCCCATGACCACTGCGTGAGGTGAGGGCGCAGTGGCGGCCGTGGGTCTGTTGGGAGTCCTGGGACATCTTTCCGAGGGCTTACCCGGGGCTCCCAACCATAGGCTGTTGGGCGTTACGTGCGGTTTTTTAGTTGGTGGGAGTCCGGCATAGCATCCATGACGATTTTCCCTCACGTTAAAAAAACATGTATTAATCAGTTGTCTAAACCTCGTAGCACTAGCTAGATTTAATTTGAGCTTGATTACGTTTCTCAATGAAAACTATCATTCCAATACCACTAGATTTGACTATCAATCCAATCCAATAAATTTGAATGCGTTACAAACGCCATACATAGAAGTAGAAACTACTGAACCAATTATAAAGTGTGACATTGTGACGATTGTAGCGACCGGTAATATGTGTCATGTATTGTGGGTTACCCTTACGGAGCATGTCCGTGTTACGGCCACAAAGCCTGGCCTACATACGACTCCCATTGGGCAAAATGTCATAGTTATATCAGACTAGTGTAACGGAAGCGGTGTGTGAGCCGCCTGTCAATTGGTTTGCACTTGACCTTTCATAACTGTAAATATTTTTATGATTTACTAGATGATATTCGAGGCTTCGCCCGCGTGAAGTTCTGTACCCATTCCTGCCTCCCGTGGGAAGATATTCCCGAAATGTAAAATGGCCTATGTGTTATTCCAGACTATAAGCTATCTCTGTACCAAATTTCAGCCCAAACCGTTCAGCCGTTAGAGCGTGATTGAGTAACAAACATCCAAACATCTAAACATCCAAACATCTAAGCATCCAAACATCTAAACATCCAAACATCTTCACAAACTTTCACATTTATAATATTAGTAGGATAGGATTGTGCTTTTCAACCGACTTATAGAGGAGGAGGTTTTACAACACATCATTTACGCGATAATTAATGTATTGATTTTGGTGAGGATTTTATCGGGTTATACCTACTTTAAATCGTGCGGAGCAAGTCCTACCGGAGCCTGCTTATGAGGGTGACCCTGACGGCCCGCAATGACGATTACATAGCCTGCAAAAGGCATTGACCGTCAAGGTGATAATTGGGTACTGATCGATCTCCGTTGAGGCAGCATCTCTTTTTGCCTGGACCCCTTCATACGAGGGAGCGGAAAGAACTCTCCTACCCGAGTATAATACTACAGTCTGCGGCCAGGGCGCCTTCGTATGGAAATCCTCATGGATAAACGTAGTTGCAACTAAGGGGTCTTAGAAGGTTTTTACAGGGTCGGCAGCGCGAGTGTGGCGCCTCCGGTGTTGCAAACGTTCATAGGCTGCGGTGACCACTTCTGGTGGGTCTTTCTGGTGGGCCGCATGCTTGTCTGTCACCTTTGTGGTATAAAAAAAAGAGTGCTATTTTGTTAGGAAGTCTATGTGGCTTATCACACCTATCATTCTGTTAACCTATGTGTGTGTGTGTGAATACTTTATCAATATTTTTTAGAAGAATTTATCAATTTAATTAAAGAATTCCTGAACACAAGACACGAGAATCGATACCTACTTTTGATCAACTGATAAAACATTACTTAAGGGTTTCTTAGCAATGGGTGCTATTTAAATTATAAAATTAATACTTATAACGCTGAAAATTACTTCCTTATTTATTTATCTTATCTTAAGATATCTTGATGTTGTGGAAAATACTGCTTAATATCATGGCCCTTGAACATAATTTACAATAGATAATAATGTTATAATAATAATAAAAGAAAAAAGATATTCGTTGCGCCGCATTCATAATAAAGGCCTTGAAAAATATACGATGTAAGTAAATAAATATACTTGTTTATATATTACCAATTGTATCTCACGGATTCGCTTGTTAAATATCACGAACATAGCAGCACCCTTTTAAGGCTGGGGATAGGGCTAACGACCTTGAGCATACAAATGGTCCTTTAAACATGAAATTAATATGAATTCATCTAAAAATTGTGGCTGATTCTATTATCGTTTCACACATAATGTACCTACCTATGTAAAATCAATATACAATTCTATAAATAATATCAATTGTTAAAGTTATCAAATAAAGCAAAGATATAGATTTTAAAACTTGTTCATAATGTTATGTTATTCCTATAAATACATATTTGAATTTTGCATAGAACTTGGCACTCATTTAAATCTCCATTCTTTTTGCGGCGAAGCCCACAGCCAAGCATAATTTTTGTATTGAACTTGGCTCTCCTTTTTTACATTTATGTTTTTGGTGTGATAGATTTATTCAAGAGAAAGGTTGTAGGTACATTACATACAATATAAAACTAATACTATAAGTGCGAAAGTTTGTAGGTCATGCCTGGACGGATATGTTTTTACTGTTTCACGCTGTAACGGATTTAGGCGTTTCACATAGGCTTACAGATGCACTTGTAAAACGTCCAGAATATAATTCAAAAATACTACTACCAGTTCACAACGCGACGTCCCTGAGAAGAACTGGCAAGAAACTCAGAGGATTATTCTATTTAGTGCTCTATTTACAAAATGAATCTAAAAACTATGCATTTAAACAATTTTTTGAGAATCCAGCAGAGCAGGTTATTCCCAGGCTTGTCCATCACGCAAATAATCATTAATTGTATAGAAGCCCCTGCAGCACAATTTACTTTTTACAAACATTTTAAATTTAACTTAACTTTGGTACAGGGATAGATTATAGTCTGAAATAAACACATAGTCATGGTCAAGGCATTTTATTTCCGAAATAAGTAGAGTAATTTCGGGTAATATGGCCTGGTCGGTCAATATGGCCTACTGCGATTTCTCTGAACTGAATGAACACTTGCGACCGCTTGACTCGGCAAACCAACGCACCCCTTCCTCTCACTTCCTCAGTCAACTTGCGCGAGACGAATTGTGCATGTGTGCCCCGAGCGGGCTCTCGATCGAAAATTACGTAAAGTGATCTTATTTTTTGGTATGTTTTACTCATTACATTTCTTGAAATTGTAGTTATTTTTACATTGGTAGTACACAGGTTTGTAGATTAGCTATTCTTATGTAGTATTGTGATAGATTTTAAACATATTTCTTGCTCATTTTTAGGCTAGACTTTTACATATTAAAAACGTTCCCGCGGCCAATATGGCTCACCAGATAAATGGCTAATACGGCACCAGGCCATATTGTCCCCATAATTTTATATTGTTTCTATTGTGTTTTTCTTTTTTAGATAATGACTCCGAGGAAACCACGTTCGCAAACAAAATGACAAATTTGCTCCGCAAAGTAACACAAAATTTATTAGTTACTGTTATATTTCTGGAGGGCAATTTGGCTCACCTGATTTGTGGCTAATATGGCCCAGGCCATATTGCCCTTCCATTTTTAAAAGTTGACAATTGTTGAAGGTTCAGATTTTGTTTTTTGTAAATTATTTCTTTATGTTGATTGTTTTGAAATTCCAATTATTTATTCTTTATTAGTTCTAAGACTGAATGGTAAAATAAAAACAGATCGATCTCGAAAAAAACTCGATTTATTCCCAAAAAGGCTTATGGCGTGCCATATTACCCGAACTTACTCTATATAAATCTGAATAAATAAGTACCCATGGTATGATGGAACGGGGACGGAATTACAGGCAGAACTGCGGGCGCCATTTAATCTATATCTATACTAATATTATAAAGAGGAAAGATTTGATTGTTTGTTTGCATCGAGTAGGCTCCGAAAGTATTGAACCGATTTAAAAAAATCTTTTCATTTCTCATACTCGGAAAATTGTGTTTTCTTGATCTGACTATTGGGTGGAAAATGCTGTTTCCCTCCCTAGGGAGGGAAAAACTCTTACAAAATACTTCCAACCGAAGGGCCGGAATGAACTTTAAAAAAAAAATCAATAAAAAATAAAACCGACTTCGAACAAATCCTGCATAAAATCTGATAAATCAAAATACATATTACTTTGTGCTGAGTCAATTTTATTTTACAGGATTTGTTTGAAGTCGGTTTTATTTATTATTGAAAATTTTTATTTTAGTATTTTAAGTGACGGGTGAACCGAAAAATATATCTATCTAGGTGAAAGTTCCCATCAATACAAATCAATCAAGCCCAAACACAAGGTAGCTACTGTAAATCGTTAAGGAATTCCCTCGTCTGTCTTTTGGTTCCATCATCAGATCGACTCCAGACATTCATTAAATTGTAGTACATTATAGCACTGAATTAAAAAGTTAACAAACGCGCTACCTAGTTGTCCCTACAATTTTCGGTGGTTGCCCTCGATTTCTCCTGAATCCCATCATCAGATCCTGACCTGGTCAAAATTAGGACCACCTCAGAAGTGAACTCTATCCAACAAAAAGCAGATTTGAAATTCATCTATAATTGTCGAAATATCGGTGAACATACATAAAACAATGAGAACTTCCTTTTTTTAAGTCGGAGCTATCAATCTAGGTGTAAAGTTCTCATCAATACAAATCAATCAAGCCCAAACACAAGGTAACTGCTGTAAGTTGTTTAGGAATGCCCTCGACTGTCTTTCGACTCTATCATCACATCGACTCCAGACCTTCATTAAAATGTAGAACATTAAAGCACTTAATTAAAAAGTTAAAAAGCGCACTAGTTGTCCCTACAATTTTCGGTGGTTGCCCTCGTTTTCTCCTGGATCCCATCATCAGATCCTGACCTGGTGAAAATGCACCTCAGAAGTAAACCCCATTCAACAAAAAAAGAAATTTTGAAATCCGTCTATAATCGACGGAAATATCGCTTAACATACATAAAAAAAAATACATACAGACGAATTGAGAACCTCCTCCTTTTTTTGAAGTCGGTTAAAAATAGAACTGCTGACAGGTCAGCTGTGATAGTGAAGAGATTTTTGTAAAAAAAAATTAAAAAGAAATGCTGCGACCACGACATTCCAAACAGCCAATGTGAACTTAGCGAAAATTTCTTCCGGCCCCATACACGTACAATAATATTGATCAATATAGCAATAAATTGACCGTGTATGGGTAATACTGAGGTTTGAACAGACTACAATATTATTGAGTCAATAATATTGTACGTGTATGGGGCCGGTAATCTCTGCAACAATTACGCGGTGAGTTCCATATTTAAAATTTAATAAGTCGACATAATGAACATAGTTGTTATTTATCTGTACATAACAGAATTCAAAACAATTGGTAATAATCTTTTATGGTAAGGTTTGAATCTTATTATTAGTTTTATTTTCCTCGTATTTGAAATGAAAAGTAGAGTGTTTAACTCGGGTAAAAGAATCAATTCCGACTCGGACTAGCCCTAGTCAAAATACCTCGGGAATTGATTCTTTCCACCCTCGGTTAACAATCTACTATTCGCTGTTGGGAAGTTACACTATCTCCGTTGAACATAGGCTATATTTTATTTCCGTATTCCCACGGGAACGGGGGCAACGCGGGTGAAACCACGGGTTCCGCTAGTAGAATAATATAAGTAAATTTCATCCTTGGTATTTAAACAGTTGTACAATCGTCGACCTGCGGTTGCGATTTCATTTGTTTAATTCAGCTATCAATCTTCTAAGTACATGTCAACTTGGAATCTCTCCAGAAGATTATTGGCAAACACTGTATTCTAATGCTCTAAGGCAAATATGTACGAAAGCATAAAACCTATCAATATCAATACATATAATAAAATCGTAACGGGTCGCTGTCTGTACATGGAAGATAAATAAGAAAAAATATTATAGGGGGGCTTTATGAACGCAATAGAACCCAAAACAATGATTTTTAGAATTTTTGTCTGTTTGTCTGTATGTCTGTATGTCTGTATATCTGTTTGTCTGTACGGTTGTGCACGCTAATCTCAGTAACCGCTCAACCGATTGCAATGCGGTTTTTTTTATTGTGTTAAGGTTTGCTCCAGTTAACATTTAGCGTTTGTTTTATGTAAATCGGTTTAGAAATAAAAGGGTTATAACACTTTTAAGAATCAGATATTTTAAAAATTTTAATTGTAGGGGTTTCTTTGAATGTGAGGAACCTAAACTGGCGTGTTGGCTTAATCATAAAAGAGCTTAATGATTAAGACTATTTTTAAACAATTCAGTCCGCGCCGAAGGCGTGACTGACGCCTGACTGCGCAAAAGGAGCGAATTTACGCGACAAAGATTTCTACTCGGACGAAGCCTCAAGGGATAGCTAGTCATAATATTAACTCCTTAACAAATTCCTTTGCAAAAACCAAAATACCCAGTAAGTACTATCATAACACTACTACTACTACTACTTTGGGAATTCTAAGTAGAGAGATTAGAAAGCCAACCTCAGCCCCAAAAAACGTATACTTACAGCAGATGCAAGTATAATTTTCTTAGAAGTTACCTAAGTGCTCACTGTCAGTGCCAATAAACAAAATTCGCAAGTGCATACGCGTTCTTGTGTATCCGTTATATCACCAGTGACGAAACAAAAGCCTATGCAAAGATAAATAAAAAACCGGCCAAGTGCGAGTTGGACTCGCACACAGAGGGTTTTGGCCAAAAAAATCACATTTTTATATGGGTTCTTTTCCACCCCTTTTTTCTGGTTTTAGTGTTTGTTGTTTTAATGGCCGATGCATACAGAAATATATCATCTGTAATAATTCCAGCTTTCAAGGTAACATGGTTTCCGAAATACAGCCTCATGTCGGTCAGACAGACAGACAGACAGACCGACAGCCAAGTCTCATGAATAGGGTTCCGTTTTCTCCCTTTTGGTACGGGACCCTAAAAACAGGATATGTATATAATTTCGTGTTAACGTAAATGTGTGTTTTAACTTTCTTGTATGTTGATTAAGGCTCGCCGTACGTCTGCGACATGGCAGGATATCCCTCGACATTTCTAAAAGTTAACTGTATTTCAATAGCTTTGCGCAAAAATGTAAACAAACACATTTGATCCTATATATCCATAGTTACTTGCAATTGAGTATTCACCCTGATTATATTCCAGTATTCAGGAGTCATACAGTGTTCTTACAATCATTTCGACACCAAGTAACTTCTTTATGATAGTTTATTTTTATTTAAAATGCCTACTCAGGATAGTAAAAAATTCAATGATTAGTCATACTATATTTTTCTACTCATTTGTCTTAGACAACGATTGTCAAAACATGGCATGTTTACATTATTGCCAGTACGGGCAGGATTGGACTATACAACGGTTAAAAATTTAAACTTTGTTACCAGTCTTTTAAGTTATATTTTTTTCGTCGCCTAAAAATACCCTACCGTGTCGTGCAGCCAATGTGTGCTGAACCTTAAGCACTCATTAGTATTCTGCAGATGCACAAATTCGAACCGATCATTCCAGATACATCTATGCATAAGTCAGTCAACTCTAGCCAAAGTGCTGCAAGAGAAGGTGCTATCCGGTTCATGTTTTGTAACTTGATAAATATTTTTACCCGACTACGAGACACAAAGAAATGGTCACGCCTTCATCCCCGAAGGGTTAGGCAGAGGCTTAGTATACGCCCACATTTCGTGTTATAGTTTTATGTCCCACGTAATAGATGGTGAGCCTATTGCCGTGTTGAAACTTGGCTTAACGATTGTCATTTTACTGACAACTGAGTTTCATTTCGAGTTTTCCTTCTCTACGCAATGGAAAGGGGATTTAAATCTGTATCGGTCTTGTTTGTGTAATTTTTGCATGCTGTAAAGTTAAGTATGGTGTAACTCAATAATTATATTATGTAAAACATCTATTGTACCCATATTCTTCAAAATAAATAAATGAAATGAAATGAAATGAAATGTTTTTTCTTCAGTCGATTTTAAATATTTTATGACTTTTGTGGCCAATTCCCATACGAATATTAGTCTATGTGAATATCTAATATTAATTGCTTGTTTTTTCCCCGTTTCCTCGTTTTTGGTTTTATTATTCGACAATATGTTTATTTATATTAAACTCGCTTAATTGACTCTGCTCCGCCTAAAGGAAAGCCATGACGAGATCTAGCGATTGGGGGCCACTCTCACAGTCCGTACGACTTCTAACAGTGAACTTCAAGTTGGCAGCCCTATGATGTGACACTTTAAGCTCTGCTTGAAGAACCCGAGGCTGTAAGAGGAGGGAAACACGTGCGCTGGCAGGTCGTTCCAAAAAGAAGATCAGATACTCTATTTTCATATGTAGAGATAATAAATAGCTTGAAAATAAAACTGTCCTATTTTAAAACTAACAATCACTTACCCCCAGTTTCCGAAAGGCTGATCAACGCTAAAATTAACTAATCGGCTGTTAAAGGCGAATCCTCACAGATGATCCAAAATGGATCGCCAATTCCTGCGATCCACGAACAAAACTTTTCTTGCGATCCCGCCGCGTTTCACCGACACGCTCCAACCGATCCACACTGATCCGCCTAAGTATAGTACAGTTGAACTTTCGGTCGCTATGGAGTCACATGTGCAGCAACGTCGTCGAATCGCTTTGGTAGCAACAACCTACATTCTTCTTAAATATTTACGAAGCATTTATGTTCCTTGTAAATTTGTAAATGGATGTTCATTTTGGATCTTCTGTGAGAATCCGCCTTTAACAGCCGATTAGTTAATTTTAGCGTTGATCAGCCTTTCGGAAACTGGGGGTTAATCAATATAATTTCTAATGAATTAAAGTTTTATGCTAATTCAAACTCATCTATTTATAAATGAAACTTGAAATGTGGTATTTGTTAGATTAATATCTTTAATATATTCACACGTCTTGATTTTGAAAGTAAACTGTATGCAGTGTTGCAACAATTTGGATAAATCTCACGGTAGAGAAGTTGCATCTGCCATTTCGACATATTTCAGCTTAGGTTTTTGATTCAATCAACAACGTTTGAATTCAATTATGGCAGTTAATCCTAGAACATTCTATTTTATAATAATCCTCAGATTTTATTTATTTTACTTAAGTCCTACTCAATAAAAATCCCAAGTAAAATTTCAAACTTAATTGCATAGAACTTCAGTGAGACTATTCTAAGATGTATACTACAATACATGGCTTTGATAAAAGTCATTGTAAGTCCCAAAGTTATATAATAAGTAAATTATTAAATTTCACCCGAACAACCTCCCAAAGACGCGGGATAGCACCCGAACCCCCCCTAGGGGAGGCCGTAGTGGTAGTCGTAGGTCTGTTGGGAGTTCTGGGGTATCCTTCCGAGGGCTTACCCGAGGCTCCAAATCGTAGGCTGTTAGGTAGGATACGTGTGGTTTTAAGTCGGTAGGAGTCCGGCATAGCATGCATGTAGGTTTTTCCTAAGCGTATATATGAACGCATAAATGATGAAGCGGATGAAATTAGTTCAAAAACAATCACAGATTCTAAAACATAATTTTGCCAAAAGTCAATGTAATAATGACAACTGAAGGTCCCTAGTAGGCGCCAACTGCTTGCATATAAATGCAAATATTTGTTGCAAATTACCGAACGTACTTTTGCGTACGTAATACTGCGAAAGTGCCCCAGGTCCGGACACTGAGCTGTTTTCCTTCAAATTGAATAATCAGAGCTGATTCCAAATTCCGACAAGTTGTTACAAGATATTGTTCGATTACATAACTAGTTGTCCATTGTATTGGGTTTTAAATAATCTACAGATGAATATTAGTATGCTATGTGGTACACCGGCAACCTCGATAGTATCGTACCCACGAAAACTGAACAAATGTAGGTATAAATAAAGATGAAAGTACTGCAATTTTACACTGCACGACACGTTGCCGTGACGATTTAAAAATTAAGCTGGGTCCAACTGTTATATCCATTCCGCCCTAGTTAAAAACAACAACAATACGTATGTATAAAATACGCGCGCAACGAGTAGAATCCTGAACCTTGTCAATCAAAATACATGTTCACCTAGTTTGGGATCCAGTATTCCCAATGTAACTATTGTAAATTTTATATAACATGTGACACATAAATAGCAGCAATTCACAGCAGCTTGAGGAGATCCAGACTATGCAAAAGAGTCTTGAGGATACTTTCTTCAGGAAAATGGATGAACTGCAGGCTCAGTTGCATGTTGGTGGCTCAGCAAAGGATACTGTTGCTAAGGTTGCAGAGGAGTTCCGCACCTTCCGTGAGCTCATATTCAGTATCCTTGGTGTACTGCGGAGGCAAATAGCTGAATGCATCAAGGCCGTTGATGTTGTAGATACATGGCAGCGCCGGAAGGGACTTGTTTTCTCAGGCATCCCCGAAGTAGAAAAAGAGAACTGCACTAGTACAGTTGTGGGAGTTCTTCGTGATAAGATGGCTTTGAAGGAGATCACTGCTGCTTCCATAAAATCGTGTCATCGACTGGGAGCTCCTAGGGCTGGCCAACATCGTCCCATACTTGTCAGGTTTGGTGCAGTGAGCGTGAAGTCATCGGTATGGAGGGCAAAGACTTTCCTTAAAGGATCCTCCATTTCTGTTAAAGAATTCCTAACCAAAACACGGCAATCAGTGTTCGCTAAGGCACGACTACACTTCGGGCTGCGTAGTTGCTGGACCCAGGATGGCATTGTGACGGTGAAAACGGGTGATGGTAATCGTCACAGAGTCACCACTCAGGAGGAACTCAACAAAATCATAGAGAGGTATCCCAAATCTCTATCGTCAGTGAATGCAAGTGCAAAGTAATGTTCTGCTTTGGGTAGACGTTAGTCAACATCCGTGACATTTCTGTTTTATTTTGTATTTATACATCTTCTTTCAACAATTGAATCCAATTCTAAACTGTTTGAAAACTATAGTTATTTAAAGAAAACATTAATTAATTTGCCATTGCCACGTGATGTCATTTTGTTTACAACTTACAAGTATCTGTCTGCCAGCCAACTGTCATTGTCATGTCATATTGTCACTTTTACATTTTTTTCTTATAGAAGGCTCAGGCAATGTAACTCGGCCATACAGTCTAAACTCGAAATTATCTGATTTATTGTTTACATCAGTTAATGACATTGTGTGCTTATCATATATTTTAACTTGTATGTGTTTTTTTTTTCGATTTTGTTTTTTTTGTGAGAGTTTGCTGGCGGGTGGTGCAGAGATTGACAGCTGCTAATTTGTGTCATATTGTACTGGTACATTTATTTTTTTAAATATTTATATTTATTTATTTTAGTGATTTAAGTATTATTATATTTATTATTTTATTTTATTCATTGAATTACTATAATGACGAGTGACTTGTCAGATGATAATTCCTTTTATCATTCTTTCAGTGACTCGGATACAGAGAATGACAGTTTTTCATCTATACCTAAAACACTTGGTGAAGTGCTTAGAAACAAATTTGAACTAGAACAAGGTAGGACACTAAATGTGTGTCATATTAATGCTGAAAGTGTGCCGTATCATTACAGTGACCTGGTTGAAACGTTTGCTGATTCGAACATCCATGCGGTTTTAATTTCTGAAACTTTCTTAAAGCCTCCTCTTCTTTCAACATCGTATCCACTTCCTGGTTGCATTCTTATTCGGAATGACAGGACGGGTAAGGAGAGAGGTGGCGTCGCAATATACCTTCGCAGTGATTTTCCCTACAAAATAATTGCTTCGTCGCCTTCTCAGTATTCTGCTACCGCAGAGTTTCTCTTTCTTGAGGTATGGGTTAAAGGTCTCAAAATTGTACTCGGTGTAGTTTACTGCCCCCCCACTGTCAACTATTTCACTGACTTCGAATCGGTTTTAGAATCTTTGGGGTCTGATTATCAGCACATCATCATCATGGGTGATTTTAATACTAACCTTCTCCCGAGCAGCTGTCCAACAATTCGAGCGCGAGCTGCTAAACTTCAACATTTAATTAAATCTGCCAGTCTACATGTGTTGCCACTCCAAGCCACGCACCATAATTTAGACGTGCCGGATACTTGGCTAGATTTAATTCTCACTTCTTCTCTCTCTCTTGTTTCCTCTCATGGTCAGTATCTTGCTCCAGCTTTCTCTCATCATGACTTAATTTTTATTTCTTATATTCTCAAGCCTCCTAAACAGAAGCCAAAAATCTTGCACAGGCGTTGCTTTGGTCGAATGGACGTTGATAAGTTGCGTAATGATGCATCTACAATTAATTGGAATCCATTATTTGAAGCAAATACTATTGACGATAAAGTTCTGATATTCAACGAAATTATTCATAAACTTTATGATATTCACGCCCCTGTTAGGAAAATTAAGATAAAACGTCCCCCAGCTCCGTGGATAACTGATGAGGTTCGTACGGCCATGCGAAGACGAGATAAGGCCTTTCGAACTTTCAAAAAATATAGACGGGAACTTGACTGGAACGCTTATAAAACTGCTAGGAACCGCTGTAACCAGGTGATACGCAACGCCAAACGCCGACATATTTCCACTGAAATATCTTCCTCATCACCTGCTAATGTTTGGAAGTTTCTCCGATCGTTGGGAATTGGTAGGTCAAGACAGATGGAGTTACCAGGGACGCTTGAGTTAGATCTCATTAATCATCATTTCTCTACTTCTAATCAAATTGATGATCTGACCAAGAGTCTAACCGTTGACTTTGTGGACAGGCTTGTCGATCCCGATTATGATTATTTTCGATTTTCTCCAGTCACGCCAGGTGAAATTCAAAAAGTTACAATGTCCATATCATCAAAAGCAGTTGGTTGCGACAATATTAGTCGTCGGATGATTACAACCATTTTGGACCAACTCCTTCCTACTATTTCCCATATCATCAACTTTTCCCTTGATTCTGGTCAATTCCCTGTCACATGGCGTAAAGCCTACGTTTGTCCCCTCCCAAAGATTCCCCATCCATCTTTGCCTAGTCACTATCGCCCAATCTCTATCCTCCCCTATTTGTCAAAGGTCCTTGAATCCTGCGTACATAGCCAGTTGACCAGATTTGTAAGGCTCAATAACATCTTGAGCCCGCTACAATCGGGGTTCAGATTGGGTCACAGTACAACAACGGCTCTATTAAAAGTAACGGGTGATATTAGGGAGGGAATGGAGAGGGGTGAAGTGACAGTGCTGGTCTTAGTGGATTTTTCTAACGCATTCAATTGTATTAATCACGATATCCTTCTATCTATCCTTGCCCACCTAAAAATTTCACCTGACGAACTGGATTGGTTCTCATCTTATCTTCGGGGTCGTCAGCAGTCAGTTCGCGTTGATGAGAAATCATCGACTTGGCGCAATCTAGACGCTGGCGTTCCTCAAGGCGGTATACTCTCTCCTCTTCTATTTTCCATGTTTATTAATCTCCTAACCAAAGAGCTTCAGTGTGCGTATCACTTGTATGCAGACGACCTGCAGTTATATAGTCAAGCTAGGGTGGATAATCTTCTGGAAGCCGTGACAAAAATTAACCAAGACTTAAATGCCATAGGTCACTGGTGTGACCGCTTTGGGCTTACTATTAACCCTGACAAATGCCAAGCCATCATAATTGGAAGTAGTCGAATGATGAGCAGACTGGAAAAGGAAAATTTACCGTTAGTTACTTTTAATACAAAAACAATTCCAGTTACACTTCATGTAAAAAATTTAGGCCTGCTCCTTGATGATACGTTCAATTGGAGAACACAGGTTACTAGCATTTGTCAGAAGATTACCGGGACTCTACGAGCATTTTATCGGCTTAAGAACTTTCTCCCATCCAAAACCAAGGCAATGCTTGTTCAGACTCTTTTATTTCCTGTCATAGACTATGGTGATGTGTGCTATCTCGACCTGAATGCAGATCTACTCGATAAACTTGATCGGCTTCTCAACAATTGCATTCGATTCGTTTACAATCTTCGAAAGTATGATCATGTCTCGGTCTATCGTTCCGAGTTGGGTTGGTTGCCCATACGTCAGCGTCGCAAGTTGCGTGCATTGACAATGCTGTTTGCAATAATGAACTACTCTAATGCTCCTTCTTACTTGACATCTCATTTCCAATTACTTTGTTCTAATCACGACAGAAATTTACGCTCTTTGAACAATCGCCTTCTTCTCTACCCTACTCATACTTCAAGTATGAATCATTCTTCCTTTTTTGTGCAATCAGCCCTTCTCTGGAACGCGCTACCGCCAGAAGTCAGGACATGCACCAACCGTTTCACATTCAAACATAAAGTACGCGAGCTTTTCAAAGAATAGAAAATGCATTCTCTTTTCAATGATTATGTATTTACCTTATTGTTTAAATATATATTACTATATAAAGTATATATGTAGTGTATTAGTATGTATGTATATGCATATATATATAATAGATATATATACATTTATAATAATTATAGTATATATAATATGTATGGGTTATTGTGATCGTGTGTTTGATTGGTTTAGTTCTTGCTGCATTTATTTGGGTATTAATTGCCTGAATGAGTGCAGTGGATCTGGGCTTAACGCATGTTTTTATACTATTTATACTACAAAGAAGAGTACCTACCATTAGAATGTCTCGATATCAACCTGGAGCACCTTCCTCTACTTATTTATCTCTGCATCACCCAAAGGTCGACTGGTAGAAAATGCCTACGGCATTAAGTCCACCTTTGTACGAATTTGTGCATAAAGTTTTAAATAAAAAAAAAAAATAAAAAAAAAAATAGTATTATTATTATTAAAAAATGGAAAGTGACAGATTTTAAGTATAGCGTAAGCAAAAAGGTTCGATAATCTGTCATTTTCGATTTTCTTTGCAAGGATCCAGCTTCTACTCGTTGCGCGCGGATTATAAATCATATTATTATTACGTATGTAAAGGTGACACTGTCATAAGACAGAATCTATCCAATTTTAGATCAACATTGGTTTATCAATATTTTATATCCACGTTGACTGGCAAGTTATTAGCAGCAATATTTAGATGACATCTTAAAATCAATTAATATGAGGTCACTTTCACGATCTGTGTTAACCAGAGCACTATTGTGAAATGTGTTACCTAACTAAAATCGTAGCGTCTAAAGGTTACTGCTGTCGCAAAATAGTTAAAGGTCGCCGACCGTTTGTCAGAACTGTGAAGTGTCCTCGTAAGTCATGGCACTTCTTTTATGTAATAGGTACCTAAGTACCTACTCACCACTAAGTTTAAAACGTGTACTTGGTGAAAAAAATGTATTGAAGATTACGCAGAACTTAATAGGACTATCGAACTACTGATTACCGATTCTTTCCAGAAATGTAAATATACAATCGAGATTTCACCTTGTTATTTTTAAACTATCGCGGTTTTTAACACTCATACTTATAGAATTCGTGACTTCACGCGAAATACTATTTACTTACATTCAGTCCAACCGCGACCACGGGCGCTGCAACGTGCTCGAAACGTCGGTGAATGTAAGTAAATAGTATTTCGCGTGAAGTCCCGAATTCTATAAGTATGAGAGATTTAACCTTGCCTTAATACATTTACAGTTTTAAAATAGATTCTGTTTATTAAATATCACAGTTTTGTAAATATCAAACTATGTGCAATAACCACTGGCAAAGTTCACCCAATTACATAAATATGTATAGACTTATGTCCAATGATTGTTTATTAATAATTTATTAAACAACTTCAACATTCCTCTAATATGAATAATATGTAGTTTAATTTCCAAGCATGTCAGAGTGCAAGTTTTCAAGAGTCATTTAGCTAAGAAATAATATAATCCAATGCGTACCTGTACCTAAATATGTTGCTCCTAACAGATCATAAGGGGGCCTTCAATTTGGCCTCAAGAGAGCCCAATTACAGAGTAGTGACTTAACCTCTGGTTTAGCCCTGGGAGAGCTCCATTTCTGCCTGCCTGTCTCGGTGGCGCATTCGGTAGTGATACTGACATGCATGCCTGGTTCCTCATTCCACCATCATGCGGTCCTGGGTTCGATTTTCTGGTTGGTCCAAATATTTGTGTGATCCACAAATGTTTGTTTCGGAGTTTGGGTGTTTTCTATGTTTAATATGTATGTATTTAGAAATATATGAGTATGTCAATCAGTCGTAGACGACTGATTGGTATGTCAATCTGCATCGGTCTACATGATCTAGAGATCCCATAGCACAAACTGATATTAGCTTAATTTGGGCTAGATGACGTGTGACTGTGACAGTGATTTAACCTCTGACTTGGTAGAACAGTGATATTTTTACCGTAGTGGGTTAGTGGGTAGGTAGTCTGAAACCTGTACAGGTCTCGGAGTTGCACAAAAAGTCGCCTTACCTTGCAACAAAGCGGCAACGTGCATAACGCACGAAAAAGTACTACACATTGGTAACACATATTTTAGACAGCCTCTCGATGGCTATTTTTAAAGACAGATGGATTACCTATAGTTTGAGGATGAGCTCAGCACAACCGCTAATAACCTAAATTGCATGACGGAAAAACTGATTTTATTTTCAAAAACTGTACCAGTCGCCGCAACGGTATCACCAAGCGACTCGGTTACGTCGTTCACTCAATTCGTTCCCCAAAGGACAATAGTTGTGTGTCGATTTCACGGCCTCTATGGGGCATCTGCCGACATTTTGTTATAGTGTACGTGTAGTGCAAGAAAAGCATTCGGGTGCTTCTACAGACTCGATGTTTGGCGAGAAAGCTTCGCAAACGGCATGCTAAAAAGGTTTTTACGCAACGCATGCCTGTGCTGTCAGTTGCGTCAGGTGCGGAGGGGAGCATCGCAGATTAATGTCACATAACCAGACGCGACACTCGTTTTTCTGTACAACATTTTATACACTTTGCCAACATACTCACAATGAACGTCGTTTTACACAATAGTAGTTCTAAGTAGTAAACCTTTTCAATTACAGTCATTTTGATAATTATAAACTTACTAGCTGAACCGCACAATGACGTTTGCGCGCTAATACTATTATATCTCTCAAGTTGGATAAAGGTGCATACAGTGTCTGAAATTCAGTTCAGTTATTTATGAGTTCATCGCAGACAAACACGAGACATGAAACTATAATTTGAAAGATGTTCAAACTTATAACTGAGGTCAGTTTTCTCTTGCCATACCACTTGGGCCTGTGGTCTGTGTATAAAGGAGATTCAACAGCAATACTAATAAATTTAAGCTACTCTAAACACTAGAAAACACCAAGGACGTTGAATTTATTGACTACTTTATATCTACATTCGATCTCGTTTTCATCTTAAAAGTCCCACGCTGAAGAAGTTGTTCTTTTTTTCACTATAAATAAATGAATATTAAACTAGACAAAACACTCTTGGCAAGGTATTTCCGTACCCTTTTCCTACAAGCAATTGTTCTCTAGATATAGTAGCTTATGTCCTTTCTCAAGCTTTATTTTTTCTACCACCTGCACCAAATTCAACCGAACTTTGTGGAAATGGCGTGAACTCTGTAGCATTTATATTTATACGATTATCAAATTAAAAGTGTTAATTTCGTTTAAAATTCACGTTTAGTCATGTTTTGCAACAAAAAATACTTGACAAAAACGTTAAGGTTCTTCCTCGTATTGTTTTATTTTTTATTGTAACTAGGCTATAAATAAATTTCAAACAGCTTTCTATGGAATACAATTAAAAATAATTTCCTTCAAAGTGCTTATAAATGCTCAATTCACAAAAATATATTTTACTAACTGACCCGGCCTAACTTTGTTCTGCCATAACGAGCTGATTCCCGATATATTTTTTTAAATTAGGTATCTTAATTTTTTTGGATACAAACCTTGCCCTTCTATATCTAACACAAAAAAAAAGAATTAGCGAAATCGGTCCAGCCATTCTGAAGTTATGCGCTACTTTTACACTTTTTCTTTATTTTTTGTACTTTACGTTTCGCAGATTCATTTTTATATTTAAGATGAAAATTTAATCTTTGATAATCCGTGTCGAGTTGGCAACGAACTGATGTTTCTGTACCTATTGTGGTATTTAGGTTCGGCATGACATTTGTAATGGAGTTTGTAATGCTGTAATTAACCTGTCTTCCGCACGGTTTACAAACACTCTTGGTTCATCTACAGTGCAGATTCGTAAAGCCATATTAAATAGTCTCCGAAAGACTTTTAATTTGTCTTTATTTTATACAACTGTCAGACTTTGAAGAGTTAAAGTATGATTTTGCATTAATTTACAAAAGTTGAGCAACATTGAGAAGTCAGCGAATGTTGCTCGTTCAATCATTTTAGTTAGACAGACATAATTACCAATTATTATCAAATATATATATATGGGCAATAGCTGATTACAAAAGACATTTAAAGACTTTAAACATAATTTGTTCAGATATTTATTTTAACCTTTCGTTATTGAATAATTTTAAAATACATTATAGTTATATAGTACCTAACATTTATGGAAAACATCCTTCAAAGATACATGACTTTATGCTTATAGAATTCGGGACTTCACTCAAAATACTATTTACTTATATTCACCGACGTTTCGAACACGATACAACGCCCGTGGTCGCAGTTGTGTGCGTGAAGCCATTGAAATCCGAAAACAAAATAAACCGGCCAAGTGCGAGTTGGACTCGCCCATGAAGGGTTTCGTAGCAGCAAGTAACATTATATAAAAGTTCTTATAGTTCATTGTAACTTTGATTGATGTTTTAACACGTTCGCAGTGGTAGTGATTTTTCTAACCGAAAATTGCGGTTTATGACGTATTAGAAAAAACTACCAGCTCTATCTCGTTCAAACCAATTTTCGTTGGTAGTTTTTATGGCAATGTACATCACAATTTTTTTTTAGATTTATCACTCTCTTAGTTTAGAAGTTAGAGGGGGGGGGGCACTCATTTTTCCACTTTGGAAGTCCCTCTTGCGCAAACTATTCACTTTAGAAAAAAGTGATGTTAGAAACTTCAACAGCATTTTGAAAGACCTATCTATAGATACCCCTCACGTATGGGTTGGATGAAAAAAAAAATTTTGAGTTTCAGTTCTGAGTATGGGGACCCCCAAAATTTACTGCTTTTTTTCTAGTGTTATATAAGAATCTTAATGCGGTTCACAGAATACATCTAGTTACCAAGTTTCATCAGCATAGGCCGTATAGTTTCGAAGAAAAGTGGCTGTGACACACGGACGGACAGACAGACAGACAGACATGACGAATCTATATTTTTGCTATTTGGCTACGAAACCCTAAAAATCAAGCTCTCCGGGATGTGGAATTCAGTGATTGATAAACTTGAACTTGTTATTAGTTTAAACATGTATAGATGATATAACGTTGGAATAGAAAGAGACAGTGGCACTAAAGTGTGCCGATACGGGTGAAGTTACACACTGGAGTCTTTTCAGCAGTTCAGCAATCATAAATCATTTACCTTTAGGAGGAAAAGAAGTCCAAAGAGTAAAACGAGCTAACTTTCTCTGTGTCATGATATTTTATACCATTAAGGTGGCAGACTAGCTTACGACCTCGATGAAAAGTGGTCACGTTAGCCTATGGGACCTTTGCAACACCCGAGGCGCTACACACGTGATGCTAACCTTGCAATAAACTTTTAAGGCCCCTTTTGAAGAACGCCATACTGTAGGCGTCTGGAAATTCGATCATTCCTCGATCTTAGAGTGTGCGAAAGAAAGTTCCTATCGGACCTAACCGTGCTCCAACACTCCGGAAGTGTAAGGATAAGCCACCTAATCTGTGGCGAGCAAAAAAGTAACTTGAACTTAAATGTGACGAAACCCTTGACATCACTTTGGGTCGGAAAACGAATAATTTTGAATCTTCCCGTAACAGAAATATTGGGTGGTTCACGAATAGGTAAAAACCAAAGCGAGTATACGAGTCCCAGTCCTCACTCTGGCCGTAATTGGGTGCACCAGGTATCTGGATGTGGGTACACCTGTGCTACTATGCGTTCCTCGATACAGTTCACATTCACTTCAAGAAAATTAGGGAATTAATAAGCGATGACAGACAATGTATTCATTGAAATCCTTGTTTGTATGAAAGATGAAATAAATATCAAGCAAATGATTTACTAAGTAGATTGATTCAGCTCTAAATGCAGTTAAATTCTTGTACCTCGTGATAGGCGCTGTCCAGCCGGCTTCCTGATGACGTCGCTCAAGGCCGCCGACATTTCTCAGAGAATTAATCTACGGTGCTACCGTATTTCACATTTCAATGGTCACTAGAACAAACTTGTTACAGTATTTAACATTTTTCGATGTGACGATCGCATGTGGACAAAACTGGCCAAGTGTGAGTCGGACTTGCGGACGTAGAGTTCCGTACCAAAACACCCCAAAAAAACACGTTTGTATCAAGGGTCTGATTTTAGCATTGTCATAGCGGCAACAGAAATACATCATCTGTTACCATTTTAGCACTCAGGCTATCTCGGTTCCTGAGATACCTACAGCATCGTGACAGACGGACAGCGTTATCTCGGTAATATGATCCTATTTTAATCCTTTAGGTACGGAACCCTAAAAATGTCATTTTATTTAACTATTTATTGGAACTCACCCGACCCGACCTTCAATTTTTGGCCATCGTATTAAACACGCGTATGATTAAGTTTTAAGTATTAGCTCACAAATTCTTTAAAAGATTCAAGGAAACAACAACAAGATGCAGTCAGTACATTATAAAAAGATTTCTAGAATTTGTATATATTAATGGCCATCTTTACGAGATAATTAATTTAATTTACCTTTTTTAAATTTCTCCTGTAGCAAATGTCAAAGAATTATATTGAATCTCTTGCAACTTTCTTATGCTTATAAATTTATATTTTATTCTAATCTTCTTATCTATGCAAAATTTACGTATCTTGTGATGTACAAGATCATGAGTGATATTTTATGTAAATTTAAATGCACTTACATAACTTTTGCTCTATGCAGAATTTTGCGTCATGCTATGCAAAAATAAAGTGCGCCTTCACACTAGCGTTTTTCCGGCGTAGGCGTACGATGGACGTATGCGCGGCACCGACGCGACGTATACGCCGCGTTGGCGCGGCGTCTCCACTGCAACACATGAGTAGGGGAAACTGGGGATACTTGATCCTTACGGGAGACTAGGTACACAAGATTTACAGAACCTGTATCAGCCGTATTTAGTTTTATAGTGGCAATATCGATTGTATATGGTACACGATAACTTTCTAAAGATGGTAAACCTATGATATTTGACACTTTGGCAAATGGCGGGCGAGTAAGTAATTGTTGCGGCAGAAAGAAAATTTTGATTAGTTTTCATTGTGACTAAACATTTATTTAAAATAGGACTTTTAAGTGTGTATGCATTTAATACGAGCCATTATCTATATTATTAGCAATTCTTTACGTAATAAAGTGGTAATATTATAGACATTTGAAAATATTTTTGTTTATAACCTCAAATAGCTCAGGGTATACTTGGTACACTTTATTATGGGAGATTTGATCCACCTGGCTCAAGTGTCCCTAACTTTTTTTTTTCAATTCAATGCAGAACAATATGCCAAGAGCCTACAAAACCAGAGAAGGTGCCCGAAAAATGGTGCCAGGGAACGAAAGTAAAGCTAGTCCATGCCCTTAAAGTTGCACAGCGAGCAATGGAACGAGCTATGCTATGGATGTCTCTGAGGGATAAAATCTGGAACGATGTTCTCCGTTAGAGAACTAGAGTGGTCGACTTAGCTCGCAGAAGCATGCGTCTTGAAATGGCAGTGGGCTGGCCACATCTCTGTAGGAGAACCGATGGTCGGTGGAGCAAACGAGTTGTGCTGTTAAAATTTTTCAAGCCGTCTAAAAAGGCTTTCAACTTGGCTCAACGACTGCCATTTTACCCGACTGGCAACCGGAATCAACTGCTTAACGTGCCTTCTGAAGCACGGAAACGCTCAAATAAATGTCACAAAGTGATCACATGGATGGTCCTGGTGGATCCCATCCAAGGACTGGCTCTTGGTGAAAGTCGCTACTGCAGTAATCGTTTACAGAACACTGAAACCGCGGAGTCACGAGCGCTACCAATAGACCGTGATATAGATAGATATATGAAGAAATATGTGATTTCGAAAATGAATAAACAGACAAGACATTTTTTATTTAACTCCTTAGTAAAAGTATCATGTGACCCTAAATATGGGAGACTTGTTCCCCAAGGATCAAGTCATCCAGACCGGGGGGATCAAGTCTAACGTATATAGGGGACACATGGTACGATTCCTTATTATTGTTTTTAGTCAAATAACTACTAAATTTAGATATTCATATCTTTGGCTTTTACAGCAATTATAAGCAAATAAATTTCACGTATTTTAGCACCAACAGTTTTTTAAACGGATACTCAATATAGGAATTAGGGATAAAAAACAAAAGGGGGGATCAAGTGTCCCCAGTTTCCCTTACGCTGAACAAGCGTCGGGTGTGCGCGACGTATACGCGACGTATACGCCACGTTGGCGCGGCGTCTCCACTGGAACACATGAGTACGCTGAACAAGCGCCGGGCGTGCGCGACGTATACGCCGCGTTGGCGCGGCATCTCCACTGGAACACATGAGTACGCTGAACAAGCGTCGGGCGTGCGCGACGTATACGCGACGTATACGCCGCGCATACGTCCATCGAACGCCTACGCTAGTGTGAAGGCGCACTAACTTAATCACAACCACGTTATGAGGACTACACCTTTCTTAGATCTTTGTTGTTTCCGAGATCAGGTTAAAACCCTCATATTTTCTTAATTAATATTAACCAAGA
Source organism: Miltochrista miniata (assembly GCA_933228765.1). Classification (NCBI taxonomy): domain Eukaryota; kingdom Metazoa; phylum Arthropoda; class Insecta; order Lepidoptera; family Erebidae; genus Miltochrista; species Miltochrista miniata. The sequence goes on from OW121749.1 coordinate 33,561,443, forward strand.
ATTCCCGTTATTCTTACGTTGAACTAAAGTGCATATAAGATGGTTATAAGAAGAATATAACACAAGTTTCAATGATAGCCTATGAATATTTTGATGATTTTGCTTACTAAGTCTTGTTAGCTTTTTAATTTGATCGATTCTAATGACTCAGACCGAGCCATGTAACATTTCTGATACGGCAATGTTAATCATTTAATGTTGTGAAGTCTCGATTCGACAAATTAATGAGGAAAAAGGTCAAAAACAAGAAGATTAAAAAAAAAAATTAAGCTAACACATTTTGGACACTTTACAAAAGCATGTTAATAGACGTGGAACTCTGAACAAAGCCCTGTATTACCCCGTTTGGTTAATACTGTAAGGTTAATCACCCTCCTAAAATTATGATTATATTACGTGTTATGACAAAAACTGTACGCACGGTGAGTGGTAAGCTGTAATAGGCTGAAATAAAAATTATTATAATTGTCTGACGAAATAAACTGCATTCTAAATCTATTGATAGAATTTAAATAAATAGATAGACAGTGTGTCGAATGACACCAGATGAGTGTTTATTTAAACAGATTAACATTTGGGTATGTTAAATAAACCACTTTCTTTTAGAGATCGGTAAAAACCTAGGTACAATCTGTCTGAGAAAAATAATGCTATCTAACGTTCCGATGAACTGATATTAACATAGACTTAAATTGAATTATATATTGCAGAAAGGGTCTTAGTCACATTTTAATAAGTTTTGGGAAATGAGTAAAAAAGAGTTATTTTTGTTCTGGAAGCAGTTTCAAATGCAAACTGCAAACTATGTGCTCTCCTAGAATACTCGATATTGCACGGGCTAATATCGTTTTTGGACAAAACGCTCGATTTACCTTCGATGAACGTTTCTTAAAACAACGTTTAGTTTATGAGAAATTTGGACTCATGCCTTTTCTGCAATATGCGATTCAATTACACTAGAGACTATAGAGAGAGAGAAAGCAAAGTGATCAATAAATACATTATTTTGATGATTTTTGTAGCCCTAATAGCTCAAAACTTGAAAACGTTAAAAAGTTATTGCTTTCCGTTTCAACATGGAAACATAGACAGGAATGAACGTGTCACCTCTGTTGTTGCAAAGTTTTACAGGTAACGGTAACCATCTCAAACTGGAGAGTCGTACGCTTATCAACCATTTTATTAGTGGAATAAATGATGTTAATATTGAAAAACAAGATTCACACATTTTACATTTGGAAATCCTACATGGATGCTATGCCGGACTCCTACCGACTAAAACCATACGATGTCTTACAACTTTCTTCTACCGGGAGTTCAGAGTAAGCCCTCGAAAGGATGTCCCAGGGCAAAGTTCCCACATGGGTGAAAGTAAACATCGATCCTGTAATTACATTCTAATATCCTTGGAATCGTTTGCTGGCACTGATGACACACGTCACGAGTGGGTGTACGTTGCATTGTTCGATCACAATAGGTGATGGCGGGCCGCGGGCCGCGTCTGACATAATCCAAACGTACTGTATGCAGGAGTTGCATCTTATTCTCAAGGATTTTGTTAGTCATCGTCTCCGATAGCTGAATTTGTAGGTGTTGAAAGTACCGAGTAATCGTGGGTATCAGCAACATACATCAGAGATAATGAGGATCGATGACGGAATGACACAATAGAGGATTGCACACACATGCTGATTGGGTTCTAAGATTTGAACTATTTTTCGTAGGCGGGAGAGTATGGCATAAATAGCAGATTTTTTTTCACGTGAGGGAAAATCCTTCATGGATGCTATGCCGGACTCCTGCCGACTAAAAAACCTAACGTAACGCCTAACAGCCTACGGTTGGGAGCCTCGGAAGCATGTCCCAGGACTCCCAACAGACCTACGGCTATTACCACTGCGGCCTCGCCTAGGGAACTAAATAGAAGGTTACCTAGTATGAAATTTAGACAACAGATGAACAGAATTATACATTTGTAAAAAATTACATACTATAAATAAATTACACGCAGATAGAGAAATAATCAACGTGTCCATCACTCAAAGAGATTTGTCCTGTCTGGGAATTGAACCCACGAACTCCGAATCTATTTCGACTACCTCGTTGGTCTAGAGGTCGAAATGTGCGACTGCGGATCACGAGGTGAGTGAGAGGAGTCGTGGGTTCGATTCCCACCGGAGACAAGAATTTGTGTGACCCAATAATGTTTGGCTCAAGAGTCTGGGTGTTTCTATGTATGATAAGTATGTATTTAAAAGTATAAAAGTAATAATATCCGTGGTCTGATACCCATAACACAAGCAGGTTATTCCTAGCTTACTTTGGGATCAGATAGCGTTGTGTGAAATGTCCGTGAATATTTTGTCGGAGACATATCGTCGCCAGCAGGACGACGCAGGGGCATCCAAGACGCGGGGGGTCCACGCGCCCCGCTCACCGAGCAACAGCTGTGCGGCCGTCAGTCACTACGTCAAAAAACACCGTCACCTCAACACGCGCACCTATATCTACCTACCTATACGTCTGTGATTTGTACAAGAACCGTTATTATAAAGTTCACCAAGAAACCAGCTGTTTCTCTTGCCACCACCTGCAAGAACCCAGAGCACGTCGTCGCCACATGGTCCTTCGAGAAGAAGAAAAAAGAATTCCAGCAGCGAAGTGGAGTAACGGTTTTTTGAAAAGAAAAAAAAATTGTCAGACACCTTCAATCGTCGCAATTGGACAAGCAGGTCATCTCGATCAAATTCGGAGCCCAGTTCCAGTCAACGATCGTCGGAAAGGCATAGGATTGGTGCGGAATATTTCACAAAAATTCAGAAGAAATTCAGAAAATCGATCAGTCGTAAGGGTCATTTTCATCGGGTCACAGCCGAGTAGCAGCCCAAGTGAAGCCCAGCGACATCGTTTTCATCAAAGGAATATTCTATTTACGGCGAAATCAGAATAGCCAGATTGGATGCGAAGCGTGCAGCATACGTGAGATCATTCCAATTTCATTACCTACTAACATTAGTCGCTTATTACTAACCATATCCCTAGTCCGAGTAGTTAATATCGCAAACCACAGTATCGTCCCGTAGCTGTCTATCTCGTAGTGCTAGCTACATAACCATAATTATATACCTCGGCGCAGTAGATATCAGCGTAGATCAATAGTGTTCTGTGCTTTAACATTACAACTAGTGTCTTTAACATTTTATAAAAACGCCTACTTATGTATTATTGTGCCGTACATAACAGTAGAATACCGATCTATTAATATCAGTGAAAGTTAGTAGTGATTCCGTTAATTGTATTGTGCAGTGTAGAATAATAATTAGTTCAAGTAATTTGCAAATTTATTTTTTTAACTACCTACATTTTTTTTCCCAAATTGTAAAACTATTGTCTTTTTCAAATTAATAGTGAGTTAAACCGTAGTTAAAAGTTTTTGCCGACAGCCAAAAGTACCTCCTTTTAAATTTATATTTTTATTCCGTTTTCAAACGGTCATTCAACCCACAATAGATTGATACCTACCTATCTATTGCAATCAGCTGTTCGCTTGCCAGTTACGTATGTAACATTTCTTTTTACTAGTCATACTTGGCCCTTCACTTTTATTTTCGTTCTTCAATTCTTTTTAACTCGCAAACATGGCTGATGAAAAAGTGAAAGAACTGGTAAAGAGGCGTGCTGCTTTAAAGTCTCAGTTGACTCAATTTACTAGCTATTTGACGCCTATAAAAACATGCAAACAGCTTAGCGATGAACAGTTAGCCGAATTAGAGTTGAAAGTTGATAAATTGGTTTCTATATATCCTATTTATGATGGATTTCAGAGTGAATTGGAGTACTTGGCGGCTAAACCAGACGAGCAATATTCTGATCGCGACCAGTTCGAGACCCAGTACTACAAGCAGCTAGCAGCTGCTCGCACAATCGTAGCTACGCACCGCAGTCAGCAGACTGGAAAATCTGAGGTCGGTTCTGGAGATCAGCTCACTGTGGTTACACAAAGGCAAGGTAATGTTAGATTACCTAAAATTAATTTACCTCATTTTAGCGGCGGTTATCAGAATTGGTTGGAGTTTAAGGACATGTATGTGTCCTTGATTCATGAGGAGAAAGGCATCAATGATATCAACAAATTTCATTATTTACGTAGTTCTCTTCACGGCGCTGCTGCCTTGGTAATTAGGAGCTTGGATTTCACAGGCAGCAACTATGAGGAAGCGTGGAAATTATTATGTGACAGGTACGACAACAAACAGCTACTGGTTACTAATCACATACAAGCTTTGTTTAACATTGAGTCGGTGAGCAAAGAGTGTAGTAAAAGCCTGCGTATGGTTGTGGATGAAACAAGAAAAAATCTGAGGTCTTTAGCAACCTTGGGTCAACCTATTGAACACTGGGACTCATTAATTATCCACATCATGGCGTCAAAGCTAGATCCAATTACTAATAGGGAATGGGAGGAACATAGGAATTCTCTGACTGAGCCCCCTTCTTTAAGCACATTCACTACCTTCGTTTCAAACCGCTGTAACCTGTTGGAGACGCTCGAGGAGGCAAGGGTGTCTCATGCTAGGGTCACAACTAACAATAAGCCGAAGAGTTTCGTAGTAGCTTCCAGCAAGGCTAAGCCGGGACTTAGATTTTCACTTTCCTGTCCATTGTGCAAGCAATCACATAATTTATTTAGCTGTGATCAGTTTAGGGCATTATCCATTGATGCACGCATTAGAAAGGTCAAAGATTTAAAACTATGCGTGAACTGCTTACGTCCAGGCCATTTGCAGGAAACCTGTAGACTGGGAAATTGCAAATATTGCGATCAAAAGCATAATTCTCTCGTTCATTCCCACGCTGAAGAATCTAGTACCCATAGTGAACACTTAGCATTATCGAGCACAAATCACGAATTTAAACCAATTTCCTCATCATGTAATGTATTACTTTCCACAGCATGGGTAAAGGTGACGGATCATTTGGGAAGGTCGCACGGCGCCAGAGTCTTACTAGACAATGGAAGCACGGCCAATTTCATTACCAAGGATCTTTGCGGTAAGCTTAAATTACCTATTCGTAATGTAAGCTCAAGCCTGGCAGGTATAAACAGTCAAACGTCAATCATATCAGAGTCTTGCTCCTTGCATTTAGAATCTTGTGACGGTTCATACACAACTGACATTGATTGTTTTGTCTTGCCGAAAATCACACCATTCATACCGCATTCATACATTGACATACAAAACTTACCTGTACCATCAGGCATTCACCTAGCTGACCCGTCATTCAACATTCCATCTGAAATTAATATCCTCGTGGGAGCAGAAGTCTTTTGGTCAGTGATAGGTCATAGTCGCATACAGCTAGGTAAACAACAGCCAACGCTTTTCGAAACAAAGCTCGGTTGGCTAATATCAGGCGCACTACCACAGTCAATTGATAGCAAATTATTGTGCATGTTTACACATGATAAACACACAACACACACACACACCACAGACCTCACACGTTTTTGGGAACTAGATTCAATCTCACCAAAATACAATCTCACTTCCGAAGAACGCCTATGTGAGCAGAACTTCATAGACACAACAAAACGAGACAGCAACGGCCGTTTCATTGTGTCCATTCCATTGAAAGCATCCCCTAAAGCATTAGGAAACTCTTATGACATGGCCAAACGACGTTTCTTGTCATTAGAGCGTAGACTCAACCGAGAACCGGAACTTAAGAAACTTTATGTGGATTTTATGAACGAGTATGAGGCATTAGGTCACATGACTAAATCTCCTATTCTCTCAGATTCATCACCATACTCATATTTTCTTCCACATCACGGCGTGTTTCGAGAGTCCAGTACAAGCACCAAATTGCGAGTCGTCTTCGACGCCTCAGCGGTTACAACATCAGGCAAGTCATTCAACGATATTCAGGCTGTAGGCCCTAGAGTTCAGGATGATCTGATGTCTATTCTATTGCGGTTCCGCCAACATAAATACGTCATATCAGCTGACATAGAGAAGTTTTTCAGACAAATCAATATTGAGGAATCTCAACGGCCTCTACAGCAGATTCTATGGCGATGCGATCCTTCTCTGCCCCTTATAGAGTATATTTTGAACACAGTAACTTACGGGAATTCAGCTTCACCATACATCAGTACAAGATGTCTGACTGAGCTCGCGAAGCAGGCATCTACTACACAAGCGCAACGCGCTATTCATCATGATCTCTACGTGGATGATCTCCTGTCGGGGAGTGACTCCATCGATTCCACTATCACCCTAGGCAGAGACATCATCAAAACTTTGGGGTCAGCACAGTTGACTCTACGGAAGTGGCAGTCTAATAGCCACGAAATTCTAAATTCAGTGACAACTCAGACTACAACTTCTTCTAACACAGTGAGTTTAAGCATTGACGAACCTAGTAAAACTCTCGGTCTCAATTGGCGGTGTAACACAGACACACTCACTTTTTCAATAAATTCACCATTACACACAAACACTATCATTACAAAACGTCACATACTGTCTATAATTGCACAGATCTTTGATCCCCTAGGACTAGTTTCACCAACCATCATGGAGGCCAAGCTAATCCTCCAAAGGCTGTGGATTGATGGGTGTTCTTGGGATGGAGAGGTGCCGGCAGAGGTTAAAAAGCTTTGGCTAAAGCTTACTGAAACTTGGCCTCATCTGAACACACTTAGTATCCCACGGTGGGTTGTATGTGACAATCCTTCATCTATAGCTTTACACATTTTTAGCGACGCTTCCGAACGGTGTTACGGCGCTTGCATTTACATTCGCGCCGTGGCAGGCGATGGCTCCATTCATGTAAGTCTACTTACCTCCAAGAGCAAGATCGCGCCGGTTAAGGCTACTACTATCCCAAGGTTGGAGCTTTGCGGAGCTTTACTCGGTACAAGACTATGTACGAAAGTTCTGGAATCCCTAACAATAAAACCTGATAGTTGTATCTTTTGGTGCGACTCAATGATAGTTCTGGGATGGCTGTCATCGTCCCCGGCTTCTCTTCAGCCTTTTGTCAGGCATCGCGTTTCCGAGATCCGGGAAGGTTTTGGTGATCACACATGGCGCTACGTGCCCTCAAAAGAGAACCCAGCTGATCTGATCTCACGTGGTCTTAGCGCTGACCTCATAGGTCAATGTTCCTTGTGGTGGTCAGGTCCTTCCTATCTGTCTCTTGATGCCTCTCAGTGGCCGTCTACACCTAAATCAGACAGCAATGTTCCACTACCGGAGCTATTGAGATCACACACACAATACAATGCATCATTTCATACAAACACAATTACTCAGTCCAATGAAATCAAATATAATCAATTAATTTTGAATTTAATCAACAATTCATCTAATTACACTAAATTACAACGTACTATAGCATATTTATTTAGATTTGTAAATAAGGCTCGTAATAATAATTTAAGTCTAGGCTCAACTCTAACAAGTTCAGAATTGTCGTACAGTGCTGACTTTATTATTCAAACATGTCAGAGGGAAATGTTTCCCATGGAGTATGATCTGCTCTCATCGGGAAAATCTCTTCCCAAGAAAAACCGTCTTATTTCTTTATCACCATTCATCAAATCAGGAATCATACGTGTAGGAGGAAGACTGGACAACTCACACTATGATTACAATGTAAAGCATCCGATTCTTATATGTAGTCAGCATCATATTACTAAGTTGCTATTCAATACCTACCACTTAAGATTATTTCATGCTGGACCACAGTTATTATTGTCGTCATTACGACATAACTACTGGCCTTTGGGTGGCAGGAACCTTGCAAAATCCACAGTACATAAATGCGTCAAATGTCAACGTATCAAGGGTCAAACCGTTCAACCTATGATGGGTAATCTGCCAAAGGAACGGGTTCAGTTAGAGTTTCCTTTCCTCGAGACAGGCACGGATTACGCCGGACCAATTCTGATAGCCGATCGTAAAGGTAGAGGATGCCGACTCATTAAATCCTATATCTGTGTATTCGTTTGTCTAGCCACACGGGCAGTTCATTTGGAGCTTGTCTCGGATCTTACCAAGGAAGCTTTTATTGCAGCACTTAACAGATTTATTGCTCGTCGAGGTAAACCGAAAACCATCTACTCTGACAATGGTACTAATTTCGTAGGAACATGTAACGCGCTGGCTGACATTTTAAAGCAGGACTACTCATCCGAAATGGCAGAGTCAGGTATTAATTTCTCTTTCATTCCAAGTTATTCTCCTATGTTCGGTGGGATATGGGAAAGTTTAGTACGTAGCGTTAAAGGACATTTGCGACGTATACTAGGTCTTACACATCTTACCTTCGAAGAGATGGCTACGTGTTTGATACAGGTTGAAGCCATATTAAACTCTCGTCCTCTTACACCCTTATCCACAGATCCATCTGACCTTTACCCTTTAACTCCTGCCCATTTCCTAATTGGAAGGTCTCTCACTGCTTTGCCTCATCCAGAAGTAACCAGCCAGAACATTGCCAACCTAAAGCGATTCGAGCGCATAGAACACCTAAAACAACAATTTTGGAAAAGGTTTTCTAACGAATACATATTTTACCTCCAACAGAGGACCAAGTGGGCGCACTCCGAAGGAACCCTTGAAGAGGGATCTATGGTGGTCCTGAAGCAGCCAAACACGCCGCCTCTCATGTGGCCAATGGGGCGCATTGTTCGTCTCATACCCGGGAGAGACGGAATAGCTAGAGTCGCCGATATCAAGACTAAGACAGGTATCGTTCGACGCGCTTATAATACTATCTGTCTCCTTCCAGTCACACACTGAATTTGAAGACAAGTCTTCAACCCCGGGAGCATGTCGGAGACATATCGTCGCCAGCAGGACGACGCAGGGGCATCCAAGACGCGGGGGGTCCACGCGCCCCGCTCACCGAGCAACAGCTGTGCGGCCGTCAGTCACTACGTCAAAAAACACCGTCACCTCAACACGCGCACCTATATCTACCTACCTATACGTCTGTGATTTGTACAAGAACCGTTATTATAAAGTTCACCAAGAAACCAGCTGTTTCTCTTGCCACCACCTGCAAGAACCCAGAGCACGTCGTCACCAATTTATTTGTTTATTTCATGTAGGTAGGTAGAGTGAATTCTAACCACACACGCAGAGAGCATTCAACCACAAGACCAGATTCTTCTAATTTCATTGTAAAAGAGTAATTGGCTTTACCACATTGGCAAGACTGGTTGATACAGAGTATTGTTTAGAGGTTTCTCTTCGCCATGACCTCGCTAGTCAGCATCAGCTGGCACAGCAACATTCACAGATGAGGTTGATTTTGATAGAGCCCCATCGCACCCCCTTGCACATATGGGAGCAATCAAATCGTCTACTCGCTGCACTGCACTCGATACTTTTTTGATTAAATAGATATATTTATAAATTGTATACAAAATACATACAACGCAAACATTGCATTAATAACATAAATTCTAATGCAAATTACGTCAAAATTTACACATAGTTAACTCTCACATATCAAATTTTAAAGAACATTAAAACAACAATTCATTATTGCGTTACACCAATACACACTAAACTACATTTTGACTTAGCTAATCAAAGAATATAAAAATTACTAGCTGTTCTCCGCGGCTTCGTCTGCGTAGAAGTCGTTATTGCGTAAAACCATTAGCCTCCTTTTGCGCAGTTTGCTAAAAAGTCGCCTATGTCCTTCTCTTGGACTCTGACTATCTCTATCCCAAATTTCATCAAATCGGTACAGCGGTTTAGGCGTGAAAACGTAACAGACAGACAGAGTTACTTACGCATTTACAATACTAACTGTTCCCCGCGGCTTCGACCGCGTAGAAGTCGTTATCGCGTAAAATCATCACCCTCCTTTTGCGCAGTCGGTTAAAAAGTAGCCTATGTCCTTCCCAGGGCCTCGAACTACCCCTATACCAAATTTCATCTCAATCGCTCCAGCCGTTTAGGTGTGAAAGTGTAACAGACAGATAGAGTTACGTTCGCGTTTACAATATTAGTAGAAATGACTGCTATAATAATAAACCACTGTTACTGAAACTAAAAACAGGGTCTAGACATCGCAAAGAAATCTGTGTCACGTCGATGTCAACGCTCCTGCGCATGCGCACACGATGAATATTGAGTTGAGGGGACACCACGCATGCGTGTAGCGCTAAATAGTTTATGAGATTTATGATGCCAGTGTTCAGATTCTATAAAAGATTAAAAATTCATAATGACTTGCACGTTTCTAATACGTGATGGAAGAACTAATTATTTAATTTAGCCATATATAACTTTTTCCATGTGGAATCGCTTAGATTAACATCAGCAACTCATCAGTTTCGCCAAACCGTTGTGGGGTTTGGTGAAATTGTCACACAGATTTTTTTTATTTGTACCTGCAGTGCAAACTTAATTTGATTAGGAAATTTGCTGTTACACGGATAATTCAACTTTCTTTATTTCTGTAGATTTGAAAATCGTGCCAAGAAATTCAATTTGATAATTTTAATTCTTAACGTAAAATAAAAAATTTGATTAACTTCTATTAAAGATCAACTTCGGACTCTAAGTGTAAAGATGCAAACCCTGTCTCTGGTGAGCGGGGCGAAGAATGTTGTAATGGGCATCATATCAAACAAATAACTTATAGCACAAACCATTGTTCAGGTGAAGGAACACTCATAAGAATTTAGAATACAAAGTCTCTTCTGTCGCGAAACGGCTCTACACCACCTGTAAGTATAGAATCGTTGACAACCCTCATTGTTGCATTGGCGCCGAGTCAAATGGATATATATATAATGATATACAGGTGGGCCAGTGCAGAAGGCACAGGAGTACCCCACGTGCGGTCGCACTTGCGACTTGTAGAAACAATGTTTGCGCCGCAGTAAAGTATCGCCGCGTCCAGTTGTGCACTCTAAGCTTCTTGGACATCAGCTTGGCATTGTCCTCCAAATGACTACGGAACTGAATGTCACTAGAGATGTCAACACCAAGGTTATGAGAGGTGTGCATTGAAATTCAGGAACCAAAGAAAATAGGTTTTTCTTAGCACTAAATACACAACCTTGAGTCTTGTTTATTATTAGACACCATTGCGAGAGAGCCTGCTCCCCTTGCTCACTGAGGGATATTCGGGTAGCCCATGTAATAAGTGTCACCTGTACTGGCATCCGCATAGCAATGAATGCCGTAGCCCAAAGATCGGAGTAACTCGTACCTATACACATAATTACAACCATCAACATTCCTAAAGAAAATGTGACCTTCTACATAGAAACTAAGAGCGGTTCAAAAACTAGATTGATGAATAAAACATGACATATGACGGATGACACAATTTTATAACACTTAATTATATTCAGTGACATTTACTTTGGATAATCTATCGCGATTATCATGTTAATATTCATATCCGATTAAGAAACGTGTGAAATAGGCGACAGATAATAAACTTGGGAAAGATGAGAAATAATGCCGATAGTGTTAGATGTCAAGGAGTTAAAAGAAAGGTGAATCTGAATTTATTGCTCTCCTAACGGGTAAAATAAATAAATATTGTTGGATATTCTCACACAACATCACCTACTTTATTGTTACAGATTACAGAGAAATATAATTATTACATATCTATATATAGTATATACATTTATTGTTAAAAATTACAGAGAAACATAATTATTACATATCTATATTTACATTATTACTATCTAAACTAAACCTCAATAAGGCCCCCGTGGCATTGTGCCCAAAAGACTAGCAGCATTCCCCCTTTGAATAGCAATGCCTATTCGTTGAGCGAGAAAACTGCCAGCCCTTGGGTCACCAGTTGACTCCACAAGGCGCTTTTTCAAATTCTTGAAAAATTTTTGCGCATTGGGACCCCATGGACCTAGGGTCTCGACACCGACTGGACAAAAACGATACGATGAGTCGAGACCCTTATATTTAATAATTTTAATATTTTCAGCCGCTTCCGCTGCTGCACTGGCTTTTAATTTTGTTTTAGGAAGATGGGACGGGGCTAGAGTGTCAACACAAGTTGCATCCCACACCAGGACCCGACCCATCTCCCACGGTATCAAAGTTATACCATCCGGTCTCTTGCCATCGTCCCTGAAAACGCCGTTTGGCTCTAAGAGCGCAGGCACATTGGCGGTGGCAAGAGCACGGCGGATGATGTCATTCAGCGCAGCGTGGCGTGAGAAGCGGCCTGCGCTCTTTAAACATGAAAAACCATGATGCCCCAAAGTGTCAACGTTAAAACCGCAGGGGCATCGATGTGGAGCGCAAAGCGTGACGCCAAGTCTCAAACCAACTGAAATTCTTAGGATGTCCGGTTCCAAAAAAGTTCCGGTGTTGGCTGTAGGGAAAGCTTTCAACCAATCACCGGATTCCTTTCTACTGAGCGCTAATAATCTGGCCCGATCCGGGCCTAAGCTAGCATTTAAAAAGGAGTCAAAGGTTAATTTTGACATAGCGTCGTCCCAGCTCCGTTGTAAATTTGGATGCGTGGGTAAATTTTGTCCCGGACAAGCCATTAGCCAAGCATTCTTGGCATCTGTAAGGCCAGTCGTCTCATAGTCTGTAAGACAATTCGTCAGAATTTTACCTACGAGACTCGACGTGGCATGTACAGATGACAAAAAGGCTGGCAAAGCCACACTAGAAATTTTGCGGATCCCTAGCCCACTATATTTAATGGGAAGAGATGCCTGGGACCAAGATTGTTCGCTCAGTTGTATATTGAGAATTGATTCCAAAGAAGATTTGATTAGCGAATCAATAGAAAATAAATGACTTTGATGTTTCCAAAAAGGACAACAGCGAAGCAAATAAATAGATTTGGGAACAAACATACAAAATTTCAGAATTGTGATTGCGTAATGTGAACTAATAGAATGTAGCCGATCTACATTGGATTCAAATTTTGAAATTTTTTGTGCTATTAACTCGGGAATAGCATCTTCAAATATAGGGGACCCTAGGAGGTAAAGATTCTCTCTGCTAACATTTTTAATATTCGGACATAGGGAATGGAATTTTTCAACGAGTTCCGAATTAATGTGATTATTATGAATATATAATTCACACTTATTAAAATTTAATTCCAAACCAATTAAATGAAATTTATTTTTAATTTCTATAAGATCTGACAGAACAGAAACTGCATCACCTCCAAGAGTCCCGTCATCTAAATACCAGACGTTAAATTTTGACTTTAAATTTTGAATGATGGGGTTAATGGCTAGGCTGATAATGGCTGGTCCGAGGGGATCACCCTGCTGGCAACCGACTTCAGAAGAAAGTTCGTTGCATTTATACATTAATTTGGAAGGTTCGTGATAACAGTTAAGTAAATAGTTATAAATTTCAGGAACATTGCTTCTAATTTCTGACAGCAGGATGTCACGGTTTACCGAATTAAAAGCATTTTTGACATCAATTTTCAGCAAAACCTCACACTCACCTTTATTAAGGTAGGTGCGTAAAGCGTGGACCGCCGCCTCACACCCACCTTTGGTACCAAACCCTAATTGAGTCGGTTCAAATTTTTGTTGTAATTTTGACAAGATGTATCGGACAGAAATTTTGGATGATAAACGCCTAAAAGTGGACCCAACAGCAATAGGACGGACTCCTCCGTCTTTTTTAGTGAGAGCAATGAGATTAGCTCCATAGATAACAGGAGCGATCTCAGGGTTAATGTTACCAGAGAGCATGAGGTTTACTAATTTTGTTAAACAACCGATGAGGTGCTTACCTGCATCACCCACACAGTGAGAGGTTAGGTCTTTTAGGTGTTGTGGAGAAAGACCGTCAAGACCAGCTGCTGATCCGACTTTAAAAGCATTAATCGCACTCACTGTGTCCTTATCCTGTGCAAGTAAACACACATCGGGTGATGTAGGCGGGTCCAGAACGTAGTCCGAGACTGGAGCTGATGGATGTTTTGTCTGTAAAGACGTAAGGGTATCTGTTGTATCTGGAGACAGTACATCACTTGAAAACAGGAGACGTGCGGCTCCTTTTAAATCTCCGTCGCTAACTTTTGCTTCTACAAGCTTGTTAACATTATAAATCTTTTTGTTATAATTTCCAGTAAAACAGCAATTTTGAGTCGGAAGTGTGGGGTTAGAACAATTATTTTTAATTTTTTGTGTGAGAGATATAGTCTCGTCACTAAATTTAGCATGTAATACTTTATAAGGAAATAGCAAAAGATTTTGCCAATTTTCAATGCTATTACTATCCAAACACTGCGTTATAAATTGAGACAAAAGTGTAGCGACAGAGATCCTGGCACCACGAGGAATTCGTTTAACTAAACTTACATTATTTTTTAAATTACTCAAAAGGTGATGAAAAGGCGTGCCAGAAGGGTTACTATCAGATGGAATAGAAGCATGAGGTTGTGCGAAATTATCTGAAAGTAACGTTGTTGAGTTTTGACTGGGGCATTTATGTAATTTTGATATATGTATACGAAGTCCTCGAGCACTTTTAAAAGATTTTAAACAAATGGAACAAGAAAAAGTATAAAGTGACGTACCATCTTCCGATTGCGTCAAGCTTTGCATTTACTTATTATTAGATATTATAAAACAGAAACTACAAAAACAAACACAAATAAAAATACAATAAAAATAATCTTGACGTTCGAGTTGACGCTCTGTCACACCGGGCGCCGGGCGCATGCGGAGGAGCCAGCAAAACCAGAAATAATTTTCAGCCTGAAAAAATAACAAAATAAATATAATTAGATAAATCGCATTTAGACTTAAATATTACTTAAAACCAAGCCTTAGGTGGGCCAAAATTATATAATTGTTATTTAAAACAATTATATAATTTTTGTTAGACCGGTTGACATAGTTGACTTTTCTATATATTCACATTATAACTATCTAAAGTAAACATAAATAAAGCCCCGTGGCATTGCGCCCAAAAGAAATTCACCTACTTCAATAAGCTAATATAAGCTTGGGCTATGGAATCTGAACAATGATCTATATAGTATGATAATATCTTTTGATAAACATAGAAAACACCTTAACTCCTAAACAAACGTTTTAGTGGATCACAAAGTTATTTGAAATAGTTGACGAAACCTTCCCAACCCAAAATACAATAGGCCACTGCTGCTTGGGGTACCCCACGAACACGACCTGTGCGTGGGCCGGGGGACAACAAGTCAGCGGGGGTTGGGTGGATGGACGGACCCTCCGGCATCAGAAACTGGACTGCAAACCAGGGTCGGGTGCGGGGGGGGCGTGCATTCGCCTACACCTTCCTTTTCTCTTCCGATCCCAAGACACCAAAGACGTGACTTCAAAGACGACGTGACAAGACACAACCGGGCCACCGTGTTAGTAGGCGACACGGTGGTCTATAAAGGCCTACCTGCACTTTGGTCCTGTGCAGTTGATCGCCGTACGCTGGGATGCAGGAATCCTGGAGGGCTGAGCCATAACGGGGTCGGGTTAGTTACCCCGGGAGGCAACACTCCCTCTTTGGTCCGAATTTCCAGCCAAACGGTAGCCCCACATAAAGCCAATGTGGGGTAACGGACAAACAGCCGCTTCACGGCCGTAGGCTAGGTGGGGTAGGAAAGGGGACAGGCCATGCTGACGGAACGAGGTCTGTGCAGGCTTGGTCGCCTGTACAGACTGCAGCACCCGATGTCGCGCTTGGGAACCTCCTACTGTACCGAAATCTCCTGTGGTAGTCCTGGGGTTTGTAAAACCTCCCCAGTTGCGGGCTCCGTGGAGGGTGGGAAGCCACGGGAGATTATTTTTCATACTAGTATCATGGATACCTCAGAAAATAAAAAAACCATACTTAACATCCCCTCTGATTCGGAAGCGGGCACGACGAACGCAGATCACTCTGCGGGCTCGGGAACGCCAACGAATCAAGAGACGACCAACCCGGCCCCGAGCCAGGTTCAAACTGGATGGACAATAGTCCCTCCAAAAAAACCGGTGTCGGCGCCATCTAAAAAACAGATGGCGACCACCAACCAAACACGCGACGTCAACCCTCCCAGTACCAGTGGAGTGGCCAAGAAGCGAAACAACAGGCGCTCAAAAGCCAAAGTGAGACGGCGTGAGGCCAGCGGCCTGGCATCGGAGGGGGCTGCGGGGTCCGCCGCGCACCTCCCCCCGATGGCAGATCGACCTGCATTGGACCCCCGAAGACGGGTGGAGGATGCCTCAAACCGCTCCATTCAAACCACGACCTCCGCGGAGCACCCCAGGGCACAGCCGACGGCCAAAAGGGGGCGCCTCGATGATACCATTTCTCCTCGAGGCGAACCCAAGAAGCTCAGACTGGAGAACTCGGGCCGACTCTACGCGGATGTGGCGAAGAGTGAGCTGATGGTGGCAATAACATCGTCCACCGGATCACAGCTCACATCCGAACAGATGCAGCAGATCATGGCAAAACTGGAGGCAAGACTTGAACAGGAGGCCTTCAACCAAGCTCCGAACACGTTTGGACCCACACTCCAGGGCAAGCCAGTGTACGCAAATGGCGTGATAAAGCTCTGGTGCGAAAACAAAGAAACTGTGGAGTGGCTGCACAAACACCTACACATAGTCTCCAAGGAAACCACCCTCGGGCTGTCACTAAAACGACAGAGCGAAGTCCCTCGACGGATACGCTGCGGCATCGTGCTGCCGGGGATACGGACAGACGCAAGATCAGTGGGGTGCACACTGAAGCTGCAGAACAAATGGGCTGCAGTGGATCGCTGGCTGCTGCACAAAATGATCCCACAATCAACAAAGGAACAAACGTTCGTGATCGTCAGCATCCCGGAAGACCTTGTACCGGTTCTGGAGCAGCGGGAACGCCGCCTTGCCTACATGTTTGGGGCGGTCTACTTACTGTTCCAGGGACCGGGGGGGGAAGTTCATCAGGACTCCCCCGAGTCTAGACGGGGGGTTGGAGAACACGGAGGATACCCCAGCGCCATCAACCTCGACCGCTATAGTGGAGGTACACAACGCAGCCGTGCCAAGTGCGGCTAGTAG
This sequence comes from Miltochrista miniata, assembly GCA_933228765.1. Lineage (NCBI taxonomy): Eukaryota > Metazoa > Arthropoda > Insecta > Lepidoptera > Erebidae > Miltochrista > Miltochrista miniata. The sequence goes on from OW121749.1 coordinate 33,578,511, forward strand.
TAGCAACCAGCCCCTCACCTCATCGCCACAACCCCAGCAACCAACCTTGGAGGAAGAAGAGGCGCTCCTGGGACTCTTCGAAGGCGGCGAGGCGTGCATTGAAGGGCTGGGTAACCTGGACATAGGGGTGGACGAAGGGCCTGACAGCGATGGCGTCCCCTTCCCTATGTCCAGTTAAAATCAATCAAACCAACCTCCAGCACTGTACTGCTGCTACGGCTCAACTGCGCAAGTGGCTGGAGGTAAATGAAGATGCCGTAGCTCTGATCCAAGAGCCGTGGGTCAGAAGAGGCAACATATGCGGTCTACAAAGCTTAAATGGTAAGATGTTCGCACACTATGGCCCGGAACATCCGCGAGCCTGTATATACATAGGTAAAAATATCAGAGCCCATGCACTAACGAATTTCTGTTGCAGAGACGTATGTGCGGTAAGGCTGTCTAACGAACAGGGTGCCAACACATCCGGCGCAGTCCTGGCCTCCGTCTACATGCATGGTGCGGACGCCCCGCCACCACACAATATGGCGCGGTTGGTGTCGCACTGCGAGAACGAAGGCCTACAACTGCTTATCGGCACGGACTCAAATGCCCATCACACATTATGGGGTATGAAAAATTGCAACGACAGAGGTAAGGCACTTTTTGACTACCTTATAACTACTAAACTCACAGTCCTAAACCACGGCTCAGAGCCAACATTTGTAACTAGAGTTGCTAGAACTATAATTGATTTAACACTAGCCACAGAGGCAGTAGCAGGAACGATCACGGACTGGCACGTGTCCAGTGAGGCCTCTTGCTCGGACCATAGGTGGCTAAGATATAATCTACAAGCAGAATTGCACTACGCACCTCCGCGCCGAAACCCTCGTAAGACGGATGTAAAGCAATACTCGCATCACCTACAACAACGATTAAAAACTCAGGTAATACCGGACATAATCGAAAGTACTGAACAAATAGACCTACACGTGAAAGAACTGACAGACAACATCATACATAGCTATCATGTGGCCTGTCCCCAAGCTGAACCCATCAACGCGAGGGATAAAGGCTCTAGTTGGTGGGGGCCCGAACTGGAAAGACTCAGGAGGAATATGAGGCGGCTGTTCAACAGAGCAATGAACACTTGTGCAGACCACGACTGGGACTGCTACAAAGCCGCCAAAGCAAAATACAAGAAACGACTAAGATACAGAAGTACCAAGTCGTGGAGAAATTTCTGCAGTAGCATTGAAAACTGCACACAAGCCAATAGAGTAAGACTAATACTGGCCAAACAAGGGACAGAAATATCTGGATCTATAAAGAAACCTGATGGCAGCCTGACAAACACCCGTGAAGAGGCGGAGAGTATTTTGATACAGACGCACTTCCCAGAATGCCAAATGCTGCAGGCACCCGAGTGGCCGGTGGAAAATTTAATCACAGAGGAAGTCCACTGGGAGCTGGCACGACAGGTAGTCAACCAACAAAAAACTGAATGGGCAATCAACAGCTTCAAGTCCTTCAAATCTCCAGGACTGGATGGAATCTTCCCCGCACTTTTAAAATGGGGGGGACACCAGTTGACAAGGTCACTTACCATCATCTTGGTAGCATGTCTGGCGCACAGATACGTACCCAGACTGTGGAGGGAGGTCAAAGTGATCTTTATACCAAAACCCGGCAAAGGGGACTACTCGGACCCCAGATCATACAGACCGATAAGCCTCACGTCTTTCCTTCTAAAAACTCTGGAAAGATTGTGTGACAGAGACATTCGAGGGACGGCCCTTCAAAATAAACCACTGCATCCCAATCAACACGCATATGCCCCTGGCAAGTCTACGGACTCAGCACTACATGCAGTGGTACATAAAATAGAAGAGGCCATCCAGATTAAATCAATGTGCCTTGGCACTTTCATAGACATAGAGGGAGCTTTCGACAGAACTAGCTTCAGAAGCATAACCATGGCACTGACAAGACATGGAGTGAATACGGTAGTCAGTGAATGGATAGAAAACATGCTGAGCAAACGCATTATAAGACTACAGACAAGTGGAAAACAGTGCGCAGCGGTGGTCAAAGGATGTCCACAAGGGGGCGTCGTCTCACCGCTGCTATGGAATCTTGTTGTGAATGACCTAATAACCAAACTAAATGCAAATCACCACTACACTGTGGGGTATGCAGATGACATAACAATACTGACAAGGGGAAACTTCACTAACACGGTGTGTGATATTACACAGACGGCGCTTAAGATCGTGGAACGTTGGTGCACTGCCAACGAGCTATCGGTCAATCCCAGCAAGACGGAGCTGGTACTGTTCACAAACAAAAGGATTCTGGGAAACTATCGGTTGCCACGTCTCTATGGCACCGAATTACAATTCTCCAAAGAGGTCAAGTATCTTGGGGTACTCCTTGACAGCAAACTAAACTGGAGTAATCATCTCGAAAACAAAATCAACAAAGCTACAATCACATTCTGGCAGTGCCGCAGAATGATAGGAAGCAAGTGGGGGTTGAGCTCTAAGATCACCCTCTGGCTATACGAATCGATAATAAGACCCATCGTTGCCTACGGGGCTGTGGTATGGTGGACGCGCACAAGCCTAACCACAATCGAGAAGAACCTGGAAAGTTTCCAAAGATCAGCCTGCATGGCAACTACCGGCGGAATGAGAACAACGCCCACCGCCGCCATGGAGGCTATGCTGGGTCTCCCGCCGCTGCACATCTTCATAAAACAAGAAGCTGCGGCTACAGCCATTAGACTCAAAAGTCTAGGACTGTGGAAACCAAGCAAGGTAGCACATACAGAGATATACAAGAAGCTGGTGGATTCGGAACCACTAACTGAAGCAATCACCGACACAATACCAAAGCAGTTTGTGTTCGACAAAAAGTACAAAATACAACTACAAGAGTGCCCTCAAGAGGGACTCAATATCAGGGAGTTGAGGATATTTACGGATGGATCCAAGACGAGGCTGGGTACCGGAGCGGGAACCTTCTCGGAGGACCTGAACATTAATATCGCAACACCTCTAGGCACCCACGGCACGGTATACCAGGCGGAGTGCATGGGTATAATCAAGGCGACTGAGGCCATCAAGGCCAGGACCGTACAGAATCAGTGTATCCGGATACTGACTGATAGCAGATCGGTCCTACAGTTGCTACAGAGTCACACAATAACATCGGGCCTTATCATGGAATGCCACATGGGTCTCATGGATATATGCACAAGGAATAAAGTTACCCTACAATGGATAAAAGGACACAGTGGCTCACGAGGTAACGACGCAGCGGACGAGCTGGCTAGAAGTGGCTCTTCGCTGACAGCAATGGGCCCTGAACCTATTCTGCCTTTACCATCGGGATGGGTACGTAACCTGCTAAAACAACAAACAAGGAGCCATCACCAGGATCACTGGTGCGGTTTAAATACATGCAGACAAGCGAGAGAGGCACTGCCGACAATCAACACCAGATTCTCTCGCAAAATTCTGCAACTAAACAGGACCAAGATAAGTATGATAACAGGTATAGTTACGGGTCACAGTCCACTAAACAAACATCTCTTTAATCTAGGTGTCACAGACAGTCCCCTTTGCAGAGCTTGTATGGAGACGGACGAAACTGCCAGTCACATTCTTATGGAATGCCCGGAACTGGCCAGATACAGGGCTAAACACTTCGGTACACCGAGGTCGCTCCAGGAAGTCGTCGGCAACGTGAAGAGTCTGCTAGACTTCCTGGAGGAAAGCCATACCACAACCCCTCACGCAAAATAGGCGCAAAATTGACGTCGAGTTGCGGAAACCAGCCCGTGTAAACCTAGAACCTAGAACCTAGAAGTTATTTGAACCGACGCCGACGCGACCTGAGAACCGAGTGCCGCGTAGTTACCTTACCGACTGTGCCAACGAAGCATTCTCAAATAGTCTTAGTAAGCGTAATATAAAAGAATCATCTTCAACTTAACTGCTTCCAAAAAATAAGTCCAGGGCTTTAGCAATCTGTATCACTATTTTTTCAGTTAAGATTCGGTCAAACCCGAGATGAGTCACCGTATATTGCATAAATATTGCGAATGTTTTCGTGCTTCAGAAGGCATGCTAAGCTGTTGGTCCTGATTGTCAACCAAAACAGCGTGGCACTGTTGAAGGTAATGGACGCCTTTTTTAAACGAAACGAAAATCCTACATGGATGTTATGCCGGACTCCTACCGACTAAAAACCACTCGTATCTTACCTAACAGCCTACGGTTGGAAGCTCCGAGTAAGCCCTCGGAAGGATACCCCAGGACTCAGGTTATGGACGCCTTCAAACACTTTAGCAGAATCTAGAAGGTAGTACAATCTGCCTGCCCGTGTCTCTCTCTGTTTCGTCAATAGCTAAATATTTCTTTTAAATAACTGCCATGAATAAATAGTCCTTGAAACTGGTAAAGTGATCTACATTCCATAATATCTATAGTGGCCATGATAATGACATTTCGATCGTTTGTGCATGACATACATAGCTCTACTGAACTTCATAATAGTTAAATTACTATTTATGTTCATATTATTTTAAGGTTAGGTAATAAATATACACCGGTACCTACCGATTAGAAATAATTTTCATTCAATGGATAGTCTAATAATTTAGGTATTTCATAACCCATTTCCATAAATCTGTTCGAAAAATATTTGACTGTAAATACAACAGACTGATCATGTGTTTACTATAAAATCAGAATAGGCTTTGAAATTATTGCCATAGATTACGTTTGGTACGCTACGGGACTTATTGTCATTAGGAAAAAGATTCAAAATGACGTGCATTTTTTTTACATGGCGAAAATTCCACAGGAATGCTATGCCGGTATTCTAATGACTAAAACCTGTCAACAATATGAACTTTTACTTAATAAAATGTCATTCTTGTGGAACAGAATACTGCGTTTTACTATTAGGTTATGGGCGTGAGCAACTTTACTATTAAAACCCCACGTTTCCTACCTAATGCCTACGGTAGACCCGGGTAAGTTCTCGGAAGATATGAAGTGCATCTACGAATGATACGGTGAAGGTGCTCTTGAACAAGATATTTTTTATTTTGTTTATGTGTATATTGTTCTGATTGAACCTTATAAATAAAGTTCTATATGTTTAGAACCATTGACTAGAATAAAACTAGGTACTCTAAATGTATTGTTAAAATCAGTGATCATTTATTATTTGATCCAACCTATGAACTAACCCATTCTGCGTGCTATTCATATTTTTGAAGTAAAGGTTCCGTGACCTTAAGCATGCGTTCTTTGGTGACAGACACAAGTAAATGTCAGAGTTTTCCCATACACTAGGTATATCGCAGTTTGGAATAATAATATGTTACCAACATACTATTTACTTAAAATTGGTTAAACTTTATTGCTCTCCAAGAAAACAGATTCAATAAAGTTTTATTTCTCTTTCTTGATCCTCAAGGTCAAGTGTTGCGTTAAATCGTTTTCTTACATGTAGCTTTACTAAAAAATTAAAACTAGTTATAGTTTTCCAAGTCCAGTAACTGTTAAGTTACTGGACTTTTTTTATACTACTAAGGTGACAGACAAGCTTACGGCACACCTGATCGAACGGAAAATGATCTGGGAAAAATCACAGTAGATACTGAATGAAAGTAACTCAGAACAACCAAAAGTAAACTACAGTAGCTAAAAACTCTTTACATGACCCTGTGTTCTTAAAAATTGACCCAAAGAATGAAATGAAAACGAATTTATTGTACTTAAAAAGTAGGTACGTCTTTTCTAAATAAAATAAATTCATTTTAATTTCATTTACGTGTATTTCCAGCGATATCAAAATACATCGTGACCTTAAATGTTTACTGAGAAAACAAAGCGTTCATTGAAATTTAAAAACTTAGTCATAAACTATAAACCTATGATTTTTTTACATTTAACAGGCTATTCATTCGCCAAAAATGTAGTCACCGATTGTTGTCGAATGAATAGTCCGTTGTGTGAACTACTAAATAAGATGATTTATTTTATTCCTGCCCTCGTCTCAAGGGTACTCAAGGATTGGGTAACAAGTTTAATGTTTACAAAAATACCTTTTTAGTCAGTATTATACTTCCAAGATTTGAGATTTGTTACAACAAATATATATGTTTCAGAGTTTGAGGTGTTTTCTTGAATTAACCATTTATTGTTAAAAATTACAGTGAATAATTATATGACATAAGTATCTATATCTGTATCTATCTATATACATTACAACTATCTAAACTATTTAAATCTAAATAAGGCCCTCGCGGCATTGTGGCCAAAAGACTGGCAGCATTCCCCCTTTGAATATCAATACCCATACGTGGAAAGAGATAACTGCCAGTTCTTGGGTCGACTCAACTAGGCGCGCATTAGGATTGAGAGCCCATGAACCTAAGGTTTTGACACCGACTGGAAGGAAGCGATGGGACAAGTCGAAACCCTTATACTTTGTCCTGGGACATCCTTCAGAGGGCTTACCCGGGTCTCCCAACCTTTGGGCTCTTGGGTTTTTAGTCAGTAAATAAAAAAAGCCTCATATTTATTGATTTTCCTCCGTTCGTTGCTACGCTGGCTTTTAAAATTGTTCTAGGAAGATCTATAATAAGGCTAGACAGGTTTCTGTCTTAAAAATTGACCACTAACATCTATTTAATATTTATAGTGAATCACTTTTCGATCCATGTTCCTCTATAGCCGATGGTTATGGCAGCATAATTATGAATACAAAATAATTTTACCTGACACACAACTAGATACTTTAACCTTTTGATCCCGGATAACGAAGATTATCATAACCAGTATTCATAACAATGTGCTTAAATAATACTAATTTTATTTCCTTCTTGTTGAATATGTATGATGAACTAGCTGTCATTTCGCTGAGTATATAAATGGTTATGAAATCTGATAGTCTTAGAATATATTTGATTATTTTTTTAACAACTAGTAGTATGATGCAGTGGTACCAAATGCCAATACTTAACTTAATGGTAAAGACAATGAAACAGAACTTAAACATGCAATGCTTTATTTTTAGCGATAAGTATGTAAACACACATGAGAGATTATCTGAAAATTGATATCATCTGGAATTATGTAAATGATGAGATGAATGATGAAAATAAGCTGTTCAGAAAACTGAAAGAAGTAGACCAGGGGGTGACCCTTCTTCAACGCAGTAGACAACGATTTCCAAAAACCGGAACGGCACATTGATTCGTACACAACATAGTCCAAAACGTTAATTTATTAACAGGTCTCATTAACACTTTTGTAGTTTTTTCTGACTAAGAGACAGGTTTCAGTCCCACTAAACATAGAAATATATCATTTGGTTATGAAACTTACACTTTACTTGGCTTGGGCTAATGTACTAGATTATGGTGAGAAGCAGGAAAACGCGAACAAAACTCTGTACCGTCCCCGTCTGGCCTGGCCAGTGTGGCAAGACTAAACACCCTCCAAATATAAATTAGAAGAAATATGAAGCTTCACTCTCTCTCTTCTGGTAGTTCCAAGCGATAATGCCGAAGTATAAAAACCGCCCGAGGGCGAGTCGGGCTCGCTGACAGTGGGTTCCTTGCCAAAAACATAAAAAAATCACTTTGTTGTTATGTTTGTTGCCACCTTAATCCCCTCTTTTTTTCTGATTTTTGTTTGACAGAAATACATTATCTGTGAAAATTTCAGGTCTCTAGCTATCACGTTTCCTGAGGTACAGTCTTATGACGAATAGACGGATAGACAGAGAGACAGAAAGACAGATGGACAGTGAAGTCTCATGAATAAGGTCCCTATGGGTACAGTACCCTAAAAAGTACCCTAGACTTGACTTATTTAATTGTGTTAGCAATAGAAATCAAACACAAAACCTTAAACAATGACGATTTGATTTATGAACTAAAGTGAAACAAGGAATCAAGTTATGCAATCATCCAAGAATTTTAGTTGTGTGACCTAGATCAGTCGTGCCAAACTGCTACACCCTGCATGTCTGAGACGCAAATAATGCGAATAACTACTCAATACATTGGCAAACCGAATGGGTATAGTTGATGAATACTGAGTGACTTTACACATAAGTTATGCACTTGCATTACTTATTATGCTACTATCTAAGTTATCAATATAAATATACCTATTCTATTTAAAACAAAAATGCCCTCAATCAGGTTACCCGTCGACAGTAACATTGAAAATGAATAAAGTCGATGTGAATCAATCGTAGTCAAATTAATTTAAAATTCTCGATACCTATGGAACTCACCAAAATTGGTCAGTGGGCCTAAAAAGGCCACATTGTACGTTTCTTTTATGGATCTTATAGTGTTTCTCTTCACTAAATTGACATTCACTAAATTGTCTTGAAGAATCTCATTGTAAATCATCTGAATTGACAGTTTTGTATGGAAATTCGTAAAATGGCCACATCCATGAATATTTATTTATTAATAATGTCAAATTCTATGTTCAAATTGGTGAATTATTAGATTGGTAAGGGGGGGACTAAGATTTCACGTTTAAATTTAGCATTTTTATTGTCATTAGTGTGTTTTTTAAGTTCTTTTGGACAAAATTGCAGACTTGGGACTCTATAGAAACTTTTTAAAGCGTACACGTCAAGATAAGCATTTATTAGCATTCTCAAAGGTCTCAAAGGACCTTTGAGAATGCTATAATAGCGAAACCGGTTAGGTATTATTAAAATTATAATAGATAAAAGTTGTGGAATAGTACAAGTGAGTAAGTTTTCATAACAGTGTAACCGTAGGTAGGTAACCCAGGTAGTTGAAAACGTTTTCAACACAAGTGATACAGTCGCTCTGCCGACCCTGGAAAATGTCCAAAAGACATAACATAGAGTTAAGGAACTTTGAGAAGTCTGACCCTGAGTTTATTGGTTGTTTTCATTAATTACCTTAGCCTTTGATTAGAATCAAAAGGCTAAGGTGACATTAGGTATATAATACCTAAACCTAATAAATACTCTAAGATACTTATAATGTCACCTTAGCCTTTTAACATGATATAGTGGTCATCAAGTTCTAACAACCTTACCTTTGAGAATGCCGAAAGGCGAAACCAGTCAGTTGTAAAGTAAATAAATGTTGTAGAACAGTATAGTGGTGTTATTCAATATGAGCAGCAGGTTAAACCAAGTGTTATCAATCAACAGTATAAATAACCTTTTTGGGCTACCTACATGTCACAATGTTTCGGGGAGTGCCACGGGTCCTTCTAAGTTCACATGGCATCCGCAGTGGTAGCTTATGGGATGTGCTATGGGTCCGAAATGCATTAATTGTTGGATTTATATGCCCTTTTGGGCTAGCAAAGAAGACCTACATATCGAGACAGAGATATCTTATTTGCCATTATTACGGATTGACCAATCCTAAGGGAGCCACAAATCTTTCTCCAATATTTACATGGCACCCACAATGGTACCTCATGGGGTTGTGGCATGGGTTCGGAATCCTAGGGGTACCATGGACCGTCCTCCAAAGATTATATGACACCCCCAGGGATATCTTTTGGAGGGTACCATGAGTCCGGAATGTATTATTCCTGGATGTGGCACAATCCTTCTCATAAGTTAACATGGCACCCCCGGGGTATCCTATGGGTCCAGAATGCATTTCCAACAGTGTTAAAAGCACAAGCCAACCTGTCCAAGCCAAACTCACCTGTCAACTAGTACATCTGCTAATCTGCTGTCATTCCTGTAGACCTGAGGCTTCGATGCAAAAGGATTTTTTAGATACATTGATGGTAAAGGTGAAATTAGAGATCTAAAAATGATATAAAAACTTTGTACACTTAAGTATTGCTTAATTTATTTATTCATTCATAATAACAGTGCTCTAGCCATGGTAAAAAAATTGTACAATTCGCATACACAAAATCTTCAACATTCTATTGGTGTTGGTTAAATCTTTTTCTTTTGTATTATGTCCTTCCAAACCGGTCATAATTAACATTGTGCATGTATATTCACATTCATTAATTGCTGCAAAACATTGTTGACGTTAATGCAAGCCATGATGAAACTAGTCATAACTCCTCGAGAGCTCATCCAATAAATACTATTTGGAAAATTATCTTGCATCTGAAAATGAAACAGTTTTCAATTAGGTAAATGTGCATTTATGTTGCATAAAAGAACTTCTTGTATTATTTGAAGATTATTTATCAAGTTTTTATGTGATTCAGGCTCCTTCCTCTAGTTTAATGATTGCTATTTTGAAAACTGAACCCAATATTCTTTATTGATAATGATAACTTAGCAATTTGCACTAGGAGTTAGGAATTTGTTGCAAGATGCATTCGGTGGCATCGGTCATGAAGGCCCTGTCATTTAGCCTGATGACCTGTAGAAGTGACTCGTTGCATAACAAATGCTTATGTAATACCAAGCCATTGTCAATGGTGTTAGATTACTGTCATCGAGCTCTCTCAACAATAGGAAATACCAAAGCATGTATGCAGGTATAACAGATAATGCAAAACTAAACCCGGCCCTGATTCCCTGGTAGTAACCGATTGACTGCAGAATAAAGGACACATCACATGCTCAAGCAAAAGCTTTGGTAAGCACGACCTAATTATAAGATAATTTGCAATCTAGTAATTAAGAACTTTGAAATAAATATGTAACTAAGTAATTATTGAATTATAATTTTGTTTACCTTTTATTGATTTTTATTTTGATACAATAAGTACATGTAATAAAGTTGAGCTTTGGGTCTTGCAAAGGACTTGAATGTGACGAATGTCCCTTGTTTATAAATCTTGATTGCCTCAGAGTGTAGGATAGCACGTTAGTAATCAATTATTTGAACACAGAAAGAGAAAGACATCTTTTTTCTGCCGTCGTTATCGTTGAAGTAGATTTTCTTTGATACAATTTCTTGTTTTCTTTTTGGTGTTGAATTCAAGCTTGAAACTGATGCCTAGGTCACAGAAACCAACAATAATATCTCTTTGAAACAATACTTTACTTATGTAGTAGGAATGTTCTTTTTTTCTAGCTACAATTATTGATCAAATTGACAATGACATAACACCTATGACAGATGCAATAATGTCTGGCGTAAATTACGAGCGACCACAATAAAAAATAAAGTGCATTAATTATGTAATTTAATGCTTCATTTTTACTTATTTTATATTCTATAGATGTAAATCACGATATATAGTTAAACTATATATAAAAACTATCGTTTTACGTAGTAATATTGGCAAAATACTTTTACAATTCGACGGTTCCCTGTATTTTTTTAGAGCAGCAACATCGATTTCAAATATGTTGGGAGAATTGCAAAGATTCATTTTTTAATGTTATCTCTAAAGCATTTCTTGTGCAACTCTGCAAATGAATCTGTTATGAATGAAACGCGCTATGTTGCCTTTTTAGGCCCGCAGTTAGAATCGTTTACAGTAAAGTAGAGTATTAGAATGCGGGCGAGTAACTCATGAGGTGAACCGTTATACGTTGACAATGACTGACGAGTCCTTAGGGAGCTCGCCCCGAATTTTAATTTGACAAGGAAATTGGGTCGATTGTCGGCTCGATATTCGGTTATGTTAATTCATATTACAGTTCGACACGTCGGACAGTCATCATTTAGAACCAAATGAATGTTCTTAGAAGGTGAATTAGCTATAAATGAATTGATTTATTCATTTGCTTGCATATTCTTTGTGGTCACCGAACTTCCTTTTAAATGAAAAGACTGTTATGTGACGTCATTAAAACTTTTATAGAATTTCAATCCATATAAAAGTTCTCGCTCTAAAGACTGTACAATATTTACATACTGATGTGTAAGGCCCTTATGCGTATTGTTGTTATTTTTTTAGGATTTTTTTTATTTTTTTCAAATTAGTGCCTGTTCATTCATCGATCAAACCAATCTACCGCAGTCCGTCGCTGCACGTAAGCCTCACCCAAAGACGTTGGAAGATTTCTGTTGCCTCACCCAATCACTTAGGAAGGACGATTGATTTACCATACAAACACAGCTTGACACAGAGTTTAGTTTTTAGGGTTCGTACCTCAATAGGAAAAACGGAACCCTTATTGAATCACTTTGTGATCCTTTCGTCCGTCGGTCTGTCTGTCAAGACCCTTTATCTCGTGAACGCGTGAAGGGATCAAGTTGAACTTGTGTGGCTATTTAGTCTTCCTTCTTCTCGCTATGACCTTCTTCTTCTTCTTCTTCTTTCGTGTCAATGATTCACTTTTTATTGACTTTTAGATAGTTTGGTCATAAAACTCTGCCATCTTAACCGCACTGCCAGTAGCTTCGTTTAGGTCGTTTTTAGTGCAGGAGGTTGGACACAGGGGACATGAAAGCAAGTGCGACATGGATCGAACTGGGGCTCCGCAGTCATCGCATTCCCCACTTGCATAAATTTTGTCTCGAACTTCTTTAGGCAACAGCAACACTTGCAATGAAGGCTGGTTTATGTCCCGAAAATTTTGATAGCACCCCATTCGCACCTATTTGAAATTCTGTGAAGCTTATAACGTATTTAGTAAGACTAGTGTCGTAAGTGTGCAAGGCTTCGCGAAATTATTACACCATCGCACAATGCAAAGCCAAGTTAAAAAAATACCTGATGGGAAAACCACTGCCTAGACAATAGGCGCCATCTAGGTACATCTAACTACACTAATCTATAAGTTTAATTAAGGTCAAGAATATGTACATTTAAGATATTTAGAAAATTTTAAAATGTAGATAATATCAAATCGATAGTGGAGCTGAAAATGTAATTTCTAAAAATTTGTTGTCTGTCTGTTTATTTTTTTATTTAATTGTAGCAAACAAGGGAGCTTCATACGCTCCTATGAGTCTACCGAAAATACACCTCTCCTATCATACACAAAATGCGACGATGCGATGGTCAACTGGTAAGAATTGGTATTTTAACATGTATCAAATAAACTCAAAAACCATTAAACTAATTTCAAAATTTCTTTTACCATTAGAAAGTTACTTTATCACTGAGCAACATAGGCTATATTTTATTCCCATATTTTCCCGGCAAAGGAAACTACGCGAGTGAAACCGCGTGACATTTGCTAGTCTTATATATATAATTCTCGTGTCACAATGTTCGTTCCCGTACTCCTCCGAAACGGCTTGACCGATGCTCATGAAATTTTGTGAGCATATTGAGTAGGTCTGAGAATCGGCCAATATCTATTTTTCATACCCCTAAGTGACCGGGAATAACATTCCACGCGGGCGGAGCCGCGGGCATCAGCTAGTAATGTTATAAAATTGACAACATTCGTAGTTTTTTTTTCGATTCTATAACTATCTAAACTTTGTAAACTGTTCACACATACAAATTGGTATGTTCGTGATAATGATGGTGATCACCAAATTAATACCATCACGTAATCGTATTTCGATCAAAATAAAACCAAGTATGTCTCTGCATAGGAATGACATGTTTTCGCGCCGATTTTGGAGATGACTAAATGAAATGTGTTTTCCTTGACCGTAGTAGTTATTAACTTTTAAGGCTAGGTAACACAAATAAATATAATACCATCTGCCCCCGGCTTCATCCGTTATATGCTTTGATAACATTAAACAACAACCTATTTTACCCCCTTTTTTTTTATACGTGTGGAAATCCTACATGGATGCTATGCCGGATTCCTACCGACTAAAACCACACGATGCCTTACAACTGTCTACGGCCGGCTTTTGGCTAATTATACACACGAATATGCTATAAAAAATTGATTTTAAAAAGGTTGATTTAATGATTATTTGCTGGCACATAGTTCTTAGATTCTTTAATATCGTAAAAAGAGCTCTAAAAAGAACAACTCGCTGAGATTTTTGCCAGTTCTTCTCAGGCGGGTCGCATTGTGAACTAGTGGTTGGTAAGTACCTTTTTTTTCGTGTTTTTTATTTGTGACCTAATTTGGTTTATATTCGTGACATTTTGCAAGTATATCTGTTATGCCTATGTGGAATAAATTTAATTTTGTTTATTAGTATGTTTTTTTTAAGAATCGTACTTCCTGATAATGAAAGGGTTATAAGCTACACTAATCTGTCTCAAACTAAACTCTCTCTATCTCTCAACACTAATCGGTCTCACCGACATCACGTACTGAGCACATCAAGAGGTTGACATGTTGGTAACGACTGTCTGCAGTCAGGTTCCAGTCGCTCCCAACTATTCCCATAATAAAAGCTAAACCATAGCTATTCCTAAAAGTCTATTGAAGTGCAATCTACGTTTCAAATTAGGGTAGAGTTAAGAGTCACGGGACATCCTTCCTGAGGGCTTACCCGGGGCTCTCAACCATAGGCTGTTGGGCGTTACGTGAGGTTTTTTAGTCGGTAAGAGTCCGGCATAGCATCCTACGAGGATTTTCCCTCACGTTAAAAAAAAAAAAAAAAAAAAAAAAAAAAGGGTAGAGTTAAGAAGTAATTGAAAATTCGCTAATATAAAGAAGAAACAGTGGATTCACATTGATATTGTTCGGGGGGGGGGAATCGCGCTCAGGCCGTAAGACCAGAAGCCCTACACTTATTGATTACTAGATGATGCTCGCTGCTTCGCCCGCGTGAAAATTGGTTCTCGTTCCCGCTTCCCATTGGAACATATTCCCGGGATGAAATGTAGCCTATGTGTTATTCCAGACTATAATCTACCCCAGTTCCAAATTTCAGCCCGATCCGTTCAGACGTTAGAGCCTGATTAAGCAACAAACATCCAAACATCTAAACATCCAAACATCTTCACAAACTTTCCCGTTTATAATATTAGTAGGAAGTAGGATTATTTTTTAAAAAATTCACGGACATTTTCACACAATGCTATCTGATCCTAAAGTAAGCTAGGAATAACCTGCTTGTGCTATGGGTAAACAGACCATGGATATTAATACTTATATACTTTTGATATACATACTTATCATACACAGAAATATTCAAAATTCTTGAGACAAACATTTATGGATTGTAAGGTTCCTGGTATCCTGGTAGGGACTCCATATAAGGTTGTGTGTTTAGAGATGACTGAAACCAGTGAATATCTTTATTAGAGTAATGCCTGCCTTATATATAATAATCCATGAATACATGAACTACCATACCACTACAGGATCACACATTTTTAGTCTACTAAATCGAACCCATGACCTCGTGATCCGCAGTATTATCACAGTAGAAAGAGAAAAACGGCTGTGGTATTATTTTGTGCCTACACTTTTTTTTTATTTGTTAACGTGAGGGAAAATCCATCATGGATGCTATGCCGGATTCCTACCGACTAAAAAACCTCACGTAACGCCCAACAGCCTATAGTTGGGAGCCCCGGGTAAGCCCACGGAAGGATGTTCCAGGACTCCCAACAGACCTACGGCTACCACTGCTGCCTCGCATAGGTGATTATTCGGGTGCTATCCCGCACCTCTGGCTCGCACCATGGTCTCGAGCGAGAGAGTGTCCACGTTCAGACCTGCCACGATATGAACTACCTACCACTACAGGATCACACATTTTTTGTCTCCGGTAAATCGAACCCACGACCTCTTAATACGCAGTATTATCACAGTAAAAAGCTGTGGTATTATTTTGTGCCTACGCTAATAACCGTGCTGCCGCGCCGCGCCTGCTGTATTACTCAGGCTATAAGATTTTTAATGATGCTTTCTACGTCACGTAACTTACATTAACCCTTTAATTAACAGACCATAACAAATTTTCCATAAGACTATGAATAATAACTATAAAAGTCACTTCCGTCGCCTATTCATTTGACAATAATAAGTTCCCTCATTTTAGTTTTCTTGCGAAGGTTGTATTACAATTGACTTCCATAACGGTCCCTTATATAACCGGAAGTTATAATTTGTCAATTACAATGGCGTTTCCGTTTGGTAAGTACGGAGATATGCAGTCATTTATTTTGTAAGTATGACTTGATAAAGTTTGTACATCAGCTAATTACTAAAATATTGTAGGACATTCACACACAACATCATCTAGCCCAAACTAAGCTAAGCTTGTGCTATGGGATCTAGACGACTGATAGACATACTTTTATATTTCTAAATACATATCTACATATTATACATAGAAAACACCCAAACTCCGAAACAAACATTTGTGGTTCACACAAATATTCGGACCGACCCGGGAATCGAACCCAGGACCGCCAGCGCCGCAGGTGGTATCACTACCGACTACGCCACAGAGGCAGTTTAAAATTTTTGTAATATCCTATCGAGGAATTTCTATATCCCCATTGACGCTATGCGAATATGTAGAGACCGTGTATAATAGATTTTTTTAATACAACCCGTTAGCGCTAACTTTGCCGGTCGCGCCAGTTTCTACGCCAGCGGCAAACTTAGAGCGAACGGGATACATAAGTGTTTGTATTTAGTCGGCTCGAGTCCATTTTGTTTGCTAGTCGAGTTAGATCGCCCGCCGATAATAAATGACGAACTCCTCCGCTTTATCCAGTCTACTCGTAACCACGGGTTTTGTATTAAGTATAGTTGAGACGCCGAGAGGTGAGCAAAATAATTATGGGTTAATTCAAAACTTGAAAATAATTATGAATACCTTTTTTTCTTTTTATTTTACGTCAGGGAAAATCCTCATAGATGCTATGCCGGACTCCTACCGACTAAAAAACCTCACGTGTGTCCTGCTAACAGCCTACGATTGGGATCCCCGGGTAAGCCCTCGAAAGGATACCCCAGGATATAATTATGAATATCTACGTGTGTTTCCAACAGTATCGAAAGGTATTTGAGATATTTGACACTTTTTTCGAAGGTAGGTGTAATTTTTTGGTTAGTGCCTGCAGATAAGAAATAGCAATACCACGTTTAAACAATTTGAGACATAAAGTTATGCAAAATAGTATTTTTTGAAGGAAAACCTATTAATGCTGAAGTTCAATACTATTTATTTATTTACACTTTATTGTACGCCAAGTAAATAAAATCATGGTACATAAATGCAGTGCAAGAAGATGTACAATGGGCGGCCTTATCATCGCTAAAAAGCAATTTCTACCAGGCAACCTTTGGATGGAGAAAGTTGATTGAAGGTAATGAGTAATAGTTCTTAGACGTACTCTTAGATCGATTATTACTTTATAATAAAATATACAAAAAAATCTATATAATATAACACAAAACACATAAATATTGAGAATAAATACATATATTGCTCATGGCTTTTTGCAGAGAGAGATATCTACAGTTTTAGAAATTTATATACGTCAGATGTTCACAGTGCAGACATAAAATAAGGATGTACGAGTACCTAATTCCACATGCAACGAGTATTTCTTCTTATGAAATTAAAAAATCTTTATTCATTCTACTATGACCTATGACTAAAGCTTTTGACTACAGTGACCACATTCATCAGGTGGTAGCTTAGAACCAGGAGACGGACATAGTAGGTATACTTTTTATCCCGTTGGACCTTTTATTTTTTTCCGCCTTTTTGGTCGATTCACTATTCTGCCGGCGACGTACACCGGTAGTCCACGTCCTATACATGAAAATGCGCAATTTCTACAATAATGCGACGGGAAACATCTCTCGCTAACGAAATTATTCTGACGGGAGTAAATGCGACGAGAACGGGTGATTTACTCTCTCTTATGTGACGCAAACGAAGTTGCGCGGGTCAGCTAGTATTGGTATAAAAATGGGTGACTTGTTTTCAGATGGAAAAGAAGGTCTGCATAAAATACTTAGTCTTGTAGCAAATGTAGTGACAAAAATCTGCAGGACAGACAGATTTAATTATGTGATATATCAAACTGTCTGTCGGTCAGTCTCAGTGCCACCTCCTTACCAGGCGGAAGCGACACGACACTCGAGGCACACATCCTGCCGACATTGACTCGACGATATGTAGCGAGGCCAACTACACCTGTCGCGGTTAAGAAGAGGCCTTAGTGCCGAGAAGGGACCTGTATGTGTGTCAATATCGGTATCAATGAAACCTACCATTGCAAAAATATCTAGCATAAATCAAAATATCAATTTTATCTTCCAGTAATCAATAAAAATTAAAAGCGTTATCGTCGTAGCTAACCAATTTTGCTAATGCGTAAAGTTTGTAAGTGTGGATGTGTGGATGTTTGTTACTCTTTCACGCTTGAGCGGCTGAACGGATCTAGCTGAAAGTTAAGTCTGGAATAATATTTACATAGGCTACTTTTTATCCCGGGAATAAATTCATACGGAAAGCGGGAACGAGAATAAATTTTACGCGGGCGAAGCTGCGGGCGTCAGCTAGTACATTAATAAATCTTTCTTATAATTAACCAACTTCAAAAAAAGCTTGTTTGTTATTTAAACAAAAGAGTTCAGTAACCACCCAATATTATTTGAATTTGATATTGCTATTGGAATGCGGAATACTAGAAATTATGGATAGTTACGAGCGAAGATTATTATTTTTTAGTTCTATATTCTTCTATTTTCTTCGATTCTTTTGCCTAAATCACATAACAGACATAGAACAGTGACAGTGTAGATACTAACCACCGCTTTCTGCAGTTATTTTTTGTTCAAACACGTTTAGTATCTACAAACCATCTGTTCCTACTGCTTGAGTTCCGAATGTAAGAAAAATTACTCACATTGTAATAGCATTAACCATTCTTGCAGAAAAACGTCGTCGGTAACAATACTGATTAGAATGGACAATTCGTTTAAAAAGAATTGAATAGACTTGAGTTTCTGTATGTATTCCCATGAATCCATCCCACATAATTCAATAATATTGCAACATAACATAGCAAGTACCCTGTTCAAGTAACATTATGTTCGATTGGTTTGGCGAGATCAATCTCTTGCAATAGGTATTTTTCATAACGACTCCTAAATAGGACAGCTTGTGATTTGTGAATCGACAAAAGTAGGCCACGATTTGGTTCTTTAAACACTTAAATTTTAAGGTGGAAAATTTTGTTGGTTTCGAGTAGGTTTCGGTGGCCGGGTGGATAAGGCGTCTGCACGGTTTGCAGAAGACGCAAGTTCGAATACTTCTCGAAACCAATTCTTTTTCCATATTTAAATTTTATGATCAGTTAGCATACTAATTGCTTTTCAAAAACAATTTTAAACGCTTAGCTAACAACTGTAGCAGTTTAAGTATTTACGGTATTCACCCCCCACTAGGATGAACGATGGTGAATAAATTAGATATTATGTATGTAGATATTATGTATTTGTATATTAGTGTTTAAACGATGCAGGTGGCAGTTATTGTTTGTCTGGTGTTTTTAAACCTATACGACCTTCAACTTGGCTTAATTGTGTCACTGGCAGCTGGACACCGTAGCTATACGTACCTTCCAAAGCACGGAAACGCTTATAAATAAATGCAAGTCCCAGAAACGGTTACCATTTCGCGACTAAGTAGAGCATCAGATGCTTAATGCACTTTTTGACTTAATGCACTATTTGAATTAGTGTACTTTTTGACTGGCCTCGTAGTCCAGTGGTTAGAGTACCTGACTACGGAGTTCGATTCCCGCCCAGGACAAATATATTTGTGTGATGAGCACATTGTTCTGTATCTGAGTGTAATTTATCTATTTTATGATTTTAAACTAACATAGTCATTACTATGCACTATAATTATTGTAGCATTTATTTTCTGTAGGTGCAGCAATATCTGGTTGTGGGTTTGACAATGATCATTGAGCGTGTGAGGGCGCCCTAATGAATTCATAGTTTTTGTCTCTGGCAACTGTAGTTGTCTTTGTTAGGGAAGTGACGCAGAGTCTATGGTGATTTGTTGGACCTAATACAAAGAGATTACGCTGGCAAACAGGTTTTGAGATAGGATTCTAGACTATTCCACGTTAGAGAGGGTATATAAACCCCTGCTTTGACGTTCCAAGTTTTTCTTTACCATCTTCTCAGCACCTGTAAAGTCTTAGAAATAACTTTGAGCTCTTTGAGAACTTTGAGGTTATCTTAATGCAAGGAAGAATTTCACTCAGGCACTGTACAAACCTGAGGACTTGCTGAGGAATTTAGCCTAGGTTCTACCTTCCTCAGAAAGAATAAGTTTCTGTTCTAACTTATACCCAGGAAACTGGTAAGTTTTACTTTATTGTTTGCAAAGCGGTTCGAACTTCGTCTGTCGCGCTGTCAGTAACTTAATCCGTCGTTTTCTTTTACGAACAGGGTTTTTGGTGGGAACACCCAAAAATTCCGAAATATGTTTTTCCGAATTTCAATATTCCGATGTTCAAAATTCCGAAGATTATAATTCCTAAGAAACAAAGCTCCGAATATTCAAAAGGACGATATTCATTTATCCGAAAGTCATAAGTACTAATTTTTATTTTTCCTAATTTCATTAGTACGAATAATCAAAAGACCGGACTGTTATTTTCCCGAAAAACATTATTCAGAATTTCAAATATCCGAAAATTCACTGTTTAAGTTTTTTTAATAAAGTACGGTCAGGTTTAACTACCGAAGATATTATTTCCAAGTGAGTGGAAGGCAAACGACAAAACAAAAAAAAATAACCACGATGGCTAAGGCCGGAGCTCCGCTCCGCTTCGCTTTCGCCTTAGCCTTCTAACCTAACCTATCCGAGTCGAGGTGTTAACCATAATAAGTGAATGGTAAACACCCCGACTCAGAGTACCCCGACTCGGATAGGTTAGGTTAGAAGGCTAAGGCGGGAGCGAAGCGGAGCGGAGCTCCCGCCTTAGCCTTCGTGGTTATTTTTTTTTGTTTTGTCGTTTGCCTTCCACTCACTTAGAAATAATATTTTCGGTAATTAGACTTGACTACACTTTATTAAAAAAACGGGTGGAATCGGGAACATAAATAATCATCTTTAATGATAAGTTTTCGGGTTAAAACAGGAATGGGTGGAAACGACATTCATCCTTCATATTTATGATATTTCGGATTTTTGATAATCGGAGTTCGTATTTATAATATGGCGGATTTTTAATGATTCGGAATTCAACGGTTCGGTTTCTTGAAATTCGGCATTCTGACAGTCGGAATTGTAAACATTCGGAATTTTAAAATTATGACTTTTAATAAAAAGGATTTATGAAACATCGGATTTTTGACTTTCGGGATTTCGAATCATTCGGACTTATGAAATTCGGAATTATGAAATTCGTGATTGTGACTTTCGGAATTAAGTTTTTCGTATTAATGTAGTGTACCCGTTTTTGGTGCCACACCCACAAGTACGTGGACTGCACGTGGTACGAAGGCGTGGTAGAGCGGACTGCACAAGCTTTGTATTTGAGAGGAACCTGCCATCATCACCTGGCAGTAACAACGTCCGGAGTCGCTCTCAGCTCACACTGCAGGCCAGTACCCCGTTACCTATATCACCTTGCTATGTAACAGCCTAAGCAATTTGTAACAAGTATCTGTAGACCGCCTCCGTAATATTAGTGCAGTAATCGGTACTACTCTTATGTATTTCTGTGATATGTGTGTCTATTAGTGAATAACTTCTCTCTGTCTCTGTAGTGTACTGTGTACTAGATAAATATATGTGTGTACACCCTACTTGGCTGTTTTCGTCAGAGCCCTAGCCTACCCTTGCACACACACTAGAAACTCTGAAGTAAGGCGCCCTGGGAAAGAGTTCTCTGCATAGCTTCCTCGCGCTAGTTGGTGAGTAACATACTGAACAATAAAGTGGTTACATTATAACTGTTAACGATATATTTACCATGTACTGCTTCATCGAGTTTCCGATATTTCGGCACTGTTGCAAGCGCCATGATTACAGATGAACTCAAATATCGGAAACTCGATGAAACAGTACATGATAAATATCCCTTTAACAGTTATATAATATATATAACTGTTAAAGGGTTCCGTTGAAAACTATAGAGGCATAAAACTGACGTCACATACGCTAAAGATCTGGGAAAGAATTCTTAATAAACGCCTCTCAGCGCTCGCTGAAGTATCCCCAAATCAGTTCGGGTTCACAGCATCTAGATCTACCACCGATGCCATTCAAGCAATCAGAATTCTGATGGAAAAGCATAGAAGCAACAAAAAGGACCTACACCTTACATTCATTGACCTCGAAAAAGCTTTTGACAGGGTACCACGTAACCTAGTGTGGCAGGCCCTACGTGCCCAAAAAGTACCAGAATATTACATTGACCTCATACAGGACATGTACAAAAACGTCAGTACAAGAGTTAGAGGTTAGAGGTCAAAGTGGGCGTCCATCAGGGATCTGCGCTCAGCCCTTTCCTGTTCAATCTGGTTATGGACTATCTCACTAAAGATATACCGGCACCATTACCGTGGGCCATGTTATACGCAGATGATATTGTACTGGCTGCCAATACCTCACAACATTTGCAGGAACTTCTAAACACCTGGACACAAGCTCTGGAAAAATACGGATTGAGAGTAAGCAGAAGCAAAACGGAGTACCTGAAATGCCCTTTCAGCGGAAACTCAACTCCTGAAACGATATGCATTGGGTCAACACCTATTCCCACAGTAGATAAATTTAAATACTTAGGCTCTATGCTTACAACGGATGCCAACATAGACGCAGATGTGTCCCACAGAATTAATGTTGCATGGCAAAAATGGCGAACGCTTACCGGAGTGTTGTGCGATCCTCGCATGCCCGTGAAAACTAAGGGCAAAGTATATAAGACTGCAGTCCGCCCGGCATTGTTATATGGGTCCGAATGTTGGACTGTTAAGACAACGCATGAACAACAGGTGCACGTCAGTGAGATGAAGATGCTGAGGTGGGCAGGGGGGGTGACCAGACTGGATAGGGTGCGCAATGAACACATACGCGGCAGTTTTAAGGTTGCGCCAATCATGGACAAAATGACCGAACACCGCCTCAGATGGTATGGACATGTAAAAAGACGCAGCGAAGATCACGTAGTGAAACTAGCCCTAAATATCCCAGAACAAAAGAGAGGCAGAGGCCGCCCGCCATCGACCTGGTGGTCAAATATCGAGAGAGACCTCAGGAAAGCCCAATTGCCAGAACCGACAACCCAAGACAGACGGTCTTGGCGCAGAAGAGTGAGGAGACCCGACCCCAAATAATGGGAACAGGGAAGGAAGAAGAAGAAGAACAGTTATATAATATATGTATGTATTTAGAAATATATAAGTATGTATATCAGTTGTCTATATCTCATAGCACAAGCTTATATTAGCCTAATTTGACCTAGATAATGTTGTCTAAAGAATTTTGAAAATAACTATAAAAATAAAAACCGGCCAAGTGCGAGTTGGACTCGCCCATGAAGGGTTTCGTTGCAGCAAGTAACATATTAGAAAAGTTCTTATAGTTCGTTGTAACTTTGATTGATGTTTTAACACGTTCGCAGTGGTAGTGATTTTTGTAACCGAAATACGGTTTATGATGTATTAAAAAAAACTACCAGCTCTATCTCGGTCAAACCAATTTTCATTGGTAGTTTTTATAGCAATGTACATCATATATATTTTTAGATGTATCATTCTCTTAGTTTAGAAGTTAGAGGGGGGGGGACACACATTTTTCCACTTTGGAAGTGTCTCTTGCTCAAACTATTCACTTTAGAAAAAAATGATTTTAGGAACCTCAATAGCATTTTTAAAGACCTATCTATAGATACCCCACACGTATGGGTTTGATAAAAAAAAATTTAGAGTTTCAGTTCTGAGTATGGGGACCCCCAAAATTTACTGCTTTTTTTCTAGTTTTATATAAAAATCTTAATGCGGTTTACAGAATACATCTAGCTACCAAGTTTCAATAGCATAGACCTTATAGTTTCGGAGAAAAGTGGCTGTGACACACGGACGGACAGACAGACGGACAGACAGACAGACATGACGAATCTATAAGGGTTCCGTTTTTGCCATTTGGCTACGAAACCCTAAAAATGCCTCTTGTCTAAAGTGGGCACACAAAATTCGAAATGAAAAAATATTTTTGTGTTTTGAGTAATAATTTTTGTGTGGCAAAAATAATAAAATTTATGTAATAGATTAAGTAGATGTTTATTTAACACTTTAACATGTGTGGTTTACATTGCATTAATACTTTAGTTATGTACATCACCTCCCTGTCTTACATTTGTTTCTACTATAATTTTATAGTTATTTAAAACAGGGAGGTCAGCTAAAACTATCTAAAAAATCTAAAAGAATTTTTCTAAAATATATCTAATTGCTGATGCTACCATTATACCGGCGGCAGCTGTAATATGGCTATTACACATTCCGCCCAATATCTGATCATCTTTCACAAATTGCCAACCAACATCCTCGATAATCGTAAACGTCGTCTTTTCTTCAGATTTAGTCAGATTGAAGCATCCAGGTGCTATTTGGAGTTCCAAGAGCTCTTCCAACCACGATCGCTGAAGAAATTGAGCATGACCCTCGAGACTACATAGTGAAACTGGAATGATGAAACAATAACGGTTATTACATTAAAAAATACAAAACCTGTCTTTATGCATTACCTCTCGACCTACAAAAACATAGGAACCTATTTATAGTCACGTAAATAAAAATACGGATATAACCTCGACTAATTATGAGTGAAGTATGAAAATGGCAGTCAATTATCGTACTTTCACGCCATATTAATGACATTATGACACGATCATGCCACGTGTGTTGGTAAGACAAATGAAATAGTGGCACCGTTGTTAGAGGTTCACTTCACTCGACTTTAATTTATTAAGGTCCAAACCTATCTGCAATAATAACACAATTCTAATTTAATGTGAAAGATTGTGAAGATGTTTGGATGTTTGTTACTCAATCACGCTCTAACAGCTGAACGGATCGGGCTAAAATTTGGTACAGAGATAGCTTATAGTCTGTAATAACACATAGGCTACTTTTCATCTCGGGAAAATGTTCCCACGGGAAGCGTGAACGGGTACCGAATTTCACGCGAGCAAAGCCGCGAGCATCATCTAGTATTTTTTTTTAAGGAGTCGGGTATCCCGCAGACACTCCAGGTTTCCATGTCGGGAAAATATCGTTGGGAAGCAATGTTGCCACCGACTGATACACAAATCCTCAAGTTTAACTTTGTCTAGCAGCCTACGTGCTACTGGAACATCCTTTCTTCTGGGACATGCTTCCGATGGCTTACCCAAGACTCCCAACCATAGACTGTAGGGCGTTACGGGAGGTTATTTAGTCAGTAGGTGTCCGGCATAGCATCCATGATGGATTTTCCCTCACGTTAAAATAAAAAAAAAGCCTACGGGCTATGTAAATGTCTCCTTTTCTTATTAAACTACTTCTGACATTAGATATTATTCCGATAGACCAGCTGATCGGTCGCATTATTAACTTAAGGTTGAATCATTCACATCCGAGGTTCACTTCTTGTTAACTGTCATATAAAAAGCATATTAAGTCGTGACAACGCCCTTCTAAAGAAAATATATGTACGAGGCTATGAATATTTATTGCCTACATTTCTAATACATATTTATAGTTTTAATATGATATTCAATTCAATGTGCTTGGTCATACAATGTACTCTTGAGGTACGTGCATTTGACAATTTCAAGTATCGAATGTATAGTCCAATCCTGTCCGATCTGGCAATAATGTAAACATGTCATGTTTTGACAATCGTTGTCTAAGACAGATGAGTAGAAAAATATAGTATGACAAATCATTGAATTTTTTACTATCCTGAGTAGGTATTTTAAATGAAAATAAACTATCATAAAGAAGTTATTTGGTGTCGAAATTATTGCAAGAACACTGTATGACTCCTGGATACTGAAATATAATCTGGGTAAATATTCAATTGCAAGTAAGTATGGATATATAGGATCAAATGTGTTTGTTTACACTTTTGCGCAAAGCTATTGAAATACAGTTTAAAAGGTTTTATTCCTTTTTGATTCAAGCGAAACCTTATTGATCAGCCTAACGCAGTCATACGGATTGGTACAGGGTTTTTTTTCGAGCTTTCCTTCCCTTTACCATGACCTCATCTGTCAGTTAGCACTTGTCGGTGAGGCATGTGGTCACAGATTTCAGTAGGGCCCCAACGCACCTAAATACCTAAATAAAGGCTATATTGGTATTGTGTCTATTGAAACTCTACTTACAAGCCATCGTACAAATCCAGCTTGAGATTGAGCCAACGACCTTTAAGGGCTAGGTTTCTTTAAGAACGACCCGTAAAAAACGCTGTGATACTATAAAGTGCAATCAGTCATTTAATGAAGTACCTAAATTAACTATAACTTATACAGTGACAGTTTGTTTGGGGCCAACCCAAAGACCTCTAGATCTCAAGATGATTCACCTCTAAGTATACTTGACCACACTCTTACTAGTATTGTATAGTTGCTATAGAAATAAGCTGGTACTCGTACTCACTTTGCTGTGTAATCAAATCAGGTAACTTAAAGTCGTGACTCGCGATGTATTCCGCCTCGTTGAACATCTTTAAACATAATTTTTCAGCCATCTTTTTGTCTTCCGATGAGGATAAAATGACACATCCGCGTGAAAAACGAGCCGCTAATAAAAATAATAGTCTGAAAAACAAATACGAGATATGAGGATATTATCTTTTCAGATTAAATCTGAATCCACCGGCTGCTTTTTACGAGAATAACTACCTAATATTTTGAACCATAAGTTCATCTTTCTTCCCTTTTGATGTACTTTGTCTGAACTTCTAAATATCTAATACTGGAGATGGAGATGGAGAGAGAGACCTTTAACCTAGCTGGACCTCAGGTTTGTCTAAAATTATAAAGGCGAGTTCACTGTGTCTAGACAAAGGGTTGTTTTACTTGTGTATTTTTATCAAATAAATTGAGTAATACCGTATTGTTAAATTCATAGCTAGATTTGTGTCATTTTAAGTGCTTATTACCTTTTATTATTTTTATATTTTTGAAATGTTTTAAGGGTTGTATTTTGAGATGTGAATGGAAATCGAAAATAACATTCACAAATGGCTCAAAAAGAAACAAACAATTTTATCATAGTTAAATTTGATTCATAGGTAATATTTAGTTTTTACGTTGGTTGCTGTTTACCTTGGGTTAGAAAAATAAGCCTCTGTCTCTACATAAACTAAAAACTTTATCTGTAAAAAAGAGTTCCATTGTCTTGATTTTAAATGACTATTTCACGAATATTATGTTTAAATGATTTATTTTGATGTGAACTAACTCGAAAATATCTAATTTTAAATTACAAGTTTCATACTACCGGGCATTGTCATTAAATGCCTCTGTATTCAAATTAAAAAGAATTACACTTATAAGAAGGAAAACTGAACAACGTAGGTAGCTGTATTCACTAGCTTAAGAATAATTTCAATCTGTCTTTATAAACTAGCTTTCACAGTGATACGAGATAGTACCCGAACCCGAGTGAGACCCCGAAGATAGTCAAAGTCTGTTGGGAATCCAGGGACATCCATTCGAAAGCTCTTGACTGTAGACAGTGGAAGGGTACTATGTGGTTTTAGAGGGCTGGTTTTAGTGTCGCGCTGACCGCACGCTGACCGTCGGTGCTGACAGTCAAAATGTTTGAACTTGCGTTTTAGAATAACGCGTAGCTATCAGCGCGTACGTTCGTCAGCGCTGACGGTCAGCGTCACACATTTTGGCTATCAGAGCCGACGGTGAGCGTGCGGTCATCGCGACACTAAAACCAGCCCAGAGTGTGGCATAACATCCATAAGCGACATCCACACATAAAACAAGCAAGACTTTTTAATTTAGGTGCTTTCATACGATTTTTTTTAGATAGTTACTAGAATGTGTAAAAAAAAGGTTTTATTCTCACCTATGTGTCATTTCATATCCATAATTCGTTCCTTTCTGTATGAGCTGTGTGCAACTGTACGGGACTTGGCAATGCACAACTTTTGTGTCAAAGTTAGCTGGATTTTGTGCCAGCAAATTTAAACAGGCATCTGAAATAATAATTCATATTATTGTTCAAAGGATACAAGTGGATAATATAGGGAGAGAATATTATCTGTAAATATAGAATTTATTTTGACTGTAATAAAAATAATGATGAGAGTAATACATTAAAGTTGATTGTAAAAGGGGAGGGAAAATGGGATCTGCAAGCAGTAAATAGAGTAATTATGCACAATGACCACGTAAGTGATGAAATTATCATAATTACAACGAAGGAACGTTCGTTACAGCCAAAATTGAGGGAGACCAGTGTAGTAGACACCAATAGGTTAAATCTGAAATTTGAAGTCGTAGTCAATAATATTAATAACGGTGAAAGTATACTACGACCTTACCTGATTCTTCTGGACTGAGAGAATGGCTCTTATCAACATCGAATACTTTCTTCAAATATTTAGGCCACTTAGAATAAGATCTCTCCAAATGTTTCTTGGTGTAAAACTTTGTTTTCTTCAACAGATGTGTGTTAAAACTTTGCAAGTGTTTAACCCATGCTGTTTCATTTCTGTATATGTCTACCACTGAAAAAAGAAACATAAAATTGAAGACCCTGGAAATATCCTACAATTGTCATTACCAACTTCACTTAGGCAGTAACTACGATGCATTAAAAATAGCAAATGTTTCCTACACAAATACGTAGCAATTTTAGCTTAGTAGTATGGTTTTAGTGATGTACTTTCTCACTGCAGGAGCTAGATCAGATACTATTTGATTTTTTTTGTAACCATTCCTCCACTTCTAATGAGGTCAAACAATCCGCAATATATCTAAGACAGCAAATGTTTCTGAGCCACATACAGTACATCTTTTTTATTAAAAACGGCAATTGATCATATGGAATAACTGAAACTTAGAATCCTCCTTTTTCTACCCCAGATTTTTCAAGCGACGCGTGAGCAAGCATATCGTTGGAGGGTGCCAACTTCGAGAGTCACCTGTGTGCCTATTCTGACTTGTGACTCCCAATTTACTCTCGTCTATTAACCTTATCAATCAGCTAAATATAAAAAGAAAACAACATTAACTTACCACCAATAGGCGTTCCTAGCTCTGGATCAAGTTGTCCAGCGTGTTTGCGAAACATGTCAAAGAAGTAAGATATAATATCGCTATTTGTCTTCAGGAGCTTCTCCAAACGTGCTCTTCTATGCTTCGGTAAATGACTTCCTCTATGTTTTACAACTGTTCTTAAATTTACTGTAACAAACATTTTATTTATTAAAAAATGTATATCTATACTAATATTATAAAGAGGAAAGATTTGTTCTTTTGTTTGTTTGTTTGTAACGAATAGGCTCCGGAACTACTGGACCGATTTGAAAAATTCTTTCACTGTTGGAAAGCTACACTCTTTGCTGGGAACATAGGCTATATTTTATTCCCGTATTCCCACGGGAACGGGAATTACGCGGGTGAAACCGCGTGACGTCCGCTAGTTATATACAAGTATATATATTAGCTACATAGTTTCTTTATAGGTAAATAGAAGGCTCAAATTAATAGTAAATGAATACAATATCGTCTAACTACAGCATCAATTACTTTATGTAAATACTTATAACATAAAAGTAAGTATCAATTTGTATACACACCACACACAGAGACAACTTACACAATCAAACATATAAAATAGATTACTTACCATTAACCAGAAATAATCCAAAACATAAATTCAAATCCACGTAAAACCGATGTCCATTAACAAAGGCTACTGTTTTTTCCAACACCGATAAATACTTTTCAAAATCAGTTTTCCTCGGTAAATCATCATATATTTCCATTTCTTTACGATCATAAAGATTATGGTGGTATGAATCTTGATGTAAGGCAAAAACACTTATCATTAAAGTTATAATAACTATGAGTGTACATAGCAGAGTCACTAGACATGACCGTGGGAATATTGAAGAAATTAATTTCATGATATCTGAATATGCAGAGTCTTTTTCTTGAAACGGTCTCAACATCTGGATTCACACAACACTGATCAATATTTTTCTGATACTATTGCTTTTATTGATATGTTAGGATTATTTTAAATGTTATTGTTACGTAAACATTTTTGGAAGAATAGGAATTTCTTACATCAATTGGTGATTTAAAATTAGTTAACAATGCCTAAAGGGCGAAACAATTGATTTATTTGGGAACTGTTTAGATGAAATCAAATACGCATTGTTTTATTGTTACGTTCGAAAATACTATAACACTTTCAAATTACATCTCATCAATGTTACATAGTCTTCGAAAAGTCATTTGTGATTAAACAGAACAAGTAATCCATTAATCATTATATTCTGCAGGTTGAGATTGAAGCTGCAGCTCCTGGCATTAAAGTTATTGACAGGTAAGAACCAAGTTTCCGTTAGCCAAGATGCTCAAAAATAATATTATTATGATTTAGTTCATAATAGTGCAATATCGTGCGCCACCTTGGTACACGGTATTTTAGGACGCAATTAATTCTGACAATGAGATCTTTCTGGTACGATCTTACTTTTGCTCAATCGCAGATTTGAAGACTCCCAGCCCTTTGAACTCATCGCCGTGGTTACCAAGAAGGGCAAAAAGATGTCTACTGAGTGTATGTGGCTGGTGTTTTAATGAACTGTGAGAAATCCTATGTTCCAATCCAGACGGGGGCAATGTTGAAATCTTTTACGAATCTTTTTTACTTTTCAAATTCCTGTGAGAACCATTGATTGCATTAGAGCCTCGTCTGGCAGTAAGCACGAGCACGACTTTAGGTGAGGTTGGCTTAGGCCCGGACCCGGACTTATAGGGCGGCCCATCACTTACAATAAATTATTAAATTAAATAACATACAACATTGGCATTAGCAACAGTAACGTTTATGTTAAATTCATATTTTGCAGTTTCTCTATCTCGTGAATATAATATATTTTAAAGAGCTATAAAGATTTCTGTCTAGCCTATAACAAAACGGTCTCTGGTTGTTGCTATGTAATGCACAAACAAAGTTGCCATATTCCATACTGTGTGACAAAAATTGTTCTAATTTCTGAAATTGCAGGTAGTTACTGTATTTAAATTTGACTGTAATTTGAGTGGTAAATTTCAATAATATATCTAAGCACCGAGGCTAGCATTGCAAACCCAGCGCCAGTAATATGCCTGTAGCATGACCCCTCCCAAAATATAGCCTTCGATGTCATGAACTTCCAGTCATTCAATTCCTCACCGCGTAAACTTTTAACACTATTGTCATCGGTTGGTCTGTTTATAGTGAAACATCCAATTGCAGTTTGAAACTCGAGGAGTTCGTCTATCCAGTTTTCTCGTAAAAACTGAGCATGACCCACCAAACTGCATAAAACAACTGAAAAAATGCAGACGTGGGGCATATTATAGAAAGGTAAAATGTGGGCATATAATAATATGCCTCTGCCTACCCCTTCGAAAGAAAGGTGTGACTATATGTATCTTTGGATACTGGTATGTCTTTTGAGGTAGAAAATCCTCCAATCGCAACTAGTTTCGAAGGGATTTTGATGCAAATAATTTGGAAGTTGAAGAAAACTTCGCTTCGTCACTAATTTCTCGACCAAGGACGAATACGTCTCTTAGATACGACAAACAGTTTTGCTAACAGCATTCAATTACTTACTTTGTTCTAACATTAAACTTGGTTCCTCAAAGTCATGAAACGCAATAAATTCAGCTTCATTATACATTTTCGCGCACAATCCATCCGTAAATTGCTTTCTATTCCCAGAATCTCCAATGCTGCAACCTCGTGAAAACCATGCTGCTATAACAAGCAATAATCTGAAAAATGTTATATTATAATAGCAAGAATGGACAAGCGCAAGTCGTAGCTACCTAAATTCAAACTGCCTTCAACTTAGCTTAGCGACGGTCTTTTCACTGGCAACCGGAACTAACAGTTAGCAAATAGAAAAGCTACAAAGAGGTCACCTATCCGAGGACTATCCATAGCGTAAAATGCTTCACGGTAAACTCCATAAAAATAACATTATACTGAAGCACTCGTGGCCCCGCGGACTTAGTTTTCTGTAAAGAATCACTGTAGTAAGAAATTGTCGTAATGAACCTAAAGGGTAATATCCTTACTATGGCCGGTTATGGATGGGTGACCATCACATGACCACTTTATGACATTTATTTGCGAAAATTTCCGTGCTTCAGAAGGCACTTTAAGCCGTTTGTCCCGGTTGCCAGTAAAATGGCAGTCGCTAAGCCAAGTAGGCTGTTTTGGGCGGTTTGAAAAATTTCAACAGCGGGCAGCCATAACCTGCGCCTGACCATATAAACACGGCAATACGACTCACCACCTATTGCGTGGGACAGTTGCTAAAAAGGTGAAATATGGGTATATAATAATGCCTCTGCCTACCCCTCCGGGGATGAAGGGCGTGATTATATGTATTTATATCGAATTACAGTTACATTGTTCTAAGAATATATTCAGGAGGATTCTTTTCACAATAGTTTGTAGTATTCGGTGCTGCTGAAAACTAATCAGCAGGCGCTATATTCTTGTTAGTAAAGTGCTTTGAGTGAGATCTGTTTTATCAAGAATCATACTTTTGTTTTATACCATCTCTAGTTAGTTGAGTTACACATACGCATACGGTGGTCCCGAGTAATCAGACAACACGCGAATGTAACTGCTGACTAAGAAAAACCTGAAGTAAAGGAAGATAATATAGAACTGCCGATATCAATATCAATACATATAATAAGTCTCTGTCTGTGCATGGAAGATAAATTAGAAAAAATATTATAGGGGGGCTTTATGAACGCAATAGAAACCAAAACAAACTCAGCAACCGATTGCAATGCGGTTTTCTTTTTTGTGTTGAGGTTTGCTCCACTTAACATTTAGGGTTTATTTCATGCCAATCCGTTAATAAGTAAAAAAGTTATATCACTTTAAAAAATCGTACATAGACATTAAAATCTAAAACTGGGTAGATCTAAATTGGTGATTAAGAGGAGACGGGAATAGACTTAATCTTTAAGCTATTTTATAATTAAGCAAACAGGGCAGAAGGTGTACGCTGCCTGATGAGTCTGTTGAAGAAATACCTCTTCTTTCATACACCTTATGTGACGTAAACGAAGTTGCGAGTTCAGCTTGTGCTTAATAAGAACTATACTTGCCTGTTTTTCATAGCAAACCCAAAATCAGTACCATTGCATACAAAATGACCACATGAGAACGGCACATGACAGTTAGCACTGTGTTTGCTGTCATCATAAACTGGATTCTGCGCCAATAAGCTAAAGCAGTCATCTACAACAGGAAAATGGACCATTTTAGAATTCATTCAATCATTCATTCATCGTAGATCATTAAATTTAAATAAATAAATGGTTTAAAAAACCCTAGAAAAATACGCTTTTATAATGCACGAAAATTATGGATCGTTCAAGTTGCCTCTATTTCTGGGCTGAAGTGTAAACTATGTGCTTTTAGTTATATATAATATTTGATTATAAAAGCGTGGGGCGCTGGAACAGAAAAGACATTCCTTTCGGAAGCTGCATGATGTCTTGTCAGATTAAGGCTAAGGTCACATTTATAAAAGCGTGTTTTTCTCGTGTTTTTAAACTATTAATTTACACTGTCACGCTTTTATATATATCTATTGTGACTTTTACTATTATTAATATCATTTTAAATTTCGGAAATGTTTTAACGATGATAGGCTTTAATTGAAATACATAACATACTTACTTGAAAAGTAAAGTAGTTAATCACGCCTACGCATTTTCAACACCCACTTTTGCCAGTTTTTCGTGACGCCCGCGTAATAGGAGCAAACCTATTACCGTTACGAATCTCTATTAGATAATTAATTGGTAGGTCCTTAAAGTTTCGGCATTCCGAGATATTTAGTACAATATGTAGTGATCACGTAATAGGAATACAAACGCTTATATCCCCAAGCGGGTTTTTAACGGTAACCAAAGATATCTCGTTCTCGAACAAGAACTCTACATTTTGCCACTGTTAAAGTATTCCCTTCATGTATCTACTTAATTGCCTGAAAGAAAAGGCGTTCCCTTTGGCAGCATAAACGTTATGCTCTTGTGCGACCTCATGCAGCTTTCATCAGGATTTTTATTATATAATGATTAGTATTAATAGGAATATGCTTACAAAAAAGTCTTTCTAGTTCTAGCACCCCACGCTTTTATAATCAAATATTATAACTAAAAGCACATAGTTTACACTTCAGCCCAGAAATAGAGGCAACTTGAACGATCCATAATTTATTTTTGGGTTTTTTCGTGCATTATAAAAGCGTATTTTTCTAGGGTTTTTTAAACCATTTATTTATTTTATACTTTTTAGTCACAACATTTATACCTTAACTAGATGTGCCCTGCGGCTTCATCCGCGTAGAAGTCGTTATCGCATAAAATCATTACCCTACTTTCGCGCAGTCAGTTAAAAAGTAACCTATGTCCTTCTCTTAAACCCAAACTATCTTCATAACAAATTTCATCAAAATCGATTTAGTGGTTTAGGCATGAAAACGTAACAGACAGACAGACAGAGTTACTTTTGCATTTATAATATTAGTAGGGATTTCTGTATTACATGGTGTTTTGTCTGAGTTCGACTAATGTGAAAATATTTCATTATTACTCTAATACATAGATATACATTTTCTGCAGGTACCTATGTCAATATTTACACTCAATATTTACACTCAATATTAACTTCAATATATAACAGGTTTGTTATAACCTTAAACCCTAATCGTGGTCTAAGCTCATTTCACGACTTTTCTAACAAATCCAAACACAGCTATGATACGATGTTCAATCATGAAGTTACAGTTCATATCTTACGACTCCATCATCAGATCAGTTTGACAGCACCATATTATTGTATTGTTATCAGAACTACAAACATCTGCCAATTTTCATGACGCATTCCTTGGAAAATCCAAGGATCGTAGCGGCTTAAATTAGTTACCTGAGATTCCATTGCATAGTTTTACAAGTCAATTAAAAAAAGGTTTGTTATAACGTTGAAACCTAAGCCTGGTCAAAGTTCATTACAAGACTTTTCTAACGAATCCAAAAACAGATATAATACGATATTCCA
This sequence comes from Miltochrista miniata, assembly GCA_933228765.1. Lineage (NCBI taxonomy): Eukaryota > Metazoa > Arthropoda > Insecta > Lepidoptera > Erebidae > Miltochrista > Miltochrista miniata. The sequence goes on from OW121749.1 coordinate 33,613,659, forward strand.
TCATGAAGTTCCAATGCATATCTTCCGGCTCCATCATCAGATCAGTTCGACAGTACCATATTATTGTATTGTCATCAGAACTACATACAGCTGCCAATTTTCATGACGCTACGATCCTTGGAAGCTGGTTAAATTAGCTACCTTAGATTCCACTTTTTCCATCGAAGTTTCAGTGCCTATCTTCCGGCTCCATCATCATATCAGTTTGACAGTACCATATTATTGTATTGTCGTCAGAACTACATACAGCTGCCAATTTTCATGACCCTACGATCCTTGGAAGCTGGTTAAATTAGCTACCTTAGATTCCACTAGTTTTCTGTGCATATCTTCCGGCTCCATCATCATATCAGTTTGACAGTACCATATTATTGTTGTATTGTCATCAGAACTACATACATCTGCCAATTTTCATGACGCTACAATCCTTGGAAGATGGTTAAATTAGTATCCTTAGATTCCACTTTTTCCATCGAAGTTTCAGTGCCTATCTTTCGGCTCCATCATCATATCAGTTTGACAGTACCATATTATTGTATTGTCATCAGAACTACATACAACTGCCAATTTTCATGACCCTACGATCCTTGGAAGCTGGTTAAATTAGCTACCTTAGATTCCACTGGTTTACTGGGCCTATCTTCCGGCTCCATCATCAAATCAGTTTGACAGTACCATATTATTGTATAATCATCAGAACTACATACATCTGCCAATTTTCATGACGCTACGATCCTTGGAAGATGGTTAAATTAGTATCCTTAGATTCCATTACATTGTTAGTTACATACACGACGACCTAATAAAAGCTTATTAAAATCTTATTACTTGTCGTCTAACTGTCAAACATCATCATCTAGTAAATTCTACAGAAACCTACTTATAAAGCTAGTTTGCCCATTGAGATTTTCCCCACACAAACATAAGGCGCACCGCATTGCAATTTTGTAACAAAATAATTTGTTCAGTAAAATATTTGCGCAATATTATTCAAAGGATTTTTTCTCAATAATGTTCTATAGCTTTTTCTGTCTAAGTGAAATTCAATCAAAAAATCAAGTGGACCAGAAATTCTCAGCATGATGAAAATCAGATACAATAACGGCTCAACAGCTGAGGGTGCCCCTTTAAAAAATACCTTCGTTCCTTGGATTAGGTTCTGATGTCTCGGCGTAGATGTTTTTCTTGTAAATAGCCCACTTAGAATATTGTTCTTCTAACTCTCTTCTATGAAGAAATGTAGTTTTTGTCAACAAGTCAATATTCAGCGGTTGTAAATTAGATACCCATGCTGTATCGTTCGTGAATAAACTTATTACTGGAACAAGCACATAATTACATAATTAATTTTTAATAGTTGTCTATACGTATATTATACCTAATAATAGTTTAAAAAACTAAAAAACACGCTTGTTTTTTTATAGTTTATCTTGGATGTCCGCCATGTTGGATTTAAGTCACCTGACTATTTTTTTTCGTATTCCTGACAGCAAACCCTTTCATTCGATACCCATATCATGTGGGTGGATTTCAAGTAGCCAGTCCGCCATTTTGGAGAGGCCGCCATATTGGATTTGAATGACGTTTTTTAGCTAGTCATGTATTGTCATCAGAACTCAGAGCGTGTGCAAAATTTCAGCGGGACGGGAGGACGGGAAGTGGGTCAAATTAACATTCCAAGATTTTTTTACATACATAGTTACAAGTGAAGCTAATAAAAGCGTGTTAAAAAGGAAAGATTTGATTGATTGTTTGTTTGTTTGCATCGAATAGGCTCCGAAACTACTGAACCGATTTAAAAAATTCTTTCACTGTTGGGAAGCTACACTTTTTGCGGTGAACATAGGCTATATTTTATGCCGTATTCCCACAAGAACGGGAACTACGCGGGTGAAACCGCGTGACGTCCGCTAGTCGTGTACAAAGTTCCATTCATGGTCATATGGTCGGTCATGCCTTTATTCTAGAATAGGTAGGCAGGGGCATAATATACGTAGGTACACGATTCTACTCTCATTTTTGTACCACATAATAGTTGGTGAATTTTTATGTTCTCAGGGAGACTTGATGATGTATAGAATACTTACATGGTCGAAGAAGTTTTCTATGTTCCGGTTTATGATTTAGGATTGTTTTGTAAAAGTATTCCAAAATGTCTTCAGTAGATACCAATAGGTAACCAAAACGAATCTTCAAAGCATCATGTAGTGGATATTTTATAATAACCCTTATGTTCACTGCAAAATGAATATGATGTAAATTTCAACCTCTCTTTAAGTACCAGTATTTATGGATTTATAAGGAAAAAATTGACGCTCCTTTTTAACGTGAGGAAAATCCTACCGACTAAAAACCACACGTAACCCACTTAACAGCCTACGGTTGGGAGCCCCGGGTAAGCCCCTCGGAAGGATACCCCAAGACAAAAAGAAAAACAAAAAGAAATTGACGCTTGTCGGGGCCGTTTCATTAGACCGCTTAGCTAGCGTGCTGAAGAAATATTCCACCATCAACGCTATAACGTCTTGAATTGACGTGATTAGGCTTTATTGCTTTACCTATCTATCGTTATGTTTCAGAGAAGGCCAGTCCGTACTAATGTCGTAGACCGCAACACAGTTCTTAAGTTTTGACAGCTAGCTGCTACCCTAGTAGATCTAGAGGCAGGTGAAAATATACTCAGGAGAACATAAAGAAGTAAACTTAAGTCATTTTTAGGGTTCCGTACCCAAAAGGTAAAAACGGGACTCTACATGAGACTTCGCTGTCCGTCTGTCTGTCTGTCCGTCACGAGGCTGTATCTCAAGAACCGATATAGCTAGAGAGCTGAATTTTTCACAGAAGATGTATTCCTATTGCCGCTGTAACAACAAACACTAAAATCTGAAAGAGAGATGGAGATTAAAAGGGGGTTTCCATACAACAAACGTGATTTTTGCCATTTTTTGGTACGGAACCATCTGTGATTTGACTCGCACTTGGCCGATTTTTTAAGAGACTTCATAATAATCAATAAATTGTGTTGATACTTACCGCTAGCTATAAATATTCCAAAACTCATAGATAAGTCAACGTAATGCTTATGCATGCTAATGAAATAAAGTCCTTTTTCAAATGTCCTCAAATATTTGTCCAATGCCTCTTTTCCTGGCAAATCGTTTATAACCGCCATTTGTTGATAATTATATTTATTTTCACGAACTGCGTTGGCACTTTTGATAAATGTTGTTAATATTAAAACATTTACAAATGTAAATAAAAGCAGTGAAAGAGTAATACTCGATGGTGACGTCATAACTTTTTTTTTAACCCTGTGCTGTATGTTTGAAATTCAGATGGTGAATGATGCTCTTAAAGTACCTACATCAGTTGTTTTATTTCCGGTAAGCCTGGGAATATTTATGAAAAGAATTCAATAGCATATCACATCTATAAGTTTAATAAACTACAGTATAATGTTACAGACAGGTTAGCGTCAGCCGTATTAGTACTGCGTTCGTAACATTGATTATTTATTCTCTCCTTCATAGGCAGAGAATGGCCACTACCTTCACACTCCAAGGAAGGTACCTATACATTGCTCTCACAGATATCGGTAGCTCTAACTTCTTTCAGTGCTCTCTGAAAGAAGTTGTAGAAAACTCAAACACAAAAACAAAATTATTTCGCATAATACCAATAACAAATACAATACATAGGCACTTACAAACTTTTGTAGTACTACTAGTACCACCAGTTCAAAACGTGGTCTACTTGTGAAGAACTGGCAGGAAACTCGACGGGCTGACCCTGACTTCACCGGAGTGGCCCTTTTAGAGTTCAAACCCCTACCAAATGGTTAAGATATTGCCAAAATGTCGCTAATGATGATCCTGAATGATGAATATACTGAGACATACTTCAACGGTGTACCTACTGGTGGCATTCATGAGAAAATTCCGCACCTAAGAAAACCCTATGATTAAACTGATAACGTATCTTTTTTTTTAACGTGAGGGAAAATCCAACTAAAAAACCTCACGTAACACCCAACAGCTTATGGTTGGGAGCCCGGGGTAAGCCCTCGGAAGGATGTCCCAGGACTCCCAACAGACCTACGACTACCACTTCGGCCACTAGGGGGTGGTTCAGGTTCTATCCCGCGTCTTTGGGGGGTTTCGGGTGTGATCCCGCTTCTAAGGGGGGGCGTGCGTGAACTCCTCTTGATTACGTATCATTATGTCAAGGAAATAAATGTCCACAATGGAACCAGGGATCCATACTGTTTAGTGTAAGTTATAAGTTTGTTTGACTTTACTTCCGACGTTGTACACAGCGTCTGACCTCCTAACATCTGACTCGTTACGAAGACATAAAAACCTAATTACATAAATATATTTAACGACATATTACATAGCAAAAATGAATGCATTTAAAAAATTGTTGATTATTATCTCGACTGCCTCGGTGGCACAGTAGTTGCTGTCTATCGTGCTGCCGTTTCGGATTCAAATCCCGGTTCGTACTCGTGGTTTTTTTTTTAACGTAAGGAAAATCCTACATCGATACTATGCCGGACTCGTACGGACTAAAAACCACACGTTTTCTACCTAATGCCTACGGCTGGGAGCCCCGGATAAGCCCTCGGAAGGAGGAACCCAGGATTTCCAACAGACCTACGGTTACCACTGCGGACTCATCTAGGCTGGGGGTTTGGGGGCTATCCCGCGTCTTTCGGGGTTAGGCCCTAAACAACCGTTTAAAGCCTGTTTCTGTAAGGAAGGTGAGCAGGCCCCTCTCCGTCCACATGCCCCCGATCATGGAGGCCGATGGTCTTGGGCGAATCTGCAATTGTTTGATTTGGAGTTTAAATGTTTTCTATTTATAGATAATGTATGCTTATTTAGAAATTTATAAGTCAGTACATTATAATAAGTTGCTTAGATTAGTTTGTGCTAGATGACCTTGTGTAAAATAAAAGTTCCGCAATAATTTATTTACAAAATTTATTTTTAAAATACTATACAAAACCTAAAAATAATTCTCAACAATAAATCGAACCGCAGACGCAACCATAGATCCCCCTACAGCTGTGGCTCGAGAATGACAAGTTCCTCCAAACATCATGCTATCATGGTTCATATAATGCCATGTACTATTTTCATCAACCTTGATAAGGCTATTGTTACCATCCACGCGACGATTATTGTAGCATCCTGCTGCGGTCTGGTAATCCATGAGCTCTTCTATCCAGGATCGTCTCAGGAACTGACCGTGACCGTCTAGGCTGCATAGTGTAACTGAAATAAACAAGAAAGCGGTGAGATCGTTCTCATCAGACCTCCCCTCTCTAACGCGCTTATTGTGAAAGTGAAAGTTCAATCCGATTGACGTTGTCATTTTTGTTTTATTTCAAACTTTGAACAGATGATCCACGTGATCTAGTGACGTAGTTTAATGCAACAGAGTCACAGACTACAGACAAAGTCTCGCCATAAGCCCCTCTGCACTCTATTTTATAGAGAGGGGCTAAAATATTTTAGAACTGAAAATATCGTTGCAAGAAAAAGTCGACATGAATACTGGTCTCTTTATGTTGAGTGCAGTAACGATTGATTCTTCTCCCACATCACGCATAAAATATCTCTCTTTTTCGCATTTCAGCCTGGTCATAGCGTCGTTTTAAATTGTATTCAAATACCGGGGACCATAAATTGCCTTACAGAGGCAGATTTGTATTGGTGTCTTTTTCAGGGAATTTGGATACCTTTAGGTTTGGATACTACGTTGTTTGATCTCCTAACATTAAACCCAGAGGCCCGATTTTTCATACGACGTGAATGCGTGGACGGAAATTTACAGGTGAAACTTCATCTGTCTCATATTTAGAATCGGCAAAATAGGTATGCAACAAAATACTATTCATCCCTAAATTTTCGTCTTCGCAATCAAGTCCTAGGTATAATCAAGAATCAGGCCGCAGAGCTTTCTTTGTCAGTCAGCAGATGGTTTAATTTGCACATTAACTTGGATGCCAAATATTTTGTCTCTTGAAGATCTCTTGAAGATCCTGGATGTAAAGATGCCCATCTTTACATCCAGGATCTTCAAGAGAAGTAGATTAAACTGTCCTTACTTTGTTCCATAACGAGATCAGGAATTCCAAAATCATGATTCGCAATAAACTCGGCTTCGTTATACAGTCTTGCACACAATCTCTCTAAGAGCCGTTTATCTTCTTTAGCGGAAGACAAAACACATCTTCGAGAGAACCGCGCCCCTAACAGGAACAATACTCTGTGGAATACAATGTATAACGAATTACCAGAAGCATAGGGATGCAAAGTAATGTCGCTAATCATCTACATACATAATAGTTACGCCTTTATCCCCGACTAGCGGACTTCACGCGGTTTTACCCGCGTAGTTCCCGTTCCCTTGGGAATACGGGAATAAAATATAGCCTATGTTCACTGCAAAGAGTGTAGCTTTCCAACAGTAAAATAATTTTTCAAATCGGTCCAGTATTTCCGGAGCCTGTTCGTTACAAACAAACAAAAAACAAACCTTTCTCTTTATAATATTAGTATAAATGGGCGAAGACATACGTATATGCCCAGATTTCACCTTTTTAGTTTTTATCCCACGTAATAGATGGTGAGCTGTATTGCCGTGTAAAAATGGACAGGCGCTTGTTGTGACAGGTGTTGAAATTTTTCAAGCCCCTCATAAGGTCTTCAACGTGGCTAAGCGACTGTCATTTTACTATAGGCTTACCGCTTACGCTGAGTCCTCGGGGGTCCACGGGCGGAAAGGTAGGACGAGAACGGGCTATACGGTCATAGCAACCGTGACTAACGGTTTAACGTGTCTTTCCAAGCAGGGAAACGCTCGCAAAGTCAAAAAGTGGTCACCTATCTGAGGACCAGTCACAGCGACAGTCGTATATAGTGCAGAGATCACTTACAGAGCACTGTGTTTGTAGAGAGCACAGAGTTTCTACGAGCGCTTTATCTACAACTAGCGGACGTAACACGGTTTCAAGCGCTAAGTTCCCGTTTTCGTGGGATTACGGGAATAAAATATACCCCCGAATAGTGTAGTATTCCGATAGTGCAAGAATTTTTTAAATTGTTTCAGTAGTTTTGATGCCTATTCGCTACAAACAAACAATCAAATCTTTCCTCTTTATAATATTATCTAGTATGTATCTATAGATTAAAAATAAATCGTTGTACGTACCTGTGTGTAGCGCCGTAACCATAATGAGCACCGTTGAGCACAAAATTAGCACAGGAGAAACGCACTTGACAATGAATATTGCCGACATTCTCATTGACAGGATTTTGTGCTAGCAGGTTCAGACAGTTATCTGCAAGCCAAACAAACAATTCAATAATACAGGGGAATATAATTTTGGGTTTTTATTTTTAGGTAGCAATATAGGAGAAACGTTAGAATTATTTAAAAGGAAGTATTTGTAAAGCGGATTTGATGTCCAGGTTCCTGAAAAAGCCGGAGTTAAGGGTGCAACGAGACCCTGAACATGGTCAAAGGCAGGGGCACGACGACGCAGTGACATTATTTTCGTTTACTTTAGGTGGCATGGCGTGATTAAACTAGTTTTCTTGTAACATCCTGTACAACTATCATCTATCAAATCGGTCTATGGCAGTCCTGGCAGTCATGGCAGTCCACTGCTGGATGTCAGCCTCTTCCGAATGGCGCCACAATACAAAGTCCTGTTCCTTCCGTATCCAATCACTCTCTGCAACCTTTTTCAGATATTCATCAATCATCATCAATCAATCCTCATCAATCAATCCTCATCAATCAATCCTCATCAATCAATCCTCATCAATCAATCCTCATCAATCAATACATATAATAAAATCGTAACTGTCTGTTTGTCTGTACGTTTGTGCACGCTAATCTCAGCAACCGCTCAACCGAATGTAAAGCGGTTTTCTTTATTGCGTTGCGGTTAGCCCCACTTAAAAGGTTACCTGGAAGAAATCTCAGTTAGCGATAAGGCCGCCCATTGTACATTTTAAACTCTGTATTCCATACATGTATATGTTAATTAGTGTACAATAAAGCATATTCTATTCTATTCTTAACATTTAGTGTTTGCTTCATGTCAATTGGTTATAAATAAAAAGTTATATCAATCTAAAGAATAACATATAAATGCAGCGTACGAAGTCGTGGGCAACAGCTAGTATAATATTAAAAATCAACAAAATACCTAGATCCTCTGGAGTTGAATTCAGCGAGTCTGGTTCTGCGCCATAAACATTCCTTAAGTACACATTCCATTTGAAGTACAATCCTTCCAGCTTCTTCCTAGAGTAATAATGAGTTTTCTTCAATAGTTCCATACTGAAAAATGGCAGATTGCTTGACCACGTTGTTTCATTAGTATAAAGGTTAAACACTGAAAATAATTCAATTTAGACATTATCACAGGGCGGAAAGTTCACACAAATGATTCGTTTTCAATTCTGTCACCCACACTATAAAATACGTTGCCTAACAGTGGGCGCACACTAGGCGACAGTCGCGGCGACATGTCTCGTCGGCAGTGTGCGCCTGCATCGGGCGACTTGACGTCCCGACATGTCACCGCGACTGTCGCTGGCGTCTTCGCAACGCGCGAGAAGGAACTTCGATCCAAAAGCTGTCGCCGCGACAAAAGCGCGACAGACGCGGCGACTCTCCTTGCTTGTCGCGGAGTCGCGGCGACATGTCGCCTAGTGTGCGGAGCTTAGAACAAAATTTATGTAATTTGGCGCCCGTAGCTGGTCGCCGCGACATGTCGCCACGATAAGACGCCTAGTGTGCGCCCACTGTAAGTATGTACAAAGCTTGAATGTGTGTGTGACCACTATGGTTAAGCCACAGACTTACAATAAGTAGCAGACAAAGCATTAGAGATTGAAAAGTACGCCAAAACTAACACATATAAAAACCACACACACTAACGCAACTACAGGGAAGGAGTTAGCCGCCTAGTTCAATAAGATTTATTTATATGAAATAAGAGTATCTTAAAATACCTCTTTTAAGGTTCTGTAGCCAAATGGCAAAAAACGGAACCCTTATAGATTCGTCATGTCTGTCTGTCTGTCCGTCCGAATGTCACAACCACTTTTCTCCGAAACTATAAGACCTATGCACTTGAAACTTGGTAAGTAGATGTATTCTGTGAACAGCATTAAGATTTTTAAATATAACTAAAAAAAAGCAGTAAATTTTGGGGGTCCCCATACTCAGAACTGAAACAAAAAGATTTTTTTTCATCAAACCCATACGTGTGGGGTATCCATAGATAGGTCTTAAAAAATGCTATTGAGGCTAAAGCACCTTTAGATAAAAATGATGTTACAAAATATCATTTTTTTCAAAGACGTATTATAATATAGACACGTCATGTACGAACATCACGGCTTTCAAAAACGGCAAATATTTTATACATTCAAAAAAAGAATTTCTATGAAATTATCTATGATAGCATGTATGGAAATTAAGGCAATTGCCTGACTTTTTTGTTACCATTTTTCAGTGTTGATAACGTATCTATAGTTTTCATATATCATTGATTTTTTTCTAAAGGTGCTCCCTCACCGGGAGCATTCGCGCGTAATGTAATGTTACGAGTCGAGAATTACAGCCAGTGTGGGAGGTGAACCGAGCATTGCAATGCGCACCTTGTAATGATACAAGACGAGGTTACAGCAGTGAAGCAGGTGATCCGAGCATTGCAATGCGCGCCTTGTAATGATACAATGTGTAACGTCTTGATCCAACTCGTAACATCAATGCGCTTTTTTTGTTGCGGCTGGCCGGCCGCACACTGGTCCGTATTATAAATAGGTGGACATATTATCTAAGATGTCAAACGCTTTTGGGAAATAATAGTAGTACGAGTACGAATTTCAGGTTAATTTTGCAATCCAATATGGCCGCCGCGCCACTATTGTAAAATTTCATGTTGGATATCGTTTATGGGGTTTTTTTGTATGCTGAGTACGAATTTCAGGTTAATTTTGCAATCCAATATGGCCACCATATGAAATTTTACAACGGTGGCGCACCGTTGTAAAATTTCATGTTGCATATCATATAAGGGGTTTTTTGGTATGCTGAGTACGAATTTTGGGTTAATTTTGCAATCCAATATGGCCGCCGCGCCGAATTCACAAAATTTCATGATGGGTATCGTTTAAGGAGGATTTTGGTACGCTGAGTACTAATCTCATGATAATTTTGCAATCCAATATGGCCGCCGCGCCGAAATCACAAAATTTCATGATGGGTATCGTCTAAGGGGTTTTTTGGTATGCTGAGTACGAATCTCATGATAATTTTGCAATCCAATATGGCCGCCGCGCTGATATCACAAAATTTTCGTGATGGGTATCGTTTAAGGGGTTTTTTGGTATGCTGAGTACGAATCACATGATAATTTTGCAATCCAATATGGCGGCCGCGCAGAAATCACAAAATTTCATGATGGATATCGTATAATGGGTTTTTTGGTATGCCGAGTACGAACTTTGGGTTAATGTAGCAATCCGAGATGGCAGTCGCGCCAGCGTTGCAAAATTTCATGTTGCATATCGTAGAAGGGGTTTTTTGGTATGCTAAATACGAATTTTAGGTCAATTTTGCAATCCAAGATGGCCGCCGAACCACCGTTGTAAAATTTCATTTTGGATATCGTGAAAGGGGTTTTTTGGTATCTCAGCATACTGACAGAAATCTCGCAACAATGGCGCGGTGGCCATATTGGATTGCAAAATTAACCTGAAATTCTTACTCAGCATACCGAAAAACCCCATAAACAATATCCAATATGAAATTTAACAACGGTGGCGCGGCGGCCATATTGGATTGCAAAATTATCATGAGATTCGTACTCAGCGTACCAAAATCCCCCTTAAACGATACCCATCATGATATTTTGTGATTACGGCGCAGCGGCCATATTGGATTGCAGAATTATCATGTGATTCGTACTCAGCATACCAAAAAACCCCTTAAACGATACCCATCATGAAATTTTGTGATTTCGGCGCGGCGGCCATATTGGATTACCAAATTATCATGTGATTCGTACTCAGCATACCAAAAAACCCCTTAGACGATACCCATCATGAAATTTTGTGATTTCGGCGCGGCGGCCATATTGGATTGCAAAATTATCATGTGATTCGTACTCAGCATACCAAAAAAACCCTTTAACGATACCCATCATGAAATTTTGTGATTTCAGGGCGGCGGCCATATTGGATTGCAAAAGTATCATGAGATTCGTACTCAGCGTACCAAAATCCCCCTTAAACGATACCCATCATGAAATTTTGTGATTTCGGCGCGGCGGCCAAATTGGATTGCAAAATTATCATGTGATTCGTACTCAGCGTACCAAAATCCCCCTTAAACGATACCCATCATGAAATTTTGTGATTTCGACGCGGCGGCTATATTGGATTGCAAAATTATCTCTTAGTCTTTCTGTTCCCGGTTTCCATTTCGGAGTTTCCAGTTCTATGATCCGATTCAAAATCGCAATAAAAACCATTTCTGCTAATTAAAAAAGTTAAAATATTATAAAATATATAATTGTATAAAAAAGTTTTGCACCAATTTTTTTAAAACCTTCTCCTGACAGAAACAAACACAACAAAAAAGAATTAGCGAAATCGGTCCAGCATTTCACGCGTGATGCCGTGACCACGGAAATCGGGCTTCGTTTTTATAATATTTTATTATAAAGTGAAAAAAGACAACTTGGCCCCGACGGGACTAATTTTTATATATTGTATACTCAATACCATCGAAGATTACAGGCATTATATTAAAATGCAATTCTGAACTAATTAAATGCTGATTCACAGTTTTCCACCCTTATTTTTATGTTACCATTAAATTTAATCTTGAAAAGAAGTGCCTGAGTTTGGCCCCTACATTAATGAGAGGTATCTAATACGTCAAACTGCAGCATCGGCAGCTTAAACCTTTCAAAAACCAGGCGGACGTCATTTTTTTTAAAATGTCATGTATAGTGTTGCTATACGTGTAGAAACGAGATAGCAGCATTCACTAACCCCTTAGAGCGAGCGGAATGGAAAGACCAACGCACACAAACATAATTAATGTTTCGTCTGCTACTTATTGTACGTCTGTGGGTTAAGCAAACGTTCCCTCAAAATACACTTCAACTATATGACAGCTGTGGCGGGAGGTTGGTGGGGACAGCTTGCACAGTGGGGGACAGGGAGTTGCCTATCTGTATGTAATACAATCTTTGATTTTATATTACCAACAATAATTTTGCCATTAAAAAAATTTTCGAATGCTGTACAGTCATCATACAGATAAATATACATTTGAAGGATGATAGGGCTTACTAAAAAGAAAATTCTGTTTTGCAGTTATCCAGTAGCATTGCTGTCATTAAGCATAGTTAAAGGCCTTATACCTTATATTATGCTTATGGGTGGCTAAAAAATACAGCACGTGTAGTTACAACTTACGCCTGTTCATATTACGCGGGACACAATACAAATGTTAAAATTCTGACGTATCTTATGTATCTACCTAATCGGGGATAAAGAAGTGAATAAATGATACACGTTCGTAATAAACACGAGGATTCTAACTTCGATCCAGATGCTATAAAATTTATCAAAGCTATGCACTAAGGAGCTTGGACCCTAATTTTCTTTCTGTACTGTATAATTACATACAAGTACCTACACTATACTCTGTTGGGAGTCCTGGGACATCCTTCCGAGGGCTTACCCGGGGCTCCTAACCATAGGCTGTTGGGGTTTTTTAGTCGGTAGGAGTCCGGCATAACATCCATGAGGATTTTCCCTCACGTTAAACAGAAAAAAAAGTACACTATACTTACAACCCACGTGTGATTTGTCTTGATCTGGTAACTTTTCTATGTGTATTTTAGCTTTTGCCGAGAAGTATCCTAATACCTCATCATTCAGCTTTATAAGTCGTTCCAAACGAACTTGTTTCCGGGCGGGAAGATTGCGTCCTTTCAACTGCACCGTTCTTCTCAAATTAACTAAAAAAATAATAAAAAAATCCAAGTGACACGAGAAATAAACTCAATAAATATCTGTATTGAAATACAAACGTGATTGACGTTGGTGAGGAGGCGCACGTGCTGAGTGGCGAGTGAGGTCTTGGCCACGACACTCGAAAAAGAAGGCAGAGGGAAAAGCATAAGTAGTAATAGTAGATGCTTAGGATAGAGAGAGAGATTTTTCGCCTCATCGCCATGACCTCATGTGTTAGTCAGCACCACTAACAGGTGAAACTGACTCGGGTTTCGATCTTGGTAGAATACTTCAGTACACATCACAACTTACCATTAATCAAATATAAACCAAAACAAATGTTCAAATCTGCTAGGTTTTTATGTGAGCTCATGAAATCCACTGTTTTCTCCAACACCAATAAGTAATGTTCCAGATTCATTTTCATCGGTAAATCATCAATAATTTCCATCTCTTTATAATTGTAAGACGCCTCGAATGTTGATTCGATACTTATTAATAGCACCAGCGTTTTGAAAATCCATGAATATTTTGTTGATACCTTTTCATAAGATATTGAGAGCATATTGAATACCATGTTTTGTATTAACTCTTTACAGAGATGTTTCAACGTCTATGTTCAAATCAATACTGACAGCTATATCTTCGATACAATTGTATTTATTTTCAGTTAGTATTTGTAAATATGTATAGGGAACAGTACATTGTTATAAAGTGTTGTATTCTTTGTCTGCAAGTTATTCTTTGTACACAAAACATAATTATCTTCTTTGTATATTGTTGGTGTCAATCCCATAGAGCCTATTGAGAGACTTCGCTGTTTATGTTAGTTCTACAGGTTTTATTAAAATGTCTGTGTCCTTATTTTTTTCTACAGCCTTCTACACAGCTGGGGAAGGGAGAGAGACATTAAAGTTAAAAAAATTGCCTTACGGAAATTTATTTTCCAGAAGTTGCCAGCTCTCCTCACCATGAGAAATTATTTGAAATTGACTGACCCTTGCAACTTCGTTTACGTCATATAATAGAGAGAGAGAGCGAGAAAAAGGTGTATGAAAGGAGATGTATTTCTTCATCAGACTCATAGAAAAAGGTGAAACTACCCTGTTTGGTGAATCATAAAAAAGTCACGTCAGTTATTACCTTTCCGCCCTTTGATTCCAAAGCACCGTAGAATTCTAACGAAGGTTTAAATGACTCTAATTTCTGAACTAGGAAACCCATAATATTGAAATTTATATGGAACATTTTTTAAAGAAGGTACTTTCTTCCTGACGCCAAAAAAATAATGTTGAGAAATTACAACTGAAAACCCATTTTATCTTTCATTCTCTCTCCCAAAGCAACCGCGAAGGATATCGGTGTCAAAAGTATCCTAAAGCCTTCCTCGGATCTTAAGCTCAAATTGTGCCAAGTATCGTTCAAATAAAGGCAATAGGCTCACCACCTATTACGTGGGACATAAAACTGTAAGGTGAAATGTGGGCGTATACTATGCCTCTGCCTACCCCTTCGGGGATAAAGGCGTGACTATATGTATGTATGTATGTATCATACAAATTGATTTTTAGTTTCGACGTGATACTTATTTGGGATACAGAAAGACAGATACATATTTTTTTAAATTACATTTTGGGCTTCAGTATCGATTATAAAATGCAATAATTTTTTTATAAATATATTTCATGAACAGATTTTCCCGAACAGCGGCAGGGAGATCCGACGTTGAGGAGAAGAGACGGCAACTTGTGGCTGATCTTAAAGGGGCCCTGGACCGCATTTCCCAATGGGGATCCGAAAATCTGGTTGACTTCAATGCCTGTAAAACACAGGCGTGTGCCTTTACAGCAAAAAAATACGATTTCCTACCCTTACCCTCTCTTCAGGATACAACGATTTCACTTGGGTTCAATCTGGACATCCGGCCCGAGCTCAATCACAAATATTATATTTAGCGATGTATTGGGCTGGCCTCAAGAAAATTAGGAGTCCTAAACAAGGTGAAGCGGTTCTTTGCGCCAAACCAGAGATGTCTGCTGTACAAGACGCAGATACGTCCTTGCGTCGAATACTGCTCTCACCTTTGGGACGCATGGTGCTATTCGCATTATCAACTGCCAGGAGGTGACGGAAAGTCTGGAGCCGTTGGCGCAGCGAAGAACTATTGCGTCTTTGGCTGCATTCTATCATATCTATCACAGTGAGTGTTCTGAAGAACTCTTCAACCTAATCCCACCCTCTCCTTTCCGATCCCGAACAACGCGTGCTGGACAGAGGTGCCACTCTCACACAGTGGAGAGAATCTTCGCTAGAACTGAACGATTCAAAAGATCGTTTCTTTAATTATTGTGTGACCCATAAAAACCTGGAACGACCTGCCTGCGCACGTGTTTCTCTTTCTTACAATCCTGGGTTCTTCAAGCGGAGCGTGAAGAGGCACATCATAGGGCCGCCAACTTGAGGACCGCTTTCTATAGACTTACAGACTAGGACGGTGGCCCCCAATCGCTAGATGTCGCTTTGACTTTCCATCGGACGGCGGCATCATTTTGTATTAATCAAAAGTTTTATTATTATGTATACATGACGCCCATCGTTACTTACTATCATCACAGCTTATATGGGTGTTCAGACTTTCATGGTCACTAACACTAGATATTATTAGAGTTAACGGGATATTTACCATGTCTTATTGAGTTTTTCGATATTTCGGCGCTGTTGCAAGCGCCATGATCACGGAGGAACTGAAGTATTAAGGATTACTCCTTAATACTTCAGTTCCTCCATGACAGATAAGATCGCCAATATTCTTAATACTTACGTATTAAGGATATTGGCGATCTTATCTGTCACTCCCTTGAAGTACGGTAAAAATGTTGGTTGTCTTTGCCAATACTTCAGTTCCTCCGTGATCATGGCGCTTGCAACAGCGCCGAAATATCGGAAATACTCAATAAGACATGGCAAATATCCCGTTAACTCTAATAATAGTGTTCGTTCTCACAGCAGCATCGGGAGCATTCGTATACAATAACGTGTCATGTTTAACGGGGTCGGCATTACGAGAGTAGCACCTTTGGTATTGTAATCATAGCGAAATAAAAATTTTTCAATAAAAAATAAAACCGACTTCAAGCAAATCCTGAAAAATAAAATTTACTTAGTACAAAGTAATATGTTTTTTGATTTATCATATTTAATTCAATATCATATTGAAGTCGGCGCCAAGTAAACCCATAGTTTTATGTAGGTATTATATTGATGGCACCAACTTCAATATTATATTGAATTAAATATGATAAATCAAAATACATATTACTTTGTACTAAGTAAATTTTATTTTTCAGGATTTGCTTGAAGTCGGTTTTATTTTTTATTGAAAATTTTTTTTTCATCATTTTAAGTGACGGGTGAATCGAAAAATATATCTATCTAGGTGAAAGTTCTCATCAATACAAATCAATCAAGTACAAACACAAGGTAGCTGCTGTAAATCGTTAAGGAATTACCTCGACTGTCTTTCGGTTCCATCATCAGATCGACTCCAGACATTCATTAAATTGTAGTACCTTTAAGCACTAAATTAAAAAGTTAACAAACGCACTAGTTGTCGCTACAATTTTCGGTGGTTGCCTTCGATTTCTCCTGAATCCCATCATCAGATTCTGACCTGGTGAAATTGGGACCACTTCAGCAGTGAACTCTATACAACAAAAGCAGATTTGAAATTCGTCTATAATTGACGGAATATCGGTGAACATACATAAAACATTGAGAACTTCCTTTTTTTTAAGTCGGATTTATCAATCTAAGTGTAAAGTTCTCATCAATACAAATCAATCAAGCCCAAACACAAGGTAACTGCTGTAAATTGTTAAGGAATGTCCTCGACTGTCTTTCGACTCTATCATCAGATCGACTCCAGACCTTCATTAAAATGTAGAACATTAAAGCACTTAATTAAAAAGTTAACAAGCGCACTAGTTGTCCCTACAATTTTCGGTGGTTGCCCTCGTTTTCTCCTAGATCCCATCATCACATCCTGACTTGGTGAAAATGGGACCACCTCAGAAGTAAACCCTATTCAACAAAAAAAGAAATTTTGAAATCCGTCTATAATTGACGGAAATATCGCTTAACATACATAAAAAAAAATACATACAGACGAATTGAGAACCTCCTCCTTTTTTTGAAGTCGGTTAAAAATCCTGAATCTATGGTTGTAATATATCTTCCTTGCGTACGTTAGCTATACCTACGCATTTAAAAATACCCATCTGATGACTACCTCGACTACTAAGTACTACTACTTTTATGTTTTATGGTTACCTCTGTGGCGCGGTCGGTAGTGATACCGCCCGCGGCACTGGAGGTCGAGGGTTCGATTCCCACCGGAGACAATGATTTGTGTGACCCATAAATGTTTGTCTCATGAGTCTGGGTGTTTCTATGTATAATAATGTATGTATTTGAAAAGTAAATAAGTATTAATATCCATGGTCTTGATACCCATAACACAAGCAGGTTATTCCTAGCTTACTTTGGGATCAGATAGCGTTGTGTGAAATGTCCGTGAATATTTATTTATTTATTTATCTCACTACCCCATCACATCAAATTTAAATAAGTACTAATGTTTGCTTATATCTATGCTCAATGCTCATGCAATATTTGTATATCTATGTGTAGACATAGGTGTATTGGGTCCCACGTGATAGGAGACACATTACCGGTTTGGTTACAAAGTGATCCTATAAGGGTTCCATTTTTCATTTTGAGATACGAAACCCTTATAGGATCACTTTCTCTGTATGTAGTGAATGCGTGGAGGGTGTTAATTTGTAATTAAGAGCGTAAACTCGGTTTTCAAATTTCTTTACGATCGTAAGAAATCAGCGCGGCGCGGCGCACAGCCGTATAGTGCCAATTGTTGCTACCAACAAGTTTGATACTTTTGTTTTCCTTGATGTATTACCGGTGTCATATTCTTAGTCTAAGCGTTCAATCTTTTAATTTAATTTTTATGTTAGTAATATTAGTTAATAATTTAGGTATTTAAACTTTCATGGTCACTAACACTATTATTAGAGTTAACGGGATATTTACCATGTATTATTGAGTATTTCCGATATTTCGGCGCTGTTGCAAGCACCATGATCACGGAGGAACTGAAGTATAGGCGGTTGAAAGCGAAAGTCTCAGCACATATATCGATCTACCCTCCTTCGCAGTCGTTTATTACGCGTTACACCACTACCACTGGTCTCACTTTCGTTTTCACTAACTCGACGTTCACGACACACAACGCTCACCGTGTCTACTCGCGGTTTAGTATAGAACTGTTTATGGTTATTTGTACACAAACGAACCACTGGATGCCAGACGCACGGCAACTGAAACCCATCCTCCCGATTGAAATTCTTATACTTTTTAATTTCAATCGCTTCTCTAACCATTCTCGGTATATAGTGACGTTCAGTTGAGAGCATCTTAGGGTTATGTAACTCAATCCAATGGTTTGTGCCGGACTCCAACAGGTGTTCAGCGACTGCAGACTTTTGTGGTTCGTTATTTTTGACTGCCCTAATGTGTTCTTTGATTCGGCACGTCACCGTTCGTTTTGTTTGGCCTATATACGAACTACCACAACTACAGTCAATCTTATACACTCCCGGCCTGTCCAGTGGAAAACTGTCCTTAGGTGTACGTAGGCACTGCGATGGGTTTCAGTTGCCGAGCGTCTGGCATCCAGTGGTAATATCAACTTGTGTCCTCCCCCATTTTATCACTGCAGGGAAGACTTCATCCTGTCCTGGAGATTTGAGGGACTTAAAGCTGTTAATTACCCATTCAGTTTTTTGTAAGTTGACAGAATAGATTGGAATAGGTCTTGCGAGCTCCCACTGGACTTCTTCTGTGGATACGTTTTCCACCAGCCACATGAGTGTCTGCAGCAATTGGCATTCTGGGAAGTGCGTTTGTATCAAAATACTCTCGGCTTCTTTTTATGATAGTTACCGTTAGTAGAATGATGTAGTGGTAATTTATATATTATTTATTTATTGTTTTCGAGTAATTAAGTGATTTGGTCATTATATAATGTTAATTTGCCTTTGAAAATGCCGAAAGGTTCCACCAAGTGCCATGAATCAACAGTATAAATAATTATTTTCATGTGTGGGTCAGGCCGCCGCGCCTTCAGGTTTCTTTATAGATACGGACAGTTCTGTCCCTTGTTTGGCTAGTATTAGTCTGACTCTATCAGAGGTTTCTACTTGGTACTTTTGTATCTCAGTCGCTACTTGTATTTTGCTTTAGCGGCTTTATAGCCGTCCCAATCCTGGTCTGGTTCCTCACAGGTGTTCCATAATTACCACTTATGAAAATGGTGTGTTAATATGTTATTATCAATACCACACGAATAGTGACTACCTGCCTTGCGTATAATACCTACACCTACGCTGTTCGTGAAGAAAGTAGTGCAACTGTATAAGCTTATAACTTGGTCAGTTTTCGTTAGTTTCATTTCAATTTTTTTATACAGTATTTTGAAGCGAAACTCTAGTCGGGGTGTCTGAGCTTTGCACTACACAAAAGTTCACGTTGTATATCGACCATAAATATTTATATATATTATATTATACGTCACAAAGTACTAAGATTGTTTGGTCACGCTAGAATTTGACTATTTTTGTTCATTTTTTCGTATTCAAAAATGGAACATCGAGCGACATGACCACTCTCTGAGAGCCTCTCGGCGGTACTAAATCGTATTTGTTCGCGTATCTGCATTTATAGGGGTTCACAAAATACTTTGTAAAAAAAATCTGTATCTAGTTACTTAAAAAGAAATATTTTTATTGTCAAAGGAGAAGTTCTGACATAATATTACATAATTATCATAATGATTTAAACTACAGAAGCTGGTGAAAAGACTACTTTATTTTGGTGAAATTTCTCAGTATTTGAGTAAACTTTACAGTCATTTATCTCTAAAAATAGGTACCTACCTGATATCAGGTTATTCTACAAACAGATAGCTAACGCCCTTTGCAATTCCTTCGTATCCCTTGTTTATTAAATTTATCAGTAATTTGACATGAATTAAAGGATCGAAATCTATGCAAATCGTACGATTTGAAAAACCTGTTTCACTTTCGTTGATATTAACCATATGTAATCCGTTGTTAGGTAAAATATGTTTTATGAAACGTTCAGAGAGCTAAATTTAATAAGTATGTAAGTGAATACCATGTTTGTACGATAAATATTTAATGACTTTAAATGCAATGAAAAGTATGGTTTCTGAGCAATATGTGGCGCGAAATATGTTAGCCCTCTTAACACCATTTATTCAAGTCTACAGCCCCTTGAGGCCGTAAAGAAATCAAACTTCTTAAGTTAACGCGAAAGAAAGTTTCGGCCGCTTATTTCGCAAAAAACATATGTTCCCGATGACCTAGAACTATGAAATTTTTCGGTGGACTCGATCTTGATCGGTTTTCTATAAACAAATATGACTTCAGTTGATAATTTACTAACTTTAGAAACAATAAAATTTTGTGTTCGATGCTCTTAAACTATGTGGGCAAAGTTGTTAAATGCGGTAGTTCATAAAATATACATACATATAGTCACGCCTTTATCCCCGAAGGGGAAGGTAGAGGCATATTATATGCCCACATTTCACCTTTAAGATTACGTGGGACAAAATCTTAAATGTGAAATTTCAACACGGCAATACGGCTCACCAGCCGTATTGCCGTGTTGAAATGGACAGGCGCAGGTTGTGACTGCCGGCTGTTGGAATTTTTCAAGCCACCCCATAACGGCATTCAACTTGGCTTAATGACTGCCGTTTTACTGGCAACCGGGACCAACTGCTTAAAGTGCCTTCCGAAGCATGGAAGCGCTCAAATAAATGTCACAAAGTGGTCACATGGGTGGTTACCCATCCAAGGACCGGCCATAGTAGGTAAATGTTGCTTACTGCAGTGATCCTTAACTCCATAAAAATCTATGAAATATTTTATATCACTGATATTACTCATTGAATTGACGCCAGATGGGGTGAAAAGCTTCTGAGTGGTAGCCGTGTACCGGGATAAACAGTGTGCATAGGGCTCCCGACACACGATAGAAAGAGGTTGCGAGAACTTCCTAAATGTACTTAGGTGGCGCAAGACCGAATGTTGTGGAGATGTTTTGGGGAGGCCTATACCCAATAAGGGGTGTAAATCAGCTGAGATGATGATGACGGTGGCAGACTCTACTCTACATATTCGAAATATTTTTTACAATGAACCTATAGGTACTACCTTTATAAATTAGTTAGTTGCTAATTTTATCTAAACGGCTCTAATAAACATCATAATAATGTAAGTTCTACATAACGACCATTAAAACCACAAGCACATGTCCAAATAGTTTATTTTTATTTTATTATGTAACAACGTTTCATCTTCTTTCTGTAATGTTCTAAATATTTACAATAAATATTATTCTATAGAGTACAATCACGTGACAGATTATAAAATAACCTATTTCATGACATATCATCACAAAACACAATGGCGTCATCACCATTTATCTACGAAAATATCTAGATGCACAATTTCAAACAATAAACTTAATTATTTAGGATATAAAAAACCCGACTGCGAAGTAAACATACAACTGAAAAGTAAAAAACAAGCTCTACATTTCTTTTGTGATTTTCTTTAGCTACTTACTGTTTTACTTTGTCGGCAACATTTGCTGGCGGGAAGAAGCTATGTCCAGCGAGTGGTGGTTTACAAAATAGTTACTTGTTCCCATAGCTTGATCCCGCCTGCAAATGTTGCCAACAAAGTAAAATTTTAATTTTAATTATATTTTTGATCATATTTCCGGTGCTACTCAACCGATTGCAATCAAACAAATGTAAGAATTTAAGTCTGACTAAGACCTTATAAACACATACCTAATACCGCATAAAAATCGGTTCAGTAGTTTTGCGTTCATCGCAGTCAAATAATTATAACGCCAAAAGTCCGCCATTTTGATTTTGTTAGGAATTTTATTACACTTGGTGTCCCTCACCGACACGACGAATCAAATGACACCTTGTATTTCAAAATCCGTCAAACCGTTTAGGCTGTAGCGCGAAAAAATATCAAGCTTTACATTTTAGCGCCAAAAGTCTGTCATTTTGATAATTTAGAAATTTTAATAAACCTGGTGTCACTCACACATCACGACAAATCGAATGACACCTTGAATGTCAAAATGCATCAAGCCGTTAGGCCGAGGCCGCACTTGCAGTTATCGTGGCGGTTTCTAACCTCAAAATGTCAAAACATTGACTTGATTTCATTGATTTTGACAGTTTGATGACATTTTGAGGTTAGAAACCGCCGCGGAAAAACGCAGATGCGGCCTCGCACTTAAGGCTGTAGAGCGTGGATGAAAAAAACAACGTTTTCATTTTAGCGCCAAAAGTCTACCATTTTGCTTTTTTAGAAATTTGAATGTACCTGGTGTCACTCACAAATCACGACGAATCAAATGACACCTCGCATGTCAAATCCGTCAACCGTTCAGGCTGTAGGACGTGTCAAAGAATTGGACAGACATACATACATACATTCTCTCAAAAAACATTACCCTCCTTTCTTCGGAAATGTCACCAATTATACATACGCAATTACAGTAATGACTAAACGTATTTTTTTACAAACTCACCCTCACGAGTGTGACATAAAGTTGTATTTTCAAACTATATAACATGTTGTCAAAATGAGCGCACAATTTGAAATTGTGTGCTCATTTCTTGCGGACTGTTTTCAGATACTGAATGTGTATCTTGGGTTTTTTGTATTTCAATAGTCTTCACTGATTTATAAACAGTATTCGGAGTCATACAGAACCCCACATGGTTTACGTAATAATTGTCCTCCAGTTACTTTGTACCCTGTATTCTGTTTTACAAAGGCAAAGGAATACTATAGCCAAGGTAGGTGCCCGAAACAACCAGCTTCATCCAAGCTGCTGACAGTGCGGTTAGATGGCAGAGTTTAATGCCCAAACTAACTAAATAATAAATAATTTTAAAAACTAAAAAACACGCTTTAAACACGAATGAAATATCCATGTCATGGGGGTGCATTTCAAAAAGCCAATCCATCCATCTGAGATGTCCGCCATGTTGGATTTAAATCACATGACTATTTTTTTTGTATTACTGACAGCAATCCCTTTCATTTGATACCCATATCATGGAGGTGCATTTCAAATAGCCTGTCCGCCATCTTGGACGTCCGTTATATTGGATTTAAGTCACGTGACTATTTTTTTCGTATTCCTGACAGCAAACCCTTTCATTTGATACCCATGTCATGGGGGTGGAGTTCAAACAGCCTGTCCGCCATTTTGGTGAGGCCGCCATATAGGATTTGTAATGAAGTTTTTTAGCTAGTCATGTATTGTCATCAGAACTCAGAGCGTGTGCAAAATTTCAGCCTGATCGAAGGACGGAAAGTGGGTCAAATTAATATTCCAAGATTTTCTTACATACATAGTTACAAGTGATGCTAATAAAAGCGTGTTAATAAAAGTCAATAAATAGAGTGAATCATTGACACGATAGAAAAAGATTCTGTTTTGATAAAGTAAATTAATTATGACTCGAAAATTTATTTCTCAGATAAGCATACGAGGGTGTTTAATGAATCTTTGGACGTCTTAATGAAACAGCACAAGGTAGTACATATTGACTTCAAATACCTTCTAATTTATACTCTAAGCTTCCAACATATTATTAAGTACCTATTAAGAAAGGCGAATGACCGTGTTAGGTATTATGTCTTAAATTGGGTAAAGTCCAGCACTGGTCTGTCTCCAACAAAAACCAGAATTGTCTATGGTCTGGTCCCCAGACTTCCCGGCAATCTCTGACTACCGCTGCGGTCTGCGAAGATTTATGTTATGAATAGTTTGAGGTAAAATCCCCCAATCCCGAATTATCTTTAAATCTCTATTTATAAATAAAGCTAATTCAAAAATAATTCTCTAATATAAATCTTATAACTGAAGCCAACATAGTGCCTGCAACAGCCGTGGTATGTGCATTACACGAGCCTTCCCAAATCTGTAAATCTAACCTCATGAAAACCCAAGATATATTGTAAGGAATCTTGACAACAAGTTTTCCATCAGTCGGTCTAGTTACGTTGAAACACCCAACGTCAGTTTGAAAATCCAGAAGTGAGTCCAGCCATGACCGGCGCATAAATTGTGTGTGGCCTTCCATGCTACACAGAGTCACTGAAATGACAAATAATCCATTATAATAATGAGGCAAATGTATATCTATACCTGGAAAAGGTCGGAGGCTGGGATGTGGAAGGCGCAGGACCGTTGAAAAAAATATTTTGAAAAGCAATTAGTATGCTGACTCGATCACAAATTTTAATGTGAAAAAATTTTTAGTCGCCAAGACATAATATTGTGAAAGAATTTGACGGCCGAGGGTAGTGTCTCGGTGGTACAACGGTTAGGGCATCTGGTCCGGGAAAACCAGAAGACGCAGGTTCGAGACCAAAAATTATTTCACATTAAAATTTGTAAATTGGGAAAATCCTACATTTAGCAGTGGACTGCCATAGGCTGATTTGATTGGTTGATTGATATCTATAACTGTGACTGATTGAGCATAGCTCATACTTTTAAGAGATTTGGCTCGCATATCATAGAGAGATAGTTATTATGATGACGTAAGTGTCCATAAATGTTAATTTTATTTATTGCTATCGGATGTCACGCGGTTATACCCGCGTAGCTCCCGTTCCCGTGGGAATACGAACCTATGTCACCCGGCGATAGTGTTGCTTCCCAAGAGTAAAAGAATTTTTAAATCGGTGCAGCAGTTTCGTAGCCTATTCGATGCAAACAAACAAACAATCAAATCTTTCCTCTTTATAATATTAGTAAAATATATTTGTGTGAATCAATCAACTTACTATGTTCCATAACGATATCTGGAAGTCCCAAGTCATGATTGGCGATGTATTCAATTTCATTATACATTTTCGAACATAAACTGTCTATAATTTCCTTGTCATTTTCCGTCGGTAGAACAACGCAGCCCCTCCAATATCGAGCAGCCAGCAAAAATAATACTCTGAAAACGCAGCCCGGTATTACCAAAAATATTTTTCAAGGAAGAACATAGAATAGTGGACGAGACTCTATCATTCATGAATGATGGAACCTGCTGCTATAGCTACTTTTCCACAATATTGATTTATAAACCTGTTAGATTTTCCCTTACGTAGGTTATAAAGTGAATTGTTACAATTGACAAAGGATATATTCAAGATTTGAAATTATTTCCGAAATAGTTACAGTCATTTACTCGTAACTACAAGTTCAGTATAATTAATTTTGGTTTATAGAAATTCGGAGTAGAATTAACTGTCTCATGAAAATAAAAGCTACCAAGCTTCAGCATTCAGGTCATTCAAAAGATGAATTGTGTGAGATATTCCTTGCGTTTTCTTCCAGTCAGTGTCGAGACTGGGACATGGGTCCCAATGCGTATAGATTCTTTAGGAATTTGAAAAAGTGCCTAGTAGAGTCGACTGGTGACCCAAGGGTTGGCAGTTTTCACTCTGATTTTTTTCCTCAGCGAATAGGTATTGTTATTCAAAGGGGGAATGCTGCGTCTTTTGGGAACAATGCTACGGGGGCTTTGTTAAGGTTTAGTTGAGATAGTAATAATGTGAATATAAAAAAATGTAATAATTATGTTTTTCATTGTAATTTTTAACAAAAAATGTATTGTGTGAGAATTGTAACAGTAAATGTATTGTGTATTTGTAATACATTACCTTTGACTTATGCCATAGCCGTGGTTGCTACCTTTCGATACCAGCGCTATGCAGTTGTAAGGTACATGGCAATGACTCAATTCGTTGTTGACGTTGATTGGATTCTGTGCAAGCAACTTCAAGCATTGATCTATAACAGAACATACAAAATTACTTATTTTATTCATCCCAGATCCAGGACGCACAATTTATTAAAAAAAAAAGACATTGTAGATATAAAAACTTGGTTATAGCTTTACAGGGACAACATTCTTACCAACCTGAGCTACCGTATAAACGGGTACAACTTGAATTTCTTTACTATTATAATTAAAGTGAAGGTTAGTTTAGCAACAAAATATGTTAGGTAAATTTCTCAGGTTCAGCTCCAAGCAATGTCATCTTATATCACTCTAATTATTTTTTAAGAAACAAAAGAATTATACCAAATATATGTTCTGCTCACCCATTTCTTCAGTGGTCGAACTGTTGTTGAAAAGTGCTATACTTTTCAAGTATTCGCTCCATCTGTTGTATGTGTCATCTAAACGTTTCCTGGATTGAAACTTGCATTTCTTCAATAAGTCAATATTAAACCTTTTTAAATTTTTGGGCCATGTCGTCTTCCCGGTGTATAAATGCAATACTGAAAGGGGAAAAAATACGTTGAGATAGAAATTAATGAAGAGCATACTGGAAGATACTGCTATTGTTACTTCATTTGTAAAAATCGTAAAAGCCTTTTAATATAATCAGGGAAAACATACACCAAATAACACATACAATATTATTTATACTGTTGATTGATGGCACTTGGTGGAACTTGCTGCACATATTGAAAACGACACTTGTATGTACTGTTACTACTATAATCTAAGGTTACTACAATATTTTTTTATTATAAGCGTGACCGGAACTGACCAGTTTCGCCTCGCGGCATTTTCAAAGGTCACTGTCACACATGCATACATAGTCTGTAAGATCACTAACCCTTGCTTTGCGTTTTTCCAAAGTTACGCAGTAAAATACTGTAGGTACTTATGAAAGTACAGATCCTCGGATTCTTTAAGCACAGCGTGTAAAAGCACATCTTGGGGCAAACAACACAAGAGCTACTGTTGTGTGGGTGCGTGCCTTACTGGCTATAATAGTTATTCTCAATTTATGAGCGGTGCCATGATTTAAAGTCAGGCGGGTGACATAAATTTTCATGAATTAAAATAAAAAACGAACAAGTGTCATTCGGAGTATACCGTACCAAAAAACAGTAAAAAAAACATGTTTTCTATATGATTTTCTAATATTTTTCTGATTTTAGTATGTGTTGATATAGCGGCAACAGAAATAAAAAAAGACGTGTGGCACTCGGGGACTGCCGCGGTAATGCTATTACATAGCATTTTTTACCGACTATGCTAGTATAATTATTTCTATATACGAATACTAGCTGATGCCCGCAGCTTCGCCCGCGTAAAATTTGTTACCGCGGGAAGTTATTCCCGGGATAAAAGGTAGCCTATGTGTTATTCCAGACTATTATGTATCTCTGTTACCAAATTTCAGCCCGATCCCTTCAGCGGTTTGAGCGTGAAAGAGTAACAAACATCGACACTCACAAACATTCGCATTTATAATATTAGTAAGATTTTAAGGCCTATGTTCAACAAAGTAAAGTACCAAGTACCTACTTGACTGTGGACATTTGGGCTTTTGGACTTTTGGCCTATTGGCCTTTTGGACTTTTGGACTTTTGGACTTTTGGACTTTTGGACTTTTGGACTTTTGGCCTTTTGGACTTTTGGACTTTTGGACTTTTGTACTATTGGACTTTTGGACTTTTGGACTTTTGGACTTTTGGACTTTTGCACTTTTGGACTTTTGGACTTTTGGACTTTTGGACTTTTGGACTTTTGGACTTTTTGACTTTTGGACTTTTGGACTTTTGGACTTTTGGACTTTTGGACTTTTGGACTTTTGGACTTTTGGACTTTTGGACTTTTGGACTTTTGGACTTTTGGACTTTTGGACTTTTGGACTTTTGGACTTTTGGACTTTTGGACTTTTGGACTTTTGGACTTTTGGACTTTTGGACTTTTGGACTTTTGGACTTTTGGACTTTTGGACTTTTGGACTTTTGGACTTTTGGACTTTTGGACTTTTGGACTTTTGGACTTTTGGACTTTTGGACTTTTGGACTTTTGGACTTTTGGACTTTTGGACTTTTGGACTTTTGGACTTTTGGACTTTTGGGCTTTTGGACTTTTGGACTTTTGGACTTTTGGACTTTTGGACTTTTGGACTTTTGGACTTTTGGACTTTTGGACTTTTGGACTTTTGGACTTTTGGACTTTTGGACTTTTGGACTTTTGGACTTTTGGACTTTTGGACTTTTGGACTTTTGGACTTTTGGACTTTTGGACTTTTGGACTTTTGGACTTTTGGACTTTTGGACTTTTGGACTTTTGGACTTTTGGACTTTGGACTTTTGGACTTTTGGACTTTTGGACTAAAGTCCAAAAGGCCAAAAGGCAGGAATCTTAGCATTATGTTATGTAGCCTATAGCCACTATCAATTAATGTACCTACTTACTATCGAACAGTTTTTGAAACCCTACCAGTAGTTTCAGTAAGACTTGCCTTGGTATGATGTGATCGTGGTCCCTTTGCAGCGTGTGTCCAATCTAGCGCAGCAGCTACACTTCCGACGTTTGATCTGTTGGTCTCACTGCAGCGTTCCAATAGTCTTACGTTCGTGATGTTCTCGGGCCCGTATGTACCGAGGATTCATTGGAGGCAGCGTTTGACGAAGACTTATAGCTGGTAGCTGGTGCGAAATGTCTTTAGTGACCTTCCATGTCTCGCATCCGTATAGCAGTTAGCAGTACAGTTTTAACGTTTACTTTGTTTTGAGTTTCACTCTTCGTGTCCATTTTCGCAACTGCCCACGGGGCGCGGCTGTGTAAAGGTTGTTCTGGCCTTGGCGAGACTCGAAATGATGTAAGGTACTCTTCTATCCCATCAGTTTCTGACACGACACTCCCGAGGTACGTGAATTAGTGCCTCCACCACATCTCTTGCGTCTGTCGATTTTAATTTCAGTCCAGCCATTCGCTGCCTCATCCTGCTCGTTGTCCTGCACGTTGTCCTGCAGACATGCATGACGGCGTGTGTGTGCCTCAGCAGGCACAGGACATCGGCATCATTTAAATCCTCCAGGATATCAGTATAGGCCCCATTCTATGCCGCGCCGATTGTTCTTTGCGGTATTCAGCATTATACCATCTATTTTCTATGGATGGTTGTTAACTATCCTGTTATCTTCATAACGATCCTCTAAGGTAGGTACAGTACGTATTTTCAAAAGAGTTTGTGAACTCTATTTTTAATTTCTTTTTCAGAATATTGATGACATTTGATTGATGTCATTTTATACACGTTACGTCTACTACATTGATACATGTAATAAAATTCTAACACGCCGGTGTTTGTATGTAAATTGTTTATACTGAGGAAAATTCTATACTGAGGAATAGCTTTAACCATTAAGCTCTATTTTGATTAAGCAAACAGGGCAGATTCACACGCTACTTGATGAGTATGATTAATAAATACCTCTAATTTCATAGACCTTGTGTGACGTAAACAAAGTTGCGAGGGTCAGCTAGTTAAAAGATAAAACAATAGGTTTCTTCTTAAAAACTATTTTTACAAATTTTATGGTAATAATAGACATTCTTTGAAATATGCATGTATGGTATTGTTGTGACTTTTATGACACGTTTAAAGTACATAGGTATGAGATAGATGGCGCTCGCGGCTACGTCAGCGTGAAATTTTCTTCCCGCTTCCCATGGGAACGTACTCCCGGGTTTGGTTATCTTTATAGCAGTATTATATATAAATTAACAAAACAAAAAATAATACTGCATTGGTGATAATAATAATAAAATGTATGTATATAGAGTACTCACCTCTTATATTTGCTCCATGGTACTCACTCATTTTCTTTCACTATTTTTCGTGACTTTCTTCATTAATAACTGCACTTTGTTTATTCATATTTAAAACACTTTTTACACAAATTATACGAGTACAGTTCACTGTTGTACATAGATGATGAATACCTATACACCTATAGTCGAATTTTTATTTACACGAAGTAAATTGACAGCAACTAATGTAATTGACAGCATCGAAATTGTCATTTCACATTATGAACTCTAAATTCGACCAGCACTCTTAATTCAACTTTGGTCGAGTGGTTAAGACGCGGATCGGTACGCAGAAGGCGCAAGATCGATTCTGGGTACAAGCATCAATTTTTGGATTATTTGACACAATATAATAATATATAACGACTGCAGAGTTCATAATTGACGTAAACAAAAAATTCATGAAGTGCGAGACGAGATACACGAACGTGGCCGAAGGTAGCCGAGAGTGTGACTCGTTTTCGTGACACAATTTCTGGATTCGGTCTCCACGCAAGGCCCGCGATAGAAGCTATGCAATAGCTTAAAACACCTCAACAAAGTCTAGGGAACAGGATGACCCCAATTTTTTTTTTCGTGTAAATCTTGTTTTGCAAATAACTGGCAGCAAATAAATAAAAATAGAATAAAGTAGATTACAGAGTTGTTCGAAATTTAAAAATAAATTTTAATAAGTAATGATTTTCGAATATGGAGGGAAAACTTTTAAAAGTGTTTGATTGTGCAGTTTCTCTGAGGCAAAATAAAAATTATTTTCTTTGATTGTAAATAACGTTTATTATCAATAATACGTCTTATACGTATGGTTTGTGCATTTTTGTGACTGTAGTCATCATGTCACGTCGTCATTTAAGTCGCGAAGAGATGTTAAGAGCTGTTGGTATGCTGCAAGCTGGACGAACTCAACGCGACGTAGCGGATGCTGTCAACACCCAACCAAGCGTAATTTGCAGATTATGGGCACGCTACAGGCTACAGGGGATGTTGCCGAATGTCACAGGGGACGAAATAGGGTTACTACCCCGCGACAAGATCGTTTCTTGCAAAATTCCGCAAGGCGGCAACCCACGATTACTGCTCGTCACTTGGTCGCAAGCCTCCAGTCTCAGCATCAAGTGGTTATTGGCGATCAAACTGTCAGGAGAAGACTACACGAAGCCAATCTTCATGCTCGCAGACCGCTTAGGGTTCCGGCTCTTCGACGTGGAAATCGAGGTCGTCGCTTATTGTGGGCTAACGCACATTTACAGTGGACCGACCATCAATGGGCACGGGTTCTGTTTTCCGACGAATCTCGCTTCGGTTTACATCCTGATTCGAGAAGAGTGCGTATATGGCGAATTCCTGGACGTCGGAGTCGTCTCCAGAATCCGCAAGAAGTTCATCCTTACCAAGGTGGAACAATCATGGTATGGGCTGGAATTTGCCTTGGTGACCGACCTCGTTTGGATACGGGGCAATTTGAATGCAAACCAATACATTCAGGAGGTTATACACCCCATGGTAATCCCTCATCGACAGCAGTTCGGTCAAGATTTTATGTTCATGCAAGATAATGCACGGTCACACACCGCGAGGGTAGTGGTCAATGCGTTAAGCGAGCACAATATTACAACGTTGGAATGGCCTGCTCAGTCTGCCGACCTCAATCCCATAGAGCATGCCTGGGATTTGCTTGGGAGAAGAGCTTTCAGTGATTCTTTGGAAAATCTGAACACTGAAGAACAACTTTTTTTACACCTTCGCAGTGTATGGAGCCATATTCCACAGACGATGATTGACAATCTCATACTAAGTATGCCACGCCGTTGTCAAGCTGTTGCTAATGCTTAAGGAGGTCCTACAGATTATTAAAAACGTTAAAGTACGGTTAATTACTGTATTTCTTACTTCCTCGTTATTTTTGTGCCTAATCATAGAAGGTTGCAATACTCAATATTGGCACTATTCAATTCTTTCTTAAAAAAAAATTTGATATGAGAATGTTTTTATTAAAATTAAAAACGGTATAAAAATACCCTTCTATTGATATAAAACACTCACTATTACAAGAAAGGGTTTTTAAATAAAAACTAGAAATGTCCTTGTTCCCTAGACTTTGTTGATGTGTGTATATCATGTATGAAAATTTCAGTTTTCTAACTATCACGGTTCAGATACAGCCTTGTAACAAACAGACGGACAGCAAAGTCTCAGCAATAGGGATCCATTTTTACACTTTGGGTATGAAACCCTAAAAGCATACAAATAAACTGAACACTTACTGCCCATAGGTAGATCATGCTTTATTCGGAGTTGTTTTTCTAAATTTTCATGTGTCATTCTTGAAAAATATGTTATAATACCATCAGTGGTCCTAATCAAGTTCGTCAATCGGACTTGTTTATTAAATGGAATCAAGTTCCCTTTCTGTGTCATGATGCCTCTGAAATTAACTGCAAAATCGAAAATATATTACTGATACATCGATTGCAATAAATTATAAGTAGGTACGTTACGTACGTTATTTGATTAGCAGTTCTAGTAAATTTTGTATCGCCTTGAAACTGGTACCATAGAAAATAATTATTTTTATACTATTTGGGATGGTAACAAATTCAGCAACAAAAAAGTCATAAAACGTTCAAAAGACGTTCTCGAGTTATAAATTTGTAACAAATCCGACTTTATTTTATTTAAGTAATTAAGTTGTAATTAATTCATACTCCTCTGAGCAAGCAGTTATTTATTTTAACTAAATATCTGCAAAAAGTTTTATTTATTCAGAAGATAAACAGTAACTAACAATTTATACATATATTATTTTCAACTTATATTATAATTTATTTACAACTTAACTAAAAATAAATATAAATATCTGCATGTCCTAAACTATTCGATCCGAAGGACTTTCTTTTCGTTTCGGCGGACGTGCCCTGTGCTCTCGAACCGCCCGGCTTATCAAGATCGGATGGCAGGAGACCAGATGGGCTGACACTTGTATCTCGGAAGCGGGGTAGGTGCTTGGTGTGGGGCGTGACATGCGTTAGCAAGTCACCTGGGCCGAACGGCTCTTGCCCCTGCAGCTGCGGCAAAAGTCGCGGCTAGCAGCAAGCACCTAAAGTTCGCAGACTTGGCGTCTCGCTACATGGTGACACCAGTGGCGTTCGAAACAATGGGCAGTTGGGGCATGGAGGCCAAGTAATTGGTTGCAGACATAGGACGAAAAATAGGGGAGAAAACCTCTTGCCCCGGCTCGTACCTGGTACAATGGTAAGCTATTGCCAAGCAGCGCGGAAATGCGGCGAGCGTTTTGGGCACCTTTGCACCGGGTACGACCCGGGGTGGGTTATTAAGCTAACAATTTGTAAAACAAAATAAAAAAATAACATAACACATATTCAACGCACACATACATTCTACTCGTTCGCTCTAACTTTGCCGCTAGCATAGAGGCGTATACCCGAATTGTTAATTAGACGAAGTAAATTAACAGTAGCTAATGTCACTTCGTCATAGAAAATACGCAACATTATAAGAAGAAGTGACATTAATTGCTGTCAATTTACTTCGTCTAATCAAAAATTCGACTTTAGTATGGAGCCGAACGGCAAAGTTAGAGCGAACGAGCAGTACCTTCATATTGAGATACGAAGGTACGATGTGTGCGTTAAGGTGATGGTTTTGAATATATCTACCTTCCTCATTTATTTTACCTAGAAGTTCAGCAAATTGATAAGTAAGAGGAACTCTAATTTATAAACTTGATTGATTTGGCATACCAGATGACAACCTGCTCACATAATTTTGGCTATGACGAGAAGCGAAGAATTCTAAATCTATGGCGATATTGTACACTGTAAATTATTTCATCTCATTGAGGAACAAACTTATCCGCCATTGTAAGCGTGCTTTGTAAAATACTGAGATATCAATTTGTAACCTGGTTACAAAACAAGATGATAATTTGTTCTTCGGTAACTGGTTACAAAGCACGGTAACGATGCCGGCCGAAAGGGATTCTTACCGTTAATTAAGTATATTCCTAAACACAAATTCAAATCTACGTAAAATTTATTTGAATCGGCAAAATAAACAATTTTTTCCAACGCGACTATATATTTGTCCATATCACTTTTGACCGGTAAATCGTCAATGATTTCCATCACTTTGTAAGTATATGATAAAACACGTGGTGATACGTTAAATATATGAAATATCATTATTAAAAATGTGCTTGGTACAGAGACAAGTCTTAACGGTTTAGATGACATTATTACAATATGTTCTAGATTTTACAGAAACCTTCGACGTATGATCTCAGAGAAAATAGGTTGTTTTCTTCATAGCGTTTGTTATTCTTTGCAATGAATAAATAAACAAAAGTGTTACTCATTTTCTATTGTATTAGCATTACAAAGAGGTGTGGAAGCGCATCAGCCAAGTTTTGTAAATAGTTGTCTTGTTTTGATAGTTGATAAATAAATTCACCCTATTATCGAATCTCGATTCCAGGTTCGATAATATGGAACCGGGAAAGGGGAACCGAGAACAGGGAATCGGATACCGGAACAGGTAACATAAAACTCAGAACTCAGAACTTGAAATCCAGAACCAGAAACCAAAAGTACTTAACCCGGATCGAGTGTCAAAACCAAAAATGTGACGAAAAAAAACCTGCAGTAGCAATAAATCCTTAGTTTCTGTTAATGATTTTTAAAACAAAGTACTTAATTTATTTAAGACATATTAAAAACACACAGGCCGAACTTCCAGAGTTCAATGGTAGAGTGGCATATAGCTTAGAGGAACGAATTCGTTGTAGATACAGGGAGACATTGAGATGCAAACCGCGCCCAATAGAAGTCTTAGGTTGAGTATGTCGTTGAATTTCTCCTCTCTTTCGCAGCATAATAGAAGTATTATGCTCGATGTAGCCCTTTCTTGCCCGTGGTACTACCAGTGCTACTACTGGTAGTACCACGAGTAAAAAATTTACCCGTGGTACTACCAACCGGTCCCAGTAGTACCAATGGTAATTCAATTTTACCCGTAGTACTACTGGACACAAAAGAAATGAAAATTGGTAAAAACAAATGAAGATCGGTGAAAACAAATGAAGATCGGTAAAAATAAATGAATATCGGTGAAAACAAATTAAGATCGGTATAAACAATTGAAGGTCGTGAAAAACAAGTAAAGATCGGGAAAACAAAGGATAATCTTAATTTTTATCACCAATCTTCATTTGTTTTCACCGATCTTCATTTGCTTTTACAGATCTTCATTTGATTTTTACCGATCTTCATTTGTTTTTACAAATCTTTATATGTTTTTACTGATCTTTATTTGTTTTCACACCGGTCTTCATTTGTTTTTACCGATCCTCATTTGTTTTACCGATCTTCAGATGTTTTTACCGATCTTCATTTGTTTTCACCGATCTTCATTTGTTTTCACCGATCTTCATTTGTTTTAAGCTTTTTCATTTGTTTTTACCGATCTTAATTTATTTTTTATCCAGTAGTAACCACGGTAAAATAGAATTACCATTGGTACTACTGGGACCGGTTGGTAGTACCACGGGTAAATTTTTTACTCGTAGTACTACAAGTAGTACCATGGGCAAGAACAGGCCCCACCCTCGGCAGGATGACCTCAGGAGCACAGATGACATACCAGCCTATCAAACCAACTAAAACCATACTGTCTCCTCTATCTGTCCTCTACCCTGGAAAGGATTCCTAGGATTCTCACGTAAGATCAAAGAATTCGTTCAAACTATTTGTATGTAGTGGAGATGTTCTTTTTCTAGGAGCAGAAGAGAATCGATTAAGTACTGCTTCAATGTATCGCTTCAAACCTCCACACCAAGTAAGAGTACTTTTTCACCAGTAGAGCATTTATAGGGTTGCGTATCCTAATAGTATAAACTAGCGACCCGCCCCGGCTTCGCACGGGTGCAATGCTGATAGATACTAAATACACTAAGTACAGAAAAACTTTAAAGCATAGTGGATCCCAAACCCTCAGGGATACGCGGAAATTTTTTATGTTGTCGCATTAAAGACCATAGTTGCTTATCAAAATATAAGGTGAGACCTTTATACTTTGATACTGAACTGAGAAATTGAACCAAATAAATTTTCCCCCATACATTTTTTATTTTCATTATTTTTTTTAGGCATGAATGAGTCATTTTATGGAAAACTTGTAGTACTAAATGTTAATTAGCACTATATTTCCTAACTAAAACAAATTTGATATCTTAGATTGTATGCCCACCTATTTTAAAATCCGGACCAGTGTGCGGCCGGCCGGTACAGCCGCAAACGCTACGTCCCGCAATTTTATATCTGTAATATCTTAGAAAATATTCATTTAAATCATATGCTGTAAAGGGCCATATAGATCTATATTAAATAAACAATGTATTTAAGGTATTTAATTGGATAAGGATTAATGCTGTATTGGTTAAAACCGCTTCGAAAATAAGTCATTATTTGTCGTAAAAAGTAAATGACATAAAAATGTTGTTGTGGGATATCCATACAGAGATAGAGATATGCCATCGCGGAGTTTTCTGTAGACCTTTACAATGTGTACAATACCTACTTAGTACATTCAGCCTGCGTTTGCAATGTAAGTGGAAAAAATGTAATTATTTACGACATCACATTAGAAACCTCAAAAATAACAGTATTTCTCCACTATTTAATGGATGTTATTATACATATAAACTAGAGATGCCCCGAATGTTCGCCCGAATATTCGAATTCGGTACATTCGGCAAGTTTTGGAATGTTCGTATTCGGCCGAATATTCGGTTTATTTGCCGAATAATTACCGAATGTTGATATTATTATTAACAAAATTAATAATTATTCAATAGTTAGGGAATTTACCATAGTTAACGTCACGATACAGAGATCTCTGGTGACTCACAGTAAGATTTGGGTGATAAGACCAATTTGGCATCCAAAAATCTCGGAGTGTTCATCGTTATTTTCCTAAACAATGCCTGGTTTTCGCTGCAAGCAGACCAAACCCATTTTTGATCCGTTTAGCTCGCAATAAACTCGCAAAATACTTGTTTTTTCCACCAATAAATGGTCAAGATGAAAGGACTGAGTGGCAGAATTTTTTGTAATGAGCTGGCTCAGTACTAGATAGTGGTCCAAGTCATTACGGAGTCCGTTTTTGTCTGTTCTTTTTAAGATACTGTATGCAAGTACCTGCATACTTTTTCTTCACTTGATTCCGTGTCACACGCCATTGTCACTAATACGATACAAAAGACGACCGCTCAAAACCAGTGCAAAACTATACCAACCGAACTAACTCTCTGTGAAAATTAACTGCTCATTTTCCATTCCACATTTACATTCACCTCACTCATCTCAAATCCAATTTTTTATTTTTGAACTCTTCATTGATGGAAAACAAATTGATTTCATGAAAAATGAGCCCGTTCAGCTGACCATCCCTCTCAAATGACTCTACCGACGCGTGTGGTCACACAAGGAGTGCTGTTGTCATTATTGAGCCGGTGCTCCTGAATACCAAGCTTTGCCTGTTCGGCTCGATATATAGGCGTGTGCTATGAGGATTATTAATGATCCTCTACTTAGGGGCCTTCGCGAAAAAGTTCGATGTTTTACAGCTTGAAGGATCTGTAGACCTAAGCGAACCACTATTCTCTTTTATCTAGTATCATACAATACATAATTTCTTTTCTCATCTCGTCTGTTCGATTCCCAGCTCAAGCAATTGATTATTTTTAAATCTTTAAATGCCGTTTTACTTACTTTTGAAAATAAAGGAATGTTTCCTTTCTGCAAAGTTTGCCATCATCAATATTAAGGGCACTATTCCTCCAACCACGGTCTTTAATTACCACTCTGTATAAAAGGAACAGAAAGGCGATTCTCTGCATAGACGGAGGTTTACTGGTGAACTATTTGTTACAAAAGGTGAGACAAAAGACATTTCGACTGTAAACTTTCTTTACGGTTGTAAGTCGTTCGATTGAGAATCGACAACCTGTGGGTAAGGGCTACGCGCCTAGCGCTCAAAGAATGTCGCCAGCCTCGTCGACACCTGTACTAAGCTGTTTACCGCGTTAATTTGAACCGAATAGTTCGGCCGAATATTCGGTTCGGTACATTTTATACCGAATATTCGGCCGAATGTTCGAATTCGGTTCAACTCACATTCGGCGCATCTCTAATATAAACCTTCCTCTTTAATCACTCTATCTATTAAAAGAAACTGCATCAAAATCCGTTGCGTGGTTTTGAAGATTTAAGCATACAAAGGGACATAGGGACAGAAAAAGCTACTTTGTTTTATACTATGTAGTGATGGGACCCTATAACTAAGTCTCTGCTGTCCGTTTCTCCGTCTGTACGTCCAGGCCACGCTGTACTGCATGAACCGTGACAGCTGGACAGTTAACCCTTAAATGCATATTGTTGCCAAAAGTCTACAAACTACTTTTATACTTCTAAAAAGTGACATATGTGACAAGTGTTTCTGAAAGTATGTTTTTATCATAGCCAATAACATAATGAAACAAAAAAATATGAAAGGGAGTCGGCAGAAATTAAAATTACCGCGCACTTTGACATAACGAAAGCGAAGGGGGAAAAAGTTGAATGTGTGATAATTAGTGACTTTTGAATTGAAATTTACTGAGAAGTAATTGCTGAAACGATTTTAAAAAATAAGAAATACATTAGAAATAAGGTAAGAAACCACTATTATAACGGTTTTTTTGGCAATTTATCCTGAATGTGTCAGTAGCTTGATTTTTATGTATGTTGCCAAATGTCTACACCATGCGTTTGTTTTATTTTGCCTATTTGGGTATAGTTTTGGTATTTTGGTTATTTCGCTTTTCTTTTCGGCATGTATGGCTCGCTGGCAGAAAAAGAAATCGAGCCAGCTCTTGCAACTTTACATGACGGTGAGGTCTTCGAAGATGGTGCAGATTTCGATGATGATAATATCGATTATTATTCAAATGTAGGGGACTTATTGCATGAACTGGAAGATCAATCCTTGAATAATAACGAAGGCCCTCCCATATTCTATGAAGAGGAGCACTTGTCAGGTGGTGCATCCACGGCGGAACCTGTGGCGGAAACCTCATCTCAAATAAACCATAATTTGGCCAAAAATCATAAAGGACTACAGTGCCTATATGGGCGGAGTAGACCTCATTGACAGTTTCTTAGGAAGGTATAGGATCTGAATAAAAAGTAGAAAATGCTATCTTCGGCTTTTTTATCACATGATGGACATGTCATGTCGGCTATAAATTTTTGGGTGTTGTATAAGACACCTACCAACTAAAACCATACAATGCCTTACAAAAGTCTATGGCCGGGAGTCCGGGGCAAGCCCTCGGAAGGATGTCCCAGGGTTCCCGGCAGACTACCACCGCGGCCTCGCCTAGATGGTTCGGGTACTATCCCGCGTCTGTGAGGGTCTGGGGGGGATAATTGGGTGCTATACCACTACTATTAGTGGCGAAGAGACATGCCACCGTCTTGGTCAGCTTCTGTAAGGACGACGAGCAACCAACTCGCCCTTCTCTGACCCTCGGTCATGGAGGCCGGTAGTCCTGGGCGTAAAACAACCGGCGACGACCCCGTCGCCGACTGCGGAACCCGGGAAGGACATTTCTTTCCCGCTCCCTCCATGCTGCCTTTTTCTCGAGCATAACTTGCTCGCAGAAAGACGCAACAGCGTTCCACTTTCCCCCGCTGGAGACCTTGGCCCTCACCATAGTCTCCAGCGTGAGAATGCAGAATTTGATGCTAAAAGCACTGAGGACCTATGAAGCCTGTTCCACCTAAAGATGTTAGAACTGACGGGGTTGATTGATCACATTGAGAGAAGGTGTGATACAAAAAATAGGTGCAAATAACAAGGATGTGAGGGGTTTTCACGCACAGAATGTATCAAGTGTCAGGTGGCCCTTTGTCATACTAAAGATAGAAATTGTTTTGCTGCGTTACATACATAAATAACCCCTAGGATTATAAGTTATTAGATTTTGATCTCACCTACCGCATTGTTATTTGTTTTTCCCTAGACGCATAATGTAGCCAAATGTCTACAAACTGTATTTTTTCAAAAATATACTTTTTAATCAAACCAAGATTTTTTTTATTATTTTTCCCTTTATTTATGACTCAAAATCTATACTGAAATATTTATTTTATAACTAAAAAAAATCATGCATTTAAGGGTTAAAATTTAGAAATTCCACAGATGATGTACTTCTGTTGCTACTATAATACTAAAAATAGTAAAAAAAAAATAAGGAGCTCCCTTAGAAGAAACGTTTTTTTGCCATTTCTTTTTGTACGGAAACCTCCGTGTGTGAATCCAACTCTCACTTGGCCGGTTTTTTATCTAGAGTTATAAACAGTACTGGCTCCGCCCGTGATATACTTTGAACTCCCGTTGCACCCTCACCTCTAATCCTGGAATATTCTTTCAAGGGCTTGAAGAACACTTGAGACGAAGCCCCAGATAAGCCTCGGAGATAGCCCATAGGTTTGTAAATGGTTTGCTACGAGATACTTTCAAACGTGTGACAGCTAAACTTGGCACATTTCTAATGTCACACATTTCTATTTGCGAGCAAATGCAATACCAGATTTAAAACTTTCATGCTTCGGGGTACACGTAAAGCCAATTACAATTATTGAAATCTAAGCATCAATTTAACGTATGATTTTATACAAATAAATACTTACCAAGTTTCAACAGCATTGGCCTTATAGTTTCAGAGAAAAGTGGCTGGGACATACGGACGGACAGACAGACAGACATGACGAATCTATAAGGGTTCCGTTTTTTTGCCATTCGGCTACGAAACCCTAAAAAAGAATGACCACGAATCAAGTTTACTTTTGTATTTTCGCATCCATACTTAATATTATAAAGCTGAAAAGTTTGTTTTTGTTTGTTTGTTTGTTTGAACGCTAGGATCTCAGGAACTACTGGTTGGATTTCGGAAATTCTTTTACAGTTTGATAGACCATCTATTGAGGATCGCTATAGGTCATATAACATCACGCTAAGGCGAATAGAGCGGAGCAGCAATCAAGAATGTTTCGAAAACGGGTAATATTTTTACCGTCTGAGAGCTTTCGAAGCGTACGCTACGTAAACAAAGACTTCTATATAAAAGTCTTTGTCCGTAAATGGTTAAAGTTATGTATAGATAGAGGTAAAAGCAGTACTCCATATGAAAAATATTTTGTAAATTTTGTATCTGGAATACTGCTGTCACCTCTGAGCGGGGCACGTGATTATCAGCTTCGTCCATTTGACTTGGTGCAAAGGCGAGCTGTGAGAGTTGTCAATGATTTTATACTGGTGTTCTGGAACCTCTTCGCGACAGGAGTGACTTTGCCTCCTTATGCGTGTTCTACCGCCTGTACAATAGTATGTGCTCTGAGGAATGGTTTGATATGATGCCCACGGCTACGTTTTATTATCGCACCGCCCGCCTCTACGTCCGAAACGTTTGAGCACGGTTAGATCCCATAGGGGCTTCCTTCCGCGCACGCTTAGGTTGTGGAATGATCTCCCTGCCTGAGTTTTCCGAAAAGCCTACAGTATGAGATTCTTCAAATGGGGTCTTAGAATACAGGTTTGGCAGCGCAAATGTGGCGCCTCTGGTGTTGCAAACATTCATAGGTTGAGGTGACCGTTCTTCTGGTGGTCCGTATGCTTGTGTAAAACAAAATATTCCTTTTGTGTACAGAAAAACATGACGGACTCTTTTCTTTTCACAACTCTATATACTACCCGATGTGAGTATAACCTTTTCTGATGGGTGCTTCTGAAGGTTCTTTCGAATGGCTGGCTGGATACATCGATTCTATCAGCTCAGCTAATAATACGTGTAGAGTCCGGAAAGAGGACACTTGGAGAACTTACAGTTTGCAGCTCTAGCAAATAAAAGTATTACAGTAATAGTAAATGTTTTATTCATGAAATATACAAACATAATCAATAAAAATTGTAAACAATATCAAAGACCTCTTGGGCTATTAGTAATTTGTAACTCTAACGCCAGAACGAGTGATCGCTTTCAATAAATTTTACTGTTTTGTATTAACACTTAGCATGACAGTTTATGACAGCTTGGTGATGCATCTAATGGTCATTTGTAACATCGTCATCGCATCTGATCTCTCTAGTGACAGAGATCTCCATTATGAAGCCAATAGCTGCTGCCAATACTACTCCAGCAGCACCAGTGGTATGTGCGTTACAAGATCCTTCCCAAACCATTAGATCCCCTTTCTCAGAAATATTCTGGAATATTGCGACTAATAATGCGCTTCCTACGTGGGGCCTAGTCAGGTTAAAACATCCGAATCTCGTTTGAAAGTCCAGGAGCTCGTCTATCCAAGAACGTCGCAAAAACTGAGCGTGACCTTCGAAGCTGCATAGAGATACTGAAAAAATGAGATAATGTAAGTAAGTAGTTCGGGCTAATTTAGTTCCCCCCCCCCCTCGTTTACGTGAGGAAATTCCTACATGGGTGCTATGCCGGACTCCTACCGACCAAAAACCACACGTTCCCTACCGAATGCCTACGGTTGGGAGACCCGGGTAAGGCCTCGGAAGGATGACCCCAGGATTCCCAACAGACCCTGGCTACCACTGCGGTCTCACCTAGAGGGGTGCTATTCCGCTTCTTTGGGAGGTTGTTCCGGTGTTATCCCGCTTCTTGGGGCAAGCGGCGTGCGTGAAACTTTCACGAAAGACGCAACTGTATCCCACTTACTCCCACCGGAGACTATGGCTCGCACCATGGTCTCCAGCGAGTGTTCACGCCCAGACCTGCCACGAGGACCTGGCGCTATTACGCCCGAGCTGTAGTTTCTTCCCTGATACAAATCGTGCGCCGCGCCACGTAACCTATCGGAGCACCTTATAAACTGTATTTTATAATATTCTAATTCGAAAGAAGCTGTAATTTCTTAGAATCAAATATTTTTACACGTTCTACGAGTAAAGATCGCCAACTTGAGTATAATAAGTATAAAAGTAATATTAACTATAAAGATTCATTTTCTCCTTGACACGACATACGCTCTTAACTCCTTTGTAGGTTTTTTTAGATTTTTACTACAAAATCTCTGAAATATAATAGAGCGACACGGGGGCGACCGTTGCGGCTGTGGTGCATCAGATGCCTTACCATGGTCCAGAAATAAATCTGGCAGTTCAAAGTTATGGTACGCATTGTACTCCAGTTCATTGTACATCGTGGTGCAGAATTTATCTATCAAGTCTTTGTCGTCGGCAGTGATAATGCAACTGCGCCAATACCGCGCCGCCAACAATATCAGCAACCTGAAAAACCACATCTCAAAATGTATACCTTTATGCAATTATATTAGTACTACTGAACAAACTAAACCCTTGTACAAAATACCCTGTGATATTACCCAGAATGAATAACCCTTTACCTGAATATATTTGAACATTATGAACATTGTTTTTTTTTTATGATCCTGACAGGTTTCGCCTTATATTACGGCAATCTCAAAAGTTATTTCTGATGAGCACCTATACATTATAGATAAGCGGTTAACATTGTGTAAAAATTGTTGAGTAAATTTTGTGACTAGTGTTTTTCAATATGTGTCGAAATTTCTCAGTGTATATTTTATAACCTTTACAAAATTCTTTGGGGGTAAAGAGGAAGTAGTGGTTAATATTCTTCTCCTACAAAGCGTCGAATGGAAGGACTAGCTTTAAAGCCTTACCTGTGTGCTACTTCATAGCCATAATCTACGCCGTTGAGCACATACTCGAGGCATGTGTACGGCACTTGACAATAAACAAATTCACTTACAATGTTTATAGGATTGTGTGATAGCAAGTTTAAGCATGTTCCTGGAACAGAAGAAACGAAATCAGGCATTTTCACCAATTCAAATGGGTGCCAGACAGTTTTATTTATGTTATAATCTTCTTAATGAATGAGTATCTGAATGGGTTCGTATCAATATTTTTACGCTCATTTTTACGCTCATTTTTATACAACTAATTACCAACCCTATTGCCCATGGTACTTTTGTTGCAACTGTATTAGTACCGCAGAAAACTACCTATAGCATTACCAATGTGAAACAAAAGTTTGTAAAACTGTGATCCCCGATTTTATAAGCAAAGCGTGACAAAGCTCCTCAGAAACCTACAACTTTGCAACCACTGTTTTACCTTGGCCTAATAAATATGATATTTTTAACCAATTTAGAAACTAAACAATCAAAAATTAAGTTAATTAATAATTCCATGAGGTCTATGACCATTCTGTTCATCGTCTGTTCTTTATTCGAGTAATGTCAGACGAT
The DNA here is from genome assembly GCA_933228765.1 of Miltochrista miniata. NCBI lineage: Eukaryota > Metazoa > Arthropoda > Insecta > Lepidoptera > Erebidae > Miltochrista > Miltochrista miniata. The sequence goes on from OW121749.1 coordinate 33,657,941, forward strand.
AGTCGCTTCCAGCTAAGTCTGGATTGAAATTTCATTATTTCTGAACGCAGAGCTACGCTCACTTATCTTATACAGTTCGCGCTGCTCTTTAACGTGACGTTACCTAGTGTTGTGTACCCAGTCTTGTAATCATACACAGTCTTCTTGTACTTAGGCCATTTTAAAAATAATTGTTCCAGTTTTTTTCTGGAATGAAATTTGGTTTTGTTCAACAGCTCAGTAGTCAACTTCTGAGTATAATATGGCCATGTAACTTGGTCATCTTGTATATTCAACACTGAAACAAACACAGGTTTAGATGAATAATATTACTAATACTTCTGCGAAGAGTAGACCTCGTGAGCATCTACAAAAAAAAACCTGTGAGGCCTCATATCCTTTATGTTTCAGTCAAATTCATCAAGATCTGTCCATAATTAATGTGACAACAATCTTCACCCCTTTTATACCCCACTGCTCGCCCTATCAAAAAGGCTCTCAAAGTAGGAAAAATTCTAAATCTGTGCTCTCAACAAAAGTTGTATTTTAAATCAAAAAACACGTGTTTTGATGAAAATTGGTGAAAAATGCGTCCTCTAGACCGGAACTGGCATACATACATACACATCATAGACATACGGACGATGGAAAATCGTCCATTCTGTCGAATCGGAGACTCTCGACCGCTTCCCTGGCTTGGTCATAAACATTTTTATGAAGACTATCTAATTTTGACAACTGTTTAAATTTAAACTGCCTCATTTCAAGATTACCTACATAGACTATTCAATTTAAGAAATACGTAAGAGTATACGAATGTACAATGTCGACTCATCCTGGATGAAGCTTGTCAATGTGTTTAAAGTGTTGGTTTACCACAGTTCTTACATCTGTTTTAGGGTCAGATATTGACGAACATGTCAAACAAATTCGATGTATGAATATCTATTTTCATAAATGCTCACTAAATTTCTGATCTAAAATGGATCAAATAGTACCTATATGGTACTTACTGTGGACCAAAACATCCGGGATTTTATTTGCATTATTTTTCCGTTTAGATTGATTAACAAAGTTATTAATAATTTTCTCATTCGTCTTAACCAATTGGATAATCTGATCAAATTTATCGCAGGATAAAAAGTCAGCTTTCAAACTCAACATATTTTTTAAATAACCTGAAACATACAACAGAAGTTAAACTGAATATTGATGATGAAAATAGTTTAAATAATGTTATAGAAATTAAATAGGTGAACTCTCACCCACTCAAGATCTTTAGCGGATGATTTTTTGGCACAAGAGTTCTTACAGGGTAAGGAGCACATTCGGCAGTAGCTTCCAACAAAGTAGAAATAAAAAACCAATCTTAGCAGATAGTAAAAGCGGATCTAGACTTCAAATATAGATAAGGTATGGAAGCAACAATGCAAACGCTGAGATAAAGTATTATAAAAATAGAAGAAGAGTCCGTTTATTGTCGTCTAACAACACTCTGACTTGATACGGACCAGCGTTTGATATGACGATTAACAGTGTTTAATGCCAAAAACCACACACCAAGGGAGGACGATGAAATAGGTATCAAGAAAAAGACTCACCATTTATTAAATATACACCAAGACATAGATCTATATCCACGTAATACTTGTGTCCATCAACAAACTTCACTATTCTTTGCAACGCCAATATGTACCTGTCCAAATCTTCTTCCACTGGTAAATCGTCTACAATTTCCATTATTTTATAGTTATAAGTTTCTTCATGAGATACAGTGATACATGATAATATAGTAATTGTAAACACTCTTATATATGCTACTGTCATAAATGGCAGAGGATACATAGATGATTCAGATATCATTATGAGTGCCGTTTTAAGATTTTAGAATCAGTTGTAATGATAAATTGCAATACAGTTCACCTTTTGTTAACCTATACAATTTACTATATACTTTCAATTAACTATTTACTAAGCACTTAATTTGAACCTATTGACCATGTCGCACTAGATTTGTTTACTATTATTTGTTCATAAAATACTTGTAGAGATGAATATCTATTTGACACTGTGCTCGAGAGAGTGCAGATACAATAGTTTGTTTGTAGAAATAGACTTGTAAACATCGAACTGAGTGTGCGCATCTAAGGCATCGAAATTCAAATTTCAGACCAATTACAAAAGGTATGTTTTCAATTGTCAGCGTCAATTATTATAGAATTGTTTTATGTATATTTTTTGTTTGCATTCCGAAGTACATAAACTTAAAACAATAAACCACATCAAGATCTATCAAGGCGAGATAGGTTTTGAATGTTTAGAATAAAGGGACATCACCTCGATTACTGAGAACCAAGCTTACTGTTGACTATCGACGGAGACTCAGGTACAAAGAGGAATTATAGGAGGACATACGCCATCGATTCCCGCAAGTCAGACAAAAAAGCTAACATCTGAAGAAATTAAATCAAAAATTTCATCAAAGCGCTAAATATTTCCTATTTAGTGTTTTAGGATTAAAACACTAAATAGGAAATATTTGTTGCAAAAAGAACACAAACAACTGTGACGATTAGGCATATACCTATATATAAGGGGGTTTAGAGAAACTTCTTTGCAAAACTTCAATACATAAATTAACTATCTACATGCTTAGGTGCTCTACTTAGCCAGATTTAATACTAAAATGTCTCGCTCAGGACTGAAAGACTCACACGATGCCTTTATCTCTAATTTTGTATACGTTCGTCGGCTACATTTGCCACCTTAAAAAAGTTAATGTATGTTATCCCTTTTCTAATTGTTTCTAGTTGTTCTTCGCTTTTTTGCGTTATATAAGTCTCTCTTTTTCTCTATCCTTGGTGTTGAGACTTGTAGTGACGTCCAGTACCGTAGTTAATTAGGACGTAGCAGTACATTACTGCGGTGCAAACACTCACTGCTGCTCGAATATGTTGTTTATGCGTCCCCACGAAGAATACTGCTTTCACGTTTGTGGTAGTGCATCTGAATACCTACTACAGGCAGGTGGATTATCCTCAATATGCGATCACAGGCAAAGACTTCTATTTAAACTTTAAACCTCAGTTTATATAGAAGTCTTTGATCACAGGTAGTAAGTAAGTTCAAGTGCTTTTTATAGATTACGCTTAGATGTGGAATGAAACTAACCATACTATGGAGGTATTCGAAAGGAGTTGCAGAAGATTTTTACAGTGTAGGTAGCTCGAAAGAAACAAACAACATGCTTGTGTTCCAAATATAGATAAATAAAAACCGGCCAAGTGCGAGTTGGACTCGCCCATGAAGGGTTTCGTTGCAGCAAGTAACATAATAGAAAAGTTCTTATAGTTCGTTGTAACTTTGATTGATATTTTAACACGTTCGCAGTGGTAGTGATTTTTGTAACCGAAAATTGCGGTTTATGACGTATTAAAAAAAACTACCAGCACTATCTTGGTCGAACCAATTTTCGTTGGTAGTTTTTATAGCAATGTACATCATATATTTTATAGATTTATCATTCTCTTAGTTTAGAAGTTAGAGGGGGGGGGGGACACATTTTTCCACTTTGGAAGTGTCTCTTGCTCAAACTATTCACTTTAGAAAAAAATGATTTTAGGAACCTTAATAGCATTTTTAAAGACCTATCTATAGATACCCCACACGTATGGGCTTGATGAAAAAAAAATTTGAGTTTCAGTTATGAGTATGGGGACCCCCAAAATTTACTGGCTTTTTTCTAGTTTTATATAAGAATCTTAATGCGGTTCACTGAATACATCTAGTCACCAAGTTTCAAAAGCATAGACCTTATTATAGTTTTGGAGAAAAGTGGCTGTGACACACGGACGGACAGACAGACGGACAGACAGACAGACAGACAGACAGACATGACGAATCTATAAGGGTTCCGTTTTTGCCATTTGGCTACGAAACCCTAAAAACTACACTCCCCCTGGTGCGGTCTAACGAGAATTAGCAAAAGTTAACATTTCTAGCTAAGTATTGGTTATACCAGCAAGCTCCTTGACATTCTGTTTGACTGTTTGAAGATCCCTAGTTCTTGCTTTGAAAAAAATTTTATGAGACTTCTTAAGATAGACAGTTTTTTAACACTCTGACTCTGACTGACTCTTTGGTCATTTGAACAGTGAGGTAGAAACATCAATCCCCCGGTCTATTTAAATGAGTATAAAACGTAGTTGTCTTTGAGCAAGTCGGTCAAGCCCTACGCCCTATAAAATATTTCAAAATATTTGGGTAGTGCCTGAGATTGACGAATAAACTTCGTGACTTTTCATAGCCATACATTTACACCGAGACGGATACACTAAACCACTTTCCCAATTCACGTCACAGCACATAACAGTGTGATCAGTGTGACAAGAATTGGGAGAGGACTAAATGTATAGCTTGGTCATCATCATCAAATCAAGGTGTGACAAGGTTGTGAAACAATTTGTGTATTTCTAATTCATGCATAGGTAGGTATTATTCCCAGAATATACCCAAACCCCAAAGCAAACAATTTGTGGATCACACTAATATTTGCTCTAACACAGTACACGAACCCGGGACTGCATTAGAGAATGCAATCAAATAACAGTTTGCACAAGGTGTGAAGCGTGCAGGGATGCGTAGAAATAAAAGCATAAACTGAATTTCAAACATTTATTTTTTATCTTGTTTACAGTAATTGTATCTTTTATTGTATAATCTCGTTTAAGTTTACATTCGATGATAAACAGCCAATGCTTGCGTTTGATTGTTCTGTAATTCATCAAGGCCACTAACATTGGCATTTTTATATTATTTTGCTTTACTGTTAAGATTAGATTAACTTAACTAAACTATTATCATTTATTATAATTCCTAGCAAACCAAGAGTTTTCAGGTGATTATTCTCGAACCATTGTACAATATACATATAGTCAATTTACATAAATCTAAGTGTCGTGATAGAGCCATTGTACAGTTTTCTATTCATCAGTAGTAGTTCTCCATAATCAATCTAATAGCCGAAGCTAGCATTCCACTAGCTACACCAGTAATATGCGAGTTACATATCTTGTCCCAATCTGTTTTATGAATTAGCTTAGCTTTCGTTACTTGGTCGGTAGCTATTGTTGCTGTCGCACTTTCCTCACTTGGCCTAGTCAAGTTGAAACATCCGTCTTGAGTTTGAAAGTCCAGGAGTTCGTCTATCCATGATCGTCGCAGAAACTGAGCGTTACCTTCAATACTGCAGAGAGTAACTGAAAAATTGAGATGTTACCTTATTTGCAGACAGAAGATACTTGCAGAGCTAGGCTTTTTTTGGCAAAATGACACTATAGACAGGAGTTTTACTTATATCGTCACGCACAGATGAACGCGCGCCTATCGCGTTGCTCTATGTTACGGCAGTGAAATATTATTTTGTGACGAAAAATTCATGTAAAATATTTACTGACTTATTAATACTGTTCATTGAAGGCACTTGATGGAACTTGCTACACATATTGAAAAGTTCACTTGTACTGTTCCACAATATTAATTATTATAATTCCTAACCGATTCTGCGTTTCGGCATTCTCAAAGGCTATTTACTTAGTAAATAGCCTTTGAGAATACCGGTTTCGCCTTTCGGCAAGTGAAGTTTTCAATATTTACTGACTTGTTGATTCTTACTATTCATTCAAATCAAAGGTCAACCAGACACGTATGATAGCCATTATAAATCCCAGAGTGAATTAGTCATTTTAGGGGCGACGTATAAGACAGACATTCTTCCCATAAGCATAACCTTTAAAAGGTTTAGTGCTGTACCTACATACATATAGTCACGTCTTCACCCCGAAGGGGTAGGCAACGGCATACATATATGCGCCATATGAGCAGAGGCAGATACTATTGTATTGTAATTATAATTACTTACCGTCTTCCATGAATAAATCTGGTATACCGAATTCATGATATGCGTTGTACTCAAGTTCGTTGTATATTTTTGAACAGTGGTTGTCAATAATACGTTGGTCATCTGGAACAGTTGTAATAACACAATTGCGCCAGTATTTGGCTGCCAGCATAAACAGGAGCCTGAAATTTTTCAATATCTAATATCAGTTATTCAAAATAATTTGCTAACGCTACTAAATCATCATACAAACTTTATGCGTCTCTATAACGTGGTATCGTATTTAGACCAGGGCCAGGAAGATAATTTTTGGAACAAAGAAAGATTGTAGTAGAATGAACCCCATTGCAAAATGAAGAGAAAGCAATGAAAATCAAACGTTAACAAAATAACGATCAACCTGAGGTCGGAAAGTAGAAAAGGGTGAGTTTTAAGGGTAAACAGGGTATATCTCGAAAGGAATGTAACTCCTACTGCAAAGATTCCAGGCGCGTTTTTCTAGAATAACGGTAACGAGCCGCCCGCAAATCCAGTTAAACTATGGGAAAATATCCTTCATTCCCAGTGGTTCCGCGGCAGTAATTCCGCGACGGAACTAGTAAAAGTTTTTGTCCCAATAGTTCCGTGGCGGAACTAGTGAGACTTTTTTATTTGGGACATTTTTATTCTCAGTAGTTCCGTGGTGGAACGATTATTTGGATTCAGAGCAAATTAACTGTGCAAGATGTTTTGGGTGATGACCATTCATAATTATCCAATACCGTTTTTACCTGTGTGCTATTCCGTAACCATAGTCAGAGCCCTTGAGCACCAGTTTAAGACAACTGTAAGGTACTTGACAATGGCGAAAGTTTTCCTTGGATCTTATTGGATTTTGAGACAAAAGATTCAAACAATGGTCTGAAATTAAAGAATACTCTATTTACTTTGATAAATAAAAGGATAATAGCAAATTATATCATGCATTCTTAACTTGACAATGAGTGGATTCCGCAGCTTCTAGTGACAACAATTTAAAAAAATATTTTAAAGGATATCGTCATCACAATACACGTCTTAGCATTAAGTACTGGCACTATGTAGTTATTTTATTGGCCAGCTTTTTTTAGGCTGAAAAAAATCCTACAGGGATGCCATGCCGGACTCCTACCGACTAAAATCACACGTATCCTACCTAACAGCCTACGGTTGGGAGCTCCAGGTAAGCCCTCGGGTATAGGCCTAGTTAGCCTAATATTAACCATATACAGGGTGGAATTTAAAGACGGTAGTTGGAGGTAAAGTACCCTTAATATTGAAAATGGCAAGTTTCAAGGAAACATTCCTTTATTTTCAATAGTAAGTAAAACTACATTCAAAGATTTTTGAATGATCACCTGCTTGAGCCGGGAATCGAACCTGGGAGATGTGAAAAAAAAATCATCCTGTATTTTATGATACCAACCGAAAGAATCTTTAACCAGAAACAATTTCATTTAAACAACATAGTATCATAAGGGTACTTTACCTCCAACTACCGTCTTTAAATTCCACCCTGTATACTAATATGCATACGTTGAAAATTCATTCTCGGTGTTGAAGAATGGGATGGGAGATCCTCAATTTTAGAGAAAGCATCGTCTGTCCAGGAAACGACGGAAAACGTAATGTTGGATGCTGATATCTTTCTTCAATGTAAGAACTATCATATCGTGATTGAGTATATGCAGTTCGATAGCTCTTCACAACGTGGCGCTAGCCGCCATGTTCACGCCAAGTATCTTTAAATTTGCGGTCATATCAAATACATTTGGTTATATCGAATGATAATTGATGTATAATGTTGCATAGAGACAGAACAAAGCCAAAGCCGTAGTCAAATCTTTCCTTGATAGACAATTAGTAGAGCCCTATCTCCGAGTAGTTAGGATAATTTATTAATACTGTTGTTTGATGGCACTTGGTGGAACTTACTGCACATATTGAAAACGACACTTGTACTGTTCCACAATATTTATTATTATAAACCTGACCGGTTTCGCCTCACGGCATTTTTAAAGGTCTAAATGAAAGGACAAGGTAGTGACTATTGTGGGACTGTACAAGTGTCGTTTTCAATAACTTAGAATTATGTAGTTATTATTATTCCAGGGGTCATCTTTGCGAGCGCTTACCCGGGGCTCTCAACCGTAGGCTGGTAGGTAGGGAACGTGCTATTTTTACAGTCGATAAGAATCCTATATAGATAATATAGGATTTTCCTCACGTTAACCAGAAAAAAAAGAATAATGATTATAGGTATTTAGACCAGCTGTTACCTGATTCTTCAGGAGTCGGATGTCCTTTCTTGAACTTAAACACATTTTTAACGTATCTAGGCCATTTAAAGTAAACTGTTTCCAAACTTTTTCTGGAATAGAACTTAGTTTTCTTCAACAATTTAGTGTTAAATTTTTCCGTGATATTTGGCCATATTATAGTGCGGTTCGAGTAAAAGTTTAATACTGGAACAACGAGAGGTATTTTACTTTTCATTATAGCCATAGTCTCAACCTTAGAGTATACATAACAAGTAATGTTTACTCTAAGGTCTCAACAGATTAATTTGTATAATGCCTAGTTACTCTTCAAATTGAATTCATAAAATGATTTCGAAAATGAAAATAACGACGTCGGAAAAGCCAAAGTCAAAATACACTCATGGACAAAATTAGGGGAACGCAAAGAAATGTTCAGGTAGTAATAAAATAAACGATTTATTTATGTTTAATACAGTTTCATTTGAGTATTCTTAATTAATTTAACTTTTTAAAATACAGAAATGTACAATTTACTGTTAAAAATAGACAAATATTGAAGTTATCGCTTATTAACGAGAATGTTAAGGAAACAATGAAATTTAATCTTACCATGAAATTTATGGAATGTCTGGTTTCTTCTCTAGTAAAAGTTAACATGACCACTCGTAGGTACATTCAGTATTTGGTGTTACCTCCTCTTGCTGTTAAAACTGCCTCCAATCGTCTGGGCATACTTTTTATTTATTCGTCTATGAAATTTTGTGGCATTTGGTTCCATTCTTCTACCAACGCCGTTTTAAGTTGTCGTAAGTTGGTTATTGCAGGGATTCTTTTTTTTATTTGTCTTCCCAGTTTATCCCAGACATTTTCAATCGGGTTTAAGTCTGGCGAGCGGGCTGGCCATTCCAAAACATCGATTTCGAACCCTTGAAGGTATCTTGAAACTACAGCGGCAGTGTGTGGCCGAGCATTATCATGCATCAGTAGAAAATTATCACCTATGTATGGGACAAATGGTATCACAATTTCTTCTAAAATGTTAGTTACGTAGCGTGCTGCTGTCAGAGATCCATTTTCGAAGACGTGGAGCTCCGTACGTCCTCCTAAGGAAATGCCGCCCCATACCATCACTGACCCTCCACCGTAAGGTTCTCTTCCGACAATGTTACACTGTGCATATCTTTCTCCTGGTCGTCTCCACACTTTCACCCTTCCATCATCTGGCTTAAGGCAAAATCTGGACTCATCAGTGAATAATACTCTTCCCCAGTCATTGTCATTAGAGTGACGGTGAATGCGAGCAAAGTTACTCCGAGCTACACGATGACCTGTGGTAAGAAGAGGTCTTTCGGCAGGTATAAATGCCTCTATTCCGGCTGCTTTAAGTCTTCTTCGTATCGTTTTAGTGCTAACTGCCACATTTCGGACTTCTTGGAGCCTTGCTCTTACCTCAGAAGACGTCGAGGTACGATTTCTTAGCACACTGCTTACGATAAATCTATCGTCCCTAGCTGTGGGCTTCTTTTTTCTCCCTTGTCCTCTGCATCTTGTGTACTCGCCTGTCTGCCGGTATCGTTTTACGTTGCGAAAGATAACTGATTTGGAAACTCGCAACATTTGAGCCACTTGATTGTAAGTGTAACCTTGTTCGATTAAAGTTACAGCTTTGGACACCTGTGGTATGTTGAGATCCGGCATTATCACTTCAGTCTTTTTAAAAAGTCTCTAAGTAACACTCTGACGAATAATTTTTGTAAAAAAAAAGATTTACTATAGTTTTCAAATACGAAAATAAACTCTTAAATTGTTCTCTTACGAAGTTACGACACACATTTATTACATTACTACGTAGAGAAAAAAAACAAATGATATTCTGAAACAAAAGACGATAAAATGTCTTTCTTTAAATAATACAAATGCTGTTATAGGTGGCCAGTGTGTAAGTATAAAAAAATTAACGTAAAATTTTTGCGTTCCTCTAAATTTGTCCCTGAGTGTAGTAGATACCTAGTAGTCTAATTGTCGGTCACGCGTTATTCTTAGCCGCATTATGAATGAAATGAAATTACATTTTCTTAGTCGACCGAGAGACCCTGATATGCCTACTTATTTGTGAGTTTTTCTTTTACATATAATCAACATTGTTACATCAAATTCCATTATTCCACTTAGGTATATCCACAGATCCATTTACGATTATGGCACGATATATCATATAGGACACACCTTCTCAGTCTAAAACTAGCACAACAAGTACGTAAGGCCGGTTTTTGATCAGAGAATCAAAAGCCGGCCAAGTTAGCGTCAGACACGCTCGGAACGGAGAGAAAATGATGTTTATTGTATGGGAGCCTCCTTAAGTACCTCTTTTTTCTGATTTTAGTATTTGTTGTCATAGCAGCTACAAAAAAAAATCTGTGAAAATTTTAGCTAGCTATCACGGTTCTTCAGATACAGCCTCATGACGGACAGTCAGACAGTTAGACAGACAGACGGACGGCGAAGTCTCATGAATGGAGTCCCGCTTTTATCATTTGGGTACGGAACCGTAAAAAGTAGATAAAGAAACTAAGGGCAGAGTTTAATTGTTCGGGCCACACTAAGGAGAAATGCCATTAATTAACGCGTTGATGGACGTTAAACGTTTTAATTTTAATTCGACAACGGCATTTACATTGCCGTTTGACGTTAGGCGATAGCTCAAATGGCGGCACATCAAAGAGATTAACGCGAAAATTATTACGTTGAAGCGGCCACACTACGTGTGTCAGTGCGCACCGTGAGAGTGTGACCGTTTTCAGTATTTTAATACTTTTTCGGTATATTTTATTGACGTTTTTCGATATCAGTATATTAATGGGTATATTGGTAAAAGTCAGTATTTTTGGGTATATTTTGAATAATAGGTTAGGGTAAAGGTGCTCCCTCTCCGGGAGCATTCGCCTGTAATGTAACAAATTAGATTCGACTTTGAGCATTACGTTACTGCCTGCCTCCCTGACCGACGAGCGTTCGCATGTAATGTAACATAATTTATAGATTCGACTCGAGCATTACGTTACGATGCTACCTCCCTGACTGACTTGAGCATTCGCGTGTAATGTAAAATTTATAGATTCGACTCGAGCATTATGTTACGATGCTACCTCCCTGACCGACACGAGCATTCGCGTATAATGTAACATTTATTATAGACTAGCTGATGCCCGCAGCTTCGCCTGCGTGAAATTATGTTCTCTTTTCCGCGTCTCATGGGAACTTATTCCGCTCGCCGAAATCACAAAATTTCATGATGGGTATCGTTTAAGGGGGTTTTTGGTATGCTGAGTACGAATTTCGGGTTAATTTAGAGATCCAATATGGCCGCCGCCCCCAAATTCACAAAATTTCATGATGGGTATCGTTAAAGGGGTTTTTTGGTATGCTGAGTACGAAATTTATGATAATTTTGCAATCCAAAATGGCCGCCGCGCCACTACCACAAAATTTCATGATGGGTATCGTTAAAGGGGTTTTTTGGTATGCTGAGTACGAAATTTATGATAATTTTGCAATCCAAAATGGCCGCCGCGCCACTACCACAAAATTTCATGATGGGTATCGTTTAAGGGTTTTTTTGGTATGCTGAGTACGAATTTCGGGTTAATTTAGAGATCTAATATGGCCGCCGCGCCGAAATCACAAAATTTCATGATGGGTATCGTTTAAGGGGTTTTTTGGTATGCTGAGTACGAATTTCGGGTTAATTTAGAGATCCAATATGGCCGCCGCGCCGGTATCACAAAATTTCATGATGGGTACCGTTAAGGGGTTTTTTGGTATGCTGAGTACGAATTTTAGGTCAATTTTGAAATCCAAGATGGCCGCCGCGCCACTGTTGTAAAATTTCATGCTTGGACTTGGAAAAGGCCTATGACAGAGTGGTGAGGAATGAACTGTGGTCAACACTGTCTATGTATGGAGTGAACAGCAACTTGATACGAGCCTTGAAATCTCTATACGAGGGCTTCAGTGCTTGTATCAGGATCAATGGAGCTTGCACAGACTTTTTTCCCATCGATAAAGGTGTGAGACAAGGCTGTGTAGCGTCACCATGGCTGTTCAACCTATACATGGACAGTTGCTTGAAAGAACTACAAGAGTGTGCGTATGGATTAAAAATGAATGAGCTAACCGTCAAATGCCTCCTTTATGCTGATGATCAGGTAGTACTGGCATCATCGGCGGATGAGTTGCAATTGATGGTTAATATAATGTACGATGCGCTTAAAAGTAGAGGAATGAATGTTAATGTAAGCAAGACAAAAGTAATGGTTTTTGAAAGAGAGAAATGTATGACTGATTGCTCGATATCGATCGAAGGAAAGAGCGTGGAACAGGTGAAAGAGTTTGTATATTTGGGTTCAAAATTTGCAAGAGATGGAAAGTGTGACAATGATGAAAGAAGAGTTTTGGCAGGAAATCAAGTGAATGGAGCCATTCACACCTTTATGAGCAGTCAGAACGTGTCTAAAAAGGCAAGGATGGCTGTACATAGAGGAGTGCTTGTCCCTACACTTATGCATGGTAGTGAAAGTTGCGTGTGGCAGGAGAAGCATGAAAGTAAAATTGATGCAGTGGAAATGAGAAGTTTGCGAAGTATAGCTGGAGTGACATTGAGGGATAAAGTAAAGAATAGTGTGATAAGGGAACATTGCGGTATGACAGAAGATGTAGTGACTAAGATAGAGAAAGGGATGCTCAGATGGTTTGGACATGTGGAGAGAATGGATGGAAATAGGCTGACAAAACAGATTTATGAAGCGAGAGTGAATGAGCAAACTGGTAGGGGTCGACCTCGGCAGACTCATGTCGATCAAATCGATAATCTTCTGATAAAAGGCCAGGTCAAGAGTACCCTTAACCGAAGAGCATGTATGAAGACACTTATGAAAGTTGAAGAAGCGAAAGTTGTTTGCCAGAATCGTAGCAAGTGGAAAGTCATAGTCTCTGCCTACCCCGTTGGGAGACAGGCGTGATGTTATGTATGTATGTATATTGTAGAGGGGTTTTTTGGTATGCTAAGTACGAATTTTATGATAATTATGCAATCCGAAATGGCCGCTGCGCCATTATCACAAAATTTCATGATGGGTATCGTTTAAGGGGTTTTTCGGTATGCTGAGTACGAATTTTATGATAATTTTTGCAATCCAATATGGCCGCCGAGCCGAAATCACAAAATTTCATGATGGGCATCGTTTCAGGGGTTTTTTGGTATGCTGAGTACGAATTTCAAGATAATTTTGCAAAATTAACCCTAAATTCGTACTCAGCATATAAAATTCCATTTATACGATAAGCTACATGACATTTTACAACGGTGGCGAGGCAGCCATATTGGATTGGAAAATTTACCAAAAATTCGTATTTGTCATACCAAAAAACCCCATAAACGATATACAACATGAAATTTCACAACAGTGGCACGGCGGCCATTTTGGATGGCAAACGTTAACCTGAAATTCGTGCTCAGCATACCAAAAAACCCTCATACGATATACAGCATGAAATTTTACAACGGTGTAAGGCGGCCATCTTGGATTGCAAAATTGACCTAAGATTCGTACTCAGCATACCAAAAATCCCCTTAAACGATACCCATTATGAAATTTTGTGATAACGGCGCGGCGGCCATATTCGAATCTTTAAATTAACCTGAAATTCGTACTCAGCATACCAAAACACCCCTTAAACGATACCCATCATGAAATTTTGTGATAACGGCGCGGCGGCCATATTGGATCTCTAAATTAACCCGAAATTTGTATTCAGCATACTAAAAAAACCCTTAAACGATACCCATCATGAAATTTTGTGATAACGGCGCGGCGGCCATATTCGAATCTTTAAATTAACCTGATATTCGTACTCAGCATACCAAAACACCCCTTAAACGATACCCATCGTGAAATTTTGTGATAACGGCGCGGTGGCCATATTGGATCTCTAAATTGACCCGAAATTCGTACTCAGCATATCAAAAAACCCCTTAAACGATACCCATCATGAAATTTTGTGATAACGGCGCGGCGGCCATATTGGATCTCTAAATTAACCCGAAATTGGTATTCAGCACACCAAAAAACCCCTTAAACGATTCCCATCATGAAATTTTGTGATTTCGGTGCGGCGGCCATATTGGATCTCTAAATTAACCCGAAATTCGTACTCAGCATACCAAAAACCCCCTTAAACGATACCCATCATGAAATTTTGTGATTTCCGCGCGGCGGCCATATTGGATTGCAAAATTATCATGTAAAACAGCTGAGTGTGGGGCTCCCGGTCCCGGAACGGGGCCGTCCTACCCATTAAACCTGGTGGTATTCCTCCTCCCTATAGCCGGGAATCCGGAAAGCCGGGAAAATTCTTTGGCTTTCGGCCGAAAGCCAAAGAATTTCCAAAGATTATTCCCGTCGAGAACCGTTCGGCGGCTCTCCTCGGGGGAGCAAGATGGGAGGTTCCCCCGGAGCTCGCTAAGGACCTGAAAAAATAAAAACCCAATTCCTCATCGCAATGATTTTTTTCTTTGTAGGGTTTGTTGCAATAACATTCGGTTATTTTTTTTTTACGAAGCGTGTTGCAGGTGAAGGACGTTGAATTCAATCCTTCAAATAAAATGTTAAATGTAAATTCTAGGTTCTTCTTTTATAAAAATAAGGTAGTAATTAAAGAATAAACACGTTTTGATAGTCGGTATTTTTATCGGTATATTTTCACTGTGCCAGTATTATAGTATATTTAAAGATACATTTCAGTATATTTTTAAGGAGCTAAGGTATTTTTGTAAAATTTAATTCGGTCACACTTAACGTCAATTTTAACGCCAAGAATGGGCATTCACGCGAGAATGATTACGTTGAAGCGGCCACACTACTCAAATGGTGACGTTAAGAATTAACGCCATAATTAGCGCAATATTTATCGCGATGATGGGCATTGACGTTTTCTTTAATGTGGCCCCGGCAGAGTTAGGCATCTCCAATAAAAATAAAATAAAAGGTACCGAGCGCGGTATACTTGTGTGCGCGCGTAGTGCCTACGGGCGCGTCGCGTCGGAACAAGCCGCGCGTCACGCACACATTTAAAAATCAGTACTAGTCGGAAAGCTCCCAGCTGGTAAACCAAGCGTTCAATCAGTGTTGCCGCGAACCGCGTGCGCGTGATTACGTAAAACGTATGTGTCATATGCCCGCTATCTTTACTTACATACATACATATATTCACGCCTTTATACCCGAAGGAGTAGACAGAGGCATAGTATACGCTCCCATTTCACATTTTAGTTTTATGTCCCACGTAATAAATAGGTGGTGAGCCTATTGCCGTGTTGGAATGAACAGGCGCAGGTCGCCGCGACCCGCAGTTGAAAATTTTCAAGCCAAGCATAAGGCCTTCAACTTGGCTTAACGATTATCATTGCACTGACAACCGGGTTTCATTTTGAGTTTTTGTTCTCTACGCAATGGATTTTTTTGCGAAGGTGTTCCCTTAGTCGCCTCTTACGACACCCTTGGGATGTATTGGGGTGGCGACATTTTGTACTTTTACCTGTCGCAACACGGAACCTCGTCGCCACACAGGTATATTAATATTAGATAAATATGACAATGCCTATAAAGAAGTAAAGACGATATTGCTGTGTTTTTGGATGCCTTAACAGTAATTTTTAAACTCCATCCTTATCTATCGTTATTCACGAATTCACGATAGGTAACAAAAGAAGAAGAAAGGTTAGTCTGTCCCACAAAAGGTCTGTGTTAGGGGAACGTTAGTTGCATGGGATACAACAAACATGAATTTTGCCGTTTTTTGGTACGGAACCCTCCTCGGTGCGCGAGTTCTACTCCCACTGCTTCGAACCCACTCAGTTCATTTTCGACCCCTTATAATTTCTTTGTGGATAAAACTAGAAGTTTGAAGTATCTTTAGTATCTTTCAACAGAACACTACCCGTCCATTTCAACACGGCAATAGGCACACCACCTATTTCGTTAGACATAAAACTATAAGGTGAGATGTGGGCGTATACTACGCCTCTGACTACCCCTTTTGGGATAGGGGCGTGACTATAAGTATGTATGAAGTCAGTGAACACTGACTGTCTGATAATCGAAACTTTATGGCACTTCAAACGAATATAGAACCTTCAAAAGAATGCAAATAGTGTTTAGTGTATGAATTAAGGAAAAGCTAAAATATTCTAGAATTTGGACTAGATGATGTTGTATGAGATTGTCCAATTGTTTAACCTGACCCGTCATTTGCGACGATTGAATTAACTAAAAGTGACAGCCCTGATACTATAGGTAAGTATCGTGCGGTCAGGGTCGGAGATACCCTACTATATATAATTCTACTATGCTAAGGGTTCCCAAACATTACCTACAATTTTACAAACCCGTAGACGTAAAAGTTGCGTAAATTACATTGAACAACTTGCATCGTTGCGTCGCGTCGGTGATTGCGTGAAAATGTATGTGCCTTTAATTGTGTTGCTGTTTTCGCACGCCACGGGAACATTTGCCAGAAATAAAAGTGACCTTTCTGTTGTTTTCAACTATATTCTATCCCTGTACCAAATTACAGCCAGATCTATTGACTTGTTAGAGCCTGATTGAGTAACAAACACTCTAACATATTCTCAAACTTACACATAAATTTATTACATAACTAGGATCTTTCTCCACATGAAAAGAAGCAAAATAACTACGCGAATGTGCGTTGTTTTCAGGATCAATGAAATTTGTTTATAGAGTCAAAACTAATGAAAATACAACAGTTATACTTACGTTTAACCAAAACGTTTGAATTATCATCCACAGATTCTTGATAACTGACTTTGATGTAGTGTCCTATAATGTCGTCACTCGTCTTGACCACGTGCATCATACGAACTTGCTTTTGAAAGGAGAGGTAATGTCCTCTCGATTGTACTATGTTTCTTAGATTCGCTGTGGTTGGAAGAATAGATCAGTTATGAATAGAACTTTTGCACTGGTAGCATGACCAGACCAGACATGACAGAACTAGGTGATTATAAGTATAATAAATGTATCCCCCCTTGGGGCATAATGGGGTAAACGTGGAAATTGGATGATAACGTGGAAGCTATCCGATAGATAGGCTTGATCTCCGCGGTAATGAGAAACGCGAGATGCCGTTCGAGTAACTTAATTTCTGAACTATAGAAAAGACTGTCGGAGTCACACCGTAACGGTAAAAAAAATTAGGTACCAATTTTAAAAATTTAAAGTCACAAGTTATAAATTAAAAAGTATTTTAAGCAATTTTTCCTGTACAATGGGCATACAGTGCAAAAAAAACAATCTGTAAATTGACGAGAGCTGCATCTACGAAAGTATGTGAATTGCCGAGAGAGTAATAGGGAACGATAAAATTATTACATCTTACCGTTTATCATGTAAATTCCAAAACACATATTCAAATCCACATAAAATCTATGCCCATCCGCAAAGTACACAATTTTTTCCAACGCTGACAAATATTTTTCCAAGTCATCTTTCACTGGCAAGTCGTCAATGATCTCCATCTCTCTATAATTAAAATTCTCTTGATGCGATACTATGATACACCACATTATAAAAATTATAAATATATAGAAATATTGGACTGCTAAAGATGGACGATGTAACATCATGGGCTTTATCAGTGAAGTTTCAACGGCTAAATTCGAAGAAATACTGATCTTTTTCCTTCACCGCGATTGTTTTTATTTGTGACGCTATTCAGTGAGAAAAATAGGAATCTTTACCTAGCAGTCTATTATACTGCGATGGGCTATACGTTACCTTCTCAATCTCAACACACAAGAGTTTGAAAATACTGATATTTTTGGTGTTTACTGAGACAATAGTGGTTGATTACGTAGTTAAGACTCATTGGGTAGGTACTACAATTAAAAATGCTAATAAAGATCGTCGACGTGGGCAGTAAGTTATTCCTCGGTGGTGCAGTGGTCATGTATGCGAGTATTGTTGCTGAAGACTTCTGTTCGTAACCCGGGTTGTAATAAATTATGTGTTGAAATTTTAGCATCGGAAGTTAGGTGTCATCAATATGTATATGTATACAAATATACCTATATTGATGACAATTTTATTGCACAATCCTATACTGACATAGTTTAGGCTAGATAGCGCTGTAAACTCGAACAGAAAACATTCAAGTCTTGCGTTTTATTTTAGGTGAACAGTGAACGTAGTTAGATTCATTTAACAATGCAATCTAATCACGGATTCAGAAGGTGGCATATAAGCGGTAAAAAGATGCTCACATACATACATTCCCTTCATTATATCATCAGATTTGACTCTAATTATTTTATGCCCGAATTATATAGGACTTATTAGAAGCACGAAAAGTGCTCGAGTGACGACCACGTACCTACCGGAAAACGCAGTGTGGGTAGGCCTCCCGCAAGGTGGACAGATGACCTGATAAAGGTCGTGGGAGTCTGCTGTATGCGGGGGGACTTAATACCGAACGTTGTGGCGATCCTTGGAGGAGGCCTATGCCCAGCAGTGGGCTTCAAATCGGCTGCAATGATGATGATATTTTATTATGACATATTCATTCACAAAGAAAGACTTTTAAAAAAATATAATGTGACGAAAGGCTATACAAGGCGTTAGTCAGTCGATGGCCTAAACGAGTACAGGAAACGTAAAGAACTTCAATTAAGATTATTTTTGAAAAGCAATTAGTATAAAATTTGGTTGGTTCCGAGTAGGTTTCGGTGGCAGAGTGGTTAAGGCGCAGGTTCGAATCCTGCTCAAATCCAATTCTTTTTCCATATTTAAAAAAAATTAAGGTGCGTAATCATGCTGGGCCGATGGACTGAAAGGCAACTTTATTATAGCAGCAACAGAAATATTTCACATAATGAAAATTTCAGATCTCTAGCTATAACCGTTCCTGAGATACAGCCTCGTGACGGACAAACAGGCGTAGGCATTTGTAGGCCCTCTACGTCAAGATCTGAGAGTAGTCGCTTCCAAAAATGCAAACCTGTAATTTGGATTTGGCGTAGGCATACGTAGGCCCTATACGGGAAGATGTGACGGTAGTCGCTACCAAAAAGCAAACCTGGAACTTGAATTTAGCGTAGGCATACGTAGGCCCTCTACGGGAAGATGTGACGGTAGTCGCTTCCAAAAAGCAAACCTGGAACTTGAATTTAGCGTAGGCATACGTAGGTCCTCTACGGGAAGATGTGACTGTAGTCGCTACCAAAAAGCAAACCTGGAATTTGGATTTAGCATAGGCATACGTAGGCCCTCTACGGGAAGATATGACGGTAGTCGCTACCAAAAAGCAAACCTGGAACTTGAATTTAGCGTAGGCATACGTAGGCCCTCTACGGGAAGATGTGACGGTAGTCGCTACCAAAAAGCAAACCTGGAATTTGGATTTAGCGTAGGCATACGTAGGCCGTTTACGGGAATATGTTACGGTAGTCGCTACCAAAAAGCAAACCTGGAACTTGAATTTAGCGTAGGCATAAGTAGGCCGTCTACGGGAATATGTGACGGTAGTCGCTACCAAAAAAGCAAATCTGGAATTTGGATTTGGCGTAGGCATACGTAGGCCGTCTACGGGAATATGTTACGGTAGTCGCTACCAAAAAGCAAACCTGGAACTTGAATTTAGCGTAGGCATACGTAGGCCCTCTACGGGAAGATGTTACGGTAGTCGCTACCAAAAAGCAAACCTGGAACTTGAATTTAGCGTAGGCATACGTAGGCCCTCTACGGGAAGTTGTGACGGTAGTCGCTACCAAAAAGCAAACCTGGAACTTGAATTTAGCGTAGGCATACGTAGGCCCTCTACGGGAATATGTTACGGTAGTCGCTACCAAAAAGCAAACCTGGTACTTGAATTTAGCGTAGGCATACGTAGGCCCTCTACGGGAAGATGTGACGGTAGTCGCTACCAAAAAGCAAACCTGGAATTTGGATTTAGCGTAGGCATACGTAGGCCGTTTACGGGAATATGTTACGGTAGTCGCTACCAAAAAGCAAACCTGGAACTTGAATTTAGCGTAGGCATACGTAGGCCCTCTATGGGAAGATGTGACGGTAGTCGCTACCAAAAAAGCAAATCTGGAATTTGGATTTGGCGTAGGCATACGTAGGGCCTCTACGGGAAGATGTGACGGTAGTCGCTACCAAAAAGCAAACCTGGAACTTGAATTTAGCGTAGGCATACGTAGGTCCTCTACGGGAAGATGTGACGGTAGTCGCTACCAAAAAGCAAACCTGGAATTTGGATTTAGCGTAGGCATACGTAGGCCGTTTACGAGAATATGTTACGGTAGTCGCTACCAAAAAGCAAACCTGGAACTTGAATTTAGCGTAGGCATACGTAGGCCGTCTACGGGAATATGTGACGGTAGTCGCTACCAAAAAAGCAAATCTGGAATTTGGATTTGGCGTAGGCATACGTAGGGCCTCTACGGGAAGATGTGACGGTAGTCGCTACCAAAAAGCAAACCTGGAATTTGGATTTAGCGTAGGCATAGGTAGGCCGTCTACGGGAAGATGTGACGGTAGTCGCTACCAAAAAAGCAAACCTGGAATTTGGATTTCCGTAGGCATCCGTAGGCTCTCTACGAAAATATGTGATAGAAGTCGCTTCCAATAATGCAAATCTGGAATTTGGATTTCACGTAGGCATCCGTAGGCTCTCTACGGGAAGATCTGATGATAGTCGCTTCCAGAATTGCAAACCTGGAATTTGGATTTGGCGTAGGCTTCCGTAGGCCTTCTACGGAAAGATATGATGGTAGTGTCGCTTCCAGAAATGCAAACCTGGAATTTGGATTTAGCATAAAGAAAGAAAGAAAGAAATAGTCGCTTCCAAAAATGTTGGAATTTGGACATAGCATCGTAGGCGTTCGTAAACCCTGTCTTCGTTGTTTAGAATTTAAAATTTTAGTAGTAAGTAATCCTGAGTGAATTCTATAGTGCAGATTGTGGTTATGAATTTTGTTAGAAAATACTAGCAATTATACTTAAACGGCGCTTATCGGCTGATAACCGGCGTAATCAAGAACACTATTTATTAATTGTATATTTTGACAATTTTAACTCTCTATCTATCACCGTTCATGAGATACAGCCTCGTGACGGACAGACAGACAGACAGACATACAGACAGCGAAGTCTCATAAATGGGTTCCCGATTATTACCCTTTGGGTACGGAACCTTAAAAAGGGAGGTTAGGATATTTTGAGCTCTTTTTATTATACTCATCGCATAGGACTACGGTGTAACGCTCAAATATAGTCCCATATATTATAATAATGGGATTTTGACGAGTTTTATTTAAAAGATAGGTACCTATTAATAATCTACTGCAACAGGATAGCACAAAGACAAGCCCGATATCTCCAGATAGGAACACAATACAGTTTTCTAAGGCGAATGAATTCCATTTGAGTATTATTAAAATGAATTGCCATAATTTGTACGGCTTCCGAGCAAATTATTGCGAGGATAAGCTTCAAGTCAATCTCACTGCGGGCGATCCCGTCTTTCAAGTACCTATCTACCTACAGTTATTGTCTTGTAATCCATCTATAAATAACTTTTACTTGGAGAACAGCTTTGCTATGAATAATATTTTATTTCATTATGCTATGAGAAATTATACCTACTATGTGGAGCGTCCTTTTACCGTTGGTTAATAAAATAGACTTTTTTTACACCAGCCTCTAACCAGCGGCCAATTTAGGGCGAACGGGATAGATAGAAAGGATGATAGACACGCGTATTGTTTGAGAGCCCACTCAAAAATATTATAAACTAGCTGAACCCGCTGAAATCAGACTCATCAAGCTGCGTGTGAAATTGCCCTGTATGCTTCAGTGCCGACTGAATTTTTTGAGCCAACACGCCAGTTTAGATTTACCCATTTTTAGATTCATAATTATGTCTATGTACGATTTTTAAAGCGATATAACTTTTTAGGATTTCGTAGCCAAATGGCAAAAACGGAACCCTTATAGATTCGTCATGTCTGTCTGTCTGTCTGTCCGCCTGTGTGTCACAGCCACTTTTCTCCGAAACTATAAGGCCTATGCTATTGAAACTTGGTAACTAGATGTATTCTGTGAATCGCATTAACATTCTTATATAAAACTAGAAAAAAAGCAGTAAATATTGGGGGTCCCCATACTCAGAACTGATACTCAAAATTTTATTTTTCATCAAACCCATACTTGTGTGGTATCTATAGTTTTTTTTTTAATAAAAAAATAAAAAACCACAATTTTCAGTTAGAAAAATCACTACATACCACTGCGAACGTGTTAAAACATCAATCAAAGTTACAAAGAACTATAAGAACTTTTATATTATGTTACTTGCTGCTACGAAACCCTTTATGGGCGAGTCCAACTCGCACTTGGCCGGTTTTTTTATTTATTTATAAACCGATTTACATGAAATAAACATTAAATGTTAAGTGGATCAAAGTTCAATACAATAAAGAAAACCGCATTGCAATCGGTTGAGCTCTTACTGAGATTAGCGTGCACAAACGTACAGACATACTGACATACACACAAACAGACAAAAATTCTAAAAATCATTGTTTTGGGTTCTATTGCGTTCATAAAGCCCCCCTATAATATATTTTCTTATTTAACTTCCATGTACAGACAGCGACTTGTTACGATTTTATTATATGTATTGATTGATGATTGATTGATTGGAGTCGAAATCGATTAAAGTACCGAGGTAACAGTTTCAGGGTGTCGGTAAGCGTATTAGTGTCGCGAATTCAAGTGTTTTTTCTCTGTACCTAACGCTCCATAAGATTTTTTAGTTCAAAAATATTTCATGTGTATTGACACGCTTCTGGGAAGTCCAGAGTGATCCCAGGAGTTCCCAGGCGGTTCAGTAGTTTAGGTAAGGGTATATAATTTGTCCTGAAGTCAATAACGCAACGATTACATATAATAACTGCCTTTATTGCGATTTCACAAAATAAACTTAAATCTATCTTAAAAACTAGGTACTCATCCGAATTCTTCCTTCAGGGATGGGATTTCCTTCCTTCAGGAATAATATGACGTAACAATAGATAATTACTCCTATATTTTCAATATTAGTTGCTTACGGGTATAAGCAATGTTTTTTTTAATATAAACTTGGAAGCTCATTCAGAGCTTCCGTTTTCACATATAAAAATTTAGATAAATACTTGGGCTATTAAGCCACTCACTGATTATTTCAGTGGAAATATATTTTATAGAATGATTTACTTTGATGTAAAATTTCTTCGACAGTATGAAGTAAATTAAAAAAATTTAGTTAGTTCCTGATTTTTTTATTCTACTAATGCGCACGCTTATATATAGCTTACATCCCACCATATCTCCTTCCATCAACTATCCCTACTATGACACTATTAAGGACACACCCATTATACCGACCTAAGTATAACCATTATACCTACGCTTAATAGCGCCTAATAAACTAATTACAGCAAATCTATGATTTACGCCACAATATCCCCTCCCCAAGAGAAAATTTTGTCCCTATAGACAAAATTTAAGAATACTAATTCAATTTAAAAAATTTGAATTAGTATATAACAATCAATCTATAACAACTGTATTACTTAGATAATGTCTCCCAAAATAAATAATTTAAATATTCCAATAGAGTAACTCTGATGGTGTTCACAAGATAGATAGAAGAAAAGACGTATTTAAGGCTTAATATTAAGAAATCCAGGTAATACGAACCGCCTGAATGTAATATATAATATGGCTTAAATTGAAGACTGAGATTTCTATAACCGTCTCAGAGAAGAAAATTTATATAACAACATATACAACGATGTAATAACATTGTATATGTCTATATAACTGAATGCAATATATTTGCATATGATAAGCAAGCCTTTAAGAGCTTCCTATAGTACCACGTAAATCTGCGAGGGCAAGCTTACCGCTTCCGAGTGGCAGTATTTACTACAAAAAAACCAAGAAACAGAAATATAGCACTGAATACACCTACAGAATCATCCTACCAGAATTCTAACCAAAAATATACAAACAACCCAGAAAAAAAAATCACATTTACCAACCTTAACATTTCACTGAAATCCAAATCCAATATGTAATAACGTTTTCAAAACGTATGCATCACTATTAACATAATGCATGTGCATAAAACTTTCATAACTTCCTAATTCTTAATACTTTGTAATTTTATAAACTCATGGCACGTACACAACTTTCACATAACATGACAATGAATTCACAATGTGACCTCAAGCTTAACAATATTTCGAGGTACCCTCATAAATTTTCACAATTATTCATAAGGTCTCTTACACACTGACTTAAATTTCTCGTGTATGTTTGACTGTCCGCGACAACATCCTAAAGTAATTTAACGTTCATTTTCAAATAACTGACCTGACATTGTTATTCTTGTCTTACTTACTTTAATTTAACTTGATAGAGATGTAAAAAAAAATTTTTTTTTTTCTTTTTTTTTTTTTTAGAATAGGGGAGAGAATTTTTTTTTTTATATATGCAAAGTACCTACTGACTATTTAAAATTTACATAATTCACCGGACTCACCCATTCCTTTGAATAATGTGCCTTTCATACTCTCATATTCATCCCTTTCATACATTCATACATCCTCATACATTTCACGCTCATAAAACACTCATGCATACTTGTGTCATCAATACAATCACATGATGACGCAATTCTTATATACAAGAGAATTTAGCTTTATTTTACACTAAATCTCAACATTATTCATTAAAACCGTATCCTGTCCTTACGCTTATGGAATTATGATATGAAATGCAGTCTGTAAGAACCCTAACGATATTCACATGATATTCACAACTACCCATACTTATGAGAAAAATAAAATGATACTACGATTTACTTTGACTATTTTTAACTACAAGGTTAAATTATTGAATTATTTTATGAAGATTATAATTAATTATTCTTTGTAATTATTAAGTTTAAAATCTTTTATATGCCACGTTCCAATGTTTTTGCCAAATTCATTAGCAAGCTCATAAACTAAAGGAGATCGTTTTCCTATAATTTTACACTTTATATATTTAGGAGCTAATTTCTTCGAAAAAAGTTTATCTTTATCGCTTAAATAAAATGTTCGTTTCCATATTATATCACCTACGTTAAATTCTGCCTGTCTTTTGCGTAAATTATAATGCTCACTGTTTCTACTATGTGCCTGTATCAAACGTGATTGAACTTTGTCAAAAATTAAAGACAATGCACCACGGTTCTCCGCATATTCGTCTCGGGGTTGAAAAACTATACTGTCATTGCCTTCACAATCAATATAATGAGAACCACAGCTAACTAATTCTCTGCCGAAGGTCAAAAAATTTGCAGTGAATCCTGTAACTTCGTTTACTGCGCTGTTTATCGCAAATTGTATCTTTGGCAAAATTAAATCCCAACCTCTCTGATCGTCATTAATAAAGGAAGAAATGGCGGTAACTATTGTCTTGTTGTACCGTTCCACCATATTAACCTGTGGCGAATAATAGGGTGTGTAATGCAATTTAGGAATTTTATATTTTTCTAGCATACGTTTAAGCGTGACACTAACGAACTGCTTCCCATTGTCCATTATAATTGTAGATGGAATGCCATGAACTAGAAAAACCTTTTCCTCTAATAATCTAGTAATTATTTCGGCCGATGCTCGTTTAATTGGGAACAATAAACAGTATTTACTAAAACAACACGATACCACCAAGATATAGGCGTTTTGGAGACGTGTAGTCGTTAACGGACCGACTAAGTCTATGCTGAGGACTTGAAATGGTCTGGTACACTTCTTTGGTCTTCCCATTTCACCCAAAGTAGAGTGATTTTGTGCTTTCTGAGCCAAGCAAACCTCGCATAAAGAAATAAACCTAACCACGTCTGAATGCATGCCCGGCCAATAGTACCGTAATGTTAACCTTTTGTAAGTTTTAAAAATACCAAAATGACCGGCTGTTGGTTCCGCATGATTTTCCGAAATAATTTTTTCACGTTGTTCTGAAGGTATTACCTGCTTCCATTCAAACTCTTTATACAGTGTAAGTGAAGACTTCATATAACGATATAACAATCCTTGTTTAACGATATAATTTGGGTAAGATAGAGGTGTACTTTGACAACCGTTAAATATATTTAAGTACCACTCATCCTGAGTGTTTAAAGAATTTATATAATTTTTGTTAATAGCGGTTATGTTACCTTGACGAGACAATGCATCAGGTATCACATTATCTACCCCCCTTCTATGTTTAATATCAAAATTAAATGACGACAATCGAATACTCCACCGTGCTAACCTACCCGTTGGATTATTCAGGTTAAGGAACCATTTCAGCGCCGAATGATCGGTGTAAACCGTGAATCTTTTCCCGTTATCTATGTAACAACGCCAATGTTCCACTGCCGATAATACTGCCAAGGTTTCCCTTTCGGTGGTACTGAAATTCTTCTCCGCCCCTGACAGAGAACGACTGTAATATGCAATTGGGTGTTCTACACCATTTATAGTCTGTGTCAGTACTCCGCCTACGCCATAGTTACTAGCATCTGCATGAATTTCAAAAGGTAAATCAAAATCAGGACACCTTAAAATAGGAGCCGTAACCAAACAATTTTTTAAAATATGGAAAGCTGTATCCGCCTCACTTGACCAAATAAATCTTTTATTATGTGATTTCTTTGTTGATGTGAGTCGGTTAAGTGGACCTGCTATTGAACTAAACCTAGGCACAAATTTGCGATACCAAGAAACTACACCCAAGAAACGCTTTAGCTCTTTTTTATTTGTTGGGGTGGGGTATTTAACTATTGTTTGAACCTTATCTGGGTCGACATGTAACCCCTTTTTATTAACTATATAACCTAAGTATTTAAGTTGATCCCTAAAAAACACAGACTTCTCAAAATTAATAGATAAATTTGCGATTTTCAATTTATTAAGCACTTTTAACAACAATGAAATATGGCCTTCAAATGACTCAGAACAAATGACTATGTCATCTATATATGCAAAAACTGAATTTTCAAACTCAGGACTATAAAATAAGCTGTCTACCAGCCTTTGACATGACGCAGAACCGGAAGTGAGTCCAAAAGGAAGTTTTTTGAAGCAATAGGTTCCTCGTTGAGGGATATAAAAGGCTGTTTTATTCTTGTCACATTCAGCAATTTTTATCTGCCAAAATGCCTTCGACAAATCAATACTACTTAAATATCTAGCATTTTTTAAATTATCAAGTATTTCTGACATATAGGGAAGCTTGTACGCATCCTTTTTAGTTACAGAATTTAATTTACGGCTATCTAAACAAAACCTAAGGGATCCATCCTTTTTCGTAATCAGTAGAACCGGAGATGACCAAGGACTGTCACATTTTTCAACCACCCCTAATTCTAACATTTCGTCTAACTGTTCGGATAAAATACGTTGTTTTTCTGGCGACATACGATAATATCTTTGTCTTATTGGTAACGCGTCGCCCGTATCAATTCGGTGTTCTATTAACGAGGTACAGCCCAAACCACGGACCTCTGTAGAAATCAATCGAAATTGCTGTATTATGTTATCGGCCGCCACGCGCTGATCCGATGTTAAATTACTATACGATAATAAATTGCCACTTTCGGTCGCGACTGTACATAACTTATTATCTTGTTGTTGACAGCTCGACCAAGTAATGGACTTACAAAATTTTGGAAATAAATTGAATTTTTTCCAAAAATCTATACCTAGAATTAATGTGTCAGTAATAGAAGGTACAATGAATGCTTTTAGAATGTGACATTGATTTTCAAAATGTATACTCAAATTAAAATAACCAATGGCTTTCAACAACTGACCCCCAGCTGCAGAAAAATTTATCAAATCATCGGTGTACATTATTTGACCTGATTCTAATAACTTAATATGCGAGTTATTTCCTAAAATAGTAGCCGTACTACCAGAGTCCAATAACCCGCAATAAAACATATCGCTAACCTTCACCCTAGCATAAGGTCGCACATCATTAGACGGTATTTTATCATGGATTGCTGTGATATGATAACTTGAGAAAAAAGTACGAATTGTGGAAAGCCAATCCTCCCAATCCAGCCTATCAAATTTACAATGACTAATAATTTCCTTCGACTTTTCTAATACACAGCAATCCTTTGTAGTTAGTTTTTTGAACCTGACATAATCTGTGATTGACAATTAGAACACTGTGGAAACTTAACTCCTTTTCTACCACATCTAAAACATAGTACATCTGAACGCCTACATTCCTTAAGCGAGTGACTTGAGGATTTACATCGCGGACAAAATTTTAAATTATCTCTTTGCATTGGTGAACCTACTGCCGTAACGTAAGACTCAGACCTATTCTTGTTAAAATTATTTGGAACATTGGAGTGGAATTTATGAAAATTAATATTTGAATTTTTTGAAAAACTAGATCCATTAAATTGATTTTTATTATTGAATTTTGAAGTTTTACTGTTAACATTTTCACAATTATTGTAAGCTAAATCCGGTGCTAACAAATCAGACGACAACTTTGAAGGATCCCGCGAATGGGCTGTAAACGAGTGAATCCTTTCATAACTTTTACAGGCATCTTTTAATGCTATTATAGACTTCAAAGCATCTTTGTTCGCGGCTAAGGTACTAGCATAACATGGTTTCATATTACGAAGCAATATTTTAAGCTGTTCTTGTTCTGAGACCTTCTCCGTCAATCTAGCGAACATTCCTGACATCTTTGCAAAAAATATTGTAATGCTTTCGTTATCCCCCTGTAATCTAGCCCTAATTTCAGCCAATAACCGATAATCATAATCAGAATGAGTAAAATCCTCTACTAACAACTCTGTTAATTCCTCCCATGAAGTCACAGATTGCCTTATGTTCCTAAACCAATGAAGTGCTTCGTCCGTAAAGATCTCGGTGGCATATTGCAAAATCTTAGCCTGCGATATGTTCCTAGCCGACCTAAATTCCTCAATTCTTTGCAGAAAAGCTTGAACATTAGTTCTACCATTATATTTAATGCGTTGCAAGTCACTAAAATGGGATCTATCACAATGTACCGGTGCAGGAACATTACGCTCACATACATCCGTCTTTTCATTCTCAGAACTACTACCTTCCTTTCCACTATACATACACTTTAATTTGCCAAAAATCTCGGCTAAATTACTAGATACAGCAGCAATCTTATCTTTAAGTTTTGAATTAGACTTATCCAAACGCTGAACTCGTAAAAACAAATGACTGTATAATGCCCACGAACGATCAAAAGTAACAGTATCCGACTTGTCTTCCATCAAATTTACTCTAGATTTAAGTTCCTTAAGCGATATCAGAACCCCTCCTAAATCCTCTTCTGCATCAATCCCCGAAAACTCAATATCTGAAGCTGGTACCGACAATATTACTGAATTTATCTGTTTTCTTAACCCAATAACCGTAGATGCCGGCTCACCACCGCGAATAACTACTTCATAAGTTAATTCATTTTTATTGAGCAAGAAGTACCTAATTTTATTGATATCCATATTAAACGGCTCTGGTAAGCACCGAATCACTCACAATTTTTAATACACAAATCACTTTCTCTATTCACATAGAACTACAATATCATTCAGATTTTCCTGAAACAATACACAAATTATACAAAACAAAACCTACCGTGAATGTTTTGCATTAAATATCTTTAAAACATTAACAACAATTTTACTTCTACAATAAGGTTCGTAACAATTTTATTAATGTGGGTATATTTTTTGCGTTAAATTTATTACAAGGAATATTAAAAACAATGAGGGTAGAATTTTTTCCTTACGATGAACAATACAAAATATGAATATGATTATAAGCCAACAATATAATAAAAGATATACTACTATTACAGTTTGAAATAAAATAAAATAACTGTAATTAAATTTGGGGACAAGCTACGTTAATAAAAATGTAGTTAGCAAATTTTCAAATTTCGGAATACCCGTTTAGCCAAAAAATGTTAAATGCAAACAAAAAGTTCAAAATTCGGGCATCCAGACTAGCATAGGCCAAGGGCGTCTAATCCTTGAGGTAGCACTAATTTCGGGGGAGGCTACCTGCTAGCGGGAAACACCTTACAATAAAAAAATTAATTATATAGGAGTCACTAGACCCAGCAAATCTGTAATACCCAAAAAAGCTATCAACTCCAGGACAATTAATTTTGTTCGGGCGCCAAGACACGCTTCTGGGAAGTCCAGAGTGATCCCAGGAGTTCCCAGGCGGTTCAGTAGTTTAGGTAAGGGTATATAATTTGTCCTGAAGTCAATAACGCAACGATTACATATAATAACTACCTTTATTGCGATTTCACAAAATAAACTTAAATCTATCTTAAAAACTAGGTACTCATCCGAATTCTTCTGTCCTGTTCCGTCTGTCTGTCCGCCTGTGTGTCACAGCCACTTTTCTCCGAAACTATAAGGCCTATGCTATTGAAACTTGGTAACTAGATGTATTCTGTGAATCGCATTAACATTCTTATATAAAACTAGAAAAAAAGCAGTAAATATTGGGGGTCCCCATACTCAGAACTGATACTCAAAATTTTATTTTTCATCAAACCCATACTTGTGTGGTATCTATAGTTTTTTTTTTAATAAAAAAATAAAAAACCACAATTTTCAGTTAGAAAAATCACTACATACCACTGCGAACGTGTTAAAACATCAATCAAAGTTACAAAGAACTATAAGAACTTTTATATTATGTTACTTGCTGCTACGAAACCCTTTATGGGCGAGTCCAACTCGCACTTGGCCGGTTTTTTTATTTATTTATAAACCGATTTACATGAAATAAACATTAAATGTTAAGTGGATCAAAGTTCAATACAATAAAGAAAACCGCATTGCAATCGGTTGAGCTCTTACTGAGATTAGCGTGCACAAACGTACAGACATACTGACATACACACAAACAGACAAAAATTCTAAAAATCATTGTTTTGGGTTCTATTGCGTTCATAAAGCCCCCCTTTAATATATTTTCTTATTTAACTTCCATGTACAGACAGCGACTTGTTACGATTTTATTATATGTATTGATTGATGATTGATTGATTGGAGTCGAAATCGATTAAAGTACCGAGGTAACAGTTTCAGGGTGTCGGTAAGCGTATTAGTGTCGCGAATTCAAGTGTTTTTTCTCTGTACCTAACGCTCCATAAGATTTTTTAGTTCAAAAATATTTCATGTGTATTGACACGCTTCTGGGAAGTCCAGAGTGATCCCAGGAGTTCCCAGGCGGTTCAGTAGTTTAGGTAAGGGTATATAATTTGTCCTGAAGTCAATAACGCAACGATTACATATAATAACTGCCTTTATTGCGATTTCACAAAATAAACTTAAATCTATCTTAAAAACTAGGTACTCATCCGAATTCTTCCTTCAGGGATGGGATTTCCTTCCTTCAGGAATAATATGACGTAACAATAGATAATTACTCCTATATTTTCAATATTAGTTGCTTACGGGTATAAGCAATGTTTTTTTTAATATAAACTTGGAAGCTCATTCAGAGCTTCCGTTTTCACATATAAAAATTTAGATAAATACTTGGGCTATTAAGCCACTCACTGATTATTTCAGTGGAAATATATTTTATAGAATGATTTACTTTGATGTAAAATTTCTTCGACAGTATGAAGTAAATTAAAAAAATTTAGTTAGTTCCTGATTTTTTTATTCTACTAATGCGCACGCTTATATATAGCTTACATCCCACCATATCTCCTTCCATCAACTATCCCTACTATGACACTATTAAGGACACACCCATTATACCGACCTAAGTATAACCATTATACCTACGCTTAATAGCGCCTAATAAACTAATTACAGCAAATCTATGATTTACGCCACAGTATAAATGTGTTTTTTTACATAATAGTACAGTCATTTGGTCGAAAAAATTGAGGTTGCCTGGATAGTTTTCGGGAGTTTTGAAAATTGGTAATTTTATAGATTTTGATATGCTCTTTCCAAATTTCAACTTTGCCGCCTCGTACGTTTGCCGCCCCGTATATTGAAAAATGGCGCCCAAAAGCAGTTTTTTGATAATAACTCCTTTCCGGCGCATTTTACAGGAAAAACATATCTGAACAAAATATATAAAAATACTGAATGACTGTACTATAAACGGTTATAATAAAAGTAATATTAGTAGGTAAGTATATACCTATTTATTTCAAAATCAAATGTTTATTAGACAAATTTTATCCAGAACAATGTCCTACCCGTCCTACCGATATCTATGTCTAGTAAAATGTCCTAGGTATTAATATTTGTCCTACTTAAGTAAAATGGCGAGATTTTATTTTTAAAATTTTTATATGATTCGATTCCCAGGTGAGACTAGCAAATTTTAGAAAACCTGTGAATACAGTTTTCTTTCTTTTTCAAAATAAAGGAATGGTTCGTCTCAGTAAAATGAGCTAACTGAAGAATGCAAAGCAGTTGCACTCGATTGTCGCCCAAAGATTTATTCCACCCTGTTTAGCCCTGTAGGTAAAGTCCGATTCACAGTTACTTTACCAGCTTCTCACTTAGACCATTTTGTTAAATAGTTTAAGCGTGAGGCCGCATCTGTGGTTTACCGCGTCGGTTTCTAACCTCAAAATGTCAAACCTTGACTTGATTTCAATGATTTTGACTGTTTGATGACATTTTGAGGATAGAAACCGCAGCGGAAAATGCAAGTGCGGCCCCGGACTAAGGCTTGTGATTATGTTGTTTTCTGTGAGTTTGCAGCAAAGTCGCCCTATGAATGTCAATGACATTTCACCCGCATATTGTTGGAGATTATTAAATCCAATCGATTAGCTTCCCCTACACTGCTCGCGAAGTTCCTAAGCGAAGTCTCCCGAGACAAGGAATGTTTGACAAAGTAAGCCGAAGTTTTCAATATCGTATTCGTCAAAATTCGTTCAACTTCTCGAACAGTGTGGAGGAAGCTTGAGAATTTAGAACATAAGAGTTTTTTTTCGTGTCATAATAGACTTTCTAACCTCAAAATGTCAAACCTTGACTTAATTTCATTGATTTTGACAATTTGATAACACTTTGTGGTTAGAAACCGCCGCGGAAAAACGCAAGTGCGGCCTCGGGCTAACATTGCTATAAACATGGTCCTTTTACTATAGCTATTATTGTATTTAAGTTTTATTTTTACTGTCATGATAATCTGAAAAAAAAACATTCAGTACGTACGGTAAGTACCTACTGAATGTTTTTTTCGTCACCACATCACCAACATAGGCGAAGTTGCCGTTTCTGCAAATTTTCACATCTTGAATAATCGAAAAGGTTGGAGTCTTAAATCATCTAACCACAGGATGCGCCTTACTTAAGCATTGTTTTCTGCCATTGCACATGACCATTTGGTCTTTTGGCTTTATGAAAAGCCTGTACATCAGTACATCATTTTATATGATTAAACTAGTACATTACATTGTAGTTGACTGTACAATAACAATTAACACACAACAGCCATTACGCGTTTGTCGATTAATACATTTTTAAATGCAATGAAATTTTATATGTCTTTGTGTTTCCCCCTTCACTTGTATGAAAACTGGCAGAATATTTTTGTATGCGGTGGTTCGCAAAGGCTAGTCCCGTTTTATATGGTCTAAGGTTGGAGTAGATAGGTACATGGGAGAAAGAAAAACTTATTAGCATACAGCAATCAAAGTAGGTAACCTAACTAAAAAAAACTGTGAACGGACAAAATATTGTCAGGGAAATTCTCCAAATTCAGATGATTAAATAAATAAAAAAATAATAAAAAAGAGTCAGATACCAAGCCATAAAAAAACGAAAGTTATAGTTGGTTTGGTTTTGTAGTCTGTGGTATACGCCTCTCTGCTGTCAGTCAATCAATCAAAATCATCCATTTTGAAGTATCATTGTGAATGAGTTGTTGTCATTCGTGTTTCTAAATTTTATTACAATTTATTTAGGAAAACGATGGGTTTAGCTACTGTTATTGAAAGCGAAACCCATTTCCAATCGGAAATGGCCAACGCTGGCACTAAACTTGTTGTAGTAGACTTCACTGCGACTTGGTGAGTGGGTATAACCTGAATGTTCAAAATCTCAAGTCATTGTGTTTGAGTAAATAATTAATTATGTGGTCATAGGTGTCCACCCTGCCAGCGAATTGCACCAATCTTCGAGCAGCTGCCAGCGAAGTTCCCGAGGGCTGTGTTCCTCAAAGTTGACGTGGATAGATGCGCAGAGACTGCCAGCGCACAGGGCATTTCGGCGATGCCTACGTTCATTTTCTATAAAAACCGAGTATGTACCTACCTGGTTTCTCAGTCGAATTTAGTAACAGGATGACTTATAAACTAGTCCTATCTTTTAAACCTTGCCATTACTTTTATTTAATTTCCAGTATGTCTTTTACTACTACTTCAGCAATTTGTTGGTAACTTGAAGGGTAGGCTGTGGCTTAATCCAGCGCTCTACCCTCTACACCAGATTTGAAATCGGCTGCCTTATTAGTGTGATATTATAGTTGAACTATACATATATTGATCAACTATAATATCACACTAAATTATTCTGATAAACTCTACTCTATTTGAACTCTTAATCCAACATTCAAGTGTCTTCATTGCAAATTTTGGCTACCGCTAGGGTTGCAAGAGTGTGATAGTTATCCCATGTTATTTATTTCAGACAAGACTTGATCGACTACAAGGTGCCGATCCTGCTGCCCTAGAAACTAAAGTTAGACAATATTATGGCACTGATGAAGCAGGTGATGAAGATAATGCTGTTGCTGGACATGTTAGTATCAACTTCATATTCTTACAATAATAGTATTAGATCAAAAGCACTGGTGTTACCCTCCACAAGCCCTGGTTTATCTAGGGTAGTGCATCACTGTCAACAGCTTTTTGTAAAAGGCCTACAATTATCTTATCCTGATTGCTAAATGTTACCATGATTTCCTATCAGCTGGGTGAGTCATCTAATAAGCTGCATAAAAATACAATTAGATAATGTACTAGATGATGACATACTTATCCTATATTTCATATCTGGCTAAACTGTTGAACCTAATGAATAGTTGTCTCCGCTGGAAGGTATGCTCCGTATGAACTAATCAGCTCTGAACAAATCTGTTTATAGTAGAGACTGATCACAAATATACAAAAAAAAAATGTACCCTTCAGTAATATGGGGAACTTGGAAATTTTAGCTTTCTGTAACTAAGTAACATTATTAAAGCTTTATTATATGAATTATTTTGACTATTCTAGATGGACCTAGCAACCTTCATAACCAAGAATGAATGTGAATGCCTGAACGAAGCTGACAATCATCCGTTTGCACATTGTCTAACAAGTGGCGGTGGCTACCTTGCCAGCGATTGTGATGAGCAGCTGATCATTAATATCACTTTCAACCAGGTAAAATTAGTTCTATATTTCTGTTGTTGAAGATGTTTCCCAGAGACAGTAACTTTAAAATAGAATCTCCTTTTAATATTAGATTTAACAGTAAATTTAGTTAATTACCATTTGCGCACAGAGGTACTCAATGCCTCTGTGATCATGGCATTTGCAACTTGCCGATGTATCAGAAACACTCAATATTGTAGATATTCGTTAACTGAAATACTAGTGTTCTAATGTTACTGACCATGAAAGATTTAATACCTACAACGCAGATCATTCTAAAATGACGCTATTTAAAAGTATTCCTGCTTGATACTTAAATTCTCCATTCCACATGGTCTTTTTTACAGTTCTGTCCCCAAAGGGTAGTGATTCTATTAGCCTATTGCTGAGACTGCTGTTCATCCATCTGTCTGTCTATCACCAGCCTGTATCTCATGAAGCGTAATAGCTAGACAGCCGTATATTTCACAGATGATTTTTCTAGTGCCGCTATAAAAAAAAATCAATCAATTTTTGCTGTTTTTTGGTACTGAAACCTGCTTTCGCGAATCGCACTCGCACTTGGCCGGTTTTTTTACCTTTCTTATTTTATTTTCAACTCCAATGTTTCAGGTGGTAAAATTACACTCTCTTAAAGTCAAAGGCCCAGCTGACAAGGGACCCAAGTCAATAAAACTGTTCATCAATCAGCCAAGAACACTTGATTTTGATCAGGCGAGTGGAAACGCATCCATCCAAGATCTGGAGTAAGTATTATAGCATATTTTACTTTTATATATTTGACTAGCGGACGTCACGCGGTTTCACCCGCGTAGTTCCCGTTCCCGTGGGAATAAGGGAATAAAATATAGCCTATGTTCACCGCAAAGAGTGTAGCTTCCCAACAGTGAAAGAATTTTTCAAATCGGTCCAGTAGTTCCGGAGCTTATTCGTTACAAACAAAAAACAAATCTTTCCTCTTTATAATATTAGTAGAGATGACTAATGACCATTTTCGATCTTATAGGCATAATGTATGTAGTCAATCAGATTTAAAATGCTGAACAAAATCCCACACATGTCGTGTTATACCTACCAAGGTTGTCTAGCCAAGCAATACCATCTGATTTGGATGATTTTTGCGACTACCAAATGAATTTCAGGGCACCGATTCTCGCTTCACCCGACATTAATGCGTGGACGCAAATTTACGGGTGAAACGTCGTCCGTCTCATGTTCGCTGTTCCTAAATATGAGACGGGCGACGCGTCACCCGCCGATTTCCGTCCACGCATTCACGTCGTGTGGTCGAGAATCGGCGCCCTGGTCCGCCTCCGTTTTTTGCGACTACCAAAATAACCTCCCAGGATGACTCCTTCATAATTTAACTACTACGACTCGAATAACATTTGTTTTTTTTTTGTTTGCAGTCTTACACCAAGTGACCTTGAAGGCAACCCAATCCCGCTGAAATTCGTGAAATTCCAAACTGTACAGAGCATCCAGTTGTTCATAAAAGACAACCAGTCTGGAGGTGAAGTGACACAAATTGATCACCTTGCATTCTACGGCTCTCCCATTAGTACCACTAATATGGGAGAGTTCAAACGTGTGGCAGGAAAGAAGGGAGAAAGTCACTAGCAACTTTTGTGTTGTCTAAATGTCTATTGTATAGTTCAGTTTTACATTGTGTTCAATTGTTCAAGCCACAGTTTGGCTCATATTGTCGAGAGAATTGTATCTGTATATTGTGCTACATAATGCAAGTAGAACTTCTAAATCTCTATTTTACTGGAAGTACCTTCACTTTTGACATATTTTGTATAAAACTGAACTATTTTATGTCTATTTAAGAAAATGTTAATCATTTCTCAAACTGTGTCAAATAGTTACTGTGAATTGTCTAATATATTTTTGTCTCATATTTATAAAATATGGCAACATTCGTAATTATTCTTTTAAGTGTACAGTTCATTCCAGGGTCACAGTTTGTTAAATGAATTTATATAATACGATTATAAATTAAATATCAGGAATTTGTATATTCAATAAAATAAAGACACACAAGTATACTTATATTTACTTTTATTGACTAAACCTCAATCTTGTTTCAATTCATAGATCTGAATGTATGCTTCTGTAAG
Source organism: Miltochrista miniata (assembly GCA_933228765.1). Lineage (NCBI taxonomy): Eukaryota > Metazoa > Arthropoda > Insecta > Lepidoptera > Erebidae > Miltochrista > Miltochrista miniata. The sequence continues at coordinate 33,695,808 of OW121749.1, forward strand.
TGTGATCATTTGTGGTAATATACTTGTTACATGAAGGTCTTGCATTTCATACCTGCAAAACATGAAAGGCATAAAAGATCGGAAAAACAGAAGTAGTATCAGTATCCGCTAAAGCCACTTGTTCTCATTGACTGTTCAGAAGTGTGTGTGTGTGTGTGTGTGTGTGTGTGACTTGCATTGCGTGTAATTTGTTTTTGCTACTGCAGCAGACGTTAATGGACGTCCGTGTGGGTGGGGCCGCAGCTGACAGTGTTTGTATGCAATTGCTACTATGCGACATACATCGCTGTTACATATCCTTTGATGCGTATTCATATAAGAAGTTGATAACTAATGAAATGCAGTGTTTCGGGGTTAATGTGTAAAAAATTAAATCGATTGATCTTTCAATGCAGTCAGAACAAACAAGTTCTGTACATGAGCGATTTACAACACCCACAGTTATCTCTAACCTTAGACCATATAACACGGGACTAGCCTTTGCGAACCACCGCATACAAAAATATTCTGCCAGTTTTCATACAAGTGAAGGGGGAAACACAAAGACATATAAAATTTCATTGCATTTAAAAATGTATTAATCGACAAACGCGTAATGGCTGTTGTGTGTTAATTGTTATTGTACAGTCAACTACAATGTAATGTACTAGTTTAATCATATAAAATGATGTACTGATGTACAGGCTTTTCATAAAGCCAAAAGACCAAATGGTCATGTGCAATGGCAGAAAACAATGCTTATGTAAGGCGCATCCTGTGGTTAGATGATCTAAGTCTCTAACAGATACTCTTTTCTCTTACTGACTGTTAACAGATGTTCTTTAAAATACGAAAAAAGAAACATTTAAAGTACTTTTTCTTGTCTCAATATTATAATTCCAGTGACCAATACTCACCACTGCTGTGTAGGTGTATGAAGCACATGCGCCCGGTACGTGCCTTTCTCTGGCGTGCCGTCGTGTATTATATTGCCGACCAACTCGTATATTGTCTTGCCGTTGTGCTTCGCTTTCACTTCAGGCGTCAGGATATCGCCGAAGTCTACGTTTCTACAAAAGATAAAATATACATTTTAAAAAATGTGCGGTACATAATAAAGGTTTATTTCATGTTAATTTGGGTTGAGGAACATACTTTTCATTCACTGAAGTGTTCCGCTGTTAACTTTGACGCCCTTAGCACACCTCCGCCGCGAAACCATGATAGCGGAACCGCAGTAATTCCGCCAAGTTCTGTCACATGTAGGAGAAGCGGAACACTAGCGAAACCGCCTGTTCTAATGCATAGATTTAACTATCTTCTATCTCTTTCACCGCACGGTTTCGCCAATCTGCTCCTACGCCAGTCAAACCTCCGCGCTTCGGCCGCCTTGTTATTGCGGTGCCGCGTTGTCTACGCGCCGGTTTGTCAAAATTGACAGAAATACAGAGCGGAACGGCGAAACTAATATTTTTTCAGTAAATGGACGTGAAGTTCACGGAAAAACTACTTCAAGCCATCGGAAATAGACCCTTTATGTATTTATTAAGTCATCCAGATAATAAAAATAATATGATACAATTGCGATAGCGCCACTTCGACTAACTCGTGTCAGGTTCCGTTGCCCAGTTCCGCTGTTCAATCCACACTTATCACAGCGCAATTCATTCAGCGGTTCCGCTGTTCTGGTTTCGCGGCGGAGATGTGCCTAGGGCGTGTAGCCCGTGGTCCACCTGGTGTTCCACGGTTAAGTTAAAGAAAAATAATTAATTGAGTAAAATTAATTTACTAAAAGCGTGAATCTGTTTTTGACTGTTCACCTAAATTTTAAAATTTTATTATTTCTTGAAAGATATTTTAACAAAATTGGTGTGAATTAACCACGAAACACCCAAAGACTTCTATATAAAATGAGGTAGACATGCCCTACGCACCGATTTTTGAAACCTATAAACTGCGCTAATTAGCAGCGTTGTTCGCACTGTTTGTGAGTCAAAACTTTGAGAGTAGGTACTCGAATTGCAATTGGAGTCCATACGCCTTCTCTTTTACTCTTGTTCTATCCGTATATTGCTATTGTGTGTGGTGACAATTACGTAAATAGTATTTATAAGTGAGTGTAGTCTTAGCAATCTGGGTGTTTGAGGATTGCTTTTGAAATCTCGCTTGTTAGAGTACGGCGCGTCTACCTCAGTTTATATAGAAGTCTTTGGAAACACCTCGGTGAAAGTGTGAAACCCGGTTGTCAGTAAAATGAGAATCGTTAATCCAAGTTGAAAAGGCTTTATGGGCGGCTTGAAAAGTTTGAGCGACCTACGACCTAAGCCTGTCCAATTCGACACGGAAATAGGCTCGCCACCTATTAACGTGGGGACATAAAATTATTAGGTGAAATGTGGGCGTTTGCATGCCTATGCCTAGGTAGGGATCGGGGATGAAGGAGAGAAGAAATATCTTTATACCCAACCAGTGGAAGTTTGGGTTTGCGTATTATTTAATTTGACCAATCAGCGGGATCTGTGACCTCTGTTTGAATTTGGATCTAGCCACCCAAAGTGTTGAGTTAATACTTACTTGACAGGGAAGTTCACTACTGTAGGATTCTTCTCAACAAAGAAAGTGTTTTTGGTAAATCTTTTGATGTATAGTATCAAATACGGCGGTAGTTGAGTTATCTCAAACCGTTTCATGAAGTTCTCTTTGTACGTTTTGTTCTCTTTCGACGTTTGGCCGTTGAACTTTGATAGGAGCTGGTATAAATTAACCTAGAAAGAAAGTTCATCGTAAGTATCATAGTATCATAAAATTAAGTCTTCCGACCTGGCTTTGGTAGGGGCTAAGCTGAACCCTATCCGGCTAACACAAACTTAACCCTCCAGCCAGCCTCACTATGCCTGGTCCTCGCGTTGCTAAAATATTTCCCTATCAGCCACACACTCCCATACTCGCAAAGTTTATCGCGTTGTTCCCTCGCAATAACCAGACAAAAATAGATTGCCAGGCAGGACTCGCGGCATGACGAGTACGCAGTCACACTACGACTCTAACTACTATTTCCCTCGCTCTTCGTCGAATGTGTGGCCGGTCCATGAGACACAAAATAGATTTCCATGAATATATAAAGCATGTAGGCTTCCCCAAATAGGTTTTTTTGATTGCAATTACAGTACAATGCTGATCAGATGGGATGGTACAAGATTTGTTTCGAGTTCTCATCTTTAAGCCTGACAGTAATAGAATGAACTTAACAACTTCAAAAACAAAATTTAGAATCCTGCCTTACCTGTGGAATAATGTTTTCTCTAAATTCGTCAGTAAACAGCGGTGTCGGCGGCAAGTCACAAGTAAGGTACATGAACGGTGACTCTGTTATCATTTCACTGTACTCTTCACTAGACAGATCTACTTTAGCAGCGTCATCGGCGTCTGGTGGTGGCAGCTTTCTGTGACGGAAAGATTTATAGAACTTTGGTGTGGGTCTAGGGATTGCCTTTCATATATTTAAGACTAGCTGACCCGCGCAACTTCGTTTGCGTGATAAATGAAGAACCGCTCGACCGATTTTGTGCAAACTTCACATAAACCATCTACTAAACAGTCCGAACAAAGCCTAAACATTTGGTTTGGATAGGTGAGCCCGTTCTTGAGTTATAAAATTACAACGAAAAGTGGCATTGATTTTTATATATATAGATTATTGGCGTGATAACGTCATATGATTCATCGATGAACGCCGCACATAGAGGTATTTGCTCGATTTAGGCGGCCAAAATTATTTTAATGCGTAATTGGTATCTAAACAAGGTAAATAAACCATAAAAATTTATTTTAATAATACTATATTTTCCAAAAAAAAGTCACTAGTGACTTCATCAAAGAGTGATGAAGAAACTTAGAATTATAATTCTAAATTTCTTCATCGCTCTTTGATGAATTTTAAGATAAAAAACAATTCAATTTGATATGATTATTATTTGATTTGATTATTATTATATTTTTTTTAATAATTTGATTTTTAATTTCGATAAAGGCCCAATGTAACATCCATTAGTGACTGTAACTGAGCTTTGGCACTGGTAATCTTTACCGTACACGATTCTTGAGGTAAATAACATTTTCTTCTTGGCTTTTTCGATAGCACGGAAAATTTTCTTATTGGTCTTTCTTATAATTTCGTACCGTCCTTGTGTCAAATCAACATCTATAAACATTTGCTAAGCTTGTATTGGTGTCAAAGAGGGCTGCTCTTTACTGGATTGCGTATGCAAAAACGCCTTTCTATATTTAGTTGCTCGTGTTGAAGTGCTAGTGATATATTTTAGTACACTTGATGCATCATTGTTACCGGATTTTCCCAGTCCTACTTTCACAGGATGTATATAATCTCCTTTTCAAAGTTAGGGTGCAGTTCTTCAGTCTTTCGCCTTATGCTTCTTTCACTTGCGTCTCTGAACGACTTGGATGGTCGACCTGGTCTTTTTTGTAAAGTGCCAACAACAGGTATTTCAAAAGTGCCCTTTTAATTAAGTTCAATCAATCAAATCAGCCTATAGCAGTTCACTGCTGGACGTTAGCCTCTCCCAAATTGAGCCACAACACAAAATTAAGTTATATTTTATAAAATTGTCTTCCTTATATATATTATTGTTCATTTCTGATTTGAAATGGGCAAAACCACGTTTCAAATAAAGAATTTGGTCGTTAAGGTAACCCTCACATGATAAAAGTTTATCTTTTAAATAGTTTAATTTGGCATCTAAAGTAGACAAATTTTCTTTCTTCATGAGGTCAAATAAGTATTGTAGAGTCACAACTCTTACTCCTGATGTACCCTCTGAACCTAAAACAAACATACACTATGTAGAAAGCTGCTAATAAATATTTCCTATTTTAGACGAGATTTAGCTGAATGTCTTTAATCCCTCAAAAGTGTATTTATCCAGACGTTTCCGGAGATGTTTTTCATTGCATTTACTAAAAAAAGAATCAGATAATGACCTATAATAAAAATTACAGCCGGATCTACCCCGATACATAAACAAAAACACTAGCAAAGAAAAAATATTAAAATAAATTATGGTATGAAAATGAGTTTTTTTACATTACAAACAAAAATGTAGTTTGAAAGTTTATCATAATTTTATTTATGTATTTTGTAAGTTTCTTACCTTGTCCATCTGACTCCATCACTCTCAATTCGTAAGAAGTACTTGAGAATATAAAAATACACTTTGAAAGTTTCATGTTTAAAAAAGTGCCGACAACAGAAAAGTAAACTAGTTGTAACGGTCAAATTGCGACTGATGCTACAGGGACGGGGTGCACGGTATGAAATAATTAAATCATGTGTATAGTGCCCGGGTTCATACTTTATTCGTGGAACTCGTTTTTATGAATGTATTAGTGTTTTTGATAATGGGATTTTGGCCGCGTAGATCGTGCAAATACCTCTATGTGCGCCGGCTGCACGCACGAAAATGTGTCGCGTTCCGTCTGAGCAGAGCGTGCAAGCGAGAGCGCGAAACAAGCCATAGAGCCGCACGATCGGCTTAAGCGTTCCGCTAATGACACATAATAAAGGTAGAAACACATTATCAAAACACGACGCGACGCTACGTGTAGACTGTACTGCGCATGGTAGCGCATGGGATGCTGACGACTCTGGTCATAGAAAACAATACAAATTGATTCTACTCAACACGCGTTGCCTTCCAACGGATCGCATCGCGTTTTAACAATGTGTTTCCCCCTTTTTTTTTTTTTTTTTATTTAACGTGAGGGAAAATCCTCATAGGATGTTATGCCGGACTCTTACCGACTAAAAAACCTCACGCCACGCCTAACAGCCTATGGTTGAGAGCCCCGGGTAAGCCCTCAGGAAGGATGTCCCATGACTCCCAACAGACCTACGGCCGCCAGTGCGGCCTCGCCCAGGGGGTGGTTCGGGTGCAATCCCGCGTCTATGGGACAATGTGTTTCCCCCTTAACTCTCTTCTTCCATTCTACACCACCCCATCAGCCGAATAAGTAATGTTTTTTTGTGACGTTATCACGTAAACCAATCATCATCATCACGCCTTTTATCCCCGAAGGGGTAGGCAGAGGCATATTATATGCCCACATTTCACCTTTTTTTTTTATTTGTCCCACGTAATACGTTGTGAGCCATATTGCCGTGTTTAAATTAAATGGACAGGCGCAGGTTGTGACTGCCTGCTGTTGAAATAAAGCTTTCAACTTCGCTTAACGACTGCCATTTTACTGGCAACCGGGACCAACGGCTTAACGTGCCTTCCGAAGCACGGAAACGCTCAAATAAATGTCACAAAATGATCACATGGATGGTCACCCATCCATGGACCGGCCATAGTGAAAGTTGCTTACTGCAGTGATCGTTTACAGAACACTGAGTCCGCGGGGCCACGAGCTTCAACTTACCAAACAACCAACGTAACAACAAACGTAACGGTTAACAAACGTAAACCAACTTTACAGATATACAAATTTACCTGGTATAAATCCTCATGTGTCCAAGGAAAGACTTGTAGATAATAGAACTATTAGGTTTCTTTGTACCATTGAGTGCCATGTGCAAAGAATTTAAAAACCAGGACAGAAAATCTATTGGGTCACCTGAAAGAAAAGAATTCTAAATTATTAAATATTGATCAGTCATCCATTATCTAAACATTACTCACTCATCCATTGGGCGCTTGCACACTGCACGATATCGTGGCACGATATCGTTCAACGATATCGTCGCGATATCGTTCCGAGCCGAACGAAATTGACTCTCCCACCCGAGTACCGCAGTTGGCGGCCTGGTCGCCGCCGACGTTTCTTCGCCGTAGACTATCAGCCTCCATGACTGGGGGCCTGAGGACGGCGAGAGGGCTGCCCACCATCCTTACAGAAGCAGGCCCATGACGGCAGCATGACGTGAGGAGTTCACGCACGCCCCCCCATAGAAGCGGGATCACACGCGAAACCCCCCAAAGACGAGGGATAGCACCCGAACCAACCCACTAAGCGAGGCCGCCGTGGTGGTCGTTGGTCTGTTGGAAATCCTGGGACATCCTTTCGAGGGCTTATCCGGGGCTCCCAACCATCGGCTGTCGGGCGTTACGTGAGGTTTTTTAGTCGGTAGGAGTCCGGCATAGCATTCATGATGGATTTTCCCTCACATTAAAAAAACGCGATACAGTCCTAGCATATTTAAAAAGATAAGAGAAGCCTATTCTTATAATTTTAAGAATAGGCGCAACAGTTTAAAGTACGCAAACAACTTTACCACTTCCACAACCGCGACTGAACTGAGCTACCAGTCATGCTCCAGGAATGTCGCTGGTCAGTAGATGCGCACGTCTGTGTGAGTGAGCCGTTTCGCACGTTTCTATGAAGTTACTTTACCTGTATATTGTGACCCCGCTCTGTATCGTCACCCGATATCGTCACGACAGAAATCTATCGTGGTGATACATACATACATACATATGGTCACGCCTTTATCCCCGAAGGGGTAGGCAGAGGCATATTATATGCCCACATTTCACCTTTGTATAATTTGTCCCACGTAATAGGTGGTGAGCCGTATTGCCGTGTTTAAATGGACAGGCGCAGGTTGTGACTGCCTGCTGTTGAAATAAAGCCTTCAACTTAGCTAAACGACTGCCATTTTACTGGCAACCGGGACCAACGGCTTAACGTGCCTTCCGAAGCACGGAAACGCTCAAATAAATGTCACAAAGTGATCACATGGATGGTCACCCATCCATGGACCGGCCATAGTGAAAGTTGCTTACTGCAGTGATCGTTTGCAGAACACTGAGTCCGCGGGGCCACGAGCGCTTCTCGTGGTGGTATCGTGGTGATATCGTGACGATATCGTTGCAGTGTGAAAGCGTGTAGTAGTAATTGTATCAAAACACCACTCCTACGATATCGTGTCGTTACCGTTATCGTGCAATGTGCAAGCGCCCATTATCTAAACATTACTGCCTTCTCGGTGGCGCATTCGGTAGTGGTACCTCCTGCCGCGCTGAGGTCCTGGGTTCGATTCCCGGGTCGGTCCAGGTATTTGTGTGATCCACAAATGTTTGTTTCAGAGTTTGGGTCTTTTCTATGTTTTATGTATGTATCTATACTTATATAAAGAGGAAAGATTTGGTTGATTGATTGTTTGTTTGTTTGTGTCGAATAAGCTCTGAAACTGGGTCGATTTAAAAAAAAACACTGTTGGGAAGCTAAACTCTTCTTGATGAACATAGAATATATTTTATTCCCGTATTCCCACGGCAACAGAATCTACGCGGGCGAAACCGCGTGACGTCCTCTAGTTTATAAATATGTAAGTATGACTATCAGTCTAGATCTCATAGCACAAGCTTATAGAGGCTTAATTTGCGAATGCCCACCAATAGTGGATCAGTGGATGAATATTTGGACTCTAAATTGCACTAGGTAAACTATAGATCATAAGTAGTTTTGATATAATGACTTTAATTGGTATTGGTTTAATTTTGAGACCATAAATTATAACCAATTTTGACTAGATTAATTAAATTAAAATGAATGAACTGTATTAATAAATGGACTGATGTACCTATATAATGATGATTTTTCAGATGACATTAAATTTGCATGAACATGAGAAGCTACTGATATTTAATGTAGCTTGCAATAGGTACCATTTAATTGTAACTCTAAATTGTCACTTTGCATGCTATAGTATGTAGCTAATTGGGCCTGTGCTATGTAAAAAAAACTGTATACCATCTTTTATGTGCCCCATTTAAAGCAAATAAATGATATGAATATTTATTTATTTAAAACAGGGTAACAATAAATCGGATCAGCCTATCGCAGTGCTCAACGTAGATAACCAGCCACATTATTATACTGGTTGAATTTATAGTCGTTCTGGAACGAAAAGGTTTAGGCACAGTTTCGATAACAGAACCGATCGGCACTGTCAATTTGAAAATCAACGAAAAAAAATTACGAAAATGTCAAAATTTGTATCGTTTGCCGAAGTCAAAATGAGAACTTGTGGTTATTCCTTTAAATTTCACGGAATACGCTTACTACTATTTTCTACTATAATTTTTCATTCAATGTTTAACGTTCCAATCACTAAGACGAGCTGCCGCGTCGGGAAAATTCGACCAATCACACGCATAATCCCCACCGCAGTCCACGTGGACCCGTTGCCAAGTAACGTAGGTACTCGACTAGTTACGTCTTGTAGGTACGTAACGCGCTCGGCCGCTCGCTCGGCGGCGCGGCGGCGCGCAGTAAGGCTACGTCCGCACAGGCAGGCGGCTTGCTTGGCGCCTAGCGCCTAGTGGCTTGCATCCTGGCTACTTGCTAGGATACACGGTGGCCGCACTGAAAGGTGGTTTGCGTGGGGGGTCGCTAGGTGCCTTGGTCATTTGCTTGTCGGCACGTTGACAAGATGTCCCTTTAAAAAATAGCCCTATACTGCTCTATATTAGGTTCATACATATTATCACGCCTTTTATCCACGAAGGGGTAGACAGAGGCATTTTAGATGCCCACATTTCACCTTTGAGATTTTGTCCCACGTAATAGGTGGTGAGCCGTATTGCCATGTTGATATGGACAGGCGCAGGCAAGGACTGCCAGCAGTGCCAGCTGTTAAAAATTTTCAACCCACCTAAAAAGGCCCTCAACTTGGCTTAGGTACTGCCTCGACTGCTATTTTACTGGCAACCGGGACCAAGGACTTTTCGAACCACGGAAAATAAATGTCACACAGTGGTCACGAGACGGTCACCCATCAATGAACGGCCACAGTAAATGTTGTTTACTACAGTGATCGTTTACACAACACTGAGTCCGCGGGGCCACGAGCGCTTCATATTGGGTTCATGACATAAATAAGACACGGTCAAGTCATGGGGATTTTTTGTTCTATATAAGCAATTGCATAATTTTAACTAAAAAATTACGAAGATTTGCGTATGGCCAGAGACATATTTGATCTACTTCTCAGTAAAGTTAAAGGAAAATTAACTCATTCGGATACTCATCTATTTATGACTAGCTGTGTCCGCGACTTCGTCCGCGTAGAATGTAATGAAAAAATTTAGTTAATTTAGTTTTTTTTCTAAAATAAAAGAATTTTTCTAAAATAAAAGTAGCCTAAGTTACTACTTATTACATAAGCTATCTGCCAGTGAAAGTCCCGTCCAAATCGGTCCAGCCGTTCCAGAGATTAGCCGGAGGCCAGAACAAACAGACAGACAAAAATTTTAAAAGTATATATTTTGGTATGTGTACCGTAATACATTCATATGCATGCAGTAGAAAGCGGTTATTTTAATATTACAAACAGACACTCCAATTGAATTTATTTGTATGTATCTGTATGTATGTATCCATGGATGCGATTAATATTTCGTATATTTTTTTCTTCAAAATGCCTCGCGCCTGGCGACAAAAAACCAACATGTTTGTTTACTTGGATACACGCTAAGCTACTCGCTAGGCGCCAAGCGCGCAGTGCGGCCGGTCGCGAACATTCAAGTATGTCCGTTTTACTAAGCGACTCGCTAGGTGACTCGCTAGGCGCTAGGCACCAAGCAAGCCGAATGCCTGTGCGGACGTAACCTAACGCCGCGACTCCCGCGCAGACAGATCGTTCGTTACGATTTTCGAAAATGAGTCGTCGTCATTCAGTGCGAAATATTCAAACGAACAGTGCGTGTTTAGTAGTTAACGTGAGGAAAATCCTACATGGATGCTATGCCGGACACTTACCGACTAAAAACCACACGTTCCGTACCTATGCCTACGGTTGGGAGTCCCGCCGGGTAAGCCCTCGTAAGGATGACTCCCAGGATTCCCAACAAATCTTGGCTACCACTGCGGCTTCATGTAGGGGTTTGGATGCTAGCCCGCTTCTTTGGGGGGTTGTTCGGCTGTTGCACATCATGAGTTTCGTACTCCTGAAGTAGGAAACTTGTGATGAATTACGAATTACGCAGTGTGATAGAGTGGACCCTTCCGGACTGTTGACTGTTGGCCTTTGAAATAGTGAAGGCAATAACATAAAACGTGCCCGTTTTTGTATCATAAGTTCTGGACTCCATTTTGAGCAGTCGCCGGGGTACTCGGTAGCGTAAATAAACTGTAAATAGGTAGGTCTAGATTTAAGTTCATTATTTTGTTCGCGTTTATTTTCGTTACCTATTAGTACCTATTAGTACAATAGACCTTATTAATTTATCGTTTAACCGCGAAAACAGCACAATACTAAAGTATTTCCGACGGCCCTAAGCCGCCCGTGTTGAGTATGAAGAGAAATTGGAGTCCTTTATTAATCGAATCGAATGCTTTCGGTCAATGAACTAATCACATGTTCCGGCGTTTCATTCACTGAAGAATGTCAATGAATAATCGAAGCGCTACTAATGTTTCAACTCGAACGAGTGAAAATGATAACACAAAAGTTTTTTTTTTATTATAGCCTGTACAACACTTTTGACCCCCCATAATTGTTCCATGATTGATTCTGAGTAACCCCCTTTTGGGTCCAGAACGACTATAAATTCTACCAGTATAGGTAACTACATTTTCGCTAGACATTTTAGTAGGGACCTGTTATTCGGATACATTCATTTTATTTTGGAGGGCTTTCTACATTACGAAAAATCAAATTGTCTTACTCTGTTTGATGAACTGGAACCTCTTCTTGGACCATAGCACAACAGCTTGCAACATCTCATGAGGTGACACATGCGCTTTAAAAGCCCTTGGATTCCACAGCTTACGGAGCAACTCGCCGAATCTTTGCACCAAGAGGAATGAGGAATCACCAGGTGGTCGCTTCACATTTGCATAATTTTCCTCACGGAGGAAGTAGTTGCGCAATGGTCTTACTTGAGTGAGACACTGAAAGGGATTTTAAAATTTAGGTATCTAGTCGCCATTTTTGTTATCTACACTATTATAAAGAGGAAAGATTTGCTTTTTTGTTTGTAAAGAATAGGCTCCAGAACTACTGGACCGATTTGAAAAATTCTTTCACTATTGGAAAGCTACACTCTTTGCGGTGAACATAGACTATAATTTATTCCCGTATTTCCACGGGAACGGGAACTACGCGGGTACGACGTCCGCTAGTATCTCATAAACTAGAAAACAGTAGAAGAATACAGGGTCTATTTCCATTACAAATGCGGTGTCTAAAATCAAATGCGCCATTATCCATCAAATTATACAAGCTATACTTTAGCAACCCTCACAGCTGTCCATAGACAGTTGCAAGGCATTGTGTGGTTTTTACTCGTAGGACCACAAAATAAAAAGAACAAAAGGGAATCTACATACAAAGGGCACTCAGGCTACGCAAAACACTCATAGACACTGCTAATGGCGTTCACAGACACCAGGCCAAAGGATTTTCGAAGTAATTTCAATATTGGTTTGTGCGCGAGTATGGATCGTCGAAGGTCTGTCCTTATTATTTTGTGGTAGGACTCCAACATAGCATCCATGAAGGATTACCACACATAAAAAAAGCTATACTTTAGCATGAGAGAATTACCTGTAAAATAACATTGCAATAATCATTGGCTTTGATATTATTAAGACCAACAATCCCAGGCATGTACATGGTGCCATCTATAGCTCTAGACATCTTGGTATTAAAATCCAGTTTCTTTATCTGCTCTGGTGTAAAAATTGGATTCAAGACATACTTGATGTCATTCAGAGAAGAATCTGTAAAGTAATAAAAAAACATTGATGTAGTAGCCACAGTCCAAACGATAAAGATAGACAGTGCAAATGGTATGCCTGTGTTGTTGTAAACATTCAATGGCTATGATAATATGCTGGCTTAATAATTTCCTTAGCATATAAAAATCCATTATATTACGGAACATTTTCACCCAACATCATCTAGCCCAAATTAAGCTTATATAAGCTTGTGCTATGGGATCTAGACAACTGATAAACATGCTTATAAGTATATTTCTATAAAATATCTTATCTTCTAGCTTCTATCATTATACCCAGACACAGAACAAATCAATATGCTCATCACATGAAGAGACTTGTTCTAGGTGGGAATTTAACCACAACCTTTGAATCCATAGTCAGGTACACTAACCACTGCACTGGACCAAGAGGTCAGTCAATATAAAATATTATGATTTAAGTGCTCTATCACTAGTGATGAAAAGTATGTTAAGTTTGAGTTTATACACTGAAAGTTAAGAAATAACATTATCCGATGTACCTACTTCAATAATTGAAAACATTATTAATTTTTACAGGATTTTTTTCCACATTAAAAAGATCATTCCCCATTGTATAAGGAACTTACCAATAACTTCATAGTTGTCTGGTAAACAATAAAACTTTAATGTATGAAGATTTAGGAACACATGGTGGTCATCAGCCACTGAATGAGTGTAAGCATGTGTATTTGTTCCTCGACCCTGAAAAATAAATTAGGTACCTATATAAAAATAAATTAGGTATAAAAAAACAAAAACAGTCTTCTTCTCTACATATTCGCACACCTAGATCTAAAGAGAGCATAACTCAAAAAAGCACTTTTTTGGGAAAATGCAAAAAACTGATTGCTCGACCCCTATGCACTGTAGAAGTGTTCTGTATAGAATTATGTTTTCTGTGCGCAGCAAGATTGAATAAAATTGTACGATTCTTTCATTTTAATCATGTTTTGGGGCTTAAAATTGGAATTTTCGAGTAATTGCCCTATTGCTTGACAAGGTAGGTGTGTTTTGTCATATTATTTTGAGTTGAGTCTATATAAGTGAATTGAATTTGTACTTAACTCTCTTTTGACGAAACACTATAAACTCAAAACGTAATAGCATTATGTGTTATTTTTAATTAGTCCAATTTAATAGAGTGATCTGAGGTCAGCAATAGGAGTATATTGGATGATCAATGAGGAAGAAAAGATTAGTTAACTTTAGTAAGTGTAAATATATTATTTATAGTGGTTAAAACAACTAATAAAAGTCACTTTTGTACCTTTTAATTATAAAATATATAGCAACAAACATATTTTTCTTATAAATAAAAAAAAAATAAACTTCCTTTTGTGGAAAACAATTTTATATGCACATAAAAATTATTTGCATTTAAGAATAAACTGTAAGTAGATATCTAAAAAATTTACTAAAAATCATCAATCAAGCAGCCTATAGTAGTCCACTGCTGGACATAGGCCTCTCCCAGTTCACGCCACAGTACCCGGTCTTGAGCCTTTCGCATCCAGTCCCAGCCTGCAATCTTTACCAGGTCATTAGTCCATCTAGGGGGTGGACGTCCTACCCTACATTTACCGAGTCGCGGTTTTCACACTAGAACCCGTTTGCTCCATTCGGTCGTTGGTTCTTCTACAGATGTGGCCAGCCCAATGCCACTTTAATGTGCTTATTCTGCGAGCTATTTCGACCACTCCGGCTCTCCGCCGAAAAACCTTCGGAGTTTATCCCTCAGAGATATTTCAAATATGGCTCGTTCCATTGCTCGCTGTGCAACTTTTAAGGGCATAAACTAGCCCCACCGTAAGTGTCCACGTCTCGGCATCGTATGTCATAGCTGGTAGGACGCACTGGTTGTTTGTAGACTTTCGTCTTCACGCACTGTGCTATAGGCGCATTGAAAAAACGCTGCTCAACCCAAACGGATCTTTCTAGCGATTTTCTTGTCCAGATTGCCCTTGTCTAACGTGATAACGTGCCCAAGATATGTATACTCCTGGACAACCTCAAGCCTCGATCCTTCGACGTAGATTGGTCCCGGCGCGGCGTGACGTGCTCATTAAACATGGCCTTGGTTTTCTCCAAGTTCATGCCGAGACCAACACGTCGAGACGCAACGTTTAGGCTGGGCAACATTCCACTAAACTGTTCCAGCGTCTCCGCCACTATGACGGTGTCGCCGGCAAATCGAAGGTGCGAGATGCCCATGCTTTCCAGTCCAGCGTCTTAAAGACGACCTCCAGCGCATTGGTGAAGAGTTTTCTTTATCTCTTTCCTCTATCATATTGACTAAAAACTGACCACGTTTCGTTGTTAACCTGTAAAAAATGTTTTTATTACTTATTAATAGGGTCTTGTGCATCAAATCGCATTAAAAGAGTCAACAAAAGAACATTTTCGATGTTATTAGCGATATTGCGAAATTATTTTGGCAAAATCTAACTAAAGAGACGTAACTAAAAAAAATGCAGTAATTGAGTAAAATGCTATAGAAATTCTAGTTACAAAAATGAAATTATAATAAGATTACAAGATTTTAACCGCCAATAGCAAAAATGTTTCAATTAAATGGCTTTTTAAAGAAATATAACGCTTTAAAATATGACTCAACTAAACGGACACAACTACAAATTCAAAAATGTAGCAACAGTATGGAAAGAACTCTAAATAAACTTAAAACTTTTACTTACCCTGCCAGCTATATGGGTTTAACTCAAGATGCGTAGTTACTTACTGAGCAACTAAACGTCTAAAAGTCGTCTAAAAGTCGGCAACTCAAAATAAATAGTGCTTGAAATTTCAACGGTACAGATAGAACTCAAAATAATTCCCTTTTGTTTACGATGGACCCGTGTAATTCGCTTGTAGTTTAGGCCGCAACTAGCGATGTCTCTGTTTTGGCGGAAGGGAGCGGGGCTCCCTCGTGTAACTAGAGGGACACTTGGTGCTATCTAGCAGCGAGTAGTGGACTTATTTTTAAGTCTGTTTTATTGGTGGATAGATATTCGGATAAAGAATGCGGAGGTGTGCTTATCTCAAAAAATGCGATTTTTGAGTTGCAGCTCTTTAGATATGGATGTGCGAATATTATTACTATGTTTAGTTTATTTGTTTGACAGCTGTAGGAAATAATTTAATATTGTTCATAGTAAAGTAATATCATGCATACAGTGATACGATTAGTTACAATATTCTGCTGGGAATTTTTAAATAAATAAATATTTGTGGGCTCTCACACAACATCATATATAATATACATCATATAGGAAAATTAGCAATGATGATTTGTCCCTATACATGAATTACATCTTAAACTTAAATGTCATACAAGTTGTAATGTTCACACTTCCATTTATAAAAGGTGTGCCAGATTCGGAAAATTCATTTAGATATAAGATGAATTTACGTTTAAATTTAATAAGTCAGTATAATAATAAATTTAATATAATTGACTTTAATTCTGTATTTAACACAAATTTGTCACATAGCAAGTTTATAGTCTATAATAATCACAAGGGTAGGTATTGTCTACCCAAATATTATAAAAGACAAGTAGCAAGTTTGCTATTTAATTATTTTTATTCTGTAGCCAAAAACTTGGCTGACAAAACTGCTTTATTTGAGCAGAGTAGTTTTAGGACTTTGGAATCTGTTCCAAGTAATTTAAATTAACTGCTGGGACAACAGAGGAATTACCCTCTAGCCAAAATTGTAAATTAATAGAGTTAAATTTAATTGCAAACCGTAATTTTATCGGAAACTGTCCTCCGAACAAAACTAAATTAAAAAATGTAAATTACATCAGCCTGGTGCATTATAATATTGCAACATTAACACAGGTCAAAGAGTTTGAATTGGAGCTGTTCATGAGCTCAGATAATATTGAAATTGTTTGTCTTACAGAACATATGCGTAAGGAGTATGAGCTCATGTTCAGTTTCAGTAGTCACCGGGTTGGTAGTGCGTTCTGCAGGGTCAACACAACACGGGGGGGTTCGATGATTTTATTAAATAAGAAATTAAAATATAAGGAACGGAAAGATGTTGTGTCCCTCTCTGTAGAGTGTACAGTTGAAATATCGTGCGTAGAATTGGAGCAATTCATAGTAGTATGCGTATATAAACCTGGAGTCTCACCCTTTTGTGAGTTTGAGGAAGTAATGGATAAAGTGCTATTTAAACTTGGAAAAACTAATAAACACCTAATAGTGTGCGGTGATTTTAATGTTAATATACTTATAAATACGCGTCAGACCAATGATATCTTAAATTTATTTAAATCACACAATCTCACTAACTTATTTTTAGAGCCTACTAGATATTGTGATACAACAGCTACTTGTCTGGACAATATATACAGTGATATGTTGCCAGAAAGTAAGAGTATTATAAATAAGATAAAATCAGATCATACTGGGCAAATAGCATCTTTCAAGATCACAAGAGAAAAAGTTAAAAGACGTAAAATATTATGTAGACCAGTAACTAGTGACCGCTTGGAACGTATGCGAGTTGGACTTTGCAATAAACTTCCATTTTTAGACACTGGCTTAGATCCAAATGTAATGTATAAGTTATTTTTTGATTCCTTTTACAATGAGTTCAACTCCGTATTCAAGTCTAAGGAAGTCACAATCGGTGATAGGCCAGCCTTCAGTGAATGGGCCACTGAGGATATACATAAAAGTAGACAAAAACTGTATGAACTATACTCAGAAAGACAGCTTAATAGAACAGATGAATTTCTAAATTATGTTAAAACTTATTCAAACAAGTTTAAAGCAGACTGCTTAGCAGCCAAAAGAAAGTATATAAGTAATAAAATTCTCAATAGTGTAGACAAAGTTAAATCTACTTGGAAAATAATTAACGCAGAAAGAGGCCAAGCAAAATCGAATGATAATAATTTTAAACTTAAAGTAAATGGTAACATAATTACAACAGATGCCGAAGTCGCTAACGAATTTGAACAATTTTTTTCTCGAATTCCAGTAGATTTGACCAGAGCCCTAGGTTCTTCTACCCCAATAGCAGAATCCTTGTTAAAAGCAAATGTTCCTTGCTGTAATGAAATATTTAAATTCAGTAAAATTAGTATACACACTGTCATAAAAACTTTTAAATCTTTAAATATTAAGAAAACTGCTGACCTCTGGGGAATTTCTGTACATTTAGTTAATTCGTTAATTGAAATGGTTGCCCCTGAATTATCAATAATATTTAATAATTGTGTTGATAGTGGTGTGTTTCCTGACTTAATGAAGTTTAGTAAAATAACTCCTCTGTTTAAATCGGGTAGCACCTCAGATCCGTCCAATTTTCGTCCTATTTCTGTACTACCCACGTTTAGTAAAATCTTTGAAAAGGTAATGCTTAATCAAATGCAAAATCATTTTAATACAAATAAACTATTCCATACTAAACAATTCGGTTTCACGCGAGGTCGGTCTACCACGGATGCTGGCATCAAATTGTTAGAGTGTATATATGAGGCCTGGGAGGAGTCGTATGATGCTTATGGTGTATTCTGCGACTTATCTAAGGCCTTCGATTGTGTCCAGCATCAGACTTTAATTCAAAAACTTGATCATTATGGAATCCGGGGGACGGCCTTGGATTTAATTAGTTCTTACCTTAGAGATAGAGTACAGAGAGTAGTTATAAATGGTAAACAGTCAAATGGTTCTGCTGTAACAATGGGGGTGCCTCAGGGTTCAATTCTGGGACCTTTTCTATTTTTAGTGTACATAAATGATCTCCCTCACCTTATAAGAGACGATCACGAGGTAGTTTTGTTTGCTGATGACACATCTTTAATATTTAAAGTTGAACGTGGACAACGCGATCTTGACGAAGTAAACAATGCCCTCTCTAGGGTAGTCCACTGGTTTAACGCTAATAATTTATTGTTAAACGAAACTAAAACAAAATGTATAAGATTCACCTTGCCAAATGTTAGGCTCGTTAACACCAGTATTAGGATTAGGGATGATCAAGTAGAATTGGTCGATGAAACTGTCTTTCTGGGCATAAAGTTAGACTCCAACTTGCAGTGGGGGCCTCATATCGAGAAAGTCTCGGGCAGACTGAGCTCTGCAGCCTATGCCGTTAAAAAGATCCGACAACTGACAGACATTAGAACAGCGCGTCTTGTCTACTTTAGCTACTTCCACAGTGTCATGACCTATGGCATACTATTATGGGGTAACGCTGCCGACATCGAATGTATCTTTGTGTTGCAGAAAAGGGCTGTCCGGGCTATCTATGGTATGGGGTTTCGGGAGTCATTAAGAGAAAAGTTTAAGGATATCAACATCCTTACTGTGTATTCACAGTACATATATGAAAACTTATTATATACTCATAAAAATAACAGTAAATTTATTAAAAATAGTGATATCCATAACCTAAACTTAAGAAATAAGAATAAATTGGCTGTACCTAGATTTAGGCTTAATAAAATAAGCAATTCTTTTGCGGGCAATTGTATTCGAATGTACAATACATTGCCGACAGCCATAACAGGTTTGTCAGTTAATAAATTTAAAAAACTAGTAAAGCTTAAATTGTGCCAGAAAGCTTATTATAGCATTAAAGACTTTCTAGAAGACAAGACTGCCTGGCAGTGACACGAATTGCTCCTTTCTACATTTAAAAAAAAAACTGTATTAGATACTAAGATGAATAAGAGGGACCGGACTGAGTTTCTTGGGGTGTTCTTCTCAGTCTGTAGCATTTCCGAACCCCCGGTAGAGTCACAAAAATTTTGACAAACCTAAATATTTTTTTAAAAATTTCAAAGGGAATAAATTTTATTTTATTTTATTTTATTTTATTTTAATTTAAAGCTTGTGCTATGGGATTTAGACACCTGGGTCAGATAAAAATTCAACATAATACTGAAGATATTTAAATTTTATTTACATTTAATTTCATCTCATCAATATATTATGTACCAACCTTTTTACATTAGAACAACCTTTTTTATGTGTAGAAACCCCACATAGGCAATTCCATTACCGGCCAATAATTTTTGTGTTACTTTAGCAATTATTTTTTTAATAACTATTGATATTTAATGAATTCATTACTCACCTGAAAGTATTTTCCACAAACCAAGCAAGCGTAAACATTGATTCTTGTTAACGAAACTGAGCATAACTTTTCAAAATCAAAATCCAGAACATGTCTATTGATGGTGTCTAAATAAGGGCACTGAATATGTATCGTCTTTGCAGAAGATTCTGTAATTTACAGCAATATATAATATGAATGGTATCTGTACTAATATTTTAAAGAGGAAAGATTTGATTGTTTGTTTGCATCGAATAGGCTCCGAAACTAGAGGACCGATTTGAAATATTCTTTCACTGTTGGATAGCTACACTATCCCCGGGGAACATAGGCAATATTTTATTCCCGTATTCCCACAGGACCGGGAGCTATGCGGGTGAAACCACGTAACGTCCGACAGTATAGTTTGTAAATTATTTAGCTCCGTACTGGAAATGGACTATTCCATTTAGAGGTTACCTTTACCCGACGACTCTTTTCCATTTCCTTCGTTATGTTTTCGCTTTCTAGATATTTCATCAGACATAATTATTGTTTAATAATACGCTTTCAAGATTTAAGACAGTCAGTATCTTATTGAATTCTGAATTATTTACAAAATAATACGAAACAAGAAACAACGGACGCTGACGGACAAGCAATCAATCAATGACAATGACGTTGATTTGTTGATCTGCATGACTTAACTGACAGCTGACAGTTTTATTTTTTCATCAAATAAGGGACCAAGAAACTTCAGTGGGATGATGTAGAGCAGAGCATATTTTCTTTTGTTGCCCTCACCAACGATTCTCAATAAATGATGTTCTTCCCACAAACATCCCCCGCCCTACCTCTTTCAAATGTCTTCTATCCTTGGTTCATACTCCCTTCATAAAAATCTTTACCAATTACATACTTACTAATAAATAAATAATATAAAACTGTAGAATTTCAATCCTAATACTTTGTTATTTAAAATAGAATAATGTATTTACCTACATATGTTTATGTAGTCTATACCTTGTAAGTATATTAGTAGTCTATAATCACTGATCTGTATCAGATCAGTGTCTAAGTATAAATACTAACCAGTAGCTGTGTTGTCCTTGTGTTTAGATTCTGCCTGAATTGACGTAGACACTAAAACCTCCTTCGCTGTTACAGTTTGTCTATAAAGTCGTGAAATGAATGTTTGAGGAACTAAAAATAGTTATGTGTGTGGCAACACTGTCAACAAGAAACATAAGTACGTCAGTTGTCAATGCTATCGTCGAATTTCGTTTACTCTCACGTAACTTTAATGTTTGGATTAAACTGCAACAAATTGAATCCAAACTACGCATAAAGGTTTGAGAAATGAGTATAGAAAATCGGAGTGGTGCGCAGGAAGTGATTTTTAAAGTTTTCCAGTGATGTTTCGCGGAGTGCCAAGCTGGACAATTGTTGTGGGATTTTGAGGATGTTTATGAGCGAACAGCATCTTTGGTGGGTATGTAATCGTGTTATTGTTTGTTTTGAATCTGTCTGAAGTTACAAATTTACTGAATTTACGATTTGGAGACAAAAAAAGGCATTGTTTTAGTTGCATAATTTTAGGTTAGAATGACAGACTTACAATCTACCTATAATGTAAGTCAGTGGTTAGAATAATTATAGTAGGTTATTCTTATTTTATAGTACGACCTACATTTTTGATACTCAGTTCAATCTGGTTTTCTACCAATTTTTTATTTTGAATTAATTGCATCATGTCAATAGTTTGTTTCCAATAAGTAATTAATTTTCTTTTTTTACTCTTTTCAGGAAAATCAGAGAGTACAGTTAGGCGAATAGTTAACGAAAGTTTTAATAATGAAGGAAAGTTTGAAACTCCTGGGAAACACAGAAAAGGTCGGCAAAGAAAGAAATAGACGATTTTAATATTTGTGCACTGCGCCAAAAAAATCCTTGTCAGATGGGGGAAAGTTACAGATAAAACATGTAATTACATGATTGTGGCGAAGCAATTGGGACTGCTAGGCACCTGCTGGTGGGTTGTAAGACGCTATTAGACCGGGGCTTCTGGATCTGGTTCAATAACTTTATTCTGTATCTGATTCAATAAAACAGAAACAAAATTAAAAATGTATAATGTGTTTTATTTATTAACTCACTAGCTGATGCCCGCAGCTTCGCCCGTGTCGAATTTGTTCTCGTTCCCGCTTCCCGTAGGAACTTATTCCCGGGATGAAAAGTAGCCTATGTGTTATTCCAGACTATAATGTATCCCTGTACCAAATTTCAGCCAGATCAATTCAACTGTTCGAGCGTGAAAGAGTCACACATCCACACTCATAAGCTTTCGCATTTATAATATTTGTATTGTTCCCGTTCCCGCTTCCCGTAAGAACTTATTCACGGAATAAAAAGTAGCCATGGTTATTCCAGATTATAATGTATCCCTGTACCAAATTTCAGCCAGATCCCTTTAACCGTTCGAGCGTGTAAGAGTAATAAACATCCACACTCACAACCTGTCGCATTTATAATATTAGTAAGATTTTACTCGAAACGAACTCCTAGTATCAAAATCATTTTGGTCGTACTATATAGGGTTGCATACATGCATTTAGAGCAAGAGCCAGCGGCCCCCAGGCATTCGGTAAAGTATAAAAGCTGTAAGTTTCTCAATGTATGTCCCCAACACAGATAAGAACGAACCCCGTCTACGAAACTTGGGTCGCGGTGGCTTTCGCAGGTATCAGGTAGTTACGGTGTGTAAAATTGTGTGTTAAATATGTTAAAGTATAAAACTCAGTTTTTACATATTTTACTTATAATAATCCTAAAAGTCACCTTGTCGAAAGCCAGACACTTCGTACGGTTGCAACCCTCTGCCAGACACCCTTAAAGTATATTTCATTATTACTATACTTACGGTATAGTATAAAAGCTGCAATTTATATATGTTATTTGGAGAACTATCAAATGATGTTTTCTCAATAGCCAGACAGTTTCAGTAGTTCCTTAAAAAGTTAAAGTCTAATGTAGGTGCGAGCGCGAGGGATATTATGTGGCAGCGGTTGCGAGTGAAATACTGCGTTCGGTCCACTGCGACGTTTTACTGCGCATCAGCTGTCATTTATTGTGTATAATGAGAACTATTTTCTAAATTTACTATGAAAATTCACTATGTACAATAACTAAGAATCAACGAATAAATGTTTAGAAAATTCTTTTATAAAATTTTTGTGTTTAGGAATCATTAAATTAACACTCCAATAATATACTTAAATAATTATTTTAATAACAGTTATTGGAATAATATAATTAGTCTAATACCTACAATAATTAATGGAAAAATATTTCGAAGATATTCTATGACTCGTGGTCGTCGATATCTTGAGTGTCCTCATCACCGCTGCTCCAATCTGTGGGTTGGTCGTTATCAATATCGTCTTCTTCGCCAGTTTCAGATTCAGTTGGGTGAAGAGCTGGATCCAAGGTTTTTTTTTTATACTACTTAGGTGGCAGACAAGCTTACGGCCCACCGGAAGGTTGGTAACCGTAGCCTATAGACGTTTGCAACACCAGAGGAGCTACACACGCGCTGCCGACCGGGGCGCAGGTTGTGACGACTCACAACGAATTTTTTAAGCCGCCCATTAGGCCTTCAATTTGGCTTAACGACTATCATTTTACTGACAACCGGGACCAACGGCTTATCATGCCTTCAGAAGCACGGAAACGCTCGTTAATAAATATCACAAATCACAAAGTGGTCCACGTGGTGGTCACCCATCCATATCCGGCCATAGTAAATGTTGCTTACTGCAGTGACAGTTTACAAAACACTGAGTCCGCGGGGCCATGAGCGCTTTAATTTTTCCTTATTTTGGTTGCGTACCTAAAGGATAAAAATGGGACCCTATTCATGAGACTTCGTCGTCCACCAGTCAGGAGGCAGTTTACAGTATCACAGTTTCTTAGATGAATCTAAGAAACTGTGATAGCTATAAAACTAACTTTTCATCCCGGGAAAATGTTCCCACGGGAAGCGGGAACGGGTAACGATTTTCACGCGGGCGAAGCCGCGCGCATCATCTAGTACACTATTAATGACAGCTGATGCGCAATAAAACGTCGCAGTGGACCGAACGCGGTATTTCACTCGCACCCGCTGACACATAATATCCCTCGCGCTCGCACCTACATTAGACTTTAACTTTTTAAGGAACTACTGAAACTGTCTGGCTATTGAGAAAACATCATTTGATAGTTCTCCAAATAACATATATGTCGCCACACCGAGAATTACTAATTAAAATCTATTTGATTATAAATAGATTAAAACCATTACAATGAGCAACTTTACTGATACCTTACTATTTTGTGATATAAGGTTCGAATAGAAATAGTTGTAGAATTTATTAACACTGATTTGTATAACTTAATGTAGTGGTGAACTAATTAGGTTACCTAAGTATTATGTGACTATGTAGGTTCGTAAGAACCTACAATAAAAACTATTGTTAAATTCTTATTGACAATTATTACGAATATTGTCGACATTTAAAAATGTTTTTAATCATAACAGGATTTTTGTTATTCCTATAGTTCCGGCAATGTTCATTTTACTGAGAATGAATTAATCTTTGTATTTTAACGATTTCATTCAATTTATCAGTTTGTTTGACTAATTAAATTAATAACTTTATTTCTCAAAAATAAATTGAACCATATTTCTTTGATTTAAAAAGAAAACATTAAATATCAAGCCACGTGTTTTGTGAGAACAATTTGAGTGGCGGGGATTTATAAATAGACAGTGGTTGTGGCCGAGGGCTCACTTTTGCTGCTGGAATTTGGAGAGAAAACATTGTGAGTAGATTCTATGTTGGTGTTAATTTAATTTGGAATAAAAATTATGTTGTAATAACCTACTGGAAGTTAAAAGAGTGGCCGGAGTTTTATTGCCAGGTTCTTTTTTCTCCAGCTCTACCTATTGCGTTGCGAATCTGGCAGTAAATGTAGATTGTGACTTACATGAATAAAGATGTTTCATTTAATTTCATTTTATTTCATTGGTGTTCCATTTGCTTGTTTTTATTACCGTATTTCTGAAATAAATACCGCCTAAGTATTTATTTCACTGTTATTTAACTAGATATCCATCTATAAGTGTAATAAAGCATAAAGCAGACCCGATGACCTACTCCAGGTCAGCGGGCCTGCGCTTTTTAAAAACAGCTGCCGCATGTCTACTCTGACATCAGAAGTGGGATCACTACCTACAAAATACTGTGCGAGACTATTTATTTTTCAGGATCTTTACTACGAAGATTGTGTACCAGTTTACCAACGCGCCGCACGCGGTTACGTGCGCGCCGGCGTGTTCCGCGGCTGTGCGAGATCCTGGTGCTAGTAAGTCTTCCACCAGCACCGTCACACAGCTACAACAGCAAAGGGGTAATGTACCACCTGAATTTTATTTTAATATGATCACAGTGAAGTAATGTATGAGTGATCGCCTGTCGAAACAACAAAAGAAAGTTATGATTAAGTACCGATGTGTTTCTACCCTCATATGACCTAGGCGGTAACGTCGCGTTGGCGACTGCAATTGATGTAATCATGTTGTTCTTTTTTTTTTGTTTGTTTCAAACGAACTATGTTATCAAGTGACTACGATATACGTATGAAAATAACTAGACTGCTGAAGGGCCGCGCTAACATAGGTTGACAACTGGCTAGTTACCGCGTCCTCGGTGGGGCCACCATAAGCTAGTCTGCCAGCTTAGTGGTTACAAAATTGCGATGCAGTAGCAGCGATGATAGGTTATGTTACCTCTTCTATATTATGTAAGCGTTCAAACGCGAATTGATCACAACCACCACCGAAACTGTTAAAATATTCCATTGATAGTGGAAACGCTTCTTACTGTAATTTTTGTAGTAAGTCCGGTCATACCTCTCGTGAGTGACGTTTTAAAGCTACTACAACAGATTCGGATAAACGTACGGTTGAAAGAAACTTGTGTTCCCATGCAACAATAACCCGGCCAACACAACGGTTATACGAACAAACTTATAGTAGGTACTTGAATTTTATTCATTTTGATCAAAAGCCGTTTACACATTTGGTACCTGCTATCGCCGCGAAAAGCACATAACCTATAATATGAACTCTGTTCTTAACTAGTCCAGCTTGAACACAATGCGTGTGAGGATAGGTAAGGTTATTAATAATACCATCTTTGATAGCGGGGTTAAGTGCTTGTTAATTCGTGAGTCAATCTCATACAATTTGCCGGAAAACCGAAAACGTGTGGTCAACAAAATTACTTGGTGGCATAGGTTTCCTGTTGTTTCTACGAGCATCTTAAGTCTGTCTAGATTCTAGATAATAGAATTAACGTAGAAATTGAATGTCACATTTCACAAGATTATTACTTCAGACGTGTTGGTAGGTTCAAATCTATTTTTATTAGATAGCATAAGGTAACCTTGATATCGAAGATGACTTAAAAACACCCAGAAAAATAAAATTACCTCTTTAGTTCAGACAATGACCACAAAGGTAGTATAGCATAGGTTTGTATAGATGACGTTATCAGTACATATTTTTCTGATATCTGTGGTAAATACCATAGGTTTTCTCTCCAAGCTCTGTCACTAGAGCAGTAACTATTTACTAATCTGAGCTTAGTCTTAATATCATTCCGTAAACCAGGATTTCCAATCCTCATAGAATAATGTGTGAGATGTCCGTGAATATTTATTTATTATTTATTTATAATAATGCCTTTTCTGTTAACGGTCAATTGAGTATGCTAAAAATTTAGTACAGAACGGTCAAGTGCGTCCTAGCCCTAAAAAGGTTAAGCCTAAAAACTCTGGTACCGACAAATGCTAAACAAATTCGTCTATTCAGTTGTCGCGCTGAATACTCCCGCTCGTTCATACCAAATATCTCTCCTGCTGTGGCTTCTCTTAATGAAGTGACTATCTAAGGCGCTAAGTGGCAATGGACCCATGTTCATGAGGAAGCATGGCATAGAATATTTCTAGGAAAAGAACCTAGCGAATTGTTTCCTTGGCTGGGCCTTGACTTCGGGTCAATCCTTATTCAAATCAATAGGGGTCGGCAGCACATAGTGGCTTTTTTTTAGTATGCACACGACCGATGCGATGTAGAAACTAGATAAGTATCACTCGAGCGAACTCGAGATTTTGGTGGTAGTACGAGCGGTCAAACGTTTTAACTACTACTTGTATGGACGCCATTTCAAGATGATTATACGGTATCCCGACTGCGACGCGCTTTAAGCCTCGAAGCACAAGGAAGACTTGCTGTCTCACATCCATAATGGTATATTCGCAAAAATTTGAATTTGAAATAAATACAGGAAGGGCGAGCGGATGCAGCATGCCGATATTGTTAAACTGAAATACCTTTAACAGGCAAAGTCTTGAATAACAGTTTGATTAATGAATATTCATCTGAATAAACAGTAAACAACGTCGAGATGTAGAGACGTACAACGTGCTATCATAGACGGTTTCCATTGAGATGAGACCGTCCAGGGATGTTATCTGCAAGAAAATGTCAAGATAGGTATCGGAAAAGCGAGACCCAATCTTGGGTAGGTACACAACGGTTGACTGTTGTACCTAAATCTTTCCAAAGAAGCTTTAGTAATTAATACCTTAAGACTCTTCATAAAATTATGGAAGTTACTATTTTGAAAAAAATTAGCACCGTTAGTAAAGATTTTTTCACCGTTAAAATTAGGACAATTGCATCGTTTTCAGGACCTCGAATCTTTATATCAACGCAAGTTCACTTGCGCTCTATTAGCAAACCGACAGTGCCATTCGAAGCTATACCTACACGTCGACTTACCGCGTAAGCCAGGCACGTCAGATGAACAGGAACGTGTAACCTTCACAGTAGACTCCTATGCATATTCCCCCACCGCTAGGTGAGGCAGCAGTGGTAACTGTAGGTCTGTCGGGAGTCCTGGGGTCATCCTTCCGAGAGCTTACCCGGGGCTCCCAACCGTAGGCACATTAGGTAGGAAACGTGTGGTTTTTAGTCGGTAAGAGTCCGGCATGGCATTCATGTAGGATTCCCTCTTTATAAATACTCCTATGCAAAGTAAGTTCTGTTACGCTATACAAACTACAAAGGCAAGCATTGAACCTTGGTGGCCCAAACAAGTATTTCATCTCTTCCTAGCCCCAAAACAAGTGATTATAAACGATGTCCCTGTATAGTAGCCACAGGTATCAGTAGGGCTAATAGTCTTATCATGATAAGGGATTACTAGACTTCAGGCATCAGATAGTCCAAACTGCAGGCGTAGCTCCTCTTATTTCAGTTCCAAAACTGTTTACCAGCGGAATTGCCTAATTTGGTCAACCACTGAAGTACCTAGTTTGAAACTTCTTAAACGGCACGTACAACAACGACACAGACATCTACTAAAGATAAGGCGAGATTTGACAGGAATCGTGCAAAAAAAAAAATGATAGTTTTTACAGAGGCATCTTTGTTTAAGTTTACAGCGTTTTCGACAACGGCCGCTGTCTTCTAAAGGAAGCATTAGGACATCATAGACGGGCGCTAAAGGTCCCCACAATCAACAGCGGGGCGCCCAAAAACCTCGTGGTGAGCTACAGCTTAGGTTAGGTCATCTGGCGCATTGGCGCTGACGCTGACGGCACCGCACCCAGCGAGTACTTGATTCTCAGAAACCACAAATTGAAAAATCTGGTGAGGTATTTTCATTTTAGTTTCTTCAGTCTAATCGGTATTAAAATGCTAGCTGAATTATTAGACAAATGATGCTATTGGGACGTGGAGTCACCAAATTAGCTAATAAAATATTTAAATGAAAAGATGCTATTGGGGCGTGGAGTCGCCAATAAGCCACTAATATCCCTATCCTGAATCATATTATTTATTTATTATTTGTATTAAGCCACAAAAAGTGGATATCCCAATCCTGAAAGAATAGTGGTCCCCTGTGTAACACGGCGTACAAGACCGCTTAGGGCACAGCATCGACCTTACCAACATCCCCTAGGGCCCCTGTCTTTGACAGCATCGACCTCTCCCCTACAAATCCTTACCTGTGTATAAAAAAAAAAAAAATACTGTTGCCATGTATTTACATGTGCGCAGGACCGTGTGTTGTGGCGTCATTTGTGAGAGGCCTACGTCCAGCAGTGGACTGATATAGGCTGATTTGATTCATTGATTGATGTGGAACGAGCAGTAGTAGCATTCAGTGAGCGCATCATAACCAGCTCACCGTCTTCATTGACTATGAGCGGTGACACTCTACATGCTACCACGATGTAAGGTTATGACCAATGGAATTATATTTGCTTAACCAAGTTTTTCTGGTTCCGTGTACTGTAGAACTACCAAGCCTCAGCTTTTAATATTTATTTTGCAGATCTAGACCTTAACACACGATGCAGAGCACGCATCGCCGATCAGTATGGCCGTGTCGCCACACCGAGAATTACTAATTAAAATCTATTTGATTATAAATAGATTAAAACCATTACAATGAGCAACTTTACTGATACCTTACTATTTTGTGATATAAGGTTCGAATAGAAATAGTTGTAGAATTTATTAACACTGATTTTTATAACTTAATGTAGTGGTGAACTAATTAGGTTACCTAAGTATTATGTGACTATGTAGGTTCGTAAGAACCTACAATAAAAACTATTGTTAAATTCTTATTGACAATTATTACGAATATTGTCGACATTTAAAAATGTTTTTAATCATAACAGGATTTTTGTTATTCCTATAGTTCCGGCAATGTTCATTTTACTGAGAATGAATTAATCTTTGTATTTTAACGATTTCATTCAATTTATCAGTTTGTTTGACTAATTAAATTAATAACTTTATTTCTCAAAAATAAATTGAACCATATTTCTTTGATTTAAAAAGAAAACATTAAATATCAAGCCACGTGTTTTGTGAGAACAATTTGAGTGGCGGGGATTTATAAATAGACAGTGGTTGTGGCCGAGGGCTCACTTTTGCTGCTGGAATTTGGAGAGAAAACATTGTGAGTAGATTCTATGTTGGTGTTAATTTAATTTGGAATAAAAATTATGTTGTAATAACCTACTGGAAGTTAAAAGAGTGGCCGGAGTTTTATTGCCAGGTTCTTTTTTCTCCAGCTCTACCTATTGCGTTGCGAATCTGGCAGTAAATGTAGATTGTGACTTACATGAATAAAGATGTTTCATTTAATTTCATTTTATTTCATTGGTGTTCCATTTGCTTGTTTTTATTACCGTATTTCTGAAATAAATACCGCCTAAGTATTTATTTCACTGTTATTTAACTAGATATCCATCTATAAGTGTAATAAAGCATAAAGCAGACCCGATGACCTACTCCAGGTCAGCGGGCCTGCGCTTTTTAAAAACAGCTGCCGCATGTCTACTCTGACATATATAAATTGCAGCTTTTATACTATACCGTAAGTATAGTAATAATGAAATATACTTTAAGGGTGTCTGGCAGAGGGTTGCAACCGTACGAAGTGTCTGGCTTTCGACAAGGTGACTTTTAGGATTATTATAAGTAAAGTATGTAAAAACTGAGTTTTATACTTTAACAAATTTAACACACAATTTTACACACCTTTACTACCTGATACCTGCGAAAGCCACCGCGACCCAAGTTTCATAGACGGGGTTCGTTCTTACCTGTGTTGGGGATATACATTGAGAAACTTACAGCTTTTATACTTTACCGAATGCCTGGGGGCCGCTGGCTCTTAGACTAATTCAGCAGCGCCCTCATTTAATTTCACGACTTTATAGACAAACTGTAGCTCTAGATACGGGACATTGGCAAGTTGATGCTAAGAGCACAGAAGGCCATTGAAAGAATTGAATTGAATTGAACTTCAGGGGATGGTTACTTTACTGCCACAGTAAAATAACTTTATACAAACCGACGTCACGTGAGTCGTGCTCGTGACGCGCTAACCTACGCGCCTAGACCTCAGCATGCGCTCGGCACGCAACCAGTCGCCCACAGTCGCTATTGTGCCGCGGAGACCAATGAACGGTGGGTATTTTTTTAGAATGCGGATTTTTAGGGTTCCGTACAAAAATGGTAAAAAACGGGACCCTATTCATGAGACTTCGCTGTACATCTGTCTGTCTGTCGGTTCGTCATGAGGCTGTATCTCAGGAACCGTGATAGTTAGAGAGCTGAAATTTTCACAGATGATGTATTTCTGTTACCGTTATAACAACAAATATAAAAATCAGAAAAATAAAAACATTTAAGGGGGCACCTAAAGAAAAACACAATGTAATTGAGAACCACCGCCTCTTTGAAATTGGTTAAAAAAATGTTCGAGTTTGTGTAAATGTTCATTCTGGTCACTTAATCAGCCAACTTCAAAAAAAGGAGGAGGTTCTCAATTAAACTCTTTTTTTTCTTTAGATAGTGAGTAAGCTTTGCAACAAAAACATATTTTACTTGGTCTTCCTTTACCTAATTTAAGATACTGTGTTGTTTAAAGGAAATTGTTTCTTTTTAGGGTTCCATAGCCGAATGGCAAAAACGGAACCCTTATAGATTCATCATGTCTGTCTGTCTGTACGTCCATGTGTCACAGCTACTTTTCTCCGAACTATAAGGCCTACTTTCCAAGTATCAATAGCATATGTTGATACTTGGTAAGTAGATGTATTGTGTGAACCGCATCAAGATTTTTATATAAAACTAGAAAAAAAATCAGTTAATATTGGGGGTCCCCATACTCAGAACTGAAACTCAATTTTTTTTTTCATCTAACCCATACGTGTGGGGTATCTATAGATACATACATACATACATAACATCACGCCTGTCTCCCAACGGGGTAGGCAGAGACTATGACTTTCCACTTGCTATGATTCTGGCAAACAATTTTCGCTTCTTCAACTTTCATAAGTGTCTTCATACATGCTCTTCGGATAAGGGTACTCTTGACCTGGCCTTTTTTCAGAAGATTATCGATTTGATCGATATGAGTATGCCGAGGTCGATACCTACCAGTTTGCTCATTCACTCTCGCTTCATAAATCTGTTTTGTCAGCCTATTTCCATCCATTCTCTCCACATGTCCAAACCATCTGAGCATCCCTTTCTCTATCTTAGTCACTACATCTTCTGTCATACCGCAATGTTCCCTTATCACACTATTCTTTACTTTATCCCTCAATGTCACTCCAGCTATACTTCGCAAACTTCTCATTTCCACTGCATTAATTTTACTTTCCTGCTTCTCCTGCCACACCCAACTTTCACTACCATGCATAAGTGTAGGGACAAGCACTCCTCTATGTACAGCCATCCTTGCCTTTTTAGACACGTTCTGACTGCTCATAAAGGTGTGAATGGCTCCATTCACTTGATTTCCTGCCAAAACTCTTCTTTCAATATCATTGTCACACTTTCCATCTCTTGCAAATTTTGAACCCAAATATACAAACTCTTTCACCTGTTCCACGCTCTTTCCTTCGATCGATATCGAGCAATCAGTCATACATTTCTCTCTTTCAAAAACCATTACTTTTGTCTTGCTTACATTAACATTCATTCCTCTACTTTTAAGCGCATCGTTCATTATATTAACCATCAATTGCAACTCATCCGCCGATGATGCCAGTATTACCTGATCATCAGCATAAAGGAGGCATTTGACGGTTAGCTCATTCATTTTTAATCCATACGCACACTCTTGTAGTTCTTTCAAGCAACTGTCCATGTATAGGTTGAACAGCCATGGTGACGCTACACAGCCTTGTCTCACACCTTTTTCGATGGGAAAAAAGTCTGTGCAAGCTCCATTGATCCTGACACAAGCACTGGAGCCCTCGTATAGAGATTTCAAGGCTCGTATCAAGTTGCTGTTCACTCCATACATAGACAGTGTTGACCACAGTTCATTCCTCACCACTCTGTCATAGGCCTTTTCCAAGTCCACGAAGATGCAATAGACTTTTTGACGTTTTGCCAAAAACTTTTCAACTGGGCATCTTAATGAAAAGACCTGATCCGTGCATCCCCTTCCTTTCATAAATCCAGCTTGTACATCCCACATTTTTCCTTCAGTTTCATTCATCACTCTTTTAATCAAAACTTTCGCATACAATTTGCCTACGACACTGAGCAAGCTTATGCCGCGGTAGTTTTTGCACTCTTGCTGTGACCCTTTACCTTTGTACAGCGGCACTATGACAGATTTGCACCATTTTTCTGGTACTCTGCCATTTCGCCAGCAAAGATTAAAAAGGCGGTACAGCTGGCAAGCTACCACACCACGACCCGCTTTCAGCATCTCGACAAAAATTCTATCAATCCCAGCAGCCTTTCCTAATTTCATACTATTCAACGCTTCCACAATTTCTTCCATACTTAAGTGGCTTTCATTCTCAAGTTCATTCATTTCCGAAACATGAGTCTCCATTTGCATATCCTCTTTTTCAAATAAACTTTCAAAATATTCCTTCCACGTTTTTAACACACATTCCTCTCCTATCACAAGACTGTCATTACGGTTTCTGATTTGCTTAAATTGTGAGGTTGTCTTTTCAGTCCTCATTGTTCTTATAGACTTCCAAAAGAATTTTATGTTTTGTTGGAAGTCATCAAGATAACCTGTTATGAAAGTCATCCTCATCATTCTCTCTCTTACTTTTTATCACTTCTTTCGCAACACGCTTATACCTTTTATACTCATCCTTTGCCATTTTTACATCCTCATCCGTTGCCTTCTGCATTCTTTGGTTGGCCATTGTAGCCAACCAGTTCAACCATGCTTGCTTCTTATCAGACAAAACTTTTAAAACTTCAGCACACATACTCTTTACCTGACATCCTTGTCTCCTTTTGCTTATCCCACATACTTCTACTGCAACTTTTACGAGACCTTCCTTAATCGGCTTCCATAATTCTTCAATCTCACATATTTCCTCTAAATTTACAAATTTCTCGCTCAATTTACTTACAAATTCCTCTTTCACGCGTATATCTTTCAAATTTTCGACTTTAATGCGCTCCAATACACCTATGGGTTTATGCACACGATGCCGCCACAGCTGAAACAGACATCTTACTCGGCTAATTACCAAGAAGTGATCTGTGTCAATTCCGGCACCGCGGTATGCCCGGGTGTCCAGAACATTCTTTCTCATTCTTGCGTCTACTATCACAAAATCAATCATGCTTCTCTGGCTTTCTTGTATCCTTGTATACAAGTGGATATCTTTGTGGTTAAATATGGTGTTGGTTACCACAAGATTCCTCTCCAAACATACTTCTAGCAAACTTTCGCCATTTTAATTCACTCTCTCATCCCCAAACTTACCCATTACACTTTCATATCCATCACGCTTCACTCCAACCCATCCATTAAAATCACCTAACATTATAATCCTTTCGTTTCGTTTGCATTTACCCAGAATATCATTCACACTCTCCCAGAATGCCTGCCTCTCACTTTGGTCTTTTGAGGACCGGCGCCACCGCGCATCCTGTGGAGCATACACTCCTAACACAAAGATGCGGCTGAGTCCAACCTTTAGCCTCAACCAAACGAGTCTTGGGCTCACACATTCATAATCTGTCACACATTCATTCATTCTCGCGGAAAGTATTACACCGACACCCTGACAAGCCGCACGGGTCGTGGCTACGCCTGACCAGTATGCCGTATAGGTTCCATGCGTCGTGGTGTCGCATCCTTTCCGCTTTGTCTCATTCACACACAAAATATACAGTCGCCTCTCTCGCATTATCTTGCATACCTCCTCAATTTTATCATCCATTCCTCCTCTTACATTCAACGTAGCAAAGCGGCTATCATTAGCCCACTTTTCGCCCCGATGGGAGACGAGACGTGACGGGTTGCGAACCACATCTGGATGTTTCAATTCTGATTGATTTTGGATGTTTAAATTCAACTCCATTGCGTTCCCACGAGTAGCAAGGGAAAAACATGTCCACCTGAACAGAGCCCCGCTTGTCCAAGTAAGGCTAACCTTAATCTGGGCTCGCCCGGTCCCAGGGTATAATAATAATAGGCACGCTTATGACTACGCTCGCCCGTAGCTACGCAGCTCATCGGAGAGTGGAGGGGATGAGGATGGGGTAGGAAGGGATTTGCGGATAAGGAAATGAATAAGGTAGGAAAGGACGGGGTAGAAAAGGATCCCAAAATCATTCTGTAATTCGAACCAAAAATTCCAACAGCCAGGACAGATGTTAACTTTCAAATACAATCTCTACAGTCCGAGCGTATAGCATTTTTGAAGACCTATCTATAGATAGGTCTTCAAAAATGCTATTGAGGTTTCTAACGTTAAACTACGTTTCCGCTATTCAAAATTAGTAAGCGTGTAAATTTCCGTCAGGAGTACGCACACTGAATTTTTTGGTTAGTATGGTCTATACTATACTATACTATCTTCACGCCAAATCCCTTGCGGGGTAGGCAGAAAGAACCAAACGCCACACGGCACGGTCCATACACACCTCACTTGCTTCTTCAACTTTCATTTTTCTTTTCATGCATGCACGTCGGTTCCTACGGCTCTTGACACCACCCTCAACTAACACACCATTAATTTGGTCGTGGTAGGTGTGTCGTGGCCTTCCCCGACTCCTACGTCCATTCACTTTAGCGTTGTATATCTGTTTTGTCATTCTTTCATCTCCCATTCGTTCCACATGCCCGAACCATCGTAGCATGCCCTTCCTTACTTTAACACCGACACTCTCTTTCAGACCAACTCTCTTTCTTACTTCTTTATTCCGAACGCGATCTGCGAGCGTTACTCCGCAGATTTTGCGTAGCGCGCGCATCTCGACCGCGTTTATTCTACTTTCATGAGTTTCCTGCCATACCCAACTCTTGCTTCCATTCGTTAGCGTAGGTATCAGCACCGCATTGTGTACTGCGAGCTGGGCCTTTTGACTTAAGGCCTTGGTACCTAAAAGTTTGCCTAACGCTCCATTCACACTATTGCCCGCAGTTACCCTCTTTTCTACATCAGCGGTGTACCGTCCATCCCTACTAAATGC
Organism: Miltochrista miniata; assembly: GCA_933228765.1. Taxonomy (NCBI): domain Eukaryota; kingdom Metazoa; phylum Arthropoda; class Insecta; order Lepidoptera; family Erebidae; genus Miltochrista; species Miltochrista miniata. The sequence goes on from OW121749.1 coordinate 33,731,721, forward strand.
ACATCCAAGATATACAAACTCATCCACCTGTTCCAGCACTACATCATTTACATTACAGTTATCCTGGCATTCGTTCTGTCCTCTTCTCTTTCGAATACCATAACTTTCGTTTTAGTCGCGTTCAAATGTAAGCCTCTCGATCACAGACCAAAGAGTATAGTAATATATATAGGACGGACTATTCATTCGACAACAATCGGTGACTACATTTTTGGCGAATGAATAGCCTGTTAAATGTAAAAAAATCATAGGTTTATATATAGTTTATGACTAAGTTTTTAAATTTCAATGAACGCTTTGTTTTCTCCACAGACTTACAATAAGTAGCAGACAAAGCATTAGAGATTGAAAAGTACGCCAAAACTAACACATATAAAAACCACACACACTAACGCAACTACAGGGAAGGAGTTAGCCGCCTAGTTCAATAAGATTTATTTTAATGAAATAAGAGTATCTTAAAATACCTCTTTTAAGGTTCCGTAGCCAAATGGCAAAAAACGGAACCCTTATAGATTCGTCATGTCTGTCTGTCTGTCCGTCCGAATGTCACAACCACTTTTCTCCGAAACTATAAGACCTATGCACTTGAAACTTGGTAAGTAGATGTATTCTGTGAACCGCATTAGGATTTTTAAATATAACTAGAAAAAAGCAGTAAATTTTGGGGGTCCCCATACTCAGAACTGAAACGAAAATATTTTTTTTCATCAAACCCATACGTGTGGGGTATCCATAGATAGGTCTTAAAAAATGCTATTGAGGCTAAAGCACCTTTAGAAAAAAATGATGTTACAAAACATCATTTTTTTCTAAAGGTGCTCCCTCACCGGGAGCATTCGCGCGTAATGTAATGTTACGAGTCGAGAATTACAGCCAGTGTGGGAGGTGAACCGAGCATTGCAATGCGCACCTTGTAATGATACAAGACGAGGTTACAGCAGTTAAGCAGGTGATCCGAGCATTGCAATGCGCGCCTTGTAATGATACAATGTGTAACGTTTTGATCCAACTCGTAACATCAATGCGCTTTTTTTGTTGCGGCTGGCCGGCCGCACACTGGTCCGGATTATAAATAGGTGGACATACGATCTAAGATGTCAAACGCTTTTGGGAAAAAAATAGTAGTACGAGTACGAATTTCAGGTTAATTTTGCAATCCAATATGGCCGCCGCGCCACCATTGTAAAATTTCATGTTGGATATCGTTTATGGGGTTTTTTGGTATGATGAGTACGAATTTCAGGTTAATTTTGCAATCCAATATGGCCACCGCGCCACCGTTGTAAATTTCATGTTGCATATCATATAAGGGGTTTTTTGGTATGCTGAGTACGAATTTTGGGTTAATTTTGCAATCCAATATGGCCGCCGCGCCGAATTCACAAAATTTCATGATGGGTATCGTTTGAGGAGGATTTTGGTACGCTGAGTACGAATCTCATGATAATTTTGCAATCCAATATGGCCACCGCGCCGAAATCACAAAATTTCATGATGGGTATCGTCTAAGAGGTTTTTTTGTATGCTGAGTACGAATCACATGATAATTTTGCAATCCAATATGGCTGCCGCGCCGAAATCACAAAACTTCATGATGGGTATCGTCTAAGGGGTTTTTTGGTATGCTGAGTACGAATCTCATGATAATTTTGCAATCCAATATACTCAGCATACCAAAAAACCCCTTAAACGATACCCATCACGAAAATTTTGTGCTTTCGGCGCGGCGGCCATATTGGATTGCAAAATTATCATGAGATTCGTACTCAGCGTACCAATTCCCCTTAAACGATACCCATAATGAAATTTTGTGATTTCGGCGCGGCGGCCATATTGGATTGCAAAATTATCATGAGATTCGTACTCAGCGTACCAAAATCCCCCTTAAACAATACCCATCATGAAATTTTGTGATTTCGGCGCAACGGCCATAATTGATTACAAAATTATCATGTGATTCGTACTCAGCATACCAAAAAACCCCTTAGACGATACCCATCATGAAATTTTGTGATTTCGGCGCGGCCGCCAAATTGGATTGCAAAATTATCATGTGTATCGTACTCAGCATACCAAAAAACCCCTTAAACGATACCCATCATGAAATTTTGTGATTTCGGCGCGGCGGCCATATTTGATTGCAAAATTATCATGTGATTCGTACTCAGCATACCAAAAACCCCCTTTAACGATACCTATCATGAAATTTTGTGATTTCAGCGCGGCGGCCATATTGGATTGCAAAAGTATCATGAGATTCGTACTCAGCGTACCAAAATCCCCCTTAAACGATACCCATCATGAAATTTTGTGATTTCGGCGCGGCGGCCATATTGGATTGTAAAATTATCATGAGATTCGTACTCAGCGTACCAAAATCCCCCTTAAACAATACCCATCATGAAATTTTGTGATTTCGGCGCGGCGGCCATATTTGATTGCAAAATTATCATGTGATTCGTACTCAGCATACCAAAAACCCCCTTTAACGATACCCATCATGAAATTTTGTGATTTCAGCGCGGTGGCCATATTGGATTGCAAAAGTATCATGAGATTCGTACTCAGCGTACCAAAATCCCCCTTAAACGATACCCATCATGAAATTTTTTTAAAACCTTCTGAAACGAAACAAAAAGAAACAAACACAACAAAAAAGAATTAGCGAAATCGGTCCAGCATTTCACGCGTGATGCCGTGACCACGGAAATCGGGCTTCATTTTTTATATATTGTATGCTCAATATCATCGAAGATTACAGGCATTATATTAAAATGCAATTCTGAACTAATTAAATGCTGAATCACAGTTTGCCACACTTATTTTTATGTTAGCATTAAATTTAATCTTGAAAAGAAGTGCCTGAGTTTGACCCCTACATTAATGAGAGGTATTTACACAGACGTACAATAAGTAGCAGACGAAACATTAATTATGTTTGTGTGCGTTGGTCTTTCCATTCCGCTCGCTCTAAGGGGTTAGTGAATGCTGCTATCTCGTTTCTACACGTATATCAACACTATACATGACATTTAAAAAAAAATGACGTACGCCTGGTTTTTGAAAGATATAAGCTGCCGATGCTGCAGTTTGACGTATTAGATACCTCTAATTAATGTAGGGGCCAAACTCAGGCACTTCTTTTCAAGATTAAATTTAATGCTAACATAAAAATAAGTGTGGCAAACTGTGATTCAGCATTTAATTAGTTCAGAATTGCATTTTAATATAATGCCTGTAATCTTCGATGATATTGAGTATACAATATATAAAAATGAAGCCCGATTTCCGTGGTCACGGCATCACGCGTGAAATGCTGGACCGATTTCGCTAATTCTTTTTTGTTGTGTTTGTTTCTGTCAAGAGAAGGTTTTAAAAAAATTGGTGCAAAACTATTAGCAGAAATGGTTTTTATTGCGATTTTGAATCGGATCATAGAACTGGAAACTCCGAAATGGAAACCGGGAACAGAAAAACTAAGAGATAATTTTGCAATCCAATATAGCCGCCGCGTCGAAATCACAAAATTTCATGATGGGTATCGTTTAAGGGGGATTTTGGTACGCTGAGTACGAATCTCATGATACTTTTGCAATCCGATATGGCCGCCGCCCTGAAATCACAAAATTTCATGATGGGTATCGTTAAAGGGGGTTTTTGGTATGCTGAGTACGAATCACATGATAATTTTGCAATCAAATATGGCCGCCGCGCCGAAATCACAAAATTTTATGATGGGTATCGTTTAAGGGGAAATTTGGTACGCTGAGTACGAATCTCATGATAATTTTGCAATCCAATATGGCCGCCGCGCCGAAATCACAAAATTTCATGATGGGTAATTTGGTACGCTGAGTACGAATCTCATGATAATTTTGCAATCCAATATGGCCGCCGCGCCGAAATCACAAAATTTTCGTGATGGGTATCGTTTAAGGGGTTTTTTGGTATGCTTAGTACGAATCACATGATAATTTTGCAATCCAATATGGCGGCCGCGCCGAAATCACAAAATTTCATGATGGGTATCGTCTAAGGGGTAATTTGGTACGCTGAGTACGAATCTCATGATAATTTTGCAATCCAATATGGCCGCCGCGCCGAAATCACAAAATTTTCGTGATGGGTATCGTTTAAGGGGTTTTTTGGTATGCTGAGTACGAATCACATGATAATTTTGCAATCCAATATGGCGGCCGCGCCGAAATCACAAAATTTCATGATGGGTATCGTCTAAGGGGTTTTTTGGTATGCTGAGATCGAATCACATGATAATTTTGCAATCCAATATGGCCGCTACGCCGAAATCACAAAATTTCATGATGGGTATCGTTTAAGGGGTTTTTTGGTATGCTGAGTACGAAACACATGATAATTTTGCAATCCAATATGGCCGCCGCGCCACCGTTGTTAAAATTTCATGATGGGTATCGTTTAAGGGGTTTTTTGGTATGCTGAGTACGAAACACATGATAATTTTGCAATCCAATATGGCCACCGCGCCACTGTTGCGAGATGATTATAATAAAGGTTTTTGAACGTTTTGCCGCCTGTCTGTATGATCGTTGTGTTGTTTATGTACATATTATTTTTATATCTATGTTTGTTTTTCTCTGTTTTTATTATTATTTTTTATAAAAGGTTACTATTGTTTGGTCTATGTGCGCTGAGATCTAAAATAAAAAATATTTTCTTTCCTTATTTCTTTCTATTTCTGTCAGTATGCTGAGATACCAAAAAACCCCTTTCACGATATCCAATATGAAATTTTTCAACGGTGGTTCGGCGGCCATCTTAGATTGCAAAATTGACCTAAAATTCGTATTCAGCATACCAAAAAACCCCTTCTACGATATGCCAGCCATCTTGGATTGCTAAATTAACCCAAAGTTCGTACTCGGCATACCAAAAAACCCCTTAAACGATACCCATCACTAAAATTTTGTGATTTCGGCGCGGCGGCCATATTGGATTGCAAAATTATCATGAGATTCGTACTCAGCATACCAAAAAACCCCTTAGACGATACCCATCATGAAACTTTGTGATTTCGGCGCGGCGGCCATTTTGGATTGCAAAATTATCATGTGACTCGTACTCAGCATACCAAAAAACCTCTTAGACGATACCCATCATGAAATTTTGTGATTTCGGCGCGGCGGCCATATTGGATTGCAAAATTATCATGAGATTCGTACTCAGCGTACCAAAATCCTCCTTAAACGATACCCATCATGAAATTTTGTGAATTCGGCGCGGCGGCCATATTGGATTGCAAAATTAACCCAAAATTCGTACTCAGCATACCAAAAAACCCCTTATATGATATGCAACATGAAATTTTACAACGGTGGCGCGGTGGCCATATTGGATTGCAAAATTAACCTGAAATTCGTACTCAGCATACCAAAAAACCCCATAAACGATATCCAACATGAAATTCTACAATGGTGGCGCGGCGGCCATATTGGATTGCAAAATTAACCTGGAATTCGTACTCGTACTACTATTTTTTTCCCAAAAGCGTTTGACATCTTAGATCGTATGTCCACTTATTTATAATCCGGACCAGTGTGCGGCCGGCCAGCCGCAACAAAAAAAAGCGCATTGTACTACGAGTTGAATCAAAACTTTACACATTGTATCATTACAAGGCGCGCATTGCAATGCTCGGATCACCTGCTTCACTGCTGTAACCTCGTCTTGTATCATTACAAGGTGCGCATTGCAATGCTCGGTTCACCTCCCACACTGGCTGTAATTCTCGACTCGTAACATTACATTAAGCGCGAATGCTCCCGGTGAGGGAGCACCTTTAGAAAAAAATGATGTTTTTTTTTTTTTTTTTTTTTTTTTCTTCTAGTTCTTGGACTTTCTCGGTTTGAGAGTATGCCAAAGTCAAGTAAATTTCATTGTGAAAATATAAATCATTTTCATATTATGATTCTTCTTATGAGCTGAGCAGCGTATTCATGTATGTCCAAGTTTGGACTAAGTTCTACTCTAGTAAGGCGGTGTACCTTACTAGGGCTTGCTGTGGAATTCGTCGACAAACCTAAAAACTCGCGTTTCACTGCGCTTTATCACTTTCCAACACTTTTGCACGTTGTCGAACCTTTATGTTTAATAATCCACCACAAATTACACATAAACACTCGAAATTACACTAGTTTTGAAAAATTATTAAAACACAATGTAATGCTTGTCTGAAAGTTTCCCGCCGAATCCAAATGATGTTTTGTAACATCATTTTTTTCTAAAGGTGCTTTAGCCTCAATAGCATTTTTGAAGACCTATCTATGGATACCCCACACGTATGGGTTTGATGAAAAAAAATCTTTTCGTTTCAGTTCTGAGTATGGGGACCCCCAAAATTTACTGCTTTTTTTTAGTTATATTTAAAAATCTTAATGCGGTTCACAGAATACATCTACTTACCAAGTTTCAAGTACATCGGTCTTATAGTTTCGGAGAAAAGTGGTTGTGACATTCGGACGGACAGACAGACAGACATGACGAATCTATAAGGGTTCCGTTTTTTGCCATTTGGCTACGGAACCTTAAAAGAGGTATTTTAAGATACTCTTATTTCATTAAAATAAATCTTATTGAACTAGGCGGCTAACTCCTTCCCTGTAGTTGCGTTAGTGTGTGTGGTTTTTATATGTGTTAGTTTTGGCGTACTTTTCGATCTCTAATGCTTTGTCTGCTACTTATTGTACGTCTGTGGGTATTTAATACGTCAAACTGCAGCATCGGCAGCTTAGACCTTTGAAAAACTAGGCGAACGTCATTTTTTTTAACATGTCATGTATAGTGTTGCTATACGTGTAGAAACGAGATAGCAGCATTCAAACATAATTAATGTTTCGTCTGCTACTTATTGTACGTCTGTGCTCTCGATAGACAATCATCTTTCATCGTTGTGACTAATGACTGTAGTTCTGATGGCGATTCGGCTATGAGCACGGCATCATCTGCATACAGCAAACAGTATGGTCTATTTCTATTAATTTACGAGATACTAATAAGAAGATAGCAGCACTGCACAATTCACTAGAAAAAGAAGTTGGCTCACAGAGAGTAAGATAGAGATACGTAGGCACTGATTTGTATTATTACCACATCAGTGTACGTAGGTATTTGACTCAAGCTGTTGTTCCAAGTTTGGCCTTCATGTTTATCTATAGCATATAGCTTCATGCATGAGCATGACCATAGGTCTGCGGTTATCACCAGTCCATTTGGTGGGCTTTATGCTGGTCTGCTACCTGCACATTACAGATCAGTGGCTACCTGAGTGGTAAATAAAAAGAAGAACTGACACTAATGACAGTAGACATTGACGTCTCTGTCACATCAAGTCAAAATCGATTCATTTTCTCCTCGAAAATGGCCGCATCAGGAGGAAATATTGAATGGTCTACAACCGTAAAACCAATTTTAACAGCTCTTTACGGCCCATTTTTTGACAAAAATGACGCTGTAGAAATCATACAAGCTATTATCAAAAGGTATGTGTAACTTATTAATATTTCGGCCTGTTGCAAGAAAATCTTATTGGTACAGCTCACCCGTCACTTATATTTTTGACTGTATATTTTTATTTTTATGCTATGTATCCTGGATATGTATCTGAATTCTGAACAACATATAAATGGTCTTTGACATAAGTCTATTGTTGTATCAGAACGACCTGTCTTAACATTATAATTACCTATTTTCTGTGGTTTGTTTACAACCAACAGTATTTTTAACAAATTACCCTTCTCTAAAAACTATGTTACTGCTGCTGGCTTATAAAATCAGTCACATTATTACATACAGTACATTTTTCTAAACCGAAGTCATGAGTCATGTCTTAAATATATTTTATGGTAACTTCCCCGTGTTCTATTTTTGTAGGTACTAGAAATTTAATCTTAAGAATGTTTTGTTTACAGTGAATCTGAGTTCAACAACCATGAAGACATCTATGACTTATTCTACACATGTTTTGCTTGTCTCTCAGCACATTTTATTTGCATTAATGCTAATAACTGTAAGTATAAGCTGTAACTGGGCTTATGATAATAAATTCAACCACTTTATATAATACTCAGAACAAAGTAGTCTAAACAAACTACTTAGAACTACAAATTGTATCCAGTGCTTATCTAAAATAGTGTAATATTCAGAACTTTGAGAGATTTTTGAGTTTTCATCTCGCCATTGATTTGACAATTATTCTGAATTTTGAGGCATACAAAGATTAACACAATAGTACAGGGCTTGAACGAGTTCATTACCTATGTATACCCTGCTACTTAAAACTATTGAAAACTAGACTCCCTAAGACAATTGTAATTTCCTGCAGTCAGACAATTTTTTTTTAATATTTCGCAACGTTGTGTGATATTGGGAAACCAGAATTTACAGTAAAGAATACTTGGTAAATATTTTTATTGTTATAATATTGTATGGGCCTTTCCAAGTCCATAAAGTTCAAATAAACTTCAGTTTCTAAAGTTCATTTCATGACTAAATAGTCAAATCAGATGTTATAACAGCAAAGCTTTGAAACCAGAGTACAGAATGAAGGCCCTGTTATGGTGTCTGGCATTGACGCATAAAGACTTTTTAGTATTATGTGTCACTCTATACTTCTTAATAGAATGCTAGGCAACAATGTTTATTGACTGTCTTAATGACTTTGAAAAATATTATAAAAGTGTAACGTAAAAAATACTAAAATATTGTTATGACTATTAAAGTGTGTTTATATATCCGCGAGTGAAATTAGATAGAATAGGCCGTTCTATAGGTAGTGCAATAATCAAAAGTGTTGGTGCTCTCGCTCAGTAGCTTCTTCAAATCTCTCTATTCTGTAAAGGTATATTCTTTTGTTTTTTATCCTATTTACGATATCAGGTTATTGGACCCGCATCTGACCTTGAAGAGACTAATAATGGATTATTCTACTAAAATAGATATCGGCAAACTTACAGGAAAAGAAAACTGGTCCACATGGAAATATAAGATTTCCATCCTACTTGATGGTACTGAAAAAGCCCTAGAAGTAGTAGAAGGCCGTTTTCCTAAACCTACCCTCGCGGTCGGAGCAGGTGACGCTGACATTGCTACATATAATGCAATGATGGCCAATTATAAGAAGGCTGAAACTGGCGCTCTACTCATGTTGACCACTAATATGTCTGAGGATACACTTAAGAAAGTCATGAGATTTAAGACTGCTCATGAAGTCTGGTTGGAGTTACATAGACTCTTTGACGGACAATCGGAAGATAGAGCTTACAATTTAGGTTTGGAGTTCTTTGGACTAAAACATGATAAGGCGGACGATATTCCAACGCACATGTCAAAGCTCAAGAACGTCTGGAACGAATTGAAGGTGGAAGTTGGCAAGATTGACTCCACAGCTAAGCTTCCTGAAATGTTTCTGATCTGCAAGGTCTTAGACACACTGGACGACAGGTTCTTCAACTTCAAGTCAAGCTGGCTGATGCTAAAGCAGACTGAAAGAACAATTGACAGTCTTACAAGCCATATGTGTGCATTTGAGAGAGATCTGGCTTGTCAAGTAAGCTCCAAGGAGGAAGCACTAGTGACTACACATACAGTGCGACAAGTCAAGCGCAATAAGGATGAGCAACTGATTTGCAACTACTGTTCTGGCAAAGGACACAGAGTGCGCAAGTGCAGAAAGTGGATTAAGGATGGGAGGCCACCTAAACCAACTCCAAGCACATCAGGCTCTAGCTCGAAGTCCAATCAAGTGCAACACATCTCGCTGATGGTCAACACATGCTCGTCAGGACAAACACAAGATCTTCACAGCTGGTTTGTCGACAACGGAGCAACGACGCACATTGCAGTAAGAAGTGATTTCTTCACGGAATATCATGAATTTGACGCTGATCATACAGTTACGACTGCAGACGGAACCACAATTCCAGCGTTAGGAAAGGGGACCGTAGTGGTAGCATCAAATGTCAATGGCAAGAAGGAAGAAATCAAGCTTAATGATGTGTGGCTAGTACCATCGTTAACGAAAAACTTATTCTCTCCGTTAGCAGCTCAAGATAGGATGCAAAACAGCATTTTTACGTCAACAACTAGAGAGTGCAAACTCGACATCGAAGAGATCACTAGAGTTGTTGGCAAAAGAGTTCCTTTTGGAGGACTTTACAAGTTAGACATGGAGACAGTTATTCCTATAAAGCAGAAAACTATAGAGGTTAATGCTATTACCGGGTCAAATATGCTGCAACTGTACCATGAACGCTTTGCTCACCAGGATAAGAATCATGTTATTCGTGTGGTGAATCGCAAGTTAGGCATGAAGCTGAGTCCTGACAAAATGAAATGTGAGGGCTGCATATATGGAAAGGCTCATAGAAAACCGTTCGGAACTAGGGAAAGAGCATCGGCTTGTGGTGAACTAATTCATGCTGATGTCTGCGGACCCTTTGCAACACCAAGCATCTCCAAGTACAAGTACTTTGTGTTATTTAAGGATGATTACTCTGGATATCGCTTTGTCTACTTCATAAGACAGAAGTCAGAGGTTAAGGATAAGCTGGTACAGATGCTTCAGGAAGCAAAGAATGCAGGTCATGCGGTCAAGACGCTGTTGAGTGACAACGGTGGCGAATTCGAAAATGAAACCGTTCGGAATATTCTAGAGAAGCATGGCATCAAGCAGCGACTCACTATGCCGTACACACCAGAGCAGAATGGATGCTCTGAAAGGGAGAACCGTACACTTGTAGAGGCAGCAAGGTCCATGATGTACTCAGGTGGAGAGCTACCTCAAGTACTCTGGGCTGAACTTATAAACACTGCAGCATATGTTCTAAATAGAACAGGACCATCAAGGGTTGAAGGAAAATCTCCATATGAGTTATGGCTTGGAAGAAAGCCTAGAATCTCACACCTCAGAGTAATTGGAAGCATTTGTTATGCTCACGTGCCTAAACAAAAGCGCAGGAAGATGTGCAAAAAGGCAATTAAAGGAAGACTTATAGGTTACGAGAATGATGACGGTTATCGCGTCTACGACGGAACGCAGACACTGAGATCAAGGGACATAACGTTCGAATCAGATGTTGAGTTCAGGATAACGACGAGCGACCCCATTGTGTCAGAGGGAGCTGAGGTCGGAGACATTGGACGTGTTCTCATTCAAGAAGTACCTGAGTCACTTGTCGAATACCAGGAAAGCGATGAAAATGATCTTGAGGGAGAAAGAGCTGAAGATCAAGTTCATGTTCAAGGTGAAGCAGTTCAAGAAGATGTCGAAGTGGATGATTTCGTTGATGCTAGTGATGAGCAAGAGCAACTAATTGTAGCTGAGCCTCGATACAATCTTAGAGACAGGTCAACCATCGCACGACCTAAGAAGTATGAAGACTTCGTATGCTTCGTAGGAACAGAGAACTTTCCTGAGACATACAAACAAGCTGTTGAGAGGGACGATAGTGCCGAATGGCTTAAGGCCATGGCGAACGAGATAAAATCCCTAGATGACAACAAGGTTTGGACGCTATGCGATTTACCTTCAAACAGAAAGGCGCTACCGTGCAAATGGGTTTTTCGCATCAAACGAAATCCAGACGGTACTATAGACAAATACAAGGCAAGACTAGTAATCAAAGGATTCAAGCAACGTAAGGGGATAGACTATGATCAGACGTACAGCCCTGTTGCCCGTATGTCTACTATAAGAGCTTTGTTAAGTGTCAGCGCCATGGAGAAGTTACATCTGACACAGTTTGATGTATCCACAGCTTTTCTGAACGGGAAATTAAAAGAGGAGATATACATGCAGCAGCCTGATGGATACTCAGATAAAACTTCAAAAGTCTGCAAACTTCAAAGGAGTCTGTATGGACTGAAGCAAGCACCTCGGTGTTGGAACTCATGTTTTGAGGAGATTCTGCTGGATAAAGGTTTCATACAGAATGAAGCTGAACCCTGTCTTTTCACGAAGGTAGTGGGAGACAAGAAAATATTGTTAACCCTATATGTGGATGACGGACTGTTAGCCACTACAGATGAAGATCTAGCGAACCAATTCCTCAAGGAATTAGGAAACACGCTGAAGATCACTACGAGACCAGCATCCTACTATTTGGGATTGGAAATTGATCGATCGGAAGACGGTTCTATATTGATTTCTCAGCAATCGTACGCTAAGAAGATCCTGGAACGTTTCCAAATGTCAGATTGCAATCCAGTCGCGACGCCCATTGAAAGGACATCTGAAGAAGGGAAAGTTGACGATACCCCTGAAAAGAAGTACTTTCCTTATCGTGAAGCTGTAGGAGCACTAGCGTATTTAATGACAGGTACGCGCCCCGACATTGCATACGCTGTCGGAGTAGTTTCAAGGAAATTAGAGAATCCTTCCTGGACTGATTGGCTCAAAGTGAAGAGGATATTCAGATATCTCAAAGGGACTATATCTTTCGGAATAAGATACAAGTCTGGAAATCACAAAGCCATAATTGAAGGATACAGTGATGCAGATCACGGCGGTGATGAGCTCACAGGACGCTCCACCATTGGAGTTGTTTGCCTGTATGCTGGAGGACCGGTGTCCTGGCTTAGCCAACGTCAAGCATCCGTAGCCATCTCAACCACGGAGGCAGAGATAGTAGCTGCCAGTGAAGGTGCTCGCGAACTAGTTTGGCTATAGAGAGTTTTTAGCCAACTTATGACGCTAGAAGACACACCGACGCTCAAGGTGGACAACGAAGCTGCAATACGTCTCGCTCACAATCCGGAATTCCACAAAAGAACTAAATATATTCGTGTGAGACATTTTTTTGTGCGCGAGACGGTACAGGATGGTCTGATTAGCGTGCATAAAACGAGTTCTGCAGAACAGTTGGCTGACCTTTTGACAAAGGCAGTTCCAAAGCCAAGGCTCCTAATAATGAGAGCAGGATTGGGGCTGCAGTCATTAATACAACAATAAGGGAAAGTGTTATGGTGTCTGGCATTGACGCATAAAGACTTTTTAGTATTATGTGTCACTCTATACTTCTTAATAGAATGCTAGGCAACAATGTTTATTGACTGTCTTAATGACTTTGAAAAATATTATAAAAGTGTAACGTAAAAAATACTAAAATATTGTTATGACTATTAAAGTGTGTTTATATATCCGCGAGTGAAATTAGATAGAATAGGCCGTTCTATAGGTAGTGCAATAATCAAAAGTGTTGGTGCTCTCGCTCAGTAGCTTCTTCAAATCTCTCTGTTCTGTAAAGGTATATTCTTTTGTTTTTTATCCTATTTACGATATCAGGCCCAAGATACAAACCATGATCATATTTTATAAAGGCATAAAATATGATCCTATACAAAACAAAGGGTTAGGAAGGTTGTAGCTACAGCATCCCCTGGCGTGCAAATATTATGTAGGAAAAACTAAAAAAGCAAAGTTATGATATTTCTGACTGAAACTTACAGCAGTAATAGTACCTAGGTTATGGGTTGTACTTTTTAAATGGTATTAGAATAAAAGGTACAATGAATAAGACAATTTGGTAGTAAATGTAGTACTGTGGTGGGATTTTTACAGACCTACTTGAGTAGGTCTCAATAGTTAGGTTGTGTAATTTACTCAACTACACTATTGCCTACTACTACTACTAATTTACATAACTACACTATTTACGAGTGTAGTTGCATAATTTACACAACTACACTATTGAGACTTACCCAAGTAGGTCTATGAAAAAGTACTACACTTTCTGTAGACCTGAAAATGTGGGCATTCTTCTTGTATTTATGGCCTTAGGGTTTCCAATGATGTGGGAATATACCTTGCAACCTATGTCTCACATTCACTGTAATATGTATTTCAGTACCAAATGATCAACTAAGTACAGCACGAGATGCATTCAGAGTAATTCTCCGGCAAATATTAAAGAAGCTCTCGGAGGCTGGATTGAGTTGTGATGACAATGCCACAACTGCTGCACCGAATGTATCTGTGAAACAGGTTTGTTATTTGTACTTTACTGCTCAATTCACATTAGAACTTTAAAGATGAGGACAGGTATGTGCTTAGGCACAAAACATGACTTTATCGCGTCACTCTGATGTTGCGGCATTATCAGTTGAGCTTATGAAAGTTAGAAGTTGGTATTTCTGTGAAATTAGGGTAGTTAACATTTATAGAATTTAATATAGACTAGGTACATACCAGATGTAGTTTTTTTTTTCATAATAATTACAACATTTATTGTTAAAAATTACAGAGAAACATAATTATTACATATCTATATTTACATTATTACTAGATGATTAGATTATTAAGGTGTAGTTTCCTCAATTTCTATTTAGGACTACTGTAGAAAAGTAAAAACAGAGAAACGTAGGTAGATGCACAATAAACGTTACTAGTTTTTTTTTTCAACATTCATCTTGGCTTAGTCTACGTAAACTCGATAAGGTTCCCAAATGAATCCTTTATGTTTATCTTTACAGTTGCTGTTACCTATTGTTGGACTATGTGGAATTGACGAAGGAGGTTACCCTCAATCTGACTTAGTAATATTGACATCATTGCTGAAAAATGCCAAGTTGCCTGCACATGTCACTGTGCCTGGTATGTATAATAAATGTTTAGAAGAACTATAAGCTGGCTGAAAGTGTATATGAGTACTACAAATATAAACGGAGGGAATATTACATGTGTTATCTATACATCTATACAAATAAATAAAATTGGAGTGTCTGTTTGTAATATTAAAATAACTGCTTTCTACTACATGCATATGAATGTATATACGGTACACATACCAAAATATATATTTTTAAAATTTTTGTCTGTCTGTCTGTTTACTCTGGCTAATCTCTGGAACGGCTGGACTGATTTGGACGGGTCTTTCACTGGCAGATAGCTTATGTAATAAGGAGTAACTTAGGCTACTTTCATTTTTGAAAAATAAACTATTTTTTTTTATTACATTTCACGCGGACGAAGTCGCGGGCACAGCTATTCAGATATAAGTACATAGTTAAATAGAGAATTGTGGCAAGAATACTAAGGAGAGTTATTTGGTTACTAGTAAAAACACAAAGTTAATTAAAATTACAATTTACAATAGAAGTGTATGTTTTTTGAATAAATATTGTATTACACAAACTTATATTCTATAAGAGATTATTGTCTATGGGACAGAATCTAGACAAAATAAACATTTGCGTATAAGACCAAATATTTGTACTGACCTGGAATTTGAAACAGCAAGCCTTTAGCATACACTACCAAAGCACCATCGACGCTGTCAATTATCTATTATAATCTTGACGACGACAGCCTAGTGCTGGAGATGACAGACTTGCGTTCTCGCGGCTTAAGGGCTGGTAATGGCCGAGGAGTGAACCTCGGTCATTCCCAGCCCCCAACTCAAGTAAAGGGAGATTTTTGATAATTAATTAATTGAAAATTCTTTTAAAAACTAAGACATCATTAAATCTTTTTAGATGCCCAAGCAACAAAATCAGTCATACCAAGCTCCATCACATCACTATCATCCCAAACTGCGTCGACTGAAAAACAACCGCCGTCAAACGCCCAGCGTCGTTCTGATGCACTGTTGGAACAGCTGACAGCGCCGCTGAGAAACCCAGTAGTTGCAATGTCGATGTCCCAGGCACAGTCGCCGAATGCAGTTTTATCACCTGGTAGTAAGGACAGTTTGGAGGTCACCAAGGATGGGAGTGCTTCTCAACAGGCTTCTGTTGATATGAAGGTATATTCTAATAGCTTCTTTTATTTATAAAGGGTTTATAAAATAAGCATACCAGGTTTACCAGATTAGTGAAGTTAAAATCGACCACACAGTTGCGTCTGAAGCCCTCGCTTTGAGCTGTGCGTGAAGTACTTACCAAATTTCAGTAGGTAAGGCGAAATTTGTTTTTAGGGGAACTAATATTCACGTATTTTCACATACTTGCACATACATATACTTATAATGTTCGTAGGGACCTTATTATGTTTCATGTTTTACAGAAGTGGGTGGCATCAACCTGCTCATCGTTGTTAATGGAGCTAAGAGCTGGCTCTGTAGTACTGAAGGTGTGTTCGTCCCTGCCTTGCTTGCAGAGGTACCTTAACCGTTGGCACGCTGCCAAGGAACAGGCGCAACCACCTCACTTCAACTCTGATGCTTCCCTGTGAGTTTATACTTCTAAGTCAAAAGTAAAATAATTTGTCATTCATATAATGTGACGATTTAATTAAGAAAGTAACAAATAGTGATACAACCCATCTGACTGAAGATCTTGACCGAAATTCGGTCGCGTGATACAGTAGTTAGACAGGTGATTCGTTAGGCTCGAATGAATTGGGCGATTGTGCAGTGCATCGAGGAAATAATTAAAATGAGTTTTGAATGAGTTTATGCCAAGTGTGATTGAACCTGGACTATGGCTATGGCTATGGCCAAATCTTGTAATATTTTTGGCAACAAAACATAATTCATTATGGAAATTTTAAATTTAAATTACCTTAAGGCCGGTATACACGGCAACGATAAAACTGCGTAAACGAACTGTGCAGTTCATTTGTGCAGTTTATCGAACGTAGGTAGTGCGTCCACATATCTACGATATCTGCGTCGATCGTCAGTTCCCAGCAGAAACTGAGACGAAATACACGTCATTCGCGAAGGAAGACGATGAAGTGCTTGCGCTAGTCTGGCTTATATTGTGCAAAAAGAGAAGAAAATCACGTAGTGTGTGGTGTAAGGATTGGCTTCTTAAAAGAAAATCATACTCTCACATAAATTTATTAAACGAGTTGAAGTTTTCCCCAAAAGACTGTCACGATTAATTATTTGAGGATGAATGAAGAGACTTACTTACACCTCTTGTTTTTAGTCACACCGCTAATACAAAAAAGCAATACCGTGATTAGAGAAGCAATAAGTTCTCATGAACGATTGTCTGCAACTCTGAGGTTTTTAGCTACAGGTCGCTCGTACGAATGCATAAAGTTTTCTACATTAATATCGAAACAGGCTCTCAGTCGAATCATTCCTGAAACTTGTGATGCTTTGTAGAAACTTTGACTTTGTTGAGTTCCTTCTTGTAAGAAGTCGGCAGGTTATTTATTTTCTTTACTATCGTCTCCCTATTGGCATTATGATCAATAGGTTTATACTTAATAATTAGCCTATCGTAGGCAGCATTTTTCTTGTTACGGTCGTGATAATCTTTACTTTTCTTATTCCATAAGCAAACTTCATTTTTATAGCACTGGATAAACTCTTCCAATAACTCACGAATTCCGCTACAATCTTCTTGCGACATGTTTTAACGTGCGCCGACGCGTCCACCTACACCAACCCTTGCGAAAGAACTGAATGATTGGCCCGACTTCCGTATACACACTACGATAAAACTGTGCAAACGCGATCGACAACGATTTATCGAATAGATTTTGAACCTTGCTCCGCTGGCTTGCACCAACCAAAAAATATGCACCGATTTTTGTCCATACGTTCGATAAAACTGCGCAAATGAACTGGGCAGTTCGTTTGTGCAGTTTTATCGTTGCCGTGTATACCGGCCATTAGGGAAAGTGGTCACCGTCCGTAGCCTAGGGCTTAGGGACATTTGCAACACCCCTGAAAAGCTTTCAGGACACAGATAGGATTCCTTAAATTCTTGGCTATTTTATGACTATGTGCATTTGTTGCAGTCTTCATTTCCTTGTCAACGAAGTACACGTCTGTCGCCTGGCGTTGTCTCTGCCATGCTTGGAGCCGTTTACACCCGAACGTATTTTGACGCTGAGTGACGTCAGCGTCGCTGCTTTGCTCTGTGCAACTGCACAGGTAATTTACTTTTTCATCTTTCGAAAAAGAATAATTTTATATCTTTTCCCAAATAATACTGCCTGCCCTGCTTTTATAAAATAAGTATTTTGTATGAAGTGAAGAGATTATGTGTTAATAGATTTGCAATATTTATTTGCATCACATTTTCGTAGTATTTAATTAACAATTACGTAGCTGTGACAAACAAACTATTGCATGGGGAAATAGTAAGTGGCACACACAAACCAAACGAGGTTAAAATTGTTTCATATAAATTTCAAAATGTAATTAGTATGTTTCAACTTGAAAGTATTTTAGTACTTTTATTAAGTACTAAAACTAATATTGTATCAGAAAGTCCAAGGGACTTTTATAGATTTAAGGGTACACATGCTAAAATCCATTGACTATTCTAGGCATCCCTGCACCCAAAAGACGAAGAATACGAACAGCAGACGGCGACACTGGTCGAAAGCGCACTCAGCTTGTACAACACGATCGGCGAAACGTTCAAACAGTCCACGCGCGCTGGTGGCTATGTAAGTTTTCATATTCATAACATTTCATAGTCATTGATGTCCATAGTGGTATGAAATACCTATGTCTTTAAATAATAAGATCTTGTAAAATTACTGATTTGTTGAGTAAAATTATCTTTCTAAAACCGGCCAAGTAAGAAGTCATTCTGATTTTAGTAGTTTTTATTATTGCGGCAACAGAAATACATCATCTGTGAAAATTTCAGCTTTCTAGCTATCGCGGTTCCTGAGATATTGCCTCGTGAAAGACAGACAGCATTAATTGGGTCCTGCTTTTACCCTTTGGGTACGAAATCCTAAAGAGCATCAGCTACTTATGTATTTTGCTACTAATCGTGATCCCAATCACTTTCATGATAAAACCGATATATGGACATTAAATTAGACAATTTCTTCCCAAAAACTTGTTGCATGATCAATAGTGACAGTTAATCTTGTTTGCCAGGTATATCAAAACCACCTGATGATCGGCAGCTGGATTCTGCTGTGCGGTCTGCATCACGCACTGGCAGGCGCGCCGTGTCCCACCACTACACCTGGGAAAAGTCCTGCCAAGACGCCCTCCAGACCTTACAATCTTACTAAAATGTAATTTTATTGAAGTATCGAGATTATTTAACTTGGTTGCATTTCGACTGCTTCTGTGGCGCAGTCGGTAGTGATACCGCCTGCGGCGCTGGAGGTCGTGGGTTCAATTCCCACCGGAGACAAATATTTTTGTGACCCATTAATGTTTGTCTCAAGAGTCTGGGTGTTTCTATATATGATAAGTATGTATTTAAAATTATATAAGTATTAATATCCGTGGTCTGATACCCATAACACAAGCAGGTTATTCCTAGCTTACTTTGGGATCAGATAGCGTTGTGTGAGATGTCCGTGAATATTTATTTATATTTATTTTTATTTTTAACTAGCTGAGCCCGCAACTTCGTTTACGTCACATAAGGTGTATGAAAGGAAAGGTATTTCTTCATCAGAGTCATCAAGCAGCGTCTGAAACTGCCCTGTTTGCTTAATCATAAAAGAGCTTTTATGATTAAGCCAACACGCCAGTTTAGGTTCACTCACATTCAAAGAAACCCCTACAATTAAAATTTTCAAAATATCTGATTCTTAAAAGTGTTATAACTCTTTTATTTCTAAGCCGATTTACATAAAACAAACGCTAAATGTTAACTGGAGCAAACCTCAACACAATAAAAAAAACCGCATTGCCATCGGTTGAGCGGTTACTGAGATTAGCGTGCACAACCGTACAGACAAACAGATATACAGACATACAGACATACAGACATACAGACAAACAGACAAAAATTCTAAAAATGATTGTTTTGGGTTCTATTGCGTTCATAAAGCCCCCCTATAATATTTTTTCTTATTTATCTTCCATGTACAGACAGCGACCTGTTACGATTTTATTATATGTATTGATTGATTTCTGCGTACTATTGTTGCTGGGTATTCGGGTCGCGTAACATACAGAAATAGGTGACTTGCACTGAAAAAAATCATGTGTGATGTTATATGTAATAGAAGACCACTTCTTTCCTCACATCAATTAGCGATAGCGCATCTCACCCGGCAGTTTGGTGGCGGGGAATAGGGAGATTTTTTTTCGGGATACGATTGACTCATCTATTTAGTATGTACTTATAGATATTTGGTCCTACATCACGCCTTTCATCTCGAAAGGAGTAGCCAGAGGCATATTATATGCCTACATTTCAACTTTTCGATTTTGTAGGGTTGTGACTGATTGCTGTTTGAAATTTTTTCAAGTCGCCTTAAGACCTTCAACTTGGCTTACCGACGGCCATATACTGACAACCGGAACCTACGGCCTAACGTGTCTTCCGAAGCACAGAAACGCTCGCAAATAAATATCACAAAGTGGTCACGTGGTGGTCAGCTATCCATGACCTGCCGTAGTAAATGTACTAACAGTGATCGTTTACAGAACACTAGAATCCGCGGGGCCATGACCGCTTCTGAATGTATATTATATCCGCCCTTTAGTACAGCTTCTTGGTATATCTCACAGGCAACAAGGTCTAGGCGTAGTATGGGTGGCTCTAGGCGGTCGCTGCCTAGCGTGGCTCAGTGCGTTACTCTCCGACGCTCGACTGGAGGCGCTCAGTAGCGGCGACACCCCGACCGTGCCGCCTGCTCCGTTACACATCCTGGCTCAACATACTGCTCACCAGAGGGAGCTGCGGCTGGCCTCGGCAG
The DNA here is from genome assembly GCA_933228765.1 of Miltochrista miniata. Taxonomy (NCBI): domain Eukaryota; kingdom Metazoa; phylum Arthropoda; class Insecta; order Lepidoptera; family Erebidae; genus Miltochrista; species Miltochrista miniata. Next base: position 33,752,338 of record OW121749.1, read on the forward strand.
CCCCGTTACATCAGGTATGTTCCGCTGATAGTAAGCAAATAAGGTATGGGTGACTCTAAGCGGTCACTATCTGGCATGGCTCAGTGCGTTACTCTCAGTCACTAGACAAGAGGCAGCGGCGATACCTTGATTGTGCCGCCTGCTCCGTTACACATCCTGGCTCAACATACTGCTCACCAGAGGGAGCTGCGGCTAGCTTCGACAGCCTCGTTACATCAGGTATGTTCCGCTGATAGTAAGGCAACCATGTCTGCGCGTAGTATGGGTGGCTCTAGGTGGTCGCTGCCTGGGATGGCTCATCGCTTTACTGTCCGATGCTCGGTTGGGAGCGCCTTAGTAGCGGTGATACCCCGACAGTGCCGCCTGCTCCGTTACACATATTGGCGCAGCATACTGATTAGTCAGAAAATCTAAATTGATTTCAATTCTTTGATGCATATCTTTGTAACACTAATTTATTTTCCAAAGTGAATGAATATGGTTGGAAAATTATGTTCTTAACGTAGTACCTCCCGTTTATTTAATCCATTTCAATTTAATAACCCTGAAAAATCTTTTCAGCTTCTAGTAGCGCTCGGAGTAGTGTGCTACCGCAAAGCGACGAATCTGAAACGCGCCGTTGTACAAAAGCAACACCACGACGCAGACCCGGACCGCTCCGACTCTACCGTCTACTTCCAGGATATGATACTGTGTTCTGAGGACTCCGAGACTGACGACGGTAAGCCTGTTTTTATTGCCAGTAGCTTCTTTATTTATTACTAACTGATGCCCGCAGCTTCGCCCGCGAAAAATTGTTCCCGTTCTAACTTCCCATGGGAACAACGTAGCCTATATGTTATTCCAGACTATAATCTACCCCTGTACCAAATTTCAGAAAGATCCGTTCAGTCGTTACAGCGTGAAAGAGTAACAAACATCCACACTCACAAATTTCCACATTTATAATATTAGTAAGATTGTTCTAGTAGAGAACAGTGAAATGTGGACTCTGAGCTATTATAAGCATAATTATAATCTTAGTCTCTTGGTGTGTCAGTTTGTGTGTCAGCTGCTTAAGTTTACACACATAAAATAACCGTCTTTTTCTAATCAATGAGAAATGAACATTACATATACTTTTTTTTAGATCCGTGTAAACTAGTCTACAAAACTTCACAATCTGAATATGTTAATGACTCATTTTTGACAAATTTGTTAGTTAGGGCCTTTTTTCTTATGACGGCAGAATACTCCTAATACAAATCTATTTATTTTAGAAGACAGCGAACCTCTCTTTGGCCTGTGGTTCGAATCAACCCTGGTGGCCCCCGACATTACCGAAAACAGCGGCTTGGTGCGAGCGACTGGCGGTAACGATAACGACAATAATGCAGACGCACCCGCGCGTCATCATCAAGCCATTGTACCGGACAAGGCTGAGCCTTATAGTGTAAGAATAAAAAATACTGATATTCTTCTCCCATCTCATATGAAACAACATTTGCTATCAATGTCTGTGTCGAGACAAGTAGTCCAGCTTTTATTTATTGCAGTATATAAAACGTTGGTATCTTTAACAATGCAAGTACTTTCTTTCTTCAGTAGTCTTGTAAGCGGGGCCTACCTATATCTCAAGCCAGTTAACTTCCATCTTTATATCTGTAATGGACACTCACTTAAAGGCGCTCCCTCACCGGGAGCATTCGCGTGTAATGTAACGTTACAGAGTCGAGCATTACAGCAGTGAGGTAGGAGAACCGAGCATTGCAATGCGCACCTTATAATGAGACGAGGTTACATCAGTGAAGGAGGAGAACCGAGCATTACAATGCGCACCTTGTAATGATACAATGTGTAATGTTTTGATACAACTCGTAACATCAATGCGCTTTGCGCACTTTGTAATGATACAATGTGTAATGTTTTGATACAACTTGTAACATCAATGCGCTTTTTTTGTTGCGCTTGTTACATTACACGCGAATGCTCGTCGGTCAGGGATATAGTATTGTAACGTAATGCTCAAAGTCGAATCTATAATGTTACATTACGCGCAAATGCTCGTCGGTCAGGGAGGTAGTATCGTAACGTAATGCTCAAAGTCGAATCTATAATGTTACATTACACGCAAATGCTCGTCGGTCAGGGAGGTAGTATCGTAACGTAATGCTCTAAGTCGAATCTATAAATGTTACATTACCCGCGAATGCTCGTCGACCAGGGAGGTAGACTGTAACGTAATGCTCAAATTCGAATCTAATATGTTACATTACACATGAATGCTCCCGGTGAGGGAGGGCATATACGCCTCTACAGCGTCGCCGGTAGAAGCAAATATAGGTTTTTTACCCGAATTATCTCGTTATCGCTATGAACACACAGTCACAGTACTAACCTGGTTTCTAAGCTTTCTTTTATCCAGTTGATATCAAATGGGATTTATATAATATAATGTAATGTACTGCTCGTTCGCTCTAACTTTGCCGCTCGGCTCCATACTAAAGTCGAATTTTTAATTAGACTAAGTAAATTGACAGCAACGAATGTCACTTCTTCATACAATGTTGCGTATTTTCTATGACGAAGTGACATTAGCTACTGTCAATTTACTTCGTCTAATTAACAATTCGGGTATACGCCTCTACGCCAGCGGCAAAGTTAGAGCGAACGGGTAGTATGATGATGCAGTAAAATGTATCCAAAACTTTCTTTATCGTTACTCTGGACTGCATTAAAAAAAAGGGGTATTCAGGAGCACATTTTCAAAAACATATCAATTTTCAGTACATCACGTTAGCAACTGAAGTATTCGTGCTGCTCACCGATGAGATCATAAGCGAAGGTTCTGAACGACTCGGTCAACAGTCGCTGCTGTTACATGACGCCCATCAGGCGCTGCTTGCGGCGTTAGCCAAGGATCTGGATAGGGAGACTGCTCGCACTGATACTGGTATGTTATTTTGTGTGGGTTATAGTTCAAAAATTCAAAAAAAAACATTCAATCAATCAATCAATCAAATGAGCCTATCGCAGTCCACTGCTGGACGTAGGCCTCTCCTAATTTACGCCACAATCCACGGTCCTGCGCCTTACGCATCCAGTACCAGCCTGCGACCTTTACCAGGTCGTCGGTCCATCTAAAACATTCAGCATTGTCATTTTTAAAGATATTCAATTTGTTTACTTTTGCTATTTTGTTTAAATGATGTAAGTACGTCCTTTTTTATTTATTTTATTGAAAAATTATCAATTTTGTAAACGCGACATCAGTAAATGCGACGTGAAACATTATTTATTAAAATATTAATACAACATTTCGTTTTCTCTCTCTTGTGTCTGCTTGAAAAAGTATAAACTAAAACGCGAATCCCCTTATTTTCAGCAGTGAACTATGATAGGCTGAATGGATTGATTGTCTTGTAGATACACTGAAACTACTTCATATCAGCATTGACAATACAATGCCGGACTCCGTATACCACTGCGGCCTCACCTTTGTATCAGCATTGGGTAGGATTACAAAACAATGTTAATATGTACTTTTTCTCCACACAGGCACCATTTCTGGTTGTTTCGGCGCCCGTCTCGGTGGACTATACGCTTCATTCAGTTCCGCTTTAGTGCGGTACTTGCACAATTTGAGCGGATCTCCGGCATTCGCCAGTCTACAGCCGGCTTTGCACCAACAATTGATATCCGCTGGGGCTGAACGGACTAATATGACACCGCTACAGGTTTGTATGAATAGTAATTGAAAAGGCAGGTTATGGATGGTTATTGAGTGTAGCAAGTTTGCTGAAACATTTTTCTGATGGTATATTTAATTTGTTACCATATAAGTAGAGGTAATAACTAAGGTAATAAATAAGACACTTTGATGAAACTAAGTGTAACCGTACCTAATACCTGTCCTATATTCCTTTCCTTGAAGAGTTTTCTCCGTTACAAGTAGTTGCTATGGCCATTGTTCGTTATTGATTGACGAATGGAAGTGTGATAGGTTTCTCTCCTTCCCGCCTTTATTAACGTTTGACGATGGATTTCCATCATGTAAGGCCTAATTCCATTTTTCCGAGGTAGCCTAGTCTTTTAACTATCGCTTCCATACTACAAGTATTTACTGTTACAGGGATACTGCGTAAAAAACTTACTATGAATACTAGTTACATTTAATCCAACAACTAAACTTATAATACTTCACTTTATAGGTAGGGCCACGCGTAGTAAAATTACTTGGCAGTATGGTGTTAAGCAAACAGGCTGCTGAACGCGAGAACAGTATACTGGCGATGTGGCACAAGATTGTGAACACGCTGCAGGAGTGTGCGCTGCAGTCTCAGCCTGCACAGGACCATGATTACGAAGGTTTGTGAATTATTTTGTTGAATAGTCCCCCCCTGTCATGCTATATCTTAGGGAATTTCGTGCGTGATCGTTTGTTTGCTACATGCATAGCTCCCAAACTGTTTTACAAATACGGGACTTGATACGGCATATTGTTCAAGTCAAATAGGAGTGGTGCAACGGTTCATTCACACCATGAGCTCTCTGTATCAAATAAAAGTAATAAAGCATCTAAATACTTTAGAATAAGGTTAAAACTAACTACTTAAATCGGAAATACTTCTAACATGATACGTCATACATACCATAGTGTGTATTGAAAGATACCATTTAAGTTATTCTAGAATATATTATTATTTTCAGATTTGAATGTTGAACATGCCCAGCTCTTGGTGTATCTCTTCCATTCGTTGACTCTCATGCAAAAGAAATCAGTTTTACTTATGACATCCAATGCTATCATCAAAGTAAGTGTTACAGAAAAGCACACAAAAGATATTGAAGTTGAATAGATGCTAATCACAATATTTTTCTGATCCAAGGTTGTGGAAACCCTAGCGATCAGCGATAGGAAGAAAGCAATGAACTTGGCTCCACATCAGCTGATGTTGACGACGCGACTGATGTTGCTACTCGAGTATCTTATGAGACACCTCTATGATGCACCACAAACGTTATTGCAACAGGTAACACTTACCATATCTAAGCCTTAGAATAAATACTATGCATGTTTATACAGAACTGCTACACTTTGCTTGCGTTTACAGACAAAGATTGTAAAAAAAGGAGAATAGAATACTATCGGTCTTCGCAATGCTTTTGGGATTTTAGGCTCTCGCAATAAAATGAGTGAAATGCCAATATATTTGCATAGGAGCGACAGAGACGACTAGTGTTTGTTATTTGACGATTTCTCTGCGTTCCATGATTCCAATTAAAATTGATATCAAAACGCAGAGCTTGTAGGATGTTCAGCATCTGTACTGTAGTCACTTATTGGTTACCGTCACTACTTTTCATCACAATGAAATTTAATACGCATATCGATATTTCTAGATCGAATGGAATCTTGTTATCGCGCCGGGCTTAGCGCAACCAGCAGCGGAGACAGGCACCAACGGCAGCAAGACTTCAACGAACGGACAGCCTAAGGCCCGCATCTATTGTGAAGTGCCCTACATCGAACAGGCTTATAGAAGGCTGTCGCAAGACGAATCGTCTATGAGACCCAAGTTCTATGCGTTAACCAATGCAGAGATCAATAATCAGGTAAAAATCAGTGTGTCAGAAGTAGAAAATTATTTTATAGAATCTTGTTCTACATACCTAGTGCGATCCCTGAAATGTGATCTCCCCACTAACAGTAGAAGTGATTGGTGATTATGTATGATCTTATTATACACTAGCTGACCCGCGCAACTTCATTTGCGTCACATGAGAGTGAGAAAGAGAGAGGTATAGTATTAATATTTCGAGTATTATAATGTTTCCCGTTGCATTTACCCCCGTCGCGCTTATTACCGTCGCGTCGCGTCGCTTGTATTTATTAGAGCTGAACCGCATATCTTCGTTTGCGTCACATGAGAGTGAGAAGGAAAGAGGTGTTAAAGTTATATAATGTTTCCCGTCGCTTTTACTTCCACGCATCGTGTGCGAGTCCAGCTCGCACTTGGTCGGTTTTTATCGTTTAGTTGACTGGCTGCCACTGCAAACCAAGTTTACTTCCGTCGCGTCACTCACACTTTAAAACTTAATAAGAGGGTTATTGTAAGAGAACCTTAAAAGATAGACATATGCTGTAACGGACTTTTTTTATAACTTTTTAAGAGCAACAGTCTTGTAGTCTACGAATAATGTATACTATAGAAATGTAACTTCTATAAAGTTACCGCCAAAATCTTGGAGCAACTTACCCATACTAAAATACAGCAATAAAACACAACACTCACACATTCATAGTTCAACGCTTGTCCGCGATTGGTCGCGCCAAGGTCATGGCGGCTCGGCGCCCCACCCGAAGCGGCAAACGCGGGCGGTGTTATACAATAAGAAAGCTTGTTATTGAATAAGTTCAATCAATAGAAAGTTATTATTTTTCTATTCATTGAACAACATACGCCTACAAATGAAAAACGGTTACGGTTTTTTTTACAATTATGTGCCTCGGAAAAATTAATTAGTTTTTTTAATTTTTATGGCGGTTGGAATTTGGTAAAGACTCCTTTTTAGCAAATTAATGCAAACGAATTATGACAAATTGTTCGATTATGGATAGGATGACTTTCTTTAAGGGGTTTCGTGACGTCATTTCGCTCTTTTATATTGGCTAAACACTTCTTTTTTATTAATTGCAAATACATATATATAATATCTTACAGTACCTACAATAGGCACCGCAGTTTTTCTTAATCGCTTAACCTTTCCATTATTTAGTGTGTACATGTCATTAGTTTAAAAGTGTATGTTACTGTACTGCGCATTTTACTGTACTGACTAGGCATCCAATGACGTTCATTTCTTTCCAAACGAATCGCATTTACCCATTTTTAACGCTGGACCTCATTTGTTGGGAATCCGTGAAATTCAAATTATAATTTAATTTCTATGCATAATATCATCCTACTAATATAATATCGTACTAACAATATTACCTTAGCGCTTAACATACTATAAACACTGCATAAAAATAATTTAATTTTCGAATTGAGTTCTTGTTGCATAACACTTTTCAACGTCACCAGTACGTGTTTTTAAAATGAATATTTACTCACCTATGGTGGGTGATTCCAGCGTTTTTCATATCCGTATGGTTTCTACACCACTTCAGAACACACGAAGGCATATTTGAAATATAATTAACGCGAAAAAACCACTGACAGATTGGTTCCGGTGACACAACCGAACGCTATGCGTGACAGCGCGGACTAAATGTGTGGCGCGGTCCCCATTTTAAGCAACGCCTTCCGCGGTCCCCATTTGGTGGTGCCATTTTTTGAGCCGAATTATGCTTCTATAGTATACATTATTCGTAGCTTGTAGTACATAATTTTTAAGTAACTTTAACTATTTATGCAGCGTCCGTAATGGAAGCTCTCAAAAGAAAGAAATAATCCCCGTTCTCGAAACATTATTCATGGCTGCTCCGCTCCTATTCGTCTTAGTGTGATGTTATATTGCCATTAGCCAGCCTCAATAAACGAACTATTAAACTGTAAAATAATTTTTGAAATAAACGCAGCAGTTTCTGAAATCCTAGCACAAACAAAATCTTCAGTTTCATTATATCGTGAGCGAACCTTAAGAGATAGACAAATTAGGTTATTGTGAGCGAACCTTAAAAGATAGACATATGCTGTCGCGGACTTTTTTTTAGAACTTTTTAAGAGAAACAATTTTCTGATACACAATTTTTACCTTACTTTAACCATTTACGCAGCGTACGCCTCGGAACCTCAGACGGTAAAAAATATTCCCCGTTTTCAAAACATTATTGATTGCTGCTCCGCTCCTATTCGTCTTAGCGTGATGTTATATAGCCTATAGCCATCCTCGATAAATGGTCTGGTCTATGAATCTGTAAAAGAATTTTTGAAGTCCAACCCGTAGTTCCTGAGATCCTAGCGTTCAAACAAACAAACAAACAAACTCTTCAGCTTTATAATATTATAGTATGGATGACCTTCTGTAGTTCACTCTCTCTTTCGGTCCTGAACAACACATACAGTGTTGAACCACACGATACATAATATCATGACCCTACTGTACTATTAAAACTGCCAGCACAAGACTTTGTTTTCTGTTACAAACCCTGCGTTCCTCAGGTAAGCGTGAACAGGCATATCTTATAGCCTTTACGGCGGCTATAGTCCTTTATGACATGTCTGTCCATCAGTTATTCGGTGTCATTTTGACAAGCCAAATAAAATACAAAGCTTTTTGAAGTCGGTTAGAAATAAAATAATCTAATTTATACTGTGACATTGTTCAGGAAAACCCAAAATTCGACGGTCTAGCCTGCAACTTCGTGCTCGGCACACCTCACAAGCTGAAGTACCCCCTACTGTTGGACGCGCTGCTCTCGCTACTGAACTCTGCGTGCGTTTGCGACAACTCCAACTACAACGCGTCGCCTGCCGCTCTTGCCGCTGCGCACTACTGCTTCCAGACTGCTTGGAGGTTTGTTACAACTCTTAACATACTCTGTCAAAGAAAGTACCGAAAGAAGATCAATAATCCACATGTTAGTTATCCAATTTTATTTCATCACTTTAAAAAAACATTTTTATCAGCCTTTTCGGCATTTGAGTTCTTCTACCGATTGAAAAATGGTGCTACAAAGTGGGAATTTGCGTTTTAGAAAAAGAAAAGGCTAGTGCGATATCTGATGAAAAAAATATTTGCTTGATGATAGTATTTCTTATTTTTTCCACTGAACTTATCCTCACTGTAAATCTAATGTGTAACTCGCGCAGTTATCTATTCCGTATAAATACTTCGCCATCACAATTAAATTATGTTTCTGAAATCCACTAAACTTACATGCAATGGTACAAGCTTTGTATTACAACGTAGTAATACCTTCCAGGCTTGTGATAAGCATGCCCCCAGCAACCCCGCACATGGACAAGCTGCAAGCGGGAACGGGCGCAGACCTTCCTTCGCCGTTACCTCTTCACGCGGTGGTGTGGGCGCCAAGAGCCGATAACAAGGTTTTCAACCCCTGGCTTAAGGATGCCCTTGTGAAACAGGGCATGTATACTCAGGTATGAATCAAATTTTACTCATGTAGTAGTAGTGTGACATCATTATTGTAAGGATTAAAACATCTTAAGAACAATTCCCATTAGGCAATCCAGCTGAAAAGTAATCATTTTGCATACACACTGAAAAAGGTACAGTACATCAATACATGAACTTACGGGCTTGTTTTGTTATTTTGGTACTGAAACCAACAGATATTAGGATGTGCGGAGAGTTAGCAGCTCCGCTTGCGCTCTGTTTCATAACCAATTATCGTGTTAAGCGGCGTAAGGAGATAGACTAAGACCGTGAGCTTAGTGACAATTTTTAGTATTTCCATTTACCAACGTTTCTGTTCTTTGGAAGGCACGTTAATCCGTCGGTCCCGGTTAAGAGTAACGTGGTAGTTATTAAGCCAAGTGGCCTTTCCACTGCAGAACAACCTACCTCTGTCAATCGGCATTGGGTTGGCGAGGTGGAGTGTGACCTTTCACTCCGACACACATTAGCGGTGGTGTTACGGCCTGATTAGTTGTATAGATACAACCAGTAAGAATTATTTGAACTGAGCTTAATAAATTGCGTGTGGAGTAATAAAATGTGTTGTTACAGTATGCTGAAAACTTGCTATCTGGAGTCAGTGCCTCTTGCGACAACATCAAGTATACAGCCTGGCTCGCTTCAGAAACTATCAAGGATTTGAAGAATAATGTCAACGGTATGTTTTATTTTATTTAATACTCCTTTAAAGTCTATAGCACTAACATACTTTGAGACACAGAAATCTCACACGAGCTAATTGAAATAAGTACAGAATATGCCAAGACACAAAAATGAGTGCCCATTAGTCTACATTTTATTTGCTAGTGCTTATTTGATTACCAATAATCACATTGAAATAGTAGTTTTCGATACAAGTGTGGGATTTCTGTTATTACAACGAGTTACGACAGGTGTTGACCCGAGCCGAAGGCGAGGGTAGACAGTCGGGACGAGTTTAAATAACAGTCCCACACGTAGTATTGAACAACTATTTTTAATACAGTTGCGAAAAAATTAAGCAATTTTATAAAATAAAAAAACACAATAAACCTGAATATCCAAAATGGCGCCAACCGTAAAAGAATATATACCTACCTAAGCAGAGACTATGGCAGTGCACTTCATACAGCCAACTTTTTTTATATTTATAAATAATTTAATATAATTTGGCCGATACTTATATTAATTTATGCTTAAATTTTAATTAAAATTACTTTTAATCTGATATTGAAACAAGTTAGTATCTTTTTTTAGAAATATTTGCATGAATCACAGACATTATTTTGACAATTGGGAAAGAAAACGCACGAGTGCGGGAATGGTAAAGGAAAAGCACGAGTGTGTAATAGCCCACATCCCGAACGCTATAGGTCCCTGTAATACGCCACTTTTTGAGCAACTGTATTAAAAAATTTATAGCAAGGAACTATATTCGTTTTCATCCCTTCTATTCGAAAAGTATCACTTTGCACCACTATAACGGGGCGCAAAATAGCTCTTTTCTGTTAAGAGCTTTTTAGCGGGCGGCAAAGTGATTTCAATTTGGAACTAAAATTTAGAGAAATCGAACGCAAATTGTATGGAGTACTGGCTGGTACGTGTTGGCTGCACAGAGCGGTATCCTGTGCTAAGTAAAAAAAAAACTAAAGAGCGCTATTCATCTATCTGTTCTTGTAATCAGTATACATATTTTATTATATAATTTCTACGTCGAGTTATAAAAGTGACAATGCATTAACTCCTGAAACAATAACCATAGAAGCTAACTTCATTGTACAAAACTTATTTTTTCTCATAGAAAGGGGATGAAAAGTAGAGTATATTACTCGAGAGCAAATTATTATTCCCTCGGGCGGTATACTTTGAATCCCTCTCTGCGCTCAGGATTCTACATTAGAATCCCTCGCTATCGCTTCGCTCGTGATTCAAAGAAGCGCCCTCGCCGTAAAAATACTATTTTGCTCCCTTGTTATACAATCTACTATTGTTAATCAATCAATCAATCAAATCAGCCTATGGCAGTCAACTCCTGGACGTAGGCCTCTCCCTATTAACGCCACAACACACGGTCCTGCGCCTTCCGCATCCAGTCCTAGCCTGCGACCTTTTTCAGAAAAAAATGTTTATAGCATATTTTTATTTTAATAATATTGTTTGTTACAGAGAACGGTTTACCATCGCTCCTGGACGTGATATCGTGTGATTCGGCACTAGTCAGGTTCAAAGTGTGCCTGGCTGATTCTGCTACACCGTCGGAAGCGCACCAATTCATGCCTGACTTACTGGATTTACTTGAAACAATCCTTGACTGTTGTCGGTGAGTTTTGAAGTTTAGTACTTGTACTCTACGTCGAGACACGTATTTTCCTGGAGATTTAAAACTTAATTCTGTATCTTAGCATGTGTAGCCCAGTAACCCTTCAACTTGATTGGTTTGTTTATACTATTGATCGATTGCTCTTGGACAGTTGCTACCATGGAGCAAATATAAGAGAGGAGGTGTTGTAATATGATTTCCCTATGAAACAATGTGTGACTCGGCGCGGGGGGAGGGTATGGTGAGGAGGGGTTTGTATCCGCCCACTTTACTATTATCCATCTAGCGGTCAGTGTCAAAACTACTTGCTTTCTTCAACTTTTGGGTTACTACGTAGTACTACTACTGTACACTGAAAACAGGGCCGAAGTTGGAATATTTTGTCCCCCGGAGTATTAACTCTTAGCAAGATGAATAGTGAGTGTATTATTTTTTTTATTTCTATCACTATGAAAAAAAATCATAACACATTCTCATTTTTAGGGTTCCGTAGCCGAATGGCAAAAAACGGAACCCTTATAGATTCGTCATGTCTGTCTGTCTGTCCGTCCGTGTGTCACAGCCATTTTTCTCCGAAACTATAAGACCTATGCCCTTGAATCTTGGTAAGTAGATGGATTCTGTGAACCGCATTAAGATTTTTACATAAAACTAAAAAAAGCAGCAAATTTTAGGGGTCCCCATACTCAGAACTGAAACTGAAAACATTTTTTTTTGTCAATCTCTACGTATCTATAGATAGGTCTCTTTAAAAATGCTCTTGAGGTTTCTAACATCATTTTTTTAATATGAGCAAGAATAATTACGACGATAATTCTCTCAGCAAAAACACAATTTGGAAAAACCGTTCGACGTAGTGGACTGTTTGTAATTATCATTCGTTGCCTTATTAACAGACTGTCATTCTGCCTCACTCACTTACCATCTTTAATATGAGATTTTTTAAATCGGATTTTAATAAGAAATAGCTTTTATATAATATTTGATTTTAAACAAACTTTGCCCTGGCTATAACTAACACAGAAAAGAACGAATTAGCGAAGTTGGTTCCGCCGTTCTGAGCGTTCATACATTTCGAAGATCCATTTTTATATTATACTAACTGACCTGCGCAACATCGTTTACTTTATAAACTATATACCGACTGCAGCACCATCTGCCGGGCGGATTTGTAAATCTAAAACATCCAAGCCGCCACCCAAAAAAAAGTTAATTCAGATCTGTTTCAGCCATTTAGGAGGAATTTAGCGACATACACACGTACAGTAGAATTATATATTATATAAAGACAGATAAAAATGGCTCCTATTGTAGTACGAACGAACTGCATCCAGTCATTAGCTAAATTAATTTTAGTACCTAGTACTAGTAGGTAGGACGGTTATGGGCCCCTCGGTGAAACTCTAAATTCGATCCTGTTTTTGGTGCTGTTTATTCTTGGCAATAGATGGCGGTCTGTTATCGAAGTTCTTAAATAAATTTGTAAAAATAATCTTTGGTTGCCTAAATTTATTTCGGAATTATTGCTAAATAAGTTTGAATACTTAACAATATTAAAATTATATTATTACTGAGCTCTATGCACCTACATATTTTAGGTAACCAAAACACAAAGTATCGCCATCTAGCGTCGAGTAAAAAATATTTTGCTGTATCCGGGGATCAGAGATGTTTCTAGAACTATTTATGAAAATAAAGAATAAAAATACTTACAACTAAAATGTGATGTCATGCATAGCATTAAAACGTCTATCCGAGTAATTTTTACACGATAAAACACAACACTTTATCCTTATCTTTTTAAATTCTTCTAATTTCGCGAAAATACGAATTTTGACATATATTTGCGTATAACGAACCGGAAGTTGCCTAGATGAACGCGGACAGCGCACTGACTTAAGCCACGCCCACTGATGACGTCAGGACCCGCATTGAACGGTCACAGTGCACGCTTGCTTAGGCCCTCTCCTCTCTTATATTTGCTCCATGGTTGCTACACATATATTGAATAACACTGCTTGTACTGTTAACGTTTAAAAAAATCGAGTACAGATTTACAATAAAATGCTATGGAACAGTATAAGTGTTATTCAATATTCGATTGGTTTGATTCACCGACACAGTCCAGTCCATCTAAAAGTTGTCTGGAAGAGATCTCTGCTTGTAATAATTATTAACAAAAACAAATAGTTATACTCTGTAAAATATAGCTTGATCTCTGTGACAGTTATATTAACGTAAACAAAATTTACTTTTATTTCAAAGTCATAAAGTTGTTATTTACAGTTTGCACCTCTGTATTCTCACTCTCTGCATTTCAACCACAAAAGCGTTATGCCGTTGACATTAAAGTCTATTCTTGTTTACGTTTGTAGAACTGTCACAGAATTCAAGCTTTATTTCACAGAGTATAGTATTTTATTATTCTCTTTTTAGCCAAAGCGCTGGTCTAGAGCTAGAAGGCCTAATGGAGAGTTCGAACAACCCTTCCGAGGCTGCCGTGAACAAGGCTAGGCTACAAGTGTGCGGCACGTCCGGGCCGGTCGGTAACGCAGCGGGGAGTACTCCCCCGCCCGCTATCGGCGCCTGGCTGAGAGCGCACTTGCCGCCTAACGCTGCGGCCGCTTTAGAGAGGCTCTCTACACCGCCTCCACTGGCTTGTATCAATTTGGTAAGAATTACATTATGTACAACACCCGGCAAACAACTTGAGCATCGCGGAAGGTGGTGGGAGAAAGTTTGCGCATGTACACTTTCAAAAATATTGTGTCATTGAAAAACGCTTTTTTTTTATTATTGGCATTTTATTGTGCTAGCTAATAACTTTTTAGTTAGTAGTATAGAGAGAAAAGAGATCACGAAAGAAAAGGTCGTTGCTCAAGAAGTTTGCCGATTACTGTACTTACGCTTCTTTCTCAAACGCTTCACGATTTTTATGGTTTCGCACCCAAAGGGTGAAAGCGGGACCCTTTTCATGAGACTTTGCTGTCCGTCTGTCTGTCCGTTACGAGACTTTATTTCTGAAAACATGAAAGCTAAAGAGCTGAAATTTTATGCCGATGCCGCTATAACAAAAAAATACTAAAATCCGATAAAAAGGAGGGATAAGGGGGGCTCCCATACAAAATACGTGATTTTATTGCCGTTTTTTGGTACGAAACCCTCTGTGTGCGAGTCTGACATGCACTTCACCGGTTGTTATATGTTTAGAACAAGTAAATGAAAGAAAAGATGCTGCGATAATTATAATGAAAGTAAGCACTTAAACCGTATATCATTCCTTAGGCATTCTACGCAACGCACATCATCCCATCCGAGAGTGCAGTCTTCAATCTGGTCTCGTCTCACTGCGAACTGATCACGGCCAACTCGAAGTATTCTCTTGGGCCGTCATTGATGATGCTCGCGTATTCCGCTGCGAAACTATTGGAGGTCGGCGCGACTAAACTCGCTGATAACCCGGAACTGATGCAGAAGACTTTCGACTTGGTTGTACCTGCTTTGGTAAGTTTCTCTATTCATTTTTTAAGGGATGCGAGTGTATGTTGTGTGTGCGTGCTTGCTTGGGTGTGCCTGTGTGTGAACCACAAAGGCACAAAATTCTAAAATCCATTCTAGTGTCTTCACGGGACATCCAAAGATAAAAGCGTGTTGCTCGGGAGGCACAGCGAAAAGACAAAGGGTAGCAATAGAAACTGAACCTTAATTTATTAGTTGTCCGTGCGACGAACTATAAAATTTTACATGACATTATGAATCTTATTGAATTCATGTCAAGGTTTAGTTTAAATTTCTGTGTCTCAGTTTCTTTTGCTATTCGGGTCGCCAGGTACTTCTAGGCTGGATTTTATTGCCGTTTTTTGATTACAGAACCCTTGTGCGAGTCCGACTTGCACTTGACCGGTTTTTATATGTTTAGAATAAGTAAATAAATGAAAGTAAAAATGCTGCTATAAATATAACGAAAGTGGTACTAAATCCGTGTATCATTCCTTAGGCATTTTACGCAACCCACATCATCCCATCCGAGAGCGCAGTCTTCAATCTGGTCTCGTCTCACTGCGAACTGATCACGGCCAACTCGAAGTATTCACTTGGCCCATCATTGATGATGCTCGCGTATTCACGCGTAGTCGCGCTGACCGCACGCGCTGACCGTCGGCGCTGACAGGCCGAAATGTATGAACTTGTAGCAAGCATTTTAGAATAACGCGTAACGTAGTGCGTGTGTTGGTCAGCGCCGACAGCTACGCGGCGACGACGCGCGACGCTTACGGACGCTGACCCGTCAGCGCGCTTACCAACGCACGCGTGATAGCTACGCGTTATTCTAAAAGGCTTCCTTAGTTCATACACTTTACTTTGGCTGTCAGCGCCGACGGTCAGCGCGACTCTCTAGCCATATGTCAACTTAATAATATGTAGATGTCTATAAAAGTTGTTTTTCAAAATAATTTTACAACCAATAACAATTATCTCGCTGTTTCACAGACGGATGGTCGGTTGGAATTCATGGCGGAGCCTCTGGGAGCTACACTCAGCATTTTAGTGCCTCAAGTGTTGAAGGCGGAACAATTAATACATGAACACATCATTAAGACGACCTATGGAGTGCTTGTGGATCATCTGCAGCCCTCTACTGAGAAAACATTGAGGCATATGGTAAGCTATTTATGCAATGTTATGTTGAAATGAAATATCTTTTTGTTTTCTCCTCAACACATTGCATGAATGTAAAACCTCATAATGTTGATAGCAACTACAAACTTTTAGTGTACACCAATATGCCCAGGATATTTGTGAAACGATTTTATAACACCAATTGTATATCCCGGATGTCATATCTCTAATATCTAAAAGTAGTAAAGTATTTTGTCCTCTTTACGGCTGGGAACATCGAATTCCGTTACAGTACTACCAGTTTTATAAGTTACACCGATTTACCTGCGCAGAACAAATTTTTTTGTAAGGCGCGAAAATATATCTACCAATCACAGCGCGCCACATATTACCGCGAAATTACTCGCCTGCTATTGGCTGATGCGTACGCGCCATGTCTGGCTCGGCAGTCAGTCTGTCTAAACAACGGTGTAGTCGCGTTCATTGGTCTGTCGTACGAGCGAGATAGCACATCCTGTTCACGTCTTGTTATTTTCGACCTTAAATTAGTAGCAATAAGTTCGAAATTACTTTGCAATTTTCATTCGGTTTAATTCGTCAGTGGGATGAGCTATTCTGCGCAGCCGAATTAAAGCCGATGCGACTTATAAACGTGGTAGTACTGTACTCCCTAAGAAAACTCAACATTCGAAACGTTTTTATTTTAGGAATATTTTAAACACTAGACATTTTTGCACAGGTAAAATACTGGGAAAAGATCCTGGACCGTCCTTCCGGCAGACTGGCGTATGAGAAGGTGTTCGCTGAAGGCTCGGAATACTCTCTTGGCAAGATTCTACTATCGGCGCCCAACGCTAGGAATCCTTACGCAGAAAGGGTTATCAAGTAAGTTATCCTCCTCCACATCACACATTATTTCCTTCTCATTGTATTGCACTTAGTATGTAATTTGGCGTTTTCACTTTTCGTTTGTCTATTCGAAAGAAACACATTTTAAAGCTGTACTAACATTTCAGGTTATTCATTAAAATCTTCAACGGATGCGAGAACGACTTGAGCAATACTCTGTGCATATCCGTGTGCAAGTTCGTTGGTGTTGCCGATCAACAGAGGCTGTCTACTCTTTTGGCACACATATGTATGGGAGCACCTGGTAAGGATAACCATTTTTTTTGCAGACTTCCAGTACCTATATTTACGCCTCTGATTTTTACATTTTTTTATTTTTTTTATTCCTCATTTTGAATGCACAACAATAAAATATTATTCAAAACCTTCCCAATACAGCAACAAGTGGTGCGAGCGGGACAGCGAACGCAACCCCGACAGAGACAGAGCTGCCCACGCCCACGTCATCGGCGCCCGAAGCGGTCAGCAACCCTGCCTCGCTCGCGTTACGTAACGCGTTACGTAGCGTGTTCCGTAGCGAGAGTGACGCGCAGCCTCGCAGCGAGACTAACGCGAGGAATGATGCCGACTTGCCTGTGTTTGATACGCCGTGAGTTCATTTCTTCAAAATTTTCAACATTGTATTGCCCTTTCTATAGTATTATCTTTTTTATGACTGTAAAGTTTATTATAGCCATTGCATCTACACATTTTGTCATTTTCAAATACCTAAACACGTTTTCACTCGTGTTATTTATTATTATTATAGATCTCCAGCACCTAGAGCGCAATCTGAAGGCGCAGAACAAACGGCAAATTCAGGTGAGTCGTCAGTTTAGTCAAATAATTGCAAAGATTCTCGCTTTTTAAATTTACCCGATAAAATGATATACCGCCCGCTTAATACAAATCCCAGGCGAATTCCAGAGGTAGAGGGCCATTATCTCAGTCGACAAAACTTAATCGTCGCCCTCAAGTTTAACTGCTCTATGATGATCACACGCTCCCCTTATCTACGTGTGCGTTTGTCTTATTTGTGCGTTTATGTGTGAGCTGTTTACTTTTATCACAGTGCATTAGTAATTATAGTATTGCACTATAACTTGCTTAAATTTACGCATGCATTTTATAAATTTCTCTATAAACTTTGCTAAAATAAGCGTTATGATTGCCTTATGTATACAGAAAGCTGCAGCTGGTCTGACGGCAGCAAGGAGAGCGCCCCTACAGGTGGCGCTACTGCGGCGACGACCGCGGAACCTGTGCAAGCGCCGCTCGCAGACGCGGCCAATGATAACGCCGCGCTGCTTACTGCGCTGTGCAAACATGTTGTACAACATTGGTGAGATTATGTTTCCAGATCTATCGTGTTTTTTTTTCAAAGTTATCACGGAATGTGACACGATGAAAGAATAAAGTTAAAAGTAGACGCGTAACTAGAAATTTTTATCCTACTGATAAATCACTTTCACAATAATTTTAAAATTAATCTTGTCCTGAATATTTTCTAGCTTACAAGTCTGAAGCCAGTGATCATAAAGAACTATACCGTATTACTTGGCCGTGAGACAAAATGTGAACAAAATATTATTACTTTGTTACATTTTATTACTTTTCACACTAAACTAAATATAGAAGCCATGTCGAACTATTCTTAGTCTTATTTTACTTTCACATTTTTATCTATTAAACACAATACATTTTTCGCCTTTTTCGGCTAAAAAGTTCGACAACTACTGTTTTCTTTGTTTATGTTTTCTCTCACGACAAATAAATTCAGTATACGTGTTTAGAAAGCTTGACTGTGATAATATCCACCTTAATGTGGACAGATTCACCGACGGCGACGACTTGGAAAAGGTCGCAGGGAGGGTTGCTGAAGGTACAGGTCAAAACACGTATTGTGGCGTAATTTGGGAGAGGCCTACGTCCAGCAGTGGGCTGCCATAGACTGATCTAATTGATTGAAATCTAAACGCTTATGAATTGGAAGCGTATCTCCCAAGTTCCTATTTTTTTTACTTTCTTCTCACTGTACGTGTATAAATGACGCCACAATATTTGCTCATACACAGCAGCGATGACGTGAGCGAGCGCATGCTGACCACACTGATCGGCGTGTGCGGCGAGAGTTCCTGTTCGCCGCTACTACTGAAGGAGATGTGTCGACTGGCTGACGCACACGCTGGGAGGGACCACAAGCTTTTGTTCCCCGCTGCTGTTGGATGGCTTTCGGCTTGGTAAGTTCTGTTAACGCTAGAAGCCTATTTGCAAATAGCCGTTTATTTGCCGAGAAAAAACGGAGTTGTGTGTAAAGTCGGTTTGCGGACGGTAATTTTACGTAACGTCATTAGAAAGTTCGATTGAGTGAAAGAGAGATATATGCGTCACAAGCCGAATCGTTCGGTCGATCGTGTCTCTATCGATTGTTCCGCGCTCTCGCTTGCAGACTCGGCTCAGTCGCAGTCGGCTCGTCAAGAAAAAAAACCATCCTACTAATATTCTAATGGGAAAGTCTGCTTAATCGCGCTCTAACTCCTGAACCAAATAAACCCTGACACCCTGGATTCGATCTGGAATAAGTTAATTCATCATCACTAGATATTACCGACTTCCACCGGTTTGTAACTGTTGTAATTTTCAAACCATGATGAAGACATTTTTACTATAACACTAATTATATATTTGACTAACTTTAATATAATTTTATAATACTTCTAGCTCGGACAATCTAAGCAGCCCAGAAGTCCTAGAGAAATTAGAAGAGGGTCAGGTCGACGGCACTTTGGCACCGCAAATTGAGTCAGCATGCGTACTGCTGTCATATCTGGCTGATGCTTTACATGCTATCAATGCTACACAACCGCATAGTAAGTTAATTTACTTTTTTATTCTTTTTCATTACAGTTTTTAGTGGTAATTTGTGTAGAATAAAGTGTATTCTTTTCCATCTTTAATTGAAGAATGTTTTTTCTATATTTAGCTCATCAAATTATGATAGTCATGACTGTCCCCATGAGCCCCTGTTGCATTTAGATTGTGTAGGTCTTTTGAATCATTTGACAGTTCGAGTCGCGTTGAATTCAATTTTCTGATAAGTAGTAGAGTAAAGCTAGGTTAAACTTTAAGTGACCGAATTCCAATATATTTTTAACCTTAATTTCATAGCTTGGCGTTCAGTGAGCCCGACTTGGGAATCTCCGTCGGATCTAGGATTCGACTTGGACTATACAGACGAGCAACAGGATGAGGACGATACAAGCGCTGATGATTCGGTTCGTATTGCTTTCCTGATTCAAAATTAATTTAAATAACAAAATCTACTAATTATCAGTATCTATTGATATTTATTTGGATTCCATTCAGAAAGACCATAGTTAAACCTCTTAGCGCTCGTTCAGACATGCGGGAACCGCGCGTTTACGAAGCGGTAACCACGCGGTTATGTCTGAACGATTACTAACTAACTCATATGAATAAGACACGCGCGATTTCCATGCGATTCTAAAATCGCGCGGTTCCCGCCGTGTCTGTACTAGCGCTTAGGAAGAGCCTCGACTTTTAGCTTTATAGCGATAGTAATGATCTATAATATCAGTTGGTACAATGCAAAGAATCTTACTTTAGTTACTGGTTATTCAACAACAGGACGAAGATGCGATGCTACAATACAAGTTATGCACGTTCACGGTAACACAGCGCGAGTTCATGAACCAGCACTGGTACCACTGCCACACGTGCAAGATGGTCGACGGCGTGGGCGTGTGTACCGTGTGCGCGCGCGTGTGCCATCGCGGCCATGACGTGTCGTACGCTAAGTTTGGCAACTTCTTTTGTGACTGCGGAGCTAAGCCGGATTCCAGGTAACTTGTTATTACTAGAACTAGAATTGGGAAGTTAAAAATGACTGGTGGATGCTACCTTCTAAATTCAATATTGTAAAATCCTTGTCGAATGTTTTATTTCATATCATAATTATCGATTGTACCTGAACTATTAACTCTGGAGCACCGGAACCTATTTTATTTGCCGTGTTATTTTATTTGATGATTAATGATGATGTCGGTACACAAAATTTATTTGATTATACTTGCCTCAAATTGTGCTCATTCTCTCTCTCTCTCTCTCTCTCTCTCTCTCTCTCTCTCTCTCTCTCTCTCTCTCTCTCTCTCTCTCTCTCTTTCTCTCTCTATTTTCTTTCCATTTCCAAACTTTGCGAAAAGACAGCCTTTGCTTCCTTCTCAAAGTGGTACTACCAAACCCTATAAGTTACAAATAACGCTCTATGGACTCCGTACACTTGTAATATATCAACACCGATTTGTCCCCAGCTGCCAAGCGCTAGTGAAACGCTCAGTGACGCTTGGCGGAGCGAGAGGTGCAGGTACCGAAGAAGCGACTCCCGCGCCCTCTTTGAGACGTCGACCGTCAAGTCCCGCGCCGCCCGCTGTACTGGCGCCACCCAGACGACCTGTGCTGGCTTCTAACATTCAAGGTAGGGAGTAGAATTGATTGTTTGTGGGACAATGAACAATGTTTTGATATATGGTTGGGTAATCAACGTCATTTTTCATAAGATTGAAATAAATTATTGACTGAAAATATTGTTATCTATCTTTATCTAGCATCATCAGCGACAGCATTGGAAGTTCTTAATAACTAGAATTTTGAATTAATTAATTAACAGGTCCTGTTGCAAATAGCCTCACAACCTATTGGGGGTAAAATGACATGCCCTCTGCCTTCACCTTCACAAAAGCGTGACTTCATATGTATGTTCTGTTGCAATATTCTATCGTATCGTTCCTCAGGTTGTCGTCAATACCTATCACAATACGGAGGATGGGGAGCATGCATGACCCGCGTCCGTCGGCTGCTAGAAGCCATGGCGGGCGGGGTCAGACTGGCGTGCGAGAGAGCGGCGCCTACTGGAGCTCACGGGAGAGCTCAGAGGGCGCTAGCCACACTACACCTTGGAGAGAAGAAGTTCACACACACGGACAATCTTATGCTGGCTACGCTTGGTATGTATATGTTTACTAGTTGTGGTATTTTAATCTACTTTCGTTCTAGGTAATATGAAGACGTGTCGCTCAAAATGAAGGCTAACAATAATGTAAAAATACCGCATTGTGTAGCAGTCTTTTGAAGTGACAACTTAGGGCGCATTAGGCATTTTTGTAGTGGCAAAAACACTTGAAATAGTAAGCAGTAACGTTTACCGGCAACTCGGAATCATCACCTCGCAACTGTAACCTGCTTGAACTGATCGATTGCGATCTATATTTGCTAGCTTACTTTGGGATCAGATAGCGTTGTGTGAGATGTCCGTGAATATTTATTTATTTATTTATTATTATTTATTATCTTGGATCTCAGTTTCAATATGAAAAAAAAAAATACTATCCAAAATACACGTATTGTTCAAGTTGTCACATCTGTCGGCATTTCTGGAGTGCCTCGAGTGCCACTGGTTTTTTTTATAAATCACATTGTTTTTCGAAAGTGACATTTTTTATAGAATCTGAAAACAAAGTTTTTCGATTACCATATAAAATTTGTACACAGGGTCTCAGGAAGGAGCTTTCGAGAACGTTCGAATGTCGTACACGGGCGAGACGGGCCAGACGATCCGCCAACTGATGTCGGCTCATAAGCTGCGCCGCGTTGCCATGTGCTGTCTTGCCTCGCCTCAAGGACGGAGGCAACATCTCGCCGTCTCACATGAAAAAGGTATATTTGTAGATTGACTTTCTATTTCATATAGGCGAATCAGATTGTAAAATTATGGTTAAAATTAGGAATAACGACAATTTTTTTTTATATTTAGATTATAAAACTATGGTGTTTGTGGACAGTTGAACTTTTTGTTCGGCAAACCCAATGGTCCCCTTACCCTATGAGTCACAATAAAACAAGATTCAGACTTGCACTTATTAACGTCGGAATTAAACAAGAGTGTATTTCATTCCTTATGGTGTCATTGTGCATATATCACCTTTTCGCGTACTCTCTCGTGAGCAGGGCATATGACATAGTCTACATCGAAAAGTGATGACAGTAGACTTCTACATCTACTACCACAAATTCATCGCTCTATATTTGAAACTAAATATTTTCATCTTTTATTCTAGGAAAAATAACAGTTCTTCAACTATCAGCTCTACTAAAGCAAGCAGACTCATCAAAACATAAATTGACTTTGACTCGGCTGTCATCGGCTCCTATACCGTTCATGGTGCTCAGTCTCAGCGGCAATCCCTGGAACGAAGACCTACTGGCTGTTTGCGGACTGAAGGAGTGTCATGTGTTGACCTTCAATAGTGGTGGTAATTGAATACTTTGATTGTTTTAGGGTTTCTTCGTACCTAGAAAGGTAGAATTAGAACCCTTATAATACCACTGTGTTGTAAATCTGTTTGTTAAAGTAGGTACTTTTTGTAAAAAACGGGTGCAATTTAAAATAATATCGAGAACCTACTCAAATTAGTAATATCTTGAACTTTGAAAAACCTAGGCAAGGTGTTAAGTGCGAGGAATTTTTTAACCTTAAAAACTTTACAACAACATTCTTATTTTCCTTTATCTGTTCGTACAGATCCTCGAATAGGGCGCAATAATCGGAGATTTTTCACCCCTCAGGAGCGGTAGCTGACCATCTAGTACTAAATACGGGCCTTGAAGGCAATAACTACGTGATCAAGGCGATATGGCTACCGGGCTCGCAGACACAACTCGCGCTGGTCACGTCAGACTTTGTCAAGATTTACGATCTGAGCAGGGATCTCAATAATCCGCTGCATCATTTCCTTGTGCCGAGTGGAAAGGTAAGATTTATTGATCGATGCTTTATTTCTGAATTTGTATTTTCTTTTCAGTCAAAGTAATTGTAGCAATCTTTGTACTTATATTTTTGGCTTGCCAAGTGGTCAATTTATTTGTAAACTTTACATAACTAGTCTTTTATATGCTCGTACAATACATTATAATTCGTAAGTGCTCATGAGTGCGTCTACGTATACGCATTTTAGTGTGTTTTGACTTTTCACTACTGCAACTTTATGCTAATTTTCTTCAGTGATTCGAAGTACAAGCAACATAGGTTTATTGCTAAAAGTTTAATGTGATGGTAGTTTTAGGACAAGACATTTTATTGTGTTACTCTTTAGTGTAAGACTTAAGCCTCACTACAGGAGCTTTGCTTAGAGCTTAGAGCCAAGTGGCTCGCAGGACTATTCAGACACCTGGGTAAGCAAATCGCACGCAATGTGGCCGCTATGACAGTACATTAATTAGTCTTTTCGATAGGATCAAGTTTCTCTAAGTCTAAAAAAACATCTTGGTTTTAGGTACGCGACGTGACATTCGTTAACCAAGACGGCGTGATGCATATGTTGTGTATGAGTTCCGCGGGACATATCTACTGGCAACCGATGAGCGACGAGTCACGTGCTACACTAGGCACCTTCTATGTCACTAATACTCTGGAAGTTTTGCATCCCGAGATACAGGTAACATTGATTTAGTATTCTAAAGCCTCGAAGACACGGAGCGAAGTTTATGCTGCGTCCACATTTAGAATAGAATAGAATAAACTTTATTGCAGACCAATGTTAAAAATTCTTATACAATTATCTTAAGGTAGGTCTACGCTAGACGAGCCAAGCACGAGCGGAGCACGAGCTGAGCCAAAATTCGTGTAGTATGGACCGACGAACGAGCCTCGAGCGACACTTGTCATCGCGAGCAGAGCTACTCGGCTCGTGCTCCGCTCGTGCTCGGCTCGTCTAGCTTAGACCCACCTTTATACATTTCATACATGTACAGAGCCTTATCGCCAAAAAGCAGTCTTTAACAAATCAGTGAACCGTACAGCGTGTCATCGTGTCGAACATGACTCGTGGCTGCAATTTTTAACGGTGCCGATACGTGAGTCTGATTTGGTAATGGAGAAATGTGACGTAAAGATGTAACAATTGTAGACGCAGCGTTACATGCTTCAAGCCAGTGAGTTCAAGAGCTTCTTGTAAACTCGCTCCGTATCATCGAGTTTTTTTACAATCTGTTTGAGAGTGAGATTGTTGGTCAAATTTCGTCGGGCTTCCCGTTAGACACTTTTATTCACTTTAGACCCATAGACTGCATCTTGGCAAGCTTTTTAATGCGTATAAAGAATTTTCTCAAGAGTCTTGGGTCCGCAAGTCGAGTGTATTCTCTCTGGCATTTGAAACGGACGCATAACACTCAATGAAAAAGCCCTAAAATTGTTATTAAGAGCATTATCCAGCTTTTTTGTTTCCATAGGACGTAGCTGGTTTGGTTGGAGGCGGAGGTGTTTCCATATACTACTCGCATACTTTGAAGATGTTGTTCTTCTCATATGCGCAAGGCAAGAGCTTCCTTGCTCCGCTTAATACTGTTGAAGAGAGCGTCAAAGGTGAGTTTTTTTTATTATGCAGAATTGCATTTCAAATAGTCATAGTAGAGTTATGTTCGAGTTATAAAAGACTCACTTTTTAATCACAATGTTGACTGACTAGGCAAGATGTAATTTAGTTTTATAAAACGGTTAAGTCCGTATTCGATTGTATTTTCTTTTGGCAGGGTGTGAATTGAATTTAGGAATGAAAAGTGGAAGTTGGAAAAGAGACATCGGATTTAGCTTTGTATGAATTGTTCTATGAAGTTTCACATTCGCAGCACGTGAACTCACACGATTTTTCTTTTTGTCTAGGCACAGCTATGATAGTCCTATCAACCAGTACAAGCCAGAAGGAGGGTCGCGGCAGCGGCAAGCAGGCGGGTGCGCAATCCCTCTGCCAGTGGGCCGAAGTGCCTGGTCATCCGGGCTTAGTCACGGCTGTGATGCAAGCTTCGAACAACCCCGTTGTGCTGATGTTGACGCCGTCTAATATATTCGTGCAGGAGATAAAGGTGATTTTTATACTTATTTATTCTGAATTTAATATATACTTAAAATTATAATAACCGGCCAAGTGCGAGTTGGACTCGCCCATGAAGGGTTTCGTAGCAGCAAGTAACATAATATAAAAGTTCTCATAGTTCGTTGTAACTTTGATTGATGTTTTAACACGTTCGCAGTGGTAGTGATTTTTCTAACCGAAAATTGCAGTTTATGACGTATAAAAAAAAACTACCAGCTCTATCTCGTTCGAACTAATTTTCGTTGGTAGTTTTTATGGCAATGTACATCATATCTTCTTTTTAGATTTATCATTCTCTTAGTTTGGAAGTTAGAGGGGGGGGACACACATTTTTCCACTTTGGAAGTGTCTCTTGCGCAAACTATTCAGTTGAGAAAAAAATGATATTAGAAACCTCAATATCATTTTTGAAGACCTATCTATAGATACCCCACTCGTATGGTTGTGACAAAATATTTTTTTTTTATTTCAGTTCTGAGTATGGGGACCCCCAAAATTTACTGTTTTTTTTCTAATTTTATATAAGAATCTTAATGCGGTTTACAGAATACATCTAGTTACCAAGTTTCAATATCATAGGCCTTACAGTTTCGGAGAAAAGTGGCTGTGACACACGGACGGACAGACAGACAGACAGACAGACATGACGAATCTATAAGGGTTCCGTTTTTGCCATTTGGCTACGAAACCCTAAAAAGGAAACATGTTTTTGATATCAAAAAACATGGAAACTACTAAACCTGAATTGAAAATATTATTTCGACATTAGAAAGCCAATTTATTCTGAACTTTCAGCCAAGGGAGCGAATCAGTTTTTATCATCATCCACGGAGCCTTTTTGGCATATTCCCATACAGTTAAGGAAATAGGGGCTTGTATGGGTATAATAGGTACTACTGGGTTCATAGTTCGTCACAGGTGAAGCCGTGGGTCTCAACGAGTCATACATAAAGCTTAATAAATACTAATATGTTTTGCACTTTCACAAATGCTACAAAATACAAACATTCTCAGGTGGTACCAGCGAAAGCCAAAATAACCGACATGGTAGCGGTTCGCCACTGGTGCGGCGGAGGCGGTGAGCAGAAGAGTACCTTGATCCTACTGTGCGAAGACGGGAGCCTCAGGATGTATGCAGCCAATAGTGACCAAACCGGCTACTGGTTGTCACCTGCCATACAACCCACGCACGCTCCTCGCAGGAGACCGAAATTATTATCACACCATGCCAAGGGGAAGGCTCTGCAGGTAAACTATACCATAGTAATGTAAACGCACCAATGCGGTCCACTGGTCGGCCGTCAGTGTTGCCAGCGCAGTTGGACTGTCGTCAGAAGTTAAAATGGCAACCGTGCAACCGTGGTATAACGTCGTCTATCGTCTGGTTCGTACGAATCAAAACCTACATTATAGCGCATGTAACAACCAGTTAGAAAAATACCGTCACTTCCCCCACAATAATACTTTATTTCGATAACTTCCAGACCCGAACCCTTATCGGTTTGCACAACGATATTTTGACTACGGAAGTATTGAGTTTTCGTTCACCTATTGCTATTGCCATACATACAATTAGGTGAAGTGACTCTAGCCAAAGGGAAGTGCTAGTGCTTTAAAAGTTTAAGTTACTTTGCTTTTTATATATTCTCTATCGTATGGATAGGATTATGTAATCGTAAAAAGCTCACTATCTCTTACTAATATTTAAAATAACTAATACTGTATTTGTTCACAGGCCGTTACAAAGTCGAACGCGAATGGAGCACCTCAGTTCCCGATCGACTTTTTCGAGCACTGTGTCGCCATGAACGATATCGAATTTGGTGGGAACGACCTATTACAAGTTTACAATACACAACAAATCAAGCATCGCCTCAATACCACGGGTAAGTAACAATATGAAACCACTTATAGTTACAAAACGGAAAATATACATACAGTTTGTAGATCAGGGAACATCGAAAACAACCGTATCGCTCTCGTAATTTGAACCTTATGTCAGGGCGGGGACACATTTTTCCACTTTGAAAGTGTCTCTTGCGCAAACTATTCACTTTAGAAAAAAATGATGTTATAAACCTCAATAGCATTTTTGAAGACCTATCTATAGATACGCTACATGTATAGTTTTGATGAAAAAAAAATTTTGAGTTTCAGTTCTGAGTATGGGATTAAAAGTGCTTATCATTTGTTACAGCAATCAGCCAATGCACACTGTAGATGTAAAATTATACACAATTATACAATATTTTAATCTTATAGGTCTGTATGTGGTGTCAACGAAAATGAGCGGCTTTACCATGGAGATCATAAACTCTGACCCCAACATGGTCATCTGTGGTATTCGAGTGCTGCTTGGTAGTCAAGATATTGCTCGAACTCCTACCTATGTTGACGTGAGTATTTTAATATGATTATTATTATTTTGCCACTTCCTCAATTTGTATAATGTATATTTTTCACTAAGTACTTAACCGCACACTAAATGGCCACGCGATTTTGGTCCTTCATGCTGTAACATGAGGATCCATTTTTCATTGAACTACTGAATTGGTAGCATATTGTTGCCTCTACTCATTAATTGTATTTCCGTACACAGATTTACGGCCGGTCTGTCCAGACTGTAGTGGTACGCAATCGGTGGTTCGACATACCAATGACCCGCGAAGAATCTCTGCAGTGTGACAAAAAACTGGTCCTCAATTTCGGACCATCACAAGATCCTGATGGCGTTACTATGATTGATTCTGTAAAGGTAAATAGAACTTGTCTTAATGACGAATGTATTTGCTTTTGTAAATTGTGTATATTAATTTGTAACAATTTTAGGTGTACGGGAAAAACAAAGAGCAGTTCGGATGGCCTGAGGATAATGAAGATCCATCAGCCTGTCCGTCATCTAGCAAGGTTACCCAGGTGAGATCGGTTCTACCATCTTACGTGGAAGTCTTTTAAATTTTAAAAGAAGTACTTATTTTTCTTCTGTAAGTCTAAATTTTGGGCTAAGGCCTGTAACGATCACCATTATATCTGATTCTGGGCGCCTGCATCCAGAATTGCTGTTGCATTTTGAATTCTACTTATCCATCTAAAATTTATCTTGCATTTTTGTAATCTATTGCCGAATAATCTTCGTAGAAGCCCTAGAGCTAGGCGCCGGGGCCAGTGCGGCTTGTAGCCTAGCCGACGCGCAAATATATAGTTGTTAAATCACACTGTTGTGTACTAATTTGTAGTTGTACTCGACTATGGTCTCAAAATGAATGAATAAACCCCTTCCCTCTCTCCCATATTTTCGTTAACAGCCTTGCTAAATATAGTAATGTACTATGTAGGAGGGCGACGCCGGCAGCGGTGGTTGGAAGCCGTCTCCCCTAGAACGCCTAGCGTGTGCAGCGTTGGAAGCCCTAGAGCTAGGCGCCGGGGCCAGTGCGGCTGGTTCTCAAGCCGCGGCTGAGCCGGCGCGGCGCCTGCTGTGTGCGCCCGCGCCGCCGCTGTTACATGCGCGTGCGCAGTGCCTGCTGAGGGCGTTGCATCACTCGCATTACCATCAGTACAAGGTATAGTAGAGCTCAAACTCAAACTCAAACTCAAAAAAACATTTATTTCGCATAATCCTAATACATAGGCACTTGCGACACGTCAATGAATACAATGCAAATAGTACCACCAGTTCGGAATCTTATACATGCCTGTAAATTAAAACTTTAAATTTATTATTTATCAACTATAATTAAAAAACACACATGAGATTAAATACCTAAACTATTGCCTACTGAACAGTCCACCTCCGATCATACCCGGCGCAAAGTTGCCCAATAAACTTTAAATAGATTAGTGGACTATTTACATTTGTTGCCGACCTTTGCGGACCTCCCAAATGTTGACTTATTTCCAATTCTTACGCTGTGAAACATCGCATTATTTGGTATATCTCTCTCTCTCTACAACTGTGTTTCAAAGCGCAAGAAAGAGGATGTAATTTGCCGTCGATAAATGTGAGTAATCTCAAGCCGTCATAAACTCAGCCACCTTCAAATCTTACTAATATTATAAATGCGAAAGTTTGTGAGTGTGAATGTGTGGATGTTTGTTACTCTTTCACGCTCGAACGGCTGAACGGATCAGACTGAAATTGGTACAGGTATACATTATAGTCTGAAATAACACATAGGCTTTTTATCCCGGGAATAAGTTCCTACGGGAAGCGGACGAACAAATTTTACCCGGGCGAAGCTGCGGGCATTAGCTAGTATAGCATAATTTTAAATTACATGCATAACATACAGGATTTGACTCTTAATTCACTTTACACAGGACCAAGCCATCCTGAAATACGTGTGCACATCACTACGCGAGCTCCGTGACACAGCGGACCCCCACAATATTGACCCCGAAGCATACTTCAGACTAGTGTTGCTGGCTAGAGGAGTTGCCGTAGCCAGGCCTAATCATCTCGTGAAATACACTGCACCGACTCCGGCAAGACCTACTAACGGTGAGTCCCTATTTTCGACGCTCTTTTGTACTAAATTGACTAGTATAACGACCCATACATGATACTAAGTAGTATGATGAGTTCTAAAAGGGAGCATGCTTACACAGAAGTAACTTGTTTACTCTATAATATATGAACCACTATCTTGGGTCACCTAATGGATAAGTTCCGGCGCCTGCATCAGTCTCATCTGACAATTAGCAATTGCACCAGTTGCAGGTGAGCTTCGTTTAGGCCATGGAGGCCAAAATAACTGTATGAATAGGTTTTAGTTTCTGAAATTTGTGATTTTCTATTGGATTGATTAGTCTTTTCTTAATGCGCCAAGTTTTTTTTACATTAAATATGTGACATTCACTTTATCTTTGTGTGCTATCTATCAATGCGGCTAGGACGGTGCTTAGCAATTCTTGGCGGTGGTGCTACGAAGTCGTCCAGAGGGAAGGTTTTTCAAAGTAGGTCTTGTTCAAAACTTATGATCACTTGAAGATCGCGATCCGTATAGTGATGCATATATCCTACATAAATGTCTGTTATGTTATGCAATGTTATATTCTTGTGACGTAGCTATAATGGTGTCTAATTCACTCAATCCGGAATGACTTTGTAAATAAAAACATCAGATTTTTTATTCTGTGTGTGTTTCTACATATAAAAGTAAAAGTTCATATTTAGGATTATTAACTCCACAATACAAATACCGCTACTATAAATAGAAACAAACTTACTTATTATTGTACACAGTACCGGTATTGTACACAGAAACACAACCTTGTATTTATAAATATGACGTATTTTTTATTCCAAATATCAAATTTATTTGAACTTCATCAAAAACGTTATACCATTTCTTATTTCCGTGCCAGGCGACTGGTCAGCCCTATGGAACGGAACTAGCAACGACAATCAAGAGGACAAAGACAGAGAGCCACACCTATGCGCGTTACTGACGAGCGTGTTGTGGCGCTTAGCCGCTTGTCGCTCGTCGCCTGCGCAACCTCCTGGTATACTGTCGTATGGGCTGCGACACCCGGACCATACGATGCATGCTTTGGCAGATACGATACATGCCTTCCAGCTGCATGCTGAACCTGAGTGTGTAAGTATTTTTGTAACTCGTGTAACATACATTATTATAATCTTACTAATATTATAAATGCGAAAGTTAGATGTGTGAATGTATAACGGCTAAACGGATTTGGCTAAACGGTACAGTGATTATATTCTGGAATGAACATTGGCTACTTTTATCCCGGAAATAAGTTTCCAGGGGAAGCGGGAACGGGAAATTTAGCTGAACATTGACTGTTGTGTAAACAAGCATCATTGTCAATATCCCCCTGTGACTTTCCATGCCGTTGCACCTCTCTTAATTGACCTGAACAATATGCCGTACCAAGTTCTCGGTTCAGTCAAACTGTTTGGAAGCTACGCGTGTAACAGACGAACACGGATTTCAAGAAGGTAGATAATGTGGACCATTCAATAACATAACCCAACAAGCAAAATAGTCTCAGAACACATATCGCACCTTGATTTCGAAACCGTTACTAAACGAAATTTTTACGAAATTGAGTTAATAACGCCATCTTTTTTAAATCGTCAGGAACTACCGAATGAATTTGACAGTTTATTTAATACCTCAATATTACGGTAGATAGCTCTAAACTAAAACGTTACTAAACGAAAATTTTAAACAAACGCTAATGACATAACCGTTATTAAACCAAAGGAACAAAAGTGCGGGTAGTTGAAGGAATAAGTTTGAAATAATTTTCGTCTGTGTATTTTTTTTAAATTTAATATTATAATATTGCATATGTACAAAATAAATGATAAAAAATTATAGCTGAAGTACCCAACTGCCGGATACAAACATTTCCAAGTGTATTAACAAGCATTGTTTTCTGTTCTTCCCACTTCTTTTGACATCACTCATAAACACTATGGAGTCCATGCAGCGTTCTATTGATGCCCTGAATGAAGCCTTCAATAGGAGGATGGAGGCATTTGAAGCACAGGGGGGAAAGTCACCAAACGCTCAAGTGGGTGTTTCCGGTCTGAACAGCGAATTTGCTAGCTTTAGAGTGTTTGTCATGCAGGCCTTGAAGATGTTGCAACAGCAGATGGAGGCGCTAGCATATTTGCTTGACAATGTGGAGATGCAGAGACGTCGGAGGATATTACTTCTACATGGTGTTGACGAGGTGAAGGATGAGAATCCAATAAGCACTGTTGTTGACATCGTAAAATAGAGGTTAAACATCCAGGACTTCAGTGCAGGCGGTATTAGTCGTTGTCAGCGGTTGGGCCGTGCCACATCTAACAAAAAGCCTCGACCCCTACTCTTCAAGCTCCGTGACTCCCCTATGCGTGAAAAGTTGTGGTTTGCTAAATCCAAACTGAAGGGCTCTGGTGTAACTATGACGGAATTTTTGACTAAAACCAGGCACGATGTCTTCATGGCGGCTCGTGAAAAATTCGGTGTTGCGAGGAGTTGGACAAGGGATGGCGTCATTTATATATTGGGGTCTGATGATGTCCGGCACCGAGTGATATCCTTTGCTGAGCTTAATACTGTTGAAGTTCCACCCAAAGCCACAGCCGCCACGTCGAAGGTGATCGCAGCAAAACCTAAACGCGCAGTGACGACAAAAAAGTGAAGTAGACTTTGTAATGACTTTGTTTCGGTCCAGGTGAAATATCTTCCTTTTTTATCCAAGTCTATATTCAACGTAAAATTGATCTATAAGTCTGTGATCTATAAGTCTGTTTACTTTCTTAAATATTTTGCTTATAACTTTCATGAGACTCTTTGTCTTTGCTAATCTACACAAACTATATTCAATTCCTTTTGCACATTGTAAAATATTAAAAGCATAATATTGTATGTACACTAATTTGTTTGTTAGGTTAATAATGAGTGGATGGGTTTGTTGTCAGACTTGTCAGTGTCACCACTAACTGACACTATTGACAGCCAACTAAAGAGCAAAAGGTGCACCATCGACCATAAAGATGTCAAGAATGTTATTGTCTGTGGTAAAATTTCTGTAACCGGCCGGGCGGCCCCATGCACGTACAATGTTATTGACTCAATAATGTTGCATCAATATTTATTTCCATTTAAATATAGTCTGTTCAAACCTCAATAATACCCATTCACGGTCAATTTATTGCCATATTGATCAATATTATTGTGCGTGTATGGAGCCGGTTGCGTTTTTATTTTTATTTGGCACTGAATGGTATGTCTATAAACGGTCTTTGGAGATTATCTTCAAATGCGTTTCCTAATGTTGACACCACATTTTACACTGTCATGTCAGTATGGTGATAACTTTTTTTAATTTATTTTTTATAATTTTGTAAGTGGCTGAAATTAACTAATACCTAACATTGTGGTATTTTTGTTTTGCCTGGGCTGCAAATTAACTTTAGAAGTATTTTTTTTGTGCCGGCAGATGGAGTTGAGTATAGTAATTTTGCGAGTATATAGGTATCACAAAACGGATTGTGATATAAAAGAGTAATTTTGAGTCGTAATATTGTTATACTTACTATATTTGTCTATATATACATACATATATTTTTTTTTATATTATATAGGTAATATATTTTATCTATTTAGGTACATATTATATTATATTTTATGTAATAATGGCTAACAGCAGTGGTAGTTACAATTTGGCGGATAGAAATTCCAAATCTCAGGATGAACCTCCTCTGGCTCGGTTTTTATCGTCTCAATTCTCCGACATGACTAGGAATTTCAATGTGATTCATATTAATGCTCAAAGTATTCCGGGTCATATAACAGAAATGCTGGCGTCTTTTGACTGTACAAATATACACCCTATACTTGTCTCCGAAACTTGGTTGAAACCAGACTTACCCTCTGCAGCTTATGTTCTGCCAGGGTTCAACCTAATCCGTAACGATCGTGGGCCGGATGGTTATGGTGGCGTGGCAATTTACTTACGTTCACATTTTCCTTATACTGTTATAAGTTTATCACCACAGCCGTCTCTGCCACATTCTGACGAGCATCTTTTCCTTGAGGTTGAACTCTTCCACACCAAAATGCTTCTAAGTGTTTATTATGGCCCTTCTTCCAATGTAAATTACTTCTCTTCCTTTGAAACTCTCCTAGAAAATGTAATTTCAATGTGCAGTCACACAATAATCATGGGCGATTTCAACACATGTCTTCTTAAAAATGACACACGCTCTTCTACTTTTCAATCTATCATCCAATCCTGCAACCTGTCAGTTCTTCCTTCCAAAGCTACTCATCATTGCCCAAATCATCCTCCATCACTACTCGATCTCATACTTGTGTCCACTCCAAGTAGGGTGGCTAAGCATGGTCAGCGTACGGCCGATGAGTTTTCTTTTCACGACTTACTGTTTCTATCCTATCGCCTTCGTGTGCCTAAGCCCAAACCCAAATTTCTTGCACTACGCAACTTTGGTGATATGAATCTTGATGTTCTGCGCAGGGATGCCGCAAACATTGACTGGAATCAGCTTTTGGACTCAAATTGTATCGATGACAAAGTCGAACTGCTCACATCTAAGTTAATATCGCTGTATGACGTTCACGCCCCAGTTCGTAAGATTAAATTGAAGCATTTACCGTCACCATGGCTCACAAACGATATTAAAATACTCATCTCTAAAAAAGCGGCAGCTAAGTCGAAATATAAGCATCGACCAACAGCCACAAATTGGGAAAAATATGTGCTCATCAGAAATCACTGCGGTAAGGTGTGTAGGAATGCTCAACGCCAACATATTCACAATTCTGTTGAAAACGGAGATCCTGCAAAAGTATGGAAATTTCTACGGTCATTGGGAGTGGGGAAGTCTGATCAAGATTCCTTACCTAAAACTTTAAATCTGAATTTACTCAATCAGCATTTCTCAGCTTCGTCAAACTTTGGTAAAACTACAAAAGAAACGACACTTAAACATCTTTTAACTATGTCCCCTCCCAGCTGTTCTCCTTTCTTTTTTAGTCAATTATCTGCTTGTGATGTTAAGAGGAGTATAATGTCGATAAGTTCTAACGCGATTGGTACTGATTGTCTAAGCCGTAATATGATCATCCCTATTATTGACGAAATTCTTCCTGTCATATGTCATGTTTTAAATTTCTCACTAACCAACAGCATATTTCCAGAGGCTTGGAAAAATGCTCAGATTATTCCTATCGCTAAAAAGAAAAATCCTTCCTCGTTTTCTGATTACCGTCCTATCTCTATTCTTCCTTTTATTTCCAAAGTTCTCGAACGACTCCTTTCCAATCAGCTTACTAATTACCTCTCCACAAACCAACTCTTAAACCCCTTTCAATCTGGTTTTCGTACTGGCCACAGTACAACCACTACGTTGACTCATATTACGGAGGACATCAGAGTAGGCATGGAAAATGGCAACCTCACAGTACTAGCATTGCTTGATTTCAGCAACGCGTTTAACACGGTGGATTTTGACATCCTACTTAGTATACTCGCCTCCCTTAACATATCTCCTACAGTGATTGACTGGTTTCATAGTTACCTGTTTGGCCGCCAGCAGCGTATTGTCATCGAAGACACTTTTTCGTCTTGGTGCAATATATCTAGCGGTGTGCCGCAGGGAGGCGTTCTATCTCCCTTACTTTTCGCTGTTTTTATTAACTCAATCACAACAAATTTATCTTCTTCCTATCACCTTTACGCTGATGATCTCCAAGTATATTCCCAGGCTCCGTTAGACAAGCTGAGCGAGGCTGTGGGCAACGTCAATGAAGATTTGCGTACCATTTGCGGCTGGAGTGAATCGTATGGCCTTAGAGTGAACCCATCTAAGACCCAGGTCATCATTATTGGCGGATCCAGGATGATCTCTAAAATTGACTGGACTCGACTCCCTAAGGTGATGTGTAATGGCGCTGCCATATCCTATGGCGATAAGGTCAAGAATTTGGGAATATATTTAGATTCTTGCTTATCCTGGAAGCCCCAGCTGCAAGAACTGAGTCGAAAAATGTTTGCTGCAGCGGGATCCTTGCGTAGGTTGAAAAATTTTTCCCATCCTTGATTATGCAGACGTCAGCTATCTGGATCTTAATGAGGACCAACTAAATAAACTTGAGAGACTCCAAAACTTCTGTATAAGATTTATATTTGGACTGCGCAAATATGATCACGTTTCTGAATTTCGAAAAAAACTCAAGTGGTTACCAATTCGCCTTCGCCGGAATACCCATATCCTATCGTTGTTATACAATGCACTTTTTAACCCCTTTACTCCTTCCTATCTTAAAAAACGCTTTGACTTTCTGAGCAACTCTCACAATAAATTTCTGAGATCGTCGAAGAATTTGAGACTAAAGATGCCCGGACATTCCACTACCTTTATGGACAAATCTTTCTCCATTCAAGCGGTTCGGTTGTGGAATGCTCTCCCTGTGTCTATCAGACGTGCTCAGAGTCTGGCCACATTTAAGAGGCTAGTGAACGACCACTACTTGAGAAACATTGGCTATATTTAGTTGTGCCTACCAGCAAACTAACATTTTTATTTTTATTGTTTTTTTTTTTTCTAATACTGTGTATTTTGTCTATCTATGGGTGTATCTATGGAAGTGTGTTAATGGTTAGGTATATGTGTAGTTATATAATTATAATGTATAATGGAATATATATATATATATATCTATATTCTATTTGTGTATATATGAGTATTTATGTGTTTCATATATATGTATGTATGTGTGTTTGTGTATGTGTGTATGT
Source organism: Miltochrista miniata (assembly GCA_933228765.1). Lineage (NCBI taxonomy): Eukaryota > Metazoa > Arthropoda > Insecta > Lepidoptera > Erebidae > Miltochrista > Miltochrista miniata. The sequence continues at coordinate 33,789,499 of OW121749.1, forward strand.
ATGTATATAAATATCTACGTAAAGTTTTTATCTTAAAATGTTAATCTTGCTACCCCAGAATTAGTATCATAAATTAATTTCTATAAAAGGTTGCCTGTAAGAAATTGCCTTGTGCGATAAGGCCGCCAATTGTAAAACCAATTTAGTGTAAGTAGATATAAGTAGTATAAATTGTATTTTGGTATTACAATAAAGAGTATCTATCTATCTATCTAAACCAGTTGTCACCGGTCATTTGAGGAGTCGACGTACAAGTTTATAATAAAAGTGTAACTATTGATATAAGAACGGTTGACTTTCTCGTTAAGCTATATTATTTACTTATTTTTATTCTATAAAGTGTGTTTTTTTGTTTAGTCACAGTTTTTAACTTAAAATGTGTATTTTATTTTTTTCAAATTTAAAACTAAAACCGTTACCTTTTGTATAATCCTTATAATAAAGATTCTAGATAAAAGTATGACATAAATATTTAGTTTCAAATTGTGATTATTGGTTTAGTATAGTTCTTGACTAACTTGATTCTCATGTTTACGGTTAGGATTATTACAATAAGTATATAAACAGTGGTAGTATTATTACAATAAGTATACAAATAATAAGTATAAAACAAATACAAAAGATTTATAGATGACTGTTTAGTTTCATATTGTGTTATATTATTTTTACTTAGCTAGAGCCCCGGGTAAGCCCTCGGAAGGCCACCACTGCGGCCTCGCCCAAGGGGCGGTTCGGGTGCTATCCCGCGTCTTTGGGGGGTTTCGGGTGTGATCCCGCTTCTAAGGGGCGGTGTGCGGGAATCCCTCACGTCACGCTGCCATCATGGGCCTGCTTCTGTTAGGACGGGGAGTAGCCCTCTCACCGTCCTCAGACCCCAAGTCATGGAGGCCGATAGTCTTCGGTGAAGAAACGACGACGGCGCCCAGGCCGCCGACTGCGGAACTCGAGTGGGAGAGTTCTCTCGCGTTCCCGCCCCGCCGCCTCTTTCACGAGCATGACCTGCTCGCAGAAAGAGGCGGCGCAATCCCACTTACTCCCGCTGAAGATCATGGCTCGCATTATGGTCTTGAGTGAGAGATTGTCCACGTCTAGACCCACTACGAGGACCTGGTGCTGTTGCGCCCACGCAGTGCACTCCACCAGCGTGTGGAGCGCTGTGTCATCGCTGCGATCCTCGCAGTGCTGACACTTGGCTGTGGTTTCCTGGTGTCTTCCCCACCGATACATACCGAAACTACCGTGCCCGGCAAGCATCTGTGACAACCAGTAGGAGTAGCAGTAGAGCACCGTGTCTCCTCTCTAGCCACCCTTCCATGATTGTCTGACGGCCGCAATTGTGGCGAATTCACCCTTTGGTTGCTCAAGTCGCACCTTCCATGTCTCCACGGTTTCCTAGTGGAGCTGGGTTTCTCGAGACGCAGGCCTATGGCTCCACTCCAGCGCCTCCTTGCGCCATCTAAATAGTGACGCAAGGGCTCTCGCTTCCAGGTCCCATGGAGGGGTTCCGGCTAGGAGACATGCCGCTTCCCTGGAGATCGTGCGGTATCCCCTTATCACCCTAACGGCCATCGTCCTGTGCGGGCTCAGCAATCTAGCCACGTTGCTGACCGTCAGGGTCTCCGCCCATCCGGGGGCCCCTAGGGCCATACTTCGTACGATCCCCAGGTACAGTCTCCTTGTAGGGAGCGTAGGGTCCCCTGATGTTGGGCATCAATGCCCCCATCAGTTTTGGGACCAAACTTCGGAAGTGATGTCCGATTTTCCACCGGCCATCGAGTACGAGCCCCAGATACTTCAAAGAGGACTCGATGCTTATGCTGACGCCCCCTACCTGTAGGCTGGATCCCGCAGGTGGTCCCATCTGAATAGGAATTAGTTTTCTGTTGATATTATTATTCAAAATAAGTAAATACGGTGACTTCAATTAAATGATAATTATTAAAAGAAGAATAAAGAGTTATTTGCCATTTATAATTGTACTTCATACGTTCGTTTAATAAATAGTGATTTTAACTATTACCTTTTATTTTATCCGTGTCTTTAAATATATTTCACACTCATTATTCTGTCATTTAAAATAGCTAAAATTTAATTTTATACATAGTAACATTCAATTCATACTAACATTACAATATTCAATGATAATTGAAAAAAAAAGTTATTGCAAAAGTGTTACTATAAAAATTAAAATTACTATAAATCAGTAATTATTTAAATTATCTAATTATGTGCCTTCACATCTTGAAAAGGAACTAATAATTTAATAAGTAATCTAAGACATACCTCATAAAAGTTCATAAGTTTTTCATTATGAGGTATTTAATAGGCCAAAAATCTTAAATTGCTTCTCCTGTAAAATTTTGTTATTTTGTTTAGTAACGGTTTCGAAATGAAGGTGCGATATGTTATAGGAATAAGACACTTATAAGATTCTTATATTGATTTTGGCATTCGCAATTACTCTTATATGCGTCTCAGAAAATGCTATTTGGTATTTGATCACGATTATTCTGATAATTAGCCTTTTAAGGGCTTATAATACTATGTATATAGATCACTATAAGCCGCACCCTCTTGTAAAAGCTTTAAGTAAGAGCAATTAGACTTAAGAATGAAGGTTCTTATAAGCAGCACTTGTAAGCGCTTTTAAGATTGCTTATAAGGCTACTATAGACCCACATCTCCTATTAAAGCTGCCCATAAGTGTAAATTCACTTGATTCCATTTAAACTTGTTACTTAGTTTTATAAGCGCTAATAAGAACAATATTTGAATCCGTTACAAATAAAGTAGTTTTATAAAAGCATTTGTAAGTCGTAATTGAATCTAGTTTAATGCGAGCTTATAAACATTCATAATGATACTACTTTTACTAATAACATACTTGCCACATGTTATTATTAGTGTAATGATTTTATATGAGCTAAGTTCAATACTGTTATTGTCAAAGAAACACTTGTTGATTCGTTGGTAAAGTCATTATAAGATTAATTACCCTTGCAATAGGTGGTTTGGGCCAAAATAGTTCTTTTGATTCGCAGTACGACCTTGTGAAGTTCAAGTCACAAAACCTGGCGAGGGTTCCGCTCAAATTAATAGTATATTAGACTATGACTTAAAGACAGAAGAAGTAACACCTAACCATTTTCATAGGTGGTAATTATGCTCATGAATAAATATGACAAACTTGTACTGTTAGTATTACAGCAAAAGCGCATTAACTCAGAAAAATATTAATTACTAACACAAATCATCAATAAATACATACCTGCTTATATTCATGAACACAAATACTACCTACAGGTGTTATTTCAATATTAGGTTGTATATTTAGCGTTTTTCTTAGTGACCGACCGAATTTTTGGCTTCGGCCAGTTTCAGCCAAAAAATCGAGTTTCGGTCGCAGTTTCGGTTTCGGCCAAAATGGGGCGAAACTTTCGACCGGGCCGAAACTCACGTGTTCGTGAATTTTGAGTGCCTGGCTCTGCTTGTGACGTGGTTGGGATCAAAATAACCAGTTAATATGCTACTAACCTAAGATTTAGAGATTTACAAACAACTTCCAATCAATAGTTACAATAAGACAATTTTATTCAAACCACAAGCAATTATAATCATTGAGAAGTATTAGACAGCTACCCCTTTTTTTCACGTGTTGGAAATTCCTTCGTGGATGCTATGCCGGACTCCTACCGACTAAAAAACCTCACATAACGCCCGGGTAAGCCCTTGGAAGGATGTCCCAGGACTCCCAACAGACAACTTATATATTTATAAAGATTGGAGTTTTTGGTTATGGAATCCTAAAAAGGTATTCTCGGACATTACATGAACCTACTTCTTTGTAGTCGGTTCTGTACAAAAAGGGTAAACATTGGACCGCATTACTAAGACTTCGTTGGTCGTCTGTCTGTCAGCAAGCTGTAACTCATGCACCGTGATAGTTAGACAGTTAAAACTTTTTGATGTTTTTCTGTTGCCGTTATAGCAAAAAATAATAAAAACAGACAAAATAACAATATTTAAGGCGGTCTTCCATACAACAAACGTGATTTTTTGCCACTTATCTTGTACGGAACCCTATGTGCGCGAGTCCGGCTCGTTTTTGTCCAGTTTTAGTTATATTGGTTCTTAATGTAACCAAAACCGGGCAACAGCGTTTTAAATATTTAAAAAAATAATAAATAATTGCTATTTCTTAATATTTCTATTCCTATCTTTGATTTCTATCCATCCGATGCAGTGATAAGTGGGTATAGCATTGTCTCCGTTAAGGCAGTATGTCTCCTTGTAGGGACCATTTAATAGGAAATTCATAGCCTAATTACCTACATTAAAAAAACCGGCCGAGTGCGATTTTGATTCGCCCATGAAGGGTTCCGTAGCAGCAAGTAACATAATATAAAAGTTCTGGTAGTTCGTTGTAACTTTCATTGATGTTCTAACACGTTTGCAGTCGTAAAGATTTTTCTAGGCGAAAATTGCGGTTTATGACGTATTAAAAAAAACTACCAACCCGATCTGGTTCAAACCAATTTTCGTTGGTAGATTTTATAGCAATATACATCTTATATTTTTTTTTGATTTATCGTTCTCTTAGTTTAGAAGTTAGAGGGGGGGAGGGGGGGTGGGGGACGCTCATTTTTTGACTTTGGAAGTGTCTCTTGCGCAAACTAATCACTTAAGAAAAAATGAAACTAGGAACCTCAATAGCATTTTTGAAGACATATCTATAAACACCCCCTACGTACGGGCTTGATGAAAAAAAAATTTTTGAGTTTCAGTGCTGAGTCCCCCCCAAAATTAACGGCCTTTTTTCTAGTTTTATATAAAAATCTTGATGCGGTTTACAGAATACATTTACTTACCAAGTTTCAACAGCATAGGCCTTACGGTTTCGGAGAAAAGTGGCTGTGACACACGGACGGACAGACAGACAGACATGACGAATCTATAAGGGTTCCGTTTTTGCCATTTGGCTACGGAACCCTAAAAATGGAAGCGAGAGCCCTTGCCTCGTTATTTATTTAGGCTATTAGTCAGCACCCCGAGCGATCGAGACTTACTGGTCCCCGCCCGCTCTGCCAGGAAGTCATGGACACTTGGAAGGTGCGATTTCAGCAACCAAGGTGGGTAAACAATACAATCAGGGCATACAAAACGGGTGCTTCGATTCGGTTCGCAGCACGACGAAAAACGCAGTTAGGACACCGGGCTTAACTCATTGGTAGAGTGCTCAGCGTGGGGGCATCAGCGCCATATCCTCGTGGCAAGTCTAGAGACGGCAGTGGTAGCTAAAGTCTGTCGGGAATCCTGGAACTCCCTTCTGAGGAATTACCCGGGACACCCTCCGCAGACAGTAGCAGGGCACCGTGTGGTTTTAGTCGGTAGAAGTTCGCAATAGCATCCATGAGTATTCCACACGTAAAAGAAAGACACCCATCTTTAGGTGGATATATTTCTAAAATGAACACTTGAGAAGATTTATACCGTTGATTGACGGTGGTAAACCGGCCAAGTGCGAGTTGGACTCACGCATGGAGGGGTAAAAGCGGGACCCTATGAATGAGCGAGACATCAGACTTAGCCATCAGTCTGTTTATTAGTCATGAGGTTGTATCGCTGGAACCGTGATAGATAGAGAGCTAAAATTTTCACAGATGATATATTCCTGTTGCTGCTATAACAAAAAATACCTACAAAATCAGAAAAAAAACGTAACTTTTGTGCCCAATTTTTGTAACGGAACTATCTGTGCGTGAATCCGACTCGCACTTAGCCAGTTTTTTTTAATATGAGCACGTGAGTTTCGGTTTCGTTTTCGGCCGAAACTGACCCTGGGGCCAAAAGAAAAACCAGTTTCGGTCGGACACTACAGTTTCTTATTTCACCACAGATCCCCAAAAGATAAAAACATGGCGGGTGAATGCAGCGACTATGAGACATTATAGAACCAAGTTTGTCTATAGTGGTATAGTAGAACACTTCGAAATGCTAACCTAAAGATGGCTACCGAAAATGACTAATGGGGAACATTTTGTTATTTTAAAATAATTATTACGAATGTATAATTACTTATTTTAAGAGGGGCTTTAAAATTTTCACCAGAACCTTGGTATGTTGCACGAGAAATACGAGTTCCCAGTACGTTTTTGATTAACAACATGAAATACGAACACTCTGAAAAATTATCATATAACTTGCCTTATTAATGTCCAAAATATTATTAGTAAGTATTTTAATAAAGTTTTGAGTATTATGTATACGGAGCGTGTAAAACTCCCAATATTGATAACTGAATGATTGACTGAACGAAATGAGAACTTGTAGAACCGTTGTAAAGTGCATAACAATCTAGTTTAGTTTTCTAAGAGACTATTAATAGATTTCGTAGGATTGTATGGTTTTACAAAATGCCGCTACACGGCTGTTACAGTCGTTAGTTGAATTCCATGTGGGTACTATTAGACAGTTAAAGAACTGAATACACTAATAAAGTGGGCCCTTTTCCGGGCTTGTAAGCGCCTATGAGTTCGTTATAAGTCTATTGAAAATTGGTCTTAGGATAATTATAAAACCGCTTTTTGCTCGTTGGGAATGTTACACAAAAAAAAATTTGGCTTCTAAACTAGTCAGGTACAACCGTTCAGTTAGTAATTACAATAATTATTACATTACCCTATAATTTCCACACCTTTGTTCATAAAAACGTTTTTATTCACAGATCGAATTGGGCAATCAAATCTATCTATCGCTCTTGTTGGCTGAGGACCAAAGTATAAGCTTTGGAGCGAAGGCCGCATTGATGCGAGTTCTTAGACCCAGAGTGAAGAGGCGCCGCGTGTATATACCATCGCCACCTAACACACCTGGAACAGGTAATAAGAACGATTGAAATTAGTTCATTGACTACAATTTTTTTACACATGTACTTACTCTACTCCTTAGAACATACTTTATCAAAGATTTACAAAAGGACTTCGATTTTTGATAATGATATCTGGATGTGAAGTGTAGGTGAAACGAGCATAAAATTGTGGACATGCTTTTGATTTTGTTACATTGTAGCACAGGGTGGAAACTCCATACAAAAATGTTCGTTTTCACCCACACTAATATACACGTAATGTGAATGCTTGAATCAAGCTTGAATGTGTGTGTGAGTATACTAGGGACACTAGCTATGGAAATAAAATAATAGAGAACAGAACGCAATCTCATGTATGTAGGTACTATTTTTTAAAATCTACCCTCGGCTAAGCTCAAATTAAACCAAAGCATTACCACAAAGTACGTAGGTAGTAATACGTAATGCAACGCAGTGACACTCTCTCAAGTACTAACACGGCAATAGACACATCAACTTTGGTGGGGGGATGGGGAAGCTTACTCAGGGGGAGGCATGTAATACTATTATATTATCTTTGATTGTAGTTAAGAACGTGATAGAGTATTTAGTCCTCAATATTATACATCTAAAGTACTATTCCAGGTTCCAGTGTATTTCTTTCGAAGGCATATAAATTGTTGGTATTTTCACAGGTGCAGGTTCGTCAGTGACCACGGCGCAACCAACCAGTTCCATTACCGAAGCAGTGGTTTCTGAATCCGACTTGAGCGGCAATCGTGGCGATCAGGACAATCAGTTCTTGGAGATTATTGATGATTCTCTGGAGCCTATGGTGTTACTTGCACCTGATGGAGGTACTTTTAACGCTGTTTAGTTGTCAACCTTCAATCATTTATATCTCCAAATCTTCTTTCAAAACAGTTTTTTGGTGCTGATAAATGTATGTTTGACAACAAACGTTGCTTGCTAGGTCAACCACTAGGTCCTCAAGTACTTCGGGGCCTAATCAAAGCAAGTACCTGCTGATTAAGGACGAGTGCTGAAGGAGGGCGTCTTTTTATTTAAATTATGTACTTAAAATCATTTAGTTCACCATGAGCTTTCTGCAACAATATTTATAACCCGTTAACGTGCTTTTGAGTTGAATAGCACACAGAGTATGGCTTGCTAAAAACCTAGTAATCTTTTACCTCACAGGCAACCTTTTCAACTTGAACTTCGAAATATCCATACACTCGATGAAGTGCACAATATACTAATCAGATTACATTGCTACAGGTTTGGAAGCGTTACTGGACATCCCTCCAGACGCCGACGACGAAACAATGGTAGAACTAGCGATAGCACTATCACTACAAGAGCAGCCGAGACGAACTGCGCCTGCGCCGTCGGCACCGCCGCCACCCGCCCCTGGATTCAGCGATGCTACCGCTTCGCCGCCTGCGTGAGTCACTGTCACTACTACATATGCATAGTGCGAATTATTTCTAGCGTCCTTAACCCTGCACTGGCACAAATATTGCCTAACCAGCTACACACTCCCATACTCGTGATGTTTACTGCTTTGTTCCCTACTCGTGATGTTTACTGCGTCGTTCCCTCGCTCGTATCGCCGCTACGTCGATTCGCGCAAAAAATAACCGAGAAAAATAGATCGCCTCGCAGTACTCGCGGCATCACGAGCAGCATGACGCTTAATGCAGCCATGCTTCGTGTAGCCGAGTGTGTGGCCGGTCCATAAGGTGCATTACGCTAGACGAGCCAAACTCAAATTCGTGGAGACCTACAAGTTTCGAACGATCGCGCTGCGAGCGTTTGGTTCATGCTCGACTGTGCCTTACAGATTTTTAACAAACAGAAAGGGATTTGGGGCGTTACAGGATTAATCAATGTGAACATTTTTTGCAAGACTTGCCTAACTATACTAAACCAATTTCCCGCTGGTTAAGAAACAGACTTGAAAGCTGACTTGAAGTTTTTAATAGAATTGATCAAGTAAAAACTCAAACCTTACTTATATTTTACCACAGTTCAGACGACGAAGGTAGCACCGCTGCTACAGACGGCAGTACGCTCCGCACTTCGCCCGCGGACCCGCCGGGATCTGCCGGCTCTGATAGTGGTGGCTCCGGCGCTGATAGTATTGGAGGAGTATCTGGACGCAGCAGTGCTTATGGTAAGATTTCATTTTATCGAGAGAGTCACTAAATTTATCGACCAGGATAGTTAAGGCCTTGAGAGAGCACTAGTTCGCTGGTCATATCAAGCTGTAAAAAGGAACTATGCGTTTAGTCAGTTTGAGTCTGACATGTCCTTTTTTACCGTTTTTCTCTCAATGGCGCAGCGTGACCAACATTAGTGACTAATGAATATGACTGCTTACAAGCTCAGCGCCAACTTCGATTTAAAGAACTTGCCTCCATTGACAAGATGTCTATGCATTTATGGATTTTGCCAATAATTTATTAACTTTACACATTTTAGCAGTTTTTTTTTAAGAAATATATGCTGGCATTTTTTTCATAAGTTTTTTTAATATGCGTGTTATTTTGTAGGAGAAATGGTGTCTGCTCCCACGAGTGCGATACCTCCTACCACAATCACCGCCGCTCCTGTTACTGTCGCAGGTTGGTTTAGACACATTTTTGTTTATATTTTTTATGAGAAACCCTAAATTTATTGTGTATGTTGATAGTAAAATTAACTCGTATGCCGCTACTGAAAAGGGTATGGGGGTCATATGTGGTCATGGTATTCTTTTTTTTTAAATTAGCCATTGATTATCTGAGATTGATGTACCTATTTCTTATAATTAGCTCGCGAAAATGATGATACCCGCTTGATGGAAAGCCATCTACCTATCTCTCAAGTGTAGTAGTGTGATTGAATCTTATTCAGTTTTTCATGTCTTGAAAACTGTATTATAATGGTTTCTCTAATTTCCAATGACAGCAGGCCCATCATCATCGTCCTCGCAGCCAGTGGCGTCAACCTCGCGAACCATGGAGGCCGAGAGTGAAACTCGCAAACTGCATGCGTTGAGGCTATCGCTTCTCTCTGCTGCTCTAGACGCGTTGCCCACACTGAGGAACTTGCCGGGAGTTAGGGCTATACCTTTCATGCAGGTTTGTGTATACCATTTTTTTTCTACTTGTGAAGCGCTCGTAGCCTGACTCAGTGGTCTGAAAACTATAACTGCAGTATGCTTCATTTGCGAATGTTGCCGTGTTTTTGAAGGCACGTTAAACAATGTCAGTAACATGGTAGACCTTTAAGTCAAGGTCTTATGGGTTGCTTGAAAACTTTCAACAGTAAGTCGTCAACCTGCATCTGTCCATTTCAACGTGACATTGGGCTCACCAGCTGTTACATGGACCGAATACCACTGTGCCTCAATACTGCCTCTGCCTATCTCTTCTGTGATAAATGTACTAATGTATTATATTAGTGTGATGCAGAGATTCTTTACGCGTGGTCTAAACACTAACCTAATAGTCTTCTTTATTCTTGTCCATAATTCAGGTGGTCCTCATGCTAGCTGGCGATCTAGACTCAAGCGTAGAAGGAGACCGTGCAGTATTAGACCGGCTTCTCGAACTGTTGGTCTCTGAACTAGACATCCGACCTGAAGAAACCTCGGACGAAAACCGAACGGAGAGGAGAGAGCTCCAAGTGGCCATCATGCGATTGGAGCTATTGGTTTCTGAGATGGAAACGGATGGACAGAATAACGCTCCGATACATGAGCGTACCAACAGGCGAGAACTGCAGCTGGTTATAATGAGATTACTCAGTAAGTATACATTTTTCAGTTAGTTATTAATAATAATAGACACTTGCCAGCGTTGGTAAGAAACTAATACAATAAATAAACCATCATTTAATGTATTTGAAAGATTAACCGTTTTAATTTACGAAACCTTTGCAACTGAATATCAACGTACTAAAAGGAAAAAAAAACGTCCCATTTGTATATGATTTATAGAAAAGAAAAAAACCGGCCAAGTGCTAGTCGGACTCGCGCACGGAGGGCTCCGAACCAAAAATAACAAATAAAAATCACGTATGTTGTATGGGAGCCCCCCTTAATTATTATTATTATTCTGATTCTAATATTTGTTATTATAACGGTAACAGAAATACGTCATCTGTGAAAATTTCTGCTCTTTAGCCGTAAAGTTTCCTGAGATTCAGCCTCGTCACGGACATACAGACAGACAGACGAACGGTGATCTCATGAATCTCTCGTTCTTTCTTTGTTCGTTATCTCCGTTTGGTACTGAACCCCAAAAATATTGTGCAGTGTTAACAGTACTTAATCTAAAATCTCCCACCACAGGTGTCCTGATGGCTCGCTGGAAAGCTCAGGCCTCAACAAGCGGCGCATCAGCCAGTCGTACCGAATCGTCAACGGGCGGCGCGTGCGCAGCGCACGTGTCTCGTCTCACGGCGCAGGCGCTAGTAAAAGCCGGTGCGCCTGCACACTGTTACCGCGTTCTGTCGTCATTGCTGCCGTATTGGAAGGAGAAGGCCAGCAGTATGTATATATTGTACTATTTTGTGAGTATTTCACTGACTCTAGAAGTGTGTGGACTTTAGTAACCATGTGTGGTTGGAGTTTACAAATAAATGGTTTACAAAGTCCTCAAAAAGTTGTAAGTTGTACCGAAACTTCAAGGGGCGCACGTGTCTCGACTCACGGCGCAGGCGTTAGTAAGGGCCGGCGCGCCTGCACACTGTTACCGCGTTTTGTCGTCATTGCTGCCGTATTGGAAGGAGAAGGCTAGCAGTATGTTTCTGTTGTACTTTTTGTGTGTACTACTTCACTGACTGTAGAGGTGTGTGACCTTTAGGAACCCTGTTTTTTGGAGTTCCCAAATAAATGATTTCTAAAGTCTTCAACAAGCGGTACCTCAGCGAGCTGTACCGAAACTACAACTCGTCTGACGACGCAGGCGCTGGTAAGAGCCACACCTGGGCATTGCTACCGCGTTCTGTCCTCACTGCTGCCGTATTGGAAGGAGAAGGCTAGCAATATGTTTGTATTGTACTATTTTATGTGTACTACTACACTGACCGTAGAGGTGTATTGACTTTATGAACCATGGTTTGGTGTATCCAAAAAAGAATTCCAGAAACTGTTTCTGAAGTCCTTGACGAGCGACACATTGGCGAGTCTTACCGAAGCGAGGGACAACTTCAAAATGTGATGTGGGTTATATATAAGTATGCCTCTGCCTACCCCTTTGTTAATAATGGCATGACTTTAAAGGTCAAAGCCCACTTTAACGACTCCGCTTCCACCCGGCAAAAATAATATAATTCAAATATAGGCCTTAAACATTGCTCTTTAGATATATTTTACATTGCCATCATCAATTAGGAGACAGCTCGCTTTCAGCGAGCTTACCGCCGTCAGACTGCTCGGGAGTGGACGCCTCGCTGGGTGTGCGTTGTAGACGAGCGGTCGGCGCGGTGCCCGCGCGCTTACTGCTAGGAGTCGCCGCACCGGCACCGATCGCGAACTGTGTCTATTGCGAGAGGCGAGAGCGGTCGGCGGGTGGACAGCTGGCCGTCTGCTAGCTGTCGCCGCGTGGACTGCTGGGTGCGTGCTAGCTGTCGCCGCGTAGACTGCTAGCAGTAGCCTTCTTTTAGGGCAGTGTTGGGTGGGAGCGGTGTTGGAGCGGGTGGTTAAAGTGTGCTATGTCCTTAAGAATGTATTATGCTCTATCAATGCTCAAAAATGAAATTGGGTTTCCAATGACCACCACAATTCCAGTGAAAAAAAGAAACAACGAAATGCATACCATTTAAAATCATTGTCTTTTTCTTTTAGATGCTGGAAGTACGACAACCGCCCAACAGTTGCTGAAACCGCAGCCACCCCAGCCGTTGCCTGATATGCTACCATTCTTTGTCAAAGAATACGTGAAGAGTGAGTATTTTACTTTGGATAAAATTACTTTAAAGTTAAAAATAATTGACCATGTGCGACTCTAGGTTGCGAGAAAAAAGTGGGAGAAAGGTTACGATGGTTGTAATAGATTTACGTTTCTACTACACGAGTACAGATCCTAAAAAGCAAATCACAAGTTTTCTTCAATGATTCTTCAATCAATGAAATCAGTCTATGGCCCCCATAGCAAAGCGTAGGCCTCTTCCAAATTACGCCACAATACGAGACTCTGCTCCTTCCGCATAAAGTCACCTGCGATGTTTACGAAATTTCTTAGATACTCTAAATTTAAATAACAGCAATTAGTCCATTGAAATGTTACAATTTAAGGACCGAATATTGCATTTATTAGAGGACGCGATTCTACTTTTGGGACATGTGTGGGGGTTCTATAGAAGCTTAACCTCAAGTTTGTGGGGTCGCCACCCTTGTCCCCCGGCCGCAATCTTAATAAGGGGTGAAAACACTTTTTTCCCAATATTGAAAAGCTGAAGGCTTTCAGGAAAGGAGAAGAGATAAATGAGAAGATGAGAATTAGAATTCACAATGATATTTTATTATAGATTAAAAATTCGGGGTCGTGGTTCGTAATCGGGCAGCAAAAGGCCTTGCGATTTCCGATAGTCCTTCAGGGTTCGACTTATCTTGTGGCTCCTGGATGGTGATGCAGTCCGCGAGGTAGCCGTGCCGTCCACAAATTCGGCTGGCACGGTGTTATCAACCCGCAGGGTGGACGGTTGTTTGTAGAACCCGAAGGGTGCGTCTTCACCTTCGTGGAACCCGAAGAGTGAATTTTTCCCAATCCGTAGGGTAGAGGGTCTCGTAGAACCCGAAGGGTGGATGGTTCTCGTAGAACCCGAAGGGTGGACCCTGGAATGTTCCAGATGAGGGGTTAGCTGGAACCCTTTTTCCCGCCTCTTTCCTAAGACAGCCGGTCGGCTGTCCCTGCAGGGGTCCCTGCTAACCATTGCAGGAATCGGGAGTCTTACATTGTCTGCTTACAGTACTAATTTTACAGATATGTTTTTTCACACCCCTGTTAACTACCCCCCTATAACAGGGTTGACCAACAGCCGTCAATTTTCACTGTTTAAAATTTAGATTACATTATAAATGATTTAACTCACCCAGTGATGGGGTACTTGACGTTTGCAGCTAAACAACTGTTCACTTAGGGAGAATTTCGCTCCCTATAAAAATTATAATAAGTTTTAAATTACTTCGATTAATTTCCGACGCACAGACACCTTCGCGACGAGTATAATTTAAATTTGTGAAAATGGTTTCTTAAACTTCGCGCGCAGTCCTATTTATAGCTTTGGACAGCGCCTCTGGCGGCAAGTAGCGTCCCTACGTCTTACGTAACTCTGGTTACGTCAGTGCTGTGTTGATGTGACTAGTTGTCGGCAGATGGCGCTTTCATTTATTATCACTAAAATTTCATTTTTAATTGACTAATTTTATTTATTTATGCACACGTTGTTGCACAACGTTACATACTCCCCCGCTCCGGTGAGCGTTTGACGTACCCTAACACGTCAAATGCTACGTTCGTCATCGAACGCCCCTAACATAAGACCTACTACTCATCTATGTGTGTGTGTATGTTAGTGTGCTGTGTGAATGAGGTGATGCTGGGTATAGCGAAGAGTTGGCCTTAACCTTAATGAAACCAACTCGCAGGTTGTATGTAGGTGATTCTGAAGAATCTTATGGGACAGAAAGAGAAAAGACGTATTTGAGGCTTTGGGTTGAAGGTTCAGGTAATACGCACCGCCTGAAAGTGGGGTGTGTATAATAAGGCTTTTTGCTGAAGGCTGGGATTTATACAACCGTCCCAGAGAAGAACATCCTACTAGGGCTAGTGTAACACTTCCGAATCATAGGATGGACTATCCCCCAGGGCAAGCCTCTAGCTTCCGAGTGGTAGGAGTAGCCATATAAATAAAATAACATAACGGTGACCTACACCTAAGACTGTTAGGGCCAGACAAATGCTGCCAAATAACAGTATACCATAAATCTGTTCGGGTAAGACTCATGCTTCCTCGTAACAGTAACCAACCTACCACCTAAATCTGTTAGGGCAAGACCATGCTGCCAACTAACAGTAAACGACGAACTCTGTTAGGGATAGACCTATGCTTCCAACTAACAGTAACTCCAAACTAAACCAAGAAACAGAAAAGTGATAGAAAATAAATTACTTGCAGAATCCTTCGTGATGCTAGTTAACCCCTATGTCCCCATGACGAACACGGCATGTGTTTGTCACGTTGTTATATGTAGTTATTTGAAAGTCGTGTGTAGTGTGTAGTGTCCCTAACTAATCACTAGGCTATTTAGCCATTTAACAAAATAAAATAAAAAATTAAGTGCTTATTCGCAACCTTAGTAGTAGAATGTTGACTATGACTATTATGTCAACCCTAATAAATAACGAAGACAAATGATCTTTGGCCATTATGCCAATTATATAAAAAAATGGGACCCTTGTGTGCCACCATAGTAGTAAAAAATGTATGTGCGTGTGTGACTATTATGTCAACCCTAATAAATGACGACAGTAAATACTATTTGGCCACCACGCCAATCATATGAAAACAATGGGACCCTTGTGTGCCACCATAGTAGTATAAAATGAATGTGAGTACCTAATCGTATATTGTGTGTATGTGTGTGTGTAATAAGTCAAGCGTGTATAATAAATGATCTTTGGCTATAATGCCAATTGCTAACAAATGATGGAGCCCTTGTGTGCTACCATAGTAGTATAAAACGTGTGTGTGTACTTCATTGTATAGTATGTATGTATGTACGTAAGAAATCACCCTTGTGTCACTTTTGTTTTGTTTGCGAATAAAATGTTGACGTAATAATGTTGATGTAAACGTGTTATCTATGTTCTATCTAAGGCTAGTGTTACACTACATGTCATGCTATATTAACCCGTCAGCTTTAGTCGGGAAACAAAACTTAGGACATTTGAGTCACTTTCTCTGATCTACGAATGTGACTCGCCTGTAGCTAGTCTGCCCCCTCCTTCCGCCTTTGGGAGTCATACAATATGCAATGCAAGTGTCACTATGTAAATAAACAACAAAAACTGCTTGTTAAGTGTTGGGAATTGTGTGTGAAGATAATTATGATGAATGTGTGATGACTATGTACTACCTAATTATTATGTAAGTGTAATTGTGAAACTTCTGAAAATATGTATGCGTGTAACATGACACGAAATGTGGTACCTAATGTGCCACCTCAGTATTAAAATTATATGACGGTGTGCTAACACCCTTATATTTTCCAAAAGTTTAATTATCAAAACACTATTGAGTAACTGTACTGATATGCTATGTAAGCTATTCGCATACGCATCTTAACGCAGTGTGTTACGGCCTTTACCGTTATCTGCATTCGTCTTTGTAATATTGAGGAATGTGTCTATTTCTCGACCCACCCTCGGAATAACGAAAAATAAATTCTACTTTTTAGGGTTCGTTGAACCGAATTATAAATTGAACCTTTATGAAACTTAGTATTTGCCTTAGGAAATACTTGAGTTTGGAAATATTACCTTTTATGGTTCCTTCATTCAAATAATAAATTGGACACTTCTAGATATTATTTGTCTGTCTGTCTGTCTGTGTTTGAATATAATCTAATCAGAAGCAGTAAGTAGTGAAAGTGAAGTGTATGATGATGGGTTGATGAAACTAGCTAAATGTTTGACAGTTTTAATCGATTAATGCAATTTTTGACGTTAATATTGTTTTTATTTAAATGTAACAATTCCCACGAACGTGCTAAGAGTTAATTGTATATTAACTCATTCCAACTAATTTTTTTTTAAATAGTTCCTTACTACTACGGAACCCTTAAATATTTCGAACTGTGTCAAAGACGATTCGCACTTGGACGGTTCTGGAAATAAACTATATATTAGTAACTAACTTTTTTATGTAAATTGTTCCTTGCCACTACGGAACCCTTGAATATTTCTAATTGTTTAAAAAACCGATTCGTACTTGGACGATTCTGGAACTATTTTGTATCAAACTGTTGGTGTCAGGAGTATATTTTATTCACTTCCACCCACAGTTTATATGAAAAAAAAAAATTTCCGCTACTATCGAGCTAGTAAATAACCATACTCGTAAACGTTATGAAAGCAAAATCTGCCGTTGTTTATTCAGAACACGAATCAAAGTTACTAGTTTAAAATTGTTTTTGGCAAGAATGTTTTTACTGCGTGATCTACGTTTGGAATGTTTTTTCTTACAGTTTTATTTCAGTGTATCAGAATTCAACGTAATTTGAAAAGTGAGAACAATTATAAATCTTTTATTATTTACGTGAAGTGCAACTTCGTAAAATATTTGTTCTACCGTTTTACTAAAGTGAAAATTCAATAGGGATTGTTACCCAGAAGTGTGATTATCGGCTGTTGGTCTCGCTGTAAATTCACATATAGGAAATACAACAAAATAATACACAAATTGAGGCGGTTTGACGCCGTAAAAATAAAAATTGTGGTGGTGATATACTTTGACTACTTTTTACGATGAATATATGCTATACAACTTACTTACGAAAATTAATGTAAGCGTTTCAAATCAGACGTTTTACTTCAGAACTTTAACAAATGTAATATTTAGAATTGAAAAAACTTTTACTTTAAATTTACTTAAAAATTTTCCACCATAAAATAAATATCTGAGGGTGTGAAAAATAAAAATGGGGACCGTTAAAATTTGGAAAATTACAATTTATGTTGAGAAAAAATTCAAATTTGGCCTTGTTCTTGTTTATGCCGAAATCTGTCTAAAATTAATAAAAACACACAAAATAAGCCGGAAAGAACAAGTTGGCAGCAGAGGTCAGGAGAGCCAAATTCCTGGGTAGTTGTGATAATTTGGAGGGAAACTACACCGCTAACGGGCACTCTTAAGACTATTTTACACAAATTAAAATATCTTATAATTATGACCTCCCGACTTCCGTCGGAAATCGCTTTCTCGCTACCAGAAACCACGATATGGGCGCCACTGAAAAGCTGAAGGCTTTCAGGAAAGGAGAAGAGATAAATGAGAAGATGAGAATTAGAATTCACAATGATATTTTATTATAGATTAAAAATTCGGGGTCGTGGTTCGTAATCGGGCAGCAAAAGGCCTTGCGATTTCCGATAGTCCTTCAGGGTTCGACTTATCTTGTGGCTCCTGGATGGTGATGCAGTCCGCGAGGTAGCCGTGCCGTCCACAAATTCGGCTGGCACGGTGTTATCAACCCGCAGGGTGGATGGTTGTTTGTAGAACCCGAAGGGTGCGTCTTCACCTTCGTGGAACCCGAAGAGTGAATTTTTCCCAATCCGTAGGGTAGACGGTTCTCGTAGAACCCGAAGGGTGGATGGTTCTCGTAGAACCCGAAGGGTGGACCCTGGAATGTTCCAGATGAGGGGTTAGCTGGAACCCTTTTTCCCGCCTCTTTCCTAAGACAGCCGGTCGGCTGTCCCTGCAGGGGTCCCTGCTAACCATTGCAGGAATCGGGAGTCTTACATTGTCTGCTTACAGTACTAATTTTACAGATATGTTTTTTCACACCCCTGTTAACTACCCCCTATAACAGGGTTGACCAACAGCCGTCAATTTTCACTGTTTAAAATTTAGATTACATTATAAATGATTTAACTCACCCAATGATGGGGTACTTGACGTTTGCAGCTAAACAACTGTTCACTTAGGGAGAATTTCGCTCCCTATAAAAATTATAATAAGTTTTAAATTACTTCGATTAATTTCCGACGCACAGACACCTTCGCGACGAGTATAATTTAAATTTGTGAAAATGGTTTCTTAAACTTCGCGCGCAGTCCTATTTATAGCTTTGGACAGCGCCTCTGGCGGCAAGTAGCGTCCCTACGTCTTACGTCACTCTGGTTACGTCAGTGCTGTGTTGATGTGACTAGTTGTCGGCAGATGGCGCTTTCATTTATTATCACTAAAATTTCATTTTTAATTGACTAATTTTATTTATTTATGCACACGTTGTTGCACAACGTTACAATATCTCGGAAACTCTAAGTCTTACAAAAAATTTGTGTAATCATAATTTGTAGCAAATTGTTTTGCCTACAAATATGTCCAACAATTTTTTTCCTGAAATTAAAAATTAAAGAAGTTATAAACAAAAAATTGAAAATAAAATTATAAAAATTTTCTTTTTTGCTCTGTGGCGTTTATTTACATATGTTTTACAAAAAAATTACCCCAGACCAATCTTGTAGATGATCTTTTGAGGACGTTTTTTTTTATAAAATGAATTTTATAGAAATTTTTTATAAAACTTTTCAAAATTTTTTGTAAATTTTTTTGTTAAGTTATATGCACATTTGTAGGCAAAACAATATGCTACAAATTATGCCTCTACAATTTTTTTGTATGACTATGAGTCATACAAAAAAAATGTAGAGGCATATTGCAATTGTTTCTGAAATATTGCGAAAAAAGTGTTTTTTTCCCCCTCTTTTCAAGATGGCGGCCGGGGGACAAGGGTGGCGACCCCACAAACTTTAGGTTAAGCTTCTATTGACCCCCCACACATGTCCCAAAAATAAAATTGCGTCCTCTAATAAATGCAAAGCTCATATAACATTTCAATGGACTAAATACATATTTTAACATTCTCTTTTTTTATTGACAGGTCACGCTCTAGATGTGTTCGATAACTACCCACAATTGCTGATGGAGATGGCTCTACGGCTGCCATGTCAGATACACAAACACTGCGACCCGTCGAACTTCGATGCGCGCTGGCGCACTTTACTCTGCGAGTACATGATGAACCAACAGACACCGCTTAGGTATATATTGGTGTTACGTTTACGTATTCTTCTTGTTTGTTTTTCCACCTGACTATAAAGTAATAAACATTTTTACACCACAGTGTGGTATGTACATCCTATCCGTGGTGACCTTAGACCATATATCACGGGACTAGCCTTTGCGAACCACCGCATACAAAAGTATTCTGCCAGTTTTCATACAAGTGAAGGGGGAAACACAAAGACATATAAAATTTCATTGCATTTAAAAATGTATTAATCGACAAACGCGTAATGGCTGTTGTGTGTTAATTTTTATTGTACAGTCAACTACAATGAAATGTACTATTTAATCATATAAAATGATGTACTGATGTACAGTGCTTTTTATAAAGCCAAAAGACCAAATGGTCATGTGCAATGGCAGAAAACAATGCTTAAGTAAGGCGCATCCTGTGGTTAGATGATCTAAGGTGGTGACATATGAACTTATATTACCATAATTTATGCCTTCGATTCGAATCTACGCTTTTCCCATTCCGGGCGAATCACTCAAACCGTTAAGCGAAGAGCCATTTTCCAATCCAATTTTTCTCGGCGTGAATTTTGTTACATAGTTAGCATATCAATTGTTTTTATAATTTATGCCTTTCTTGTTGTGTACAGGAAATCCGTCCGCAAACTACTTCTGCTTCTATGCGGCACGCGCGAACGTTACCGCCAGTTGCGTGACGTTCACGCGCTCGACACGCATTTGAATGCGGCACGGGAGTTGATGACTACCGACCCTGCTTACGACAAGCTTGTACAGCTTATGGACCATCTCAAGGTATATATATAGCTTTTGTAATGTTATTGTGATTGTGAGGTTTTATGTACGTTAGTCAAAGAAAATAAGAATACAGAAACATCATCAACTCTTTTACACAATATTCTTTTGAAGGTAATGATTTAACTGGTGCTTTGTCCACTGTACAACTTGTTGATGGTTCTGCGCTAGACTAAACTTCGAAGCAGTTGCAGGATCTATATACATTTCTTTATATGAGATTACGGCCATTGTACCACATGATTATGAGTACCAAATCTGCGTTAATATACCCTAATGTCATTATGTATGTACAGGCGTGTGCCGAGATAGTAAGCGCTCGCACCGGCAACTGGCAACACACGTGCG
Source organism: Miltochrista miniata (assembly GCA_933228765.1). Classification (NCBI taxonomy): domain Eukaryota; kingdom Metazoa; phylum Arthropoda; class Insecta; order Lepidoptera; family Erebidae; genus Miltochrista; species Miltochrista miniata. The sequence goes on from OW121749.1 coordinate 33,810,305, forward strand.
TGACGGAGCGGCGTGAGGCGTTGGCGTGGCTGGTGAGCGTGGCGCGACGAGTACATCCGCACGTAGCGCCTACTGTACTGCAGTTGTTGCAGGCTGCGCTCTGTGCGCCTGCGTCTGGCCCCGCGCCTGCTCAACCCAGACAAGACGCCAAGGTACGTGCATGTACATATGATCACACCTTTTATCCCCGAACGGGTAGGCAGAGGCATATTATATGCCGGTGGTGAGCCGTATTGCCGTTTTGATATGGACAGGCGCTGGTTCTGTCTGCCCGCTGTTGAAAATTTTCAAGCTGCCCGTAAAGGCCTTTAACTTGTATGTTGTAAGTATTATGTAACAAAATTGTATTTTTATATTTAGCTCGCCAAAATGATGCCGATGATTTTGACTATTATAAACGCAAGCTGGCGCCCTATTTACGTGCTTCTTCAACGCTCTGAGAGTTGTAAAAGAAGAGAAAGAAACACGTTGAAATGCAAAGGAGCTTTCTTCCACATGTATACACGTGGCGTGGAGGCGACATTGCGTATACGTCGGCACTGTTCTGGCCTTATGTTGCCTTATTGCAAAATATGTCAGATATTCATTCTTTTTTCTCTCAGAATTCCGCTGATTGGCCTGAGCGTGAGCGTAGCGCGGAAAGCGACGCCTTTTTGTCCGATGGCTCTAAGTTCCAGGAACAAAACGTTAGACCGCTTGTAGAACAAATCTTGAAGCAGGTAAGTTATTAATTTTACTTATTTAGCTTAAATGATCAATAGCTTTAATGGGGTATCGATTTAATCGCATTCCAATTTGACATAGCTCTACATTATGAATTCAGTTATGCACCATCCTTGTGCTTTCATTCAAAGTTACGTTCATCATCAGGAGACTTCTTACAAGTATTCATTACTTGTTCTAGGTATCACAAGAGGAATTGAGAATGTTCGTGAAGGCGTTCCTTCTTGAAACCAACTCGACCGCAGTACGCTGGCAAGCGCACGCTCTACTTCTTGCTATTTACAAGTATGTATATTCTTATAACATTAAACACCTTACTTTTAATATTATATCAGTATACTAAAAAGTTCTGTTTTGCAGTAATTCCGCCCAAACGGACCAAGCGTCGCTGGTATCCTTGCTGTGGGCGATCTGGCCGTCTTTGCCGCAGTACGGACGCAAAGCTGCGCAGTTCGTAGATTTGCTCGGATATTTCACGCTCAAAACACCTAATATTGATACTGAGGTACAAAACAATTTATTAATAGCACTTAGTTATGCATAACAACTTTGTTCAAACTATGAATGGCATCCTCTTTCCCCCAGAAATACGTCGGCAGTGCTGTGGAACTTCTACGCAATCAGAACACATTGCTATCCTCTCACGGTAACGCCGCCTTGTACGCAGCTCTCGGCTCGTTCGTAGAACTGGACGGGTATTATCTGGAGTCGGAACCATGCTTGGTGTGCAACAACCCTGAAGTGCCGATGGCTACGATAAAGCTGCCTACTATCAAGGTTGGTATTTGCGGCCATGGCATATACTATTAAAGCAGCACTGAATATTAAATTAATTCTTGCGATTTTTACGTATAAGTACTTCAGTACCTTTTGTTTCAAGTAGAAAAGTAGTTGTGTTATAATTGTGGTATAAATATTTCACCAATGTAACATAGCTGTAGGAAAAAACAAGCCAATGTGATGGCTAATGTTACATAATTAATGTAAAAAAAACAAAAAATATCGAATCAATAATTAATTAAAAACCCATAAATATCGAATCTTTCTTTGATTTTCACAGTTTCCACCCATCATATAGTTGTTTTGCTGACGTTAAATAGCTCGTGTCACTCGGTGAATGCCTACTATGATATTCTCCACCGCGTCCTTCAAAGTCGGCAACAGTCAATTTTTTATGCCGTCTCAAATACATACACCAAAACCCACCTAAGTCCGGTATAACCCGTATTCCATGGTTTAATAAATTAGCAGTGTCGGTGGTGATCAAGCACATACCAAGTCACGTAGAAACTAGTATTAGTACTTTTTATAGATGCTTTTCTTATGTAATTTCGTATTTCATAAGCGACAGGTTGATTGATAATACTGTAATAAATATTGGATACTATATTCCGGAGCATTCTCCATCTATTACTACTTTCAAACGCCACTAAAAAGAGCTAAACACACTAATCGCACGCAGATCGACTCGAAGTTCACGACGACCACGCAGATCGTGAAACTGGTCAACAGTCACATGATCAGTCGCATCAACCTGCGCATCAGTGACATCAAGCGAAGCAAGATGGTGCGGACCATCAACTTCTATTACAACAACCGGACTGTGCAGGCTGTTCAGGAGCTTAAGAATAGACCCGGTAAGTCTTGCATAACTCAAATAGTACTGATTTCATTGTAAATAGATAAGTAACAGTCGCATGATCAGTCGTATCAAGCTGCGCATCAGCGACATCAAGCGGAGCAAGATGGTGCGGACCATCAACTTCTACTACAACAACCGGACTGTACAGGCTGTTCAGGAGCTTAAGAATAGACCCGGTAAGTCTTGCATAACTCAAATAGTACTGATTTCATTGTAAATAGATAAGTAACAGTCGCATGATCACTCGTATCAAACTGTGCATCAGTGGCATCAAGCGTACCAAGATGGTGCAGACCATCAACTTCTATTACAACAACCGGACTGTGCAGGCTTTTCAGGAGCTTAAGAATAGACCCGGTAAGTCTTGCATAACCCAAATAGTACTGATTTCATTGTAAAATATATAACAGTCGCATGATCAGTTGTATCAAACTGTGCATCAGTGGCATCAAGCGTAGCAAGATGGTGCGGATCATCAACTTCTATTACAACAACTGTACAGACTGTTCAGGAGCTTAAGAATAGACCAGGCAAGTCTCGCGTAGCTCAATTTTTTTCTTAAATCATATAGCAGACAAGTATACGGCCTACCTGATTGAAAGTTATCTCTGTGCGCTGTGGAATTTTGTAACACTAGCGGGATTTTTCTATTAGGATATGTCTACATACTTGGCAATGTACTGCGATAGGCTTATTGTGAAAAAAATTAGGAAATAGCTACGTCCAGCAGTATGCTGCGATGCCGATGAGTTGATTCTGATTGATATAATAACTTTTTTTTTCACAGGCATGTGGCACAAGGCGAAACGTGTTCAACTACAGTCGGGCCAATCTGAAGTACGCGTCGACTTCCCGTTGCCAATCGTAGCCTGTAACCTAATGATGGAATACGCTGACTTCTACGAAAACCAACAGGCTACCGGTATGTTATTTTTATTTAAATACTATAAATGTGTCGATTTTTATAAATATTGATACAGATATTGGTGAGCTGTGTAGGTACGTGCCGTTCATCAAAATCGGTATAGGGAATTCTGGAGATGTTGAGAAATTTGAGCAGTATCTAATGTTATTTGAGAAGATTGGTTGCACTGACCTATTATCTTTTGTTATAGGCGAATCCCTGCAGTGTCCTCGTTGTTCACAATCAGTGCCTGCCAATCCTGGCGTTTGCGCCAATTGCGGCGAAAACGTCTTCCAATGTCACAAGTGTCGGTAAGTAACCATTAACTTGGAATGTTTGAAGCGCTACATAGTCCAAATGAAATTGATGTAAACTAGTATTTTTAGAACTAGCGAACTGATATACAAGACATTTATATATTGCTAAATATAACATATTATTTTTCTTCGAGAGCTCCGAAACATTCGCGAATATTACAAATATTTGTTCTGACCCGAATTTCGAGACCGCGCTTCCAAAGTGTTTCTGAAATAAAGAGTTAAAAAAGGTTTCAGTTTTGTGTGACTAAGTATTAAGAGAATGAGATATCAAACAAAAGCTTTCCAGACTTTTAGCATTCCTGGAATACTGCTTATCAGTAAAACTAAAGACAATACATTATTCTACTTTTTAGCGCCATTAACTACGACGAAAAAGATCCCTTCCTGTGCCACGCATGCGGTTTCTGCAAGTACGCCAAGTTCGATTACACGCTAACCGCTCGGCCGTGCTGCGCCGTCGATACGATAGAGAACGACGAAGAACGCAAGAAGATGGTCCAGACTATTGGGGCGCTGCTCGACAAAGCGGATCGCGTGTATCGACAACTGGTTTCAAATAAACCTGTTTTGGAGGTGAGTGTATTTATTATTAGGTATTTCTGGATATGATATTATAGATAAGTATAGATTTCAAAGACGCGTGCGTAACGAAAAAACATGGTCCAGACAATTATAACGTAAATGAAAATATCCTTGTTCATGTAGATCACAAAGGAACACTCATGAACTTGATTCAAGATTGTTCCTTTAAATTTACTGCCAGATTCTGAAGGCGAGCCTAGGCCAAGAATCTGGCAATATCGCTGCCAAAGTGTTACTCGTAACTTGTGACGGTATCGTACCTGCTATTTACCAGTTATCAGTAATCCATTACTAGTCTCCTCATACAGGCAACCGAAAGCCTTTAAAAATCGGACGGCGCAAAGTTCACGTTGTAAAGATCTGCTAAATCACGACTATTTTCTTGACTTTATCATCTAAAACGGTTTGTCTATTGTTCTTATCGCTGTAGAAGTGCATTATGTTATGAAAATAATATGATTTAAATTATTTCCCAACAGTCCCTCCTCCACAAAATAAGTGAACACCGCATAGAAGGGCGTCCAGGCGATGAAAACAGCAACGCCAGCAACACATCGTTCAGTGGAGCTCAGATCAACCGCGTGATACAGACACTCGCGCACAAGTACTGCGTCGATAGTAAGGGACATTTTGAGGACCTCTCCAAGATTATACAGAAGGTGCTGGCTTGTAGGTGAGTGAAATACAACTTGTCACAGTCAATGTTAAAATGACTTCCCCCTCGTAAATCTACGCCGTTATAGATAAGTCCTTTCTCTACTTATACATCTAAAATTCTCAATAAATTTAAAACATATACTAAGGATTTTTTTTTTGTGTACAGGAAGGAGTTAGTGTCTTTCGATAGATCACAAAGCGAACAAACAACGGGTGATACTCTGCCGGTTTATGTTGGACTGTTACAAAACTATGATGGCGAAGTGACTAAAGGTGAGAATAATGACATATTATTGTTATAATTTAACTATCAACACTTACTATGTGCCAAATCATTACAGTGATTTGATCTATGCTTACATAAATCAATCGGTCAGGATTTTACATGTATATTAGCTGACCAGCGCAACTTCACTTTTCTGTATACCGACTACAGCGCCATCTGCCAGGCTGATTTATGAATCTAAACCATCCAGCGCGCCATCGAAACGCATACAAAAAAAAAACTATTCAAATCTGTCCCGCCCTTTAGAAGTTTAGTGACGTATTATACACACAGTAGAGATAAAGATATGCTGTATTAGCCCCTTTTCACACGTACCGGTTGCCGGGTATCCGACAGGCGGCGAAGTGTATGGCCATGTAATGGGTGTCCCAGTAAGAGTGCACTTTTTCATTTTAATAAAAAAAACATATTTTTTGACAGAGTTGTGATTTTTTTATTGAATTGTCAAAAAGACTTGTTCCGATTAAGTATGGAACAAAATATCCGTCAAATGGCCTCCACGGCTCTGATGGCAGGCCATTACTCTATTCATGAAAATTTTCATGATTTTTTCACAAAGATGAGGCTGTTTCGCACCGATGACTCGTTGGATCTCGAATTTGAGCTTAGGCATTGTTTCTGGTTTATTCGCTTGAACCTGCTCCTATTAGAGAAAACCCCAAATAAAAAAATCGTACGGCGTTAAATCTTGGTGGCCAGTTCACATCAGAATTTATTGAGATATTTTTTCCGGCAATCGTTGATGCAATGGATTTTTTCATGCGCGGTGTACCAGGTGGCGCCGCGCCGTCTTGCTGAAACCACTTGCCGTCCGCACACAACGTAAGCACAGGAGTCTTACTGTCCATAGCCGACCCAGTTTCTTCATTTTTTGTTGAGAACTCTTCGAATGGTTCACACATTAGGTGCACTTTCTCGACTGAAAATTGATCGTTGTTTGCGAGCGGTCTCAGCATAACTTTCCAAATTTTTGTAATAAGTTTTCACAATTATTCCGCGTTGTTCTTTCGAAAAGCGCTCCATTTTTATTAATCGGAACTAATAAATGTGTAAGCTGTCAAATCTCAGAGTCGCCACTTGCACAAAAAAAAAATAGCACTAAATTTAAAAAGTGCACTCTTATTGGGACACCCTTTACTATAACTTTCACACGTCCCGGCGTGATTTGCCCGGTAATGCCATACACTGGCCGCCGGGTACCCGGCAACCGGTACGTGTGAAAAGGGGCTTACTGTTGTCTGACCTCGAACTTTTAGGTGTGGTTCAACAAGTCCCGAGAATCTTGGTTAGACAGTCTTACCGTTTAAGAAAACATTTACGGTATTATCGTATGCTACAATAATACCGTAAATGTTTTCTTGCATGAAACACATACATACATTCTTAACAATTTGAACCTGACAAGTTTCGCTTTACGTTACAATCAACAGTATAAATAAAAGCTTATTTTGTTTCCATCCCAGTATGTCCAGAATCGGGCGGCGGTTGCTACGGCTGCGCCTTAGCGTGCGCGGAACATTGCCTCACTTTACTGCGAGCGCTCGCCTCTCAAGCGGACCATAGAACACGCTTGTGTCGCTTTGGACTGGTACAGGAGTTGGTGCAGCATAATCTACATCGGGGTACTCCACAGGTATGTTGTTTGTTAGATTTTTAAGCTGATAGTTTGGTAATAAATTCCTTGGAAAGAATGTTTAATCTAGATGTGAACAGTGTATATTCCGTAGAGAGCTAAAAAGACGAAACGATAGTCGATTTATAGAAACTGAGTCCTTAGATGCAAGTGGAATTTTGGTCGAATGCTATTTTGTTTTGATTTATGCAATGAATTTAAATTAGTCCCAAAATTACACATTGTTTCGTAATCATTAGATTTTTCAGCACTGACATAAAGCTTAGCCTTCTCTCTAGAAACAGATATTACTGTTAAATAATAGATAACAATTCTAAAACTATCTTAGTATCTTCACATTTCATTTGTATCGCCATTATAGACTTTTATATGTTATTACTGCTGGTTGATGGCACTTGGTGAAACCTGCTGCACATATTTAATAACACCACATGTACTGTTCCACAACATTTACTTACTTACACCAGACCTGACCTCTCGGAAGTAAATTTTACCTTTGAGAATGCCGAGAGGCGAAACCGGTCAGGTGTAAAGTAAATAAATGTTGGGGAACTGTAAATAATGCCTGAATATCTATTCTAGTGTCAAGAAGAAGTGCGTGCTTTGATATGTTTGGTGACGCGCGACAACTTGCCGGCGACGGAGCAACTATGCGGTTTGCTGTCGCAGCGAATTACACTCTCCCTTATGGGACATGCTGCCTCACAAGATCATAACAATTCGGTACGTATTGATGATTTCCTCTTTTCTGTAAAGTTCATATCTGTATGGCAGAATCATAATTGTTATTTTAAACATCATAGATCTGTTGTGTTCTAAGATATTTTGTTGCCAACCAAAACAAACAAAATTGAATAACAGAATAGGTAGATCTTTATAAATTGGTTACATGATTAGTAGAAGAAAATCTGATATGCCATAAATCTTTTTGACTAAGACACTAAACCGATGTTATTAATGTAACTTCTCGTACTGTACTTCAATTCGTAATATATCAAGCTTAATTTTGGATAAAATTTATGACTGGTGGCGTACAGACTTATTGCATTTAGTGGCAAATTATTTAAAATCTGTTTAAAAAACCCCTCCTAGCTTCGCTATTGACTGTATACTTTTTACAGGTGCGGCCGTTGGTGTTGCTCCTGGGCTCCTTGGTTAAAGTCCAAGATTCTGTTGAGTGTTGGGAGGCAAGGTTGCGGTGCATCGTAAAGTTATGGGTGTGGTATGTATTTGTCATTATATCATAAAAGCTTATTAGTGTTATATAGAGTTTCACCCTAACATGAGTGTACTACATAAATGTGCAGATTTGGTTGAAACATCTACTATAAAGAATTCCCGTATAATTTCATTTAGATGGTAAATCAAGTGCTCTAACATTCTCGTGTCTTCTTAGGTGCTGTCCACAACTAACCGAGGTTGCGGGTATAGCCCCGGCTGCCAGCAGTTTTCTGAAGGAAGATGCGCTTATTGGCATTCCTGGCATCAACTCCTCGTCTCCAAACTGTAAGTGTTGGTCAGATAATATTATTCGATTAAGCAATTTGCAGGCTGGGACTGGATGCAGAAGGCGCAGGACCGTATATATTGGCGTTAAATAAGAAAGGCCTACGTCTAGCACTGGACTTTCATAGACTGATTTGATGCTGATGTTATTGGTATAAGGGGCTCTACCTGGGTATCTGGATCTATAGTTCTTTAAGACCTCACTTGTAAAAAATTATACATCTACTGACGAACGGTTGAGGCAACGACGTAGCAGCTGCCTTTATAGAGCTGAAAAGTTGCATTAGTTATAATAGCAACCTAAAAGTATTCGCTCCAGATCCAGATAAGGTTTGAAAAAAACGGGGAAGGCTTGTAAGACCACATAGAAAATATTTTTAGAGTGCTGTCGCAACTCTCCTAATTGTCGTGAACAATATGTCGTTATTAATTCGGTCAGACCGTTTGGGAACAACACGTGAAAATATAACGAACAACGCGCGGGATTCAAGAGGACAGGGAATGGGAACTATTCAAAAATTAACTACAATAAAAAAGTTTCACTTCTAAAGCGTGTAAACTCACAATCTTCTTTCTTTAAATGTTTATATTACTGTAATCTAGTATGTTTGTTCTGTGTGGACCGTAGTGACTTAAAGCGGAAGACGCTGGACCGTGTATTGTGGCGTGATTTGGGAGGCCTACTTCCAGCAGTGGACTTCCATAGACTTGTCTGAGCGAGACTAGACCCGACAATAATTAACTATATAATTTACAATGAAAGAAAATAACGTGATAATATCTACGGCAATTAGTTTTGTCGTGTCACACAGCGCACCAGTTCGCGTTGCAACAAGTTGCGTTGCCGTGTCTGCGGTACATGCAGCAACTAATGGCGCCTGTTCCTGCTCCGACGGTCGCTGCCGCGGCTGCTGCTACTTCGGAGGGTGAAGCGCCTAAGGATAACGCTAAGGTGAGTTGAATGAGTGAACTTCAACGGTCGAGATGATCAGACGTTGACAATAATTATGATATTGCAGAAATGCTGACCTGTGTGAATGCTGATTTCAGAAGTTTTGATAAATGCTATCGATGAAACGGACTTGTAGCTTGGTACAATATTTTTGCGTGGTGGTTACATAGTCCAAACGTAATTTTAACATTTTATATTGTATACATGTAGTCACGCCTTTTTCCCCGAAGAGGTAGGCAGAGGCATAGTATACGCCCACATTTCACCTTATAGTATTATGTTCTACTTCATAGATGGTGAACCTTTTGGCGTGTTACGTAATATAATAACTTTTTACATTGAAAAATGTACAAAAGAAAGTAATTGGAATATGTGCAACTACGGTGATTTTATGCTTCTCTGGAAAGTTAGTGTAATATCCGGTTAGGAACTTCCCTGGGGGAAGAAACTCTTCATTGATTGATATGTTTGTCTATCTTGCCAAATTTAAAAACACTTTATTTCGACCATGCACTAAGTAACAAATCACTTTCTATACAGGAGAACACCGTAATCGTATCAACATCAGTGGGCACAGCGGGTGTATCACCGGCTGGTAACGTAGTAGTGGACTTAGCCGCATGGCTTGCGGGCGGAGTACCTCATGAGAAATGGAGAAGACTTGCAGCTCCCCGTCAGTTGCCGCAGACGCCGCCCTCGCACAGAGACGCGCATTTGGCGCATAAGTACTCCGCCAAGTGGAGGGAGAGGGTATGGTATTCGAACATTGTAATTGTAACTTTAGGCAATTTTTGAATTGAAAGTAATGAAGTAACGATCACCAAACATGGAAAATACTTCTAAGAATTCTATGTGTAGCCTAATAATTCTAACAAGATTCATAATTATACCCATTTTACATTTGATTTGGATAAAAAATTGATCTGATGAAATATTCTACGTATACGTCTTGCGGCGACATTATAAGGTGAGAATATTTTATTATTTCTGAGCGTATCCTAATAGCTTAGTGGTCCCCGAATTTGGAATGGACGCAGGTTCGAATCCCGTGCTATCTTGGAAACGATTTAAACGGTACAGTTGCATACTTATTGGTTCTCAATATTATGTCTACATTATATTTCACATTGACAGAGTTACTGATTGCCACACAGTTGTATACTTACTGATAATTTAGTAGAAAATATGTATTACAGCTGTTATATTCATCTCTTTACCTTTCCACAGACAATGTTATCCCACGGCATGCGGCCACTAGCCCTCGAAGACGGCGGATGGCTGCGGCCGGTGATGTTCGACCCGAGCTCTCGCATCGCACGCGACACCGCCTGTCAGATGGTCAAGTCGCTGTGCGACTCTTATGAGAGGACTAAAGCTGTAAGTAATATATAATATCTCACTTTTTTGGTACCAGAGAATAGAGCTACTATACATATACTAAATGTTTTACATACTATCTTTCCAACTCCCTCGATGTATCTTCTGGTTGATTTCGATGTCGGTTCCAAGATACTGTAAGTTCTCCTGGGACTTTACTGAGTTCGAACTCGGTGTAAATTTTCAGGTCCTGGTCATTGATAATAGATCCTGGTTTACATGAGTGACAATAATGGAAATGATGGTATGAATAGTCATTTGAAAAATGACCATAATGATAGATTTGTCTCTTCTTTCTTCATTCAGATAAGATCCATTTTTGGTTGCAAATGTTCAAAAAATTTCAAGTCTATGTGATATAATGAATGACAATCTAAAATGAACCCAATGTTTAAGGCGATAAAGTTGCCCAGAAATCTTCAGAATAGAATTTTCAAAAAAATGTCCTAGAAGATTTTTGCGCAGTCGACAGTGCAAATGCAGCTCTAATGTTGCAAGCGCGCCCATAGACTATTTGTACCACTATCGATCAGATTTGTCGTATGCTTGTCTAAATATACACGGTGTTTCTTTTAGGGTGTCAAGCCGCCACTAGCTGGTAGCAGGGTTCCATACCTATCGATTTAACCCCCATGTATGTTCTACGATTTTTTGTAGTTTTCGAGATATAATATTCTGCATAATTCCCTATTTTTTTATTATCGATTAAAATTTTTACATCTTGTATCAAAGTTAGGAGGAGATTATTTTGTCCATAATACTGCAATCAATAGGCATTATAATAATAAAAAAATATCCAAGAAAAGTCGAACCAAAAAGAAGTTGTAATTATTTAAAGCCACATGGAAAAATAACAAGAAAAAATATATCTCGAAAACTACAAAAAATCGTAGAACATACATGGGGGTTAAATCGATAGGTATGGAACCCTGCTACCAGCTAGTGGCGGCTTGACACCCTAAAAGAAACACCCAGTATTATTAAGATGCGGTTTAAAAATTAGTTAATTGTTTTAGGTATTAATTCTGCTCACAAGTTTCCTACCCGAAGTTGGCACCGCTGGAGAGGCCAGTGAGCAGTTTCTGCAACTCTATCAAAGTGAGTTACATATTTTTGTCTGTATTTATTTTAGTTACTAAAAAACTGTTTAAGTAGTTTTATAATTTTTTAACTAGTATGAAATAACATGCTGTGATGTCCATACTTTGTAACGGAAAATCCTATTGTTTGGTACTTAATTGATATCAGCTTGAATTTGTGAAACCTAAACGTAGACTTATCTTCCCTGTAGAATACTGTTGACAGTCACATTCTTCGTTTTTAACAGCGCTGGCTTCCGAAGCGCCATGGAAGCAGTTCCTTGCTTTACGTGGGGTTTTGCAGCAGATAGCAGATTTGATGACTAAGGAAATTGAGCAACTTCATCGCCTAGAAGAGACCACTCTTACTTCGGATCTTGCGCAAGGTAAGTTTTGTTGCGTTTGGTATTAGGTAGGTATTGTTTTTAGATTCTGTGAAAGGTCACCTTTTCAATACCTTCGCATCATAATCATAACCAAACTCATCTGCTAAATTCTAAATCTAATAAATTTCGATGTGTTGAAATACAGAAGTGTTTATGGCATATAACAGGTTTTGGACTTGCTATCTTGCTCCCAAAAATCCTAAAATATGTCCAATCAATTGCAATAAAATCCAACTCCGGGTGAAAACTATTAAACATTTCTACATCATTATTAACATAACCTATTTAAAAACGGTTCAGTAGTTTCGGAGCCTATTCGATACAAACAAACAATCAAATCTATTCTCTATTAATTTGCGATTTTCGGAAATATCGCCCTCACTAACCGTCTCTTATAGTTTGCCATGGATTACCGGATTCTGCTAGTAGCAAGTACAAGGTACGATATTGAAAGCCATATAGATGTATTATGTATACCTGAACCATTTTGTTTGTACCCAGGTTACGCTCTGAAACGTCTAACAGAACTGCTAGCAATGTTCCTCGAGGAAAGTGGGGCACGTCGCACTTACAAAGGTCGTCTGGTAGGCGCAGTGTTAGGCGGCTACCTGTCTCTGAGGCGACTCGTGGTACAACGCACTCGCCTCACAGATGACACGCAGGAGAAACTATTGGAGTTGCTTGAGGAGATGACTACTGGTTAGTAGCTTTTGATACCTATACTATCATAGCTGTAATATATCTTTGCTTAATGTTCTTTTTGTCCATGTATTGTTATATGTATCGTCAACTTTAAGTGAAATGTCTTTGGGCTGGATGTGAATTTAATTTTTATTAAACGAAAAAGTGTAATGCCGGCTCCGGACTAGTGCCCGTAAGCCCCGTGAACAGACGTGAACGTGAATGTGGACGGTTTTTGCAGTGTCCACGCGCGCTGTTGCCCGATTGGAGTCGGTATTTTGTCGCGCGACCACCGGTTCGCGCGGCGTTCACGCGTACCTTAGACCATATAACACGGGACTAGCCTTTGCGAACCACCGCATACAAAAATATTCTGCCAATTTTTATACAAGTGAAGGGGGAAACACAAAGACATATAAAATTTCATTGCATTTAAAAATGTATTAATCGACAAACGCGTAATGGCTGTTGTGTGTTAAATGTTATTGTACAGTCAACTACAATGTAATGTACTAGTTTAATCATATAAAATGATGTACTGATGTACAGGCCTTTCATAAAGCCAAAAGACCAAATGGTCATGTGCAATGGCAGAAAACAATGCTTAAGTAAGGCGCATCCTGTGGTTAGATGATCTAAGACGCGTACACATCCACATTCACGGCTTCTCCATTGAAAGTCTGAAATGAATTTGATATTTAAATGCTTGAAACTGTCTTTACAAAAATTCACTATACAAATAAATATATCATGATCGGTTACGATGTATTTCAGTCATCCACTTTCTCGTTTTGGACGTCTAAATAGTGATCACATATCACTGCACACTAATCTGGAGCCGGCATACAGAACTGCATACAACTCTACAGCTTTGTCTCTCTATCAGTTTTCTCTACTTAAAAAAATACTAAAATAAAAGTTTGACCTCCACCGTATGTGAACTTTCATTCCATTTTTTTACTTTTCTCTGAATGTTTTACGATGGATTCCTTAGTATCTAAAAACTTTTAGAACAAAATTATGAGACACCCCTATTCTAAATTTGTTGCGTTCTGTTATTAATATAGCCTATTCTGACCAGGTACGGAGGCGGAAACAGCAGAGTTTATGGCAGTTTGCATAGAGACGGTCCGCAAGTATCCCCTTCAGGACTACCGTACACCGGTGTTCATCTTTGAGCGGCTCTGTTCTATCATCTATCCGGAAGAGAATGACGTCGGGGAGTTTTTCCTTACGCTGGAGAAGGACCCGCAGCAGGAAGACTTCTTGCAGGTTTGTTGACTTGATATTAATATCTTTTGCAATAAAGTCAAAAAAGTAAAAGTGTTTTCTCAAAATTTGAATAAGGTTGCTAGATTTGGGCGATTATTCCCAGGTCTTCACTTCCCAATTTTTGACATTTCCAGATCATCACATTACCGAATATTCACATGCTTATAATCACCTTGGTGTTGGACATGAGTTTCGTAGTCGCACCATCGAAACTGATATTGGTGTTGAATGGTTATAAAAAAAATAGTAGTATTCGAGTTGAGAAAGTAGACATCTGGGAATGTGAAGATCTGGGAATAAGGCGATTTGGGTAACAGAACTAAACTGACTGACAAACATTAACCCCCATATTCATAATCGTTTATTAAACCTATTTTAGTTAAAACACATTTTAAGTCTATTGCTGTCTCTAACCATACTCTGTCATTGGTTAGAGACAGCAATAGACTTAAAGTGTGTTTTAACTAAAATAGGTTTAATAAACGATTATGAATAAGGGGGTAAGTAATTAAGGACTTTGACATTTTTTTGAATTATTGTTAGTCTGTCTATCTCTGTTTTTGATTACATTACAGGAAAACGACTAGATGTATTTTTATAACCACACTATACTCCCGTATATACAGATGGAATTTAAAGACTGTAGTTGGAGGTAAAGTACCCTTAATAATGGCAAGTTTTTGCTGAAAGGAAACTTTCCTTTATTTTCAAAAGTAAGTAAAACTGCGTTTAAGATTTTTGAAAAATCACCTGCTTGAGCCGAAAATCAAACCTAGGAGATGGAAAAGAAAAACACCTGTATTTCATGATACCAACCGAAAGAGTCTTTAATAAGGAACAGTTACTTTTAAAAAACATAGTACCTATCTTAAATTAAAGGAAGACCTAGTAAAATATGTTTTTATTGTAAAGCTTACTCACTATCTGAAGAAAAAGAAACAGTCTTATTGAGATTCTTCTCCTTTTTTTTGAAGTTTTCAAAAATCATTGATTGCAGTTTTACTTACTTTCAAAAATAAAGGAATGTTTCCTTTCAGCAAAACTTGCCATTATCAATATCAAGGGTACTTTTCCTCCAACTACCGTCTTTAAATTCCATCCTGTATATAAACGTGGTCTTACATAATATTGTTTATACCCGTGACATAGTACAACTGATACTGACTTTTTAAAAAGCTCAGAGAATTTTTAGGCTGACTGGAATGGTTTTCATGTAAATTATCTGAACCACTCATTTCTTCACTTTTTATATTCTGCTTTTAACTAGTTTTTTAACATAAAATCTTCCCGCACAGGGCCGCATGTTAGGCAACCCATACTCATCTCTGGAGCCAGGCATGGGCCCGCTAATGCGAGACGTGAAGAACAAGATCTGTACCGACTGTGAGCTGGTCGCCTTGTTGGAAGACGACAACGGTATGGAGCTGCTCGTGTGTAACAAGATCATGTCGCTCGATTTGCCGGTGAAGGATGTTTATAAGAAGGTTAGTGGTTCATCGGTCAAAAACAATATTGAAATTTATATAACTCAGTTGCACTTTTTTTACGTGTGGAAAAACTCATAGATGCCTTGCTGAACTTCTACCGTTTAAAACCACACCATGTTCTACCATCCTGCCTACCGGGTCTCCCCGGTCTGCCCGCGGAGGGTTAACAGGAGCTTTATCCATCCAAGGTCAGATCGGGGAGTCCTTAGTAGCGGAGAACAGATGTTGTTCGCCATCGTGGTCTCTTCTCAGGCTTGGGGAAGCTTGTGTGCTATCCCACTTCTTCATGAGCAATAGTCCCCTCAAATAAGGAGTAATCTCATAACATGAAATTAAGTTTTCTTTTAATGTCAAACTTCAATTCATCAAATACATGTACTATTCAGGTGTGGTGTACATCTGGCGAAGG
This sequence comes from Miltochrista miniata, assembly GCA_933228765.1. Classification (NCBI taxonomy): domain Eukaryota; kingdom Metazoa; phylum Arthropoda; class Insecta; order Lepidoptera; family Erebidae; genus Miltochrista; species Miltochrista miniata. The sequence goes on from OW121749.1 coordinate 33,826,201, forward strand.
CGTAGACGCTATGCGGGTGGTGTACCGTATGCGCGGTCTCCTCGGTGACGCGACTGAAGAGTTCGTGGAGAGACTCACGCAGGCCAATACTGAGGCAGTGGACGACGAACAGACGTACCGGATGGCTAATGTGCTGGCTGACTGTGGTAAGTACCATATAGGGACTTGTGAAAACTATACACACTATCTGCAATTAATAAAGACATCTCTATAGTTTATTATATAATTCCTCGTACAATGGAAAAGCTTCTTTTAGTGGTGAAGTTAAGGTCGAGGAATCTACTTAGGAAAACATAAACGTATGGACTTGTAAATCATAAGGCTAGGAGACATTAAATACATTATTTCATATTAATTATGACAAATAATAAAAAAAGTAAATTTTATTTACAGGAAACGGTTTTTATTTTTTAGAACAGGACTGTTAGTTTTATTGTATCATTTACCTTATGTAATTGAAAATGTCCTGGGCGCAGAAGACCACAGGATGTGAATGCGTGAACGGAAATTTACTTGTGAAACTTCGTCTGTCTCAAGTTTTGCCGTTTGTAATTAAGAGTCATTTCAGCTGTAAATATCCGTCCACGTCGTATGAAGTCACTTTCGCCGCCCTGTACCAATGAGATTCATTTATTTGTTGCCGAAATGGGTACTATAATTCCTCGATCACTCTTCGCGCATCTATTTACGATGTTTTTGTCTCCAAACTTTTACCGAGGCAGCTGTTTACGACTGTGTATTTTCGAACACCTTTGTAACAACTGTACCATTATCCTATAGGCGGTATCGAGGTGATGCTACAACGGCTATTAGCCATCCAACGCGTGGGCGGTGCACGTGCCTTATGTTCTACACTACTACGGCTCGCGTCGCTGTGTACACGTGTACGTCGCTGCGTGCGAGTGTCACACGAACTTTAGTAATGTGATATATTAAAACACTTGTGTAATTTAATTACTGTACCTATATCTCTAGGCGGTATCGAGGTGATGCTACAACGCCTAGCAGCCATCCAACGCGTGGGCGGTGCACGTGCTCTATGTTCTACACTACTACGGCTAGTGTCGCTGTGCACACGTGTACGTCGCTGCGTGCGAGTGCTGACGCGCGCCGACACACGTGCACTGCCTGTGTTGCTACACGCGTTACACTTGGCGGCCATTGATGAGAAGGATATGCCGAGGGCGCAACTTGTTTATCAACTGCTAGAGGTATGTCTAGTATACATCTTATTGCACTAATGATCTTCAGTCTCAACTTTTATACCCCGTTTTTATTGAGGTTTTAGTTCCAATCCCACCACAAGCGCCTGCGAGATGGCCTAGTTCATCCGTGAGCATTGACTTACCAGTACCAGACAAGCGAGATTTATTATTATTTTTATGTTCACTTCTAATTCAATTGAATAATTATAACTCGTTCACTAACTTTTAAATATTCTCATGCTACAGTCTATGTACATCCAAAGGTCGCAATAGTTGCCTTGTACGATAAGTCTATCAACAATATTCTATTGAAATGTCTTTTCTAATGTAGAAACAAGTTTTTTTTATTTACTTTTACAGTGTGAATCCAGCAATAATGTCCACAAATCTACGAAAGTTATAAAACTGTTATAAAGTTACTTCAATTCATTATGTATGCAAACATTTTTGTTTCAGATCATGGAACGAATTCTTTCCGTAGCTGCTAGTGAAAGTCTCGAATCGTTCCTACAATTCTCTCTTACGTTTGGTGGACCGGAATATGTGCAAGCCTTATTGAACTGTACAGAGTGCCCAGGTAAATATTGATATTATTTACCAATAAAAGTATTTCAAAATAAAGTTTTCTCATACCCATTTCCCACAGAAACTATCCCTGGAATGTCCCAGGGTTCAGGGTTAATATCGTAATTGAGTAACAAACATCCAAACAAAAGTAAATGTGCTTATTTAACAATAAAATATGTTTTTACACAATGACAACAAAATAACGAACGCACAAAAAATAAACGACTTACCATTAGATGTAGAAATTTATGCCCGTACATACGTTTTAATTTTTCATAAATATTTTCTTCCCAGGAATACGCAACAACTCAGTAGCCCTAGGCCATCTAACCCGCGTCTTAGCCGCTCTGGTCTACGGCAACGATCTCAAGATGGCCATGTTAGTGGACCACTTCAAACCTGTGCTAGACTTCAACCGACTGGACTCGGAACAGTGGAACGAGGAGGAGTTCCGCATGGAACTGTTTTGTGTGTTCTGTGCTAATATTGAACGGAACTCGATTGGAGGCACTTTGAAGGATTATCTTATATCGCTTGGAATTGTGAGAGATGCGCTAGATTATATTGTGGTGAGTACCTTTTTTAGAAAATAGTGCGAATATTATAAACGTGAAATTTATTAAAGTCTCAATCACTTATGATTGTACAAGTAATGCTTTTTATATCTGCTGTATAATATATTGTCTCTTGAGGGTTGTCTTTTCAATCATTGGACGCTTCAATCACGAAACTACATAAACTCCATAAATTTTATTTTTAACATATGACAACTTGTTTTTATCGGGACTTGAATCCGTGACTTTTGCCTATCATTTGCCTTAATGGAACAAGCAAAAGCCATGGATTAAAGTCCCGTCTAAACCAAGAGGGAATTTCTTTTAAAATGAAAGAAGTTAACACACTAATCGCTTTAAATCTTATTTATAACCTTCAATGTAACTATACGCATCACTATTTTTACAGGAACACGCTCCGTGTGTGAAGCCTACCCTGGTTTGCACCGACTCGGATGAACTGAAAGAGTTCATCAGTCGCCCGGCGCTCAAGTACATCTTACGGTTCCTCACTGGACTTGCCGCTGACCATGAACCGACGCAGGTTTGTATTTTTCACATCCCATTACGTTTCCGTGTTCCGGAAAGCACGTTAACCAATTTGAAGATCTTAATTGTTGTTATAAATTCAATTCTAATAAAATTTCCGGGTGAATGAAATCCACCTACGATTAGCAGAAACTCGTATGACTTGAAACATTACATTTTTAAGCTACCATTATCATACCTATAGAAACCGATTAGGGTTGTCTTTTTTTTTCAATATTCCACTTTTAACCTGAGGGAGTGAAAAAGGATTTGAATTTATTTTTGCGATTTCGGAAACGGTAAATAGTAGTTTTCGATACAAGTGAGGGATTTCTGTTATTACGACGAGTTTCGACAGATGTTGACCCGAGCCGAAGGCGAGGGTGGACAGTCGGAACGAGTTGAAATAACAATCCCACACGTTGTATTGAACAACTATTTTTAATACAGTTGCGAAAAAATTAAGCAATTTAATAAAATAGTAAAAACACAATAAACCTGAATTGTCCAAAATGGCGGCAACCGTAAAAGAATATATACCTTCCTAAGCAGAGACTATGGCAGTGCACTTCATACAGCTAACTTATTTTATATTTATAAATTTAATTTGGCCGATACTTATATTAATTTATGTTTAAATTTTAATTAAAATTACTTTTAATCTGATATTGAAACAAGTTAGTATCTTTTTTTGAAATATTTGCATGAATCACAGACATTATTTTGACAGTTGGGAAAGGAAACGCGCACTAGTGCGGGAAAGGTAAAGAAAAAGCACGAGTGTGTAATAGCCCACATCCCGAACGCTAAACGTCCCTGTAATACGCCACTTTTTGAGCAACTGTATTAAAATAGTAGTTTTCGATATAAGTGTGGGATTTCTGTTATTACAACGAGTTACGACAGGTGTTGACCCGAGCCGAAGGCAAGGGTAGACAGTCGGAACGAGTTTAAATAACAGTCCCACACGTTGTATTGAACAACTATTTTTAATACAGTTGCGAAAAAATTAAGCAATTTTATAAAATAATAAAAACACAATAAACCTGAATATCCAAAATGGCGCCAACCGTATAAGAATATATACCTTTCTAAGCAGAGACTATGGCAGTGCACTTCATACAGCCAACTTTTTTTTATATTTATAAATTTAATTTGGCGGATACTAATATTAATTTATGCTTAAATTTCAGTTAAAATTACTTTTAATCTGATATTGAAACAAGTTAGTATCTTTTTTTAGAAATATTTGCATGAATCACAGACATTATTTTGACAATTGGGAAAGAAAACGCACGAGTGCGGGAATGGTAAAGAAAAAGCACGGATGCGTAATAGCCCACATCCCGAACGCTAAACGTCCCTGTAATACGCCACTTTTTGAGCAACTGTATTAAAAATCATTTACAATATGTTTTTGTCATAGATGCTGGTGTGCGAAAAGGTGATTCCTATAGTGCATCGCTTAGAGCAAGTGTCTTCTGGCGAGCACGTGGGCTCACTCGCTGAGAACCTACTAGAAGCGCTGCGGTCTCAGCCGCAGTGCGCCGCTAAGGTGCAGGAAGTGCGAGACTTTACACGACAGGTTTGTATGAAAAATTTGTACTTATGTTTAATAGAATATTTGATTTTATTGAGTCTTGTGTATATCTGAAGTTCCTCAAGCCTGGATATTCGAAATTGGTTTTAAAATTTTGTTTATTTTGTAGTCTAAATAGCAAAATTTTATTTTAATGTATACTAAGTGGTCTTTATTCAATTTCAATAGAATTTATGTGAAATTTAGTATACTAAATGCCTTAAAAATGTGTCTATCCTCTAAAATGTTGACTGGATATTAATCATGTCGATTGGTATGTCGGAATTGCCAAAATTTTGCCGCTATGTTCCCGAAAGAAATCGAATACTCACAAATACAAAATAAACGTTATTATACTTCTTTGTTTTCCTGTAAACGACCTTATCAGTTAAATGTTCTCACGATTCTGAATAACCATTTACACAGGAAAAGAAACGCTTAGCAATGGCAGTCCGTGAGCGTCAACTGGGCGCTCTGGGCATGAGAAGCAACGAACGCGGCCAGGTGACGGCGCAGTGTTCGCTCACGCAACAAGTGGCCGACCTAGCTGAGGAGAACGGCGCTGTCTGTTGTATCTGTCGTGAGGGCTACAAGTACCAGCCCTCTAAGGTATGTATAGAACCTGTACAATGGTTTGTGCTCTGTGTTTGATAATGATACCCACGACTATACTCTGTAAAATATAGCATGATCTCTTTGACAGTTATGTTATCGTAATCAAAATTGACTTTTATTTCAAAGGCGTAAAGTTTTTATTTAAGTTTTGCACCTCTGTATTCTCATTCTCTGCATTTCAACCACGAAAGCTTTATACCGTTGACATAAAGTCTATTCTTGTTTAGTTTGTAGAACTGTCACAGAGATCAAGCTATATTTTACAGAGTATACTTTTTCTCATCGCACTGCTCACCCAGACAACTTCCTTGGTTTTCCCGAACGTCTGTGTCCGTCTGTCTGTCCATCTGTATGCCATCCGGCTGTATCTCATGAAATGTTATTGCTAGATTTTTAAATTTTCACTGATGAGGTTTATAACAAGGAACACTAACAATATTTAAAAGCCGCTTCCATCTAACCGACGTAAAATTCTTTTGCCGTTTTTTGGTACGGCACCCTCCGTACGCTAATACGATTCGCTCTTGGCCGGTTTTTATTTTTACTTTAACGTTTGTGTAAATGAATATTGTTTGTATCCAGGTGTTAGGTATCTACACGTTCACGAAGCGTTGCCCCGTGGAAGACTGCGAGGTGCGCGCGCGCAAGACGCTCGGCTACACCACCGTGTCGCACTATAACATCGTACACGTCGAGTGTCACATGGCTGCTGTGCGCCTCGCAAGGGCCAGGTACCTACTATATTTTGAAAGTTTATATTAACAGGATAGTTGTATTTTATGAACGAAAACGTGTAAGGAAAACGAGACAGCTTTTTTTTAGCCTGTACTATACATGCATCGTTCTTTCTGTCTCTTTCGTTTGAATCTTCTATTGGCTTGGTGTAAAATGGATTTTATGAAACAAAAAGTGTAAAGAAAAAGAGACAACTATAAATTTTTCTGTCTCTCCCTTTTGTTTTAAACTTTTATTGGCATGGTGTGGATTGGATTTTAAGAAACGTAAAAGGCCCTTCATGGTCAATATGATAAAACATACAGGACAGGACAGTATACATCTTTCATCTTCCTGAAGCTCTTAGTAGCCCTTCATCCACACTATGCCACTCGCTCTCCTCGCGTTTCCGCGACTATTGCCGTACCAAATGTCGCTGGGCAGTACTCGCAGCATAACGAGTGACATGATTCCGAACTCGGCAGCACGCAGCAGTGCTGCCTTCCGAGCTGATTCCGAGCAAGGATTGTGTTGTTATTTTATTTGCCACTGCATTGCAGCCGCGACAGTGTAATATAAATCTATCCAGAATGTATGGGGACCAGTGGTGCCGTCGCAGCAGTGTTGCGTGCTGCCGAGTTCGGAATCATACCTTTACGCAGCTACATCCAACTCTGCTCATTTCCTTCGCTCCCGTAGATGGGTGGGTCATTATAGAATGTTCATGTTACAGGGACGAGTGGGAAAGCGCCGCCCTTCAGAACGCGTCGACTCGGTGCAACGGTCTGCTGCCGCTGTGGGGCCCGCACGTGCCCGAGTCCGCCTTCGCTAGCTGTCTGGCGCGACACACTACTTACTTGCAGGTATGAACTACGATAGTTTTCTTTTATTTTAATTTGGAGTTTTCATCCAAGAGGGATACGCCAACCCCGTCGTACCCTTAATCATTATTCAGGAACTTATTTGTGTAGATTATGACGCACTTTAGATGAAACGACTCTCTCCTGGATCACCAAAGCTAAGCGACATATTTAAACTTGTTAGGAACCTCAGATTTTGTTCTTGTTATATCGTTTGAATGAGACCTACGTCTTAGTCAATTTGATAGTTTCATTGTTAAATCATTGCCTGTTGCATGGTGTAAGTATACAAAGTTGGTAATTTTTTATTAATTTCTTTAAGAAATAGAAGTTTATAACATGGGTAATATTACATAAGTACACTCAATAAATAACATTGAAAACATAAACATAACTTACAAAAATATATACAAATCATTAAACAGAATTACTGAGTCGATTGAAATATCTAGTTAGCGTATGTCTATACCTACTTTTTATTGTCCAGGAATGCACTGGCCACCGCGACATCGGCCACACGTGTACTCTACACGACCTCAAGCTACTGCTGCTGAGATTCGCCCGCGGACGTACCTTCCACGACGACACAGGCGGTGGTGGCCCGCTCTCCAACATGCAGCTGGTGCCCGCGCTTATACATATGGCGCTATACGTCATCAACACGTAAGTACGGTAACACTTGAATCATCCTTCTGAGGGCTTACCCGGGGCTCCCGGCCGTAGATAGTTGTAAGGCATTGAGTGGTTTTAGCACAGGGCGGAAACTCCATACAAAAATGTTCGTTCTCACCCACACTAATATACACGTAATGTGAATGCTTGAATCAAGCTTGAGTGTGTGTGTGAGTATACTAGGGACACTAGCACTATGGAAACAAAATAATAAGGAACAGAACGCAATCTCATGTATTTAGGTACTTCTATTTCAAATCTACCCTCGGCTAAGCACAAATTAAACCAAAGCAATAGCACAAAGTATGTATAGTGGAATTCAACAGACCTAAATAATATAGTAAACAAAGAAATTGGATCTCGACTACTCCATAATTACTTACATTTAATTATCAATCCTGATCATAGACGTTTCAAGGAACTCTAGTTAGATTTATGCGGACATTTCGACACTAATAAACCTTTAGATTATAGAATAATTTCATGAAAAATACTCGAATGGTAAAAATTTAAGACTGTCATTTTTGCTTGTCATTAAATTATTTTTTCTCAGACTTGTTTGTCTTTGCCATAGTGTTGTAAAACTGTTGTACTGGCCAATTGATTTTAAAAGGAGGTCATTGTTTTATCAATCTGTCAGTTCGAAAAAATGTACTTACTTTAATAATATAACTTATTGACCCAGAGAGCGAAGAGTGCTAGTCCACAGAGTATATTGAATGTATGGAGATGCGAGTCTTTGCCCCTTTTCACAAGTACCGGTTGCCGGGTGCCGGGTAGGGTGGGTGTATGGCCGTGTACTTTCACACGTACCGGCGTGATTTGCCCGCCAACCGCTTGTATTCACCGCCGGTTACCCGGCACCGGCTACCCGGCAACCGGTACGTGTAAAAAGGCACTTTGAGTGTGGGTCTTCGATTCCACAGTATAGACGATTTTGCTTTCGTCCGTATGTGTGTGTACATGTCAGTTTCGGTCTAGAAGACGCATTTGTTAACCAATTTTCTCCAAACTTGGCACACATGTTCTTTGATTTAAAATCATTGATCTACGAAAAGATAAAAATACAACTTTTGTCGAAAGTTTTTTTAATAGGGCGGAAAAGTAAGGTAAACGCTGCTATTAACGACCCATCGAAAATTCGCAGGTATTACCGATCCATTCCATTAACCTGCAATTTTTACGTTCTTGGAACGGTTTATGCTAGAGACATTTGACGAAATACGCACATTTGTTCATTGAGTATCGCAAATACTTACGTTAGTGTGCGTGGCATCCCGGGAAAGAGACGAAATTTGTCTGTTTCTGTGACGATAGTAAACTCGCTGATCGTGTAGTACAATTCCTTGTTCTATCACGTAAGCACATCAAAATTTATTTTAAGACAATTTATAGAAATGTACAAAACCTATGATTGTTCTGTATTATTGTATGTGTTTATTTAGGTCTGAGGTCTTAATTTCGTAGAGTATTTCATAAAGTTTAATTAATATAATATTATAAAACTTCACATTTAAATAGAGCGGTAATACCTTCATTGATTTTAATAGTAGCATCTATTGCCGACTCATAGGTCGGTGATTGTGATGCATAATAAATTTAGTTTTACCTCTTTCTAGTCGATATGTGACAATAAAGCAATTATTTTAATATGACATCTTAATCTAATGTAGTCTGCCTTTGTAACACACCATTTCCGATCTGTACTTTTTGTTCTAGTTTACTAATTTTATCGTTTTATGTTTACTACGAATTACAACTTTAATCATTCATTGTTACTATAAAGGAGCACTATAAATTTACTTTTTATTCCATAACATGATGTGCATTCATTAATATTATTTACAAAATTATATATTTAAAATCTCTGCTATGGCTACAAAAATCAAACAAATACATAAAATCTACTTTTTATGAGTCGGCCATACAATTTCCTGATAGTGTATTAAATCGACTATTACCGATCTATATGAGTCGGTGATCGCAAGTACGGGAAGCTATTACCGATTCTATACAAATCCTGTTCGTTTATGTAACATTAGGTACACTAGTTAATTAGTTATTTAAAATGTTAGCTTATTAATAAACAAACAATACTTTGAAGATAAAACACATAAAATCTCTTTTACAAAAATATGTCTTAGTCAAACAGCATGGACCAGAATAACTAAGTGACTTTACCTATCTTTTAAAGTATGAAAGGACTTAGAGTAAACCTACATGATTTTCTGCAAAAGCACCATAACGGTTTTCTTCTTATCCAAACAAAAATGCCTGACTATACATTCTTCTTGTGTTTTTATACTCGGTAATAGGTTAAAAAAAATCGGTAAATAGCTTCATAGCCTTTCGTATGGGTCGGTAATACAAAAAATGGACTTGTTCAATAAATTATTTTTTTATTTTAAGAATAATGTGTAATATGGACAATTTAGGGTTTTAATTAAACATACATATGGTCACGCCGTTATCCCAGAAGGGGTAGGCAGAGGCATATTATATGCCCACATTTCACCTTTGTATAATTTGTCCCACGTAATAGGTGGTGAGCTGTATTGCCGTGTTTAAATGGACAGGCGCAGGTTGTGACTGCCTGTTGTTGAAATAAAGCCTTCAACTTAGCTTAACGACTGCCATTTTACTGGCAACCGGTACCAACGGGTTAACGTGCCTTCCGAAGCACGGAAACGCTCAAATAAATGTCACAAAGTGATCACATGGATGGTCACCCATCCATGGACCGGCCATAGTGAAAGTTGCTTACTGCAGTGATCGTTTACAGAACACTGAGTCCGCGGGGCCACGAGCGCTTCTTTTTTTGGTTTTAAATATAAACTAGACAAACTAGAGTTTCATATAAAAACGAAACATTGGGTGGGAAGTCAATCATTATTCTTAATAGTTATCTTCGAATTTAAAATTGTCTTAACAGGGTCGGTAATACCTGCGTTTACCTTAAGGGAGAAAAAGGTCCCCGTTATATATGATGGGATCAAAAGGGATAAAATTCCTCACAGGTTGTTTTTTCCTGGGCGCTCGCGAGGCCTACTCTTCGCAGAAGTACTTTTAAAAAATTGGGACTAAATAAGTATTTGTGCGACCCAGAAATCGTCAGAAGGATCCGGTTAGGCTTAGTACCGTGTGGAGGAGTAAATTTAAAGAGGCTAACGTTCATCAGCGAGCTGCCAAAAAGATAATCTAATGTTTCGAACGCCATAAACATTTAAATATGAATAAAAAGAAAAAAAATGATTCTTTAGGGTAGACTGGGTACGGTTGACGGTGGATGGTTAAAATATTCAGTCCTAAAGTAATATATTATTGTAAATAAATGATTATATATGTACTATAAAATTTTCTAAAAGTTTCTTTTTTTTAAAGATCCTTTAATTAAATTAATATAAAAAAAATATTGCACATAATATATATTGATATACCGAATTTCATGATTTGATGAATTTGGCGATTGATATACCGAAGTAAATGAATGTACGGTGAACTAGATATAACTCAATGATTATTTACATACATAGAATCAGTTTAGTTACAACACTATGATCATAGACAACTTCTGTCAACACATGACATGTTTACATGATTGCTGAGCTGTCCAGAAAAAGACTATAGGTAGTAATACCTAATGCAACGCAGTGACCCTCTCTCAAGTACTAACACGGCAATAGACACATGAACTTTGGTGGGGGGTTGGGGAAGCTTACTCGATGGGAGGCAGGGAGTTGCCGATCTGTATGTAATACTCTTATATTATCTTTGGTTTTAGTGTGGTAGACCGGCATAGCGTCCATGTAGGATTTTCACACGTATTAAAATAAACGTGGAAATTAGTAAGAAGTATTATCATTTATGCACTACCTCAGTTTCGGTTCCCAGTTCTGTAGCAAACCATCTATCTAATTGGACACAGTAAGGCTAATCATCTTCCTAATATGTTAGACCTACTACGTGCAGCAAGGAATTTTGAAGGGCTGGTATGATTGATTTGATTAACATTTCATTGGTTGGACGTTCAGAGCATGACCAATATTTCTGGAAGTACCAACAGCAATGTTATTCTACTGAAATAATTTTAATATGCCTCGTATCTCCCCCAGGAGTCGCGTGGCAGCTCGCGAGGTGTCTGCCCTGGAAGCTTCCCTAGCATGGGCCCCGGCTCGCCTTCTGGAGTCCGCTCACGACGCTGAAGGGCCGCTGTACTTCATCACGCTTATGCTGATGCTCTACCCGCACCACAAGTACGTATTCTCTCTCTTTCTATCTCTTCACTTAATATGGTAGTTGACTCACCGCCGCCTTTGAACATCAGACCGCTGGTCGGGGAGTCACTAGCCCCTTAAGGCCCACTTGCGCGGAGAGTCGGGTTAAATATATAAAAGTAGAGTTAGTAAGCTCTGAGTTAAATAAATAACTACCTAACTCTGACCACGTCTTGCACAGTTGCAAAATGGCACGAGGTTAACTAACTCACAGTAAACTGAACAATTTATTTTGTCTGTGTCGGTCTATGCAATCCAACCACACACAAATGTTAGAATGAGGAATGGAACATGTGTCTCTATCTCTTTTACACTACAGTCTGCTACGTATGACTTGTCTCAACAAATAAACGTATTATGTCATCCACGTGCATTTCAATTTTTTAACATTGTTTGAATGCTTTGTGACTTTGCAATGCGTCAGTGTCACTTTCAGACTGTGTCTATTATCTGAAAAATTTATAAATAATACAAAAATGGAAAAGAAGCCACGTCTTCGTGCCCCTCATTTTACATCTAGTGATAACATGTTATTGTGTGATATAGTGGCGATATAATTATATTTGCTGTTATGTAAATATACTTAGCAATATGATATATTTGCTGTTATCCCAATGTGTGAGTCGTGGGCTGATCTATTCCTACGTTCAACGACATCCTTGAATTTCAAACTAGCAGAATCGATTGTCTGGGTATTAATTGAAACATATACTTTTTTGTTCCTAAAGATTTCAGCACTTTCTCCTCCTAAAATGGTAAAACATGAAATGAGTGAATCCGTATTAGAGATTGATCTCTTATAACAGAGAGGCAGTAGAACTGAGATGTCTTCAGATACACATGATATAAAATACCTGATGAGAATCAATAGGCAGGCCAGAGGAACTGACTACTTTATAGTACACTAGTGGGCGCCACGCGGTTTCACCCGCGTAGTTCCCTTGTGTAGGGACACTGCTGACGTATTAGTTTTATATACCGAGGCGCAGCAGTCGTCTCCCAGCACGCTATGGGTTAGGTCATATCGTATATCAGATTGTATGTTATTTAGTTATAGTGTAACTGGTACCAGTCTGCAATTATATATTTTATACATGAAGTCTCAGAATACTTATTCATCATACCCATCTCGAAAACCCCACACGAAGGAATACGGGAATAAAATACAGCCTATGTTCACCTGGAGTAGTGTACCTTACCAACAGTGAAAGAATCTTTTAAATCGGATCAGTAGTTTCGGAGCCTATTCGATGCAAACAAACAAACAATGAAATCGTTCCTCTATAATATTAGTGGACACTAGAGGATGTCACGCGGTTTCACCCATGTAGCTCCCGTTCCCGTTGGAATACGGGAAGAAATATACTGTATGTCACTGGGAAGATTGTAGCTTCCCAATATAGAAAGAATTTTTCAAATCGGTCAAGTAGCTTTGAAGCCTATTCGATGCAAACATACATACAATAGAGGAGGCGGGGGGTTAGGGTGCTATTCCCCGTCTTTGAGGGGTTTTCGGGTGTCATCCCGCTTCTTAGGGCGTGCGTGAATCCTTCGCGTCACGCTGCCGTCTGGGGCCTGCTTCTGTAAGGACGGTGAGCAGGCTCCTCACCGTCCTCAGACCTCCGGTCATGGAGGCCGATAGCCTTCGGCGAAGACACGTCGGCGGCGCCTCAGCCGCCGACTGCGGAACTAGGGTGGGAGAGTTCGCTCTTGCCCCGCCGCCCCTTTCACGAGTATGACCTGCTCGCAGAAAGAGGCGGCGCAGTCCCACTTACTCCCGCTGGAGATCATGGCTCGCACCATGGTCTCGAGCGAGAGAGTGTTCACGTCCAGACCTGCCACGAAGACCTGGCGCTGTTGCGCCCATGCCGTGTACTCCACGAGCGTGTGGAGCGCTGTTTGACAAACATCCTTGATACATTTGATAGTAGCTAACTCAGAGTTAGGCGATTTATCTCACCGATATCGGCGAGTTAAAAATTTAAAAGTTTAACTCTGAGTTAGTCCTTAACTCTTATTGGTGCAAGACAAATTATTGATTTAACTCGAGTTAGCAGTTAACTCAGAGTTAAACACGTTAACTCTGATCTCTGCAAGTGGCCCTAAGTGGCACAAGCGTAATCGCAAACGAAAGCATAGAATATATCGACCAATCACACCTATGTTCGTCGCCAGCCGGCGTACGAAGTGCACGCCGCGGCGGTATCACGAGCATGAGTGTGATTGATCGATATATTCTACCCTTTCGTTTGCGATTTACGCTTGTTCCACTTGTCTAAGGGGGCAGGTCTGCTGCCAAACACTTATTACATTTTACCCGACTGCGCGACGCAAAGGAGGGTTATGTTTTTGGCACCAACATAAGGTTGTAGTTTGGTACCTACCTACATGAGGTGGTAAAACATACGGCCTATGGAAAGTTGTCACCGTAGTTTACACTTTACAGCATGAAATTCCATTGCAAAACAGTCTTCAAAACAACCACGTTGTAAATCATTACACAAAACTTTATAGTTCCGTAAATGCCGCTTCAACTTTTTTTTTCCAATTCGAATCACGCCCCTGAACCACCGACGAAACTACCTCTTAGGGCCGGCGCCCATTATCGGCATCGGCAAGGAAAAGGATTTTTTGGTGGCAAATAGCAATATACTATAATATAATGGCAATAAAGTAGAAATTTCCGTGATATGTGTTTCGAAGCGGTATTTTTGTTATTACGACCACATATCACGGAAATTTCTACTTTATTGCCATTAAATTATATTATATTGCTATTTGCCACCAAAAAATCCGTTCCCTTGCCGATGCCGATAATGGGCGCCGGCCCTTACTGTTCAACCTTCGTGGCGGAAATAAAATTCTACGGTGTAACTGGCGGTCGTCGTTTTAACGAGAGAAGTGCCACAAGCTGAAGCGGCCTTTACAGAACCGCTTACATTTTTATACCAACAAAAAATATGAATTTTGCTTTACATAGATTTTTCCCTATAAATGCATCTGTAATTTTAGTAGTTTATGACACTGTTGCATAATGAGGGTTCTTATAACACGAGTGTGTTTTAAAAAAACGAGCCGTAGGCGAGTTTTTTTATAGTATCACACGAGTGTTATAAGACCAAGTTATGTACAGTGTCATACACTACTTTATCTACTCTCTTATTATAATACCTGATTTCATTTTGTTGTGATATATAGTTGCTCCTTGATTTCGCCGGTAACAGGTTCATGGTCATGTTTGACGCAGTTTCCAGAATGTCTGGTGAATGTGTGGTTTTTACACAAAAACTAATTTATTTTACAAACAAAACCAAACTTTGTTTAATTTAAATGTAAAATGTTGGCGCCAAGGCGCAAACATCGATTGCGCATGCGTGTTTCTTTTTTTTTAGGCTGCGGAGACCATAGATTTAGGATTTTTTTTTTAAAGTAGAGGTTCAAACTTCTTTTTCAGCTGGAGATTGTTTATGGTGTATCGTAATGATTAAAAAGTTTTATTATGATATAGGTGTCCATACAAGACCTGTATCGTAATAAAACTTTTTTTTTGGCCTGTGCGTAATGTTTGTCATAATAGTATTGATTTCAATTTTATAATCTTTGTATTATAGTATCAGAGTAGATAAAGTCATATACTTACTGATCCATCATTTTCTCTCCAACCAGATGGCGTTCACTCCGAGTAGACATGCTAAAACGCCTGCTACTGATCGGTCACGTCCGCGCCATCGCGCCGGCCGGGCCGGCCATGCGCGCGATAGCCACGGAACACCGCTCGCCGAAGCCCTGGGCCGATATCAAAGCGTACGCGTTCTTCGTCGCCATTATAGACCAGCTCTATAATGTCATGTTTAAGGTCAGCTTTACTTGAAATTATTTTAATTATACATTGGCATTGGGTTAAAACAAAAGTGGGATAGGACGCCCACCCGCCAGCTAGACCGACGACCTGGAAACGGTCGCAGACGGGGACTGAATGTGGAAAGCGCAGGACCGTGTATTGTGGCGTAAATTGAGAGATGCCTACGTTCAGTACCCTCCTGATCAGAAGGTCTAAGTAGCTGAAAGACCAACATCGCGAAACGTCTAAGGAGCATTAAGTCTAACTAGCACAAAGTCCATGTAGCAAAACGTCCAACTATCAGATGATCTATAAAGCAGAACGTCTAATTAGCGAATAGTCAGTTATTAAATGTGTACACTCATGCTAAAAAGTAAAAGTCATCTGTAAATTACATTAAATTTATTAGAAGATAACAAATCATTTGATAAGTACATATTAATGTTCCGAATGTCTGCATTTATTGACCTAATATCTTTTTGATATGGCCAAGGGTTGTCAAAAATTCAAAAGGACTAACTTTTTGGCTCTCAAGTTTTTGCAGCTCTCGTTTGTATTTAATATTAAACATTATGTCTATCTTTCTTCTTTTATTCCCTTCAAAGAGCATATTTTTGTATTTGCGGTCCTGCCAAAGCGCTTCTTTCCTAATACCCTTGAGGAATACCAGCAGGGTTGGCTTTGATTTAATATTTGCGTTTAGCCGCCTGTGCCAACCTTCGAGGGCATTATTTGTGCGAAAATTATATTCGCTTGGGCAGGTTATAATGTCTGCCAGAGACTGTAGCCATTGTGTTTGAAAGTAATCTAAGAAATCCACCATTTCTTCGATTTTCGAGGCCTTTTGAACAATGCTAGCCCAACATGCGGTAATGTATGGAGAAGGTAGTAGAGGTAAATTGGAACATACTCTAACACTGTTTCTGCACTCTGTGTTTTCAGGGAGACCCAATGATGACGCTTTTTTCCAAACGGCTTTATTAAGATGATAATAGCAGCCAGTTATTTGTGTGTTCGGAACAACTTCTTTAATTCCATTGATAAGCGCCATTTCATAATCGCATTTAATGGCCATCATGTCTATTTCAAAATGCAGCTTGATGAGTTGAAATAAGCGTTCGTAGGTTACCTGTCTCTTGTCAGGCATTAGGGCGTATATAACGCCCATAACACAAGTTAAATCATCACTGCTATTCAAATCAACATGAACTGATAACAGCTGGTAGAATGGCTTGGGTGTAGCTTTGAATGTTCCGTCAATAAAATACATTTTATGTTTCAACGTCTTAATGCATTGCCTGCTTACAGGTGTTGAAAATATTAAGATTTTATCATTGTCGCACCCATCGTCACAGACAAGGAAATTGTCGGCCATTATTTCTGGAATTGTGACATCGTTCAAGTTTTTGAATTCAGTTTTACAAACATTTAAATATTTACGACGAGCCCTGAACAGTATGTCTTTTTTAGAGTTAAAGTCTGGTACCTGTTGAATCTCATCCACTTTCCCAAATTCCGATTCAAAAATTTTCTGGACAGGTTTTGCTTTTTGGCGAACTAATTTCTTGCATTTGTCCATCACTATGTCAGTCCTGTTTTTATCGAAATTTGCTTTACAAGCATGCTCATTTAACTGCCTAATTATCTTAGTTTCGTCTTTATTTATTGTGATAGATGCACTACACTCATTGCGCTGGGAGCATCTCCATAGAGTTGACCCTCCCTTATTTCTAATATTTAAATTGTACCTGTGACCATTCAGCAGCAGCACACGCTTTTTCTTTTGACTTTCGATGAAAGTAAATATTTGTACTTCATCAATTTTTAGAATTTAAAAGAACTTTATTGTTGTAATGGAATAGCGATCAATACAGAAAAAAAAACAAATGAGTAATGGGTAGCATTCATGACATTATTTGTCAATAACCATTTAAAAGATTATGATACAAATACATAGACCCAAGGAGTCTTTATATAGGTACGCTAGCTGACCCGCGCAACTTCGTTTGCGTTACATGGGCAGGCCCTGATTTAGGGTTCCGCCCGCCCTAGGCTAGCTATGAATATGCGCAATTCAATATCCAATTCCATAATTCTCAACCAAATGGGTGCTGCTTCGAGTTCCTTGAAACAAATTATACTGACGTAGAGGCTGCGACACTTGAAATAAATAATTAATATTAATAATTTTCTTAAACTCCGGTAGGATAGGGCGAAAATACCGAGTCCCAAGGGCGTCGCAGTACAATAAGTTTGGGAAGCCCTGGTAATAGTATAGTATGGATATTATAGCGATGATGCAATGTGAGTGTTGAATTTTGTGCCTAAGTGTCCAGTCATTTTGAGAAACTGACGATTTGCTAAATAGCCATTCTGCTATATAGACCACCTGATAGTTGAACGTTTTGCTACATGGACTTTGTGCTAGTTAGACTTAATGCTCCTTAGACGTTTTGCGATGTTGGTCATTCAGCTACTTAGACCTTCTGATCAGGAGCCGTTCAGTAGTGGACTGCTATAGGCTGATTTGATTGATTGATTAATACATTGACACTGAGACTGTTTTAATAAGGCCAAATATGGAATGCTGTAATTTTCTGAGGAGTTGGCTATCCCGCAGATTACTTGACGCAACAAAAGGTGACACGACACACTTATTAATTTTTAACCCTTTTTTTAACATCTCCTCTTACGAGCCTACTGGAAGAGATTTCTGTAGAAATAAGTAGGCCCTTGTACAATGCTGTTTTCTTTATTATGTTTTTCTCTTTTTTTGTAGTTTGTGTGTACATAAACTAATAAATAAATAAAATAAAGGTACCACGTTACCATGTTGTGAAACTACTATCAAAGTACCAAGTCAAAGTACCTGTGAATTTTATTTAACTTTTCATTATCTAACAAAGTAAGCTTTAAAATTTTAGATATGGCACATCTCGATAATATTAGCTTATGAACTAAAAATCCACTTCAAAATTGGTCCATCCCTCCGTTTCGTTCATGATTTGACACAGATTTCGAATCGATACTCACGTTATTATCCTGTTATTACGTCCGTACTTTCTTTTTTTTTTGCATAAGTCCTTGTTTACTAATGTATTCATAAAAAAAATATTGTCTATAATTTATAATTCCTTGTCGACAGAACGTAAGCGCAACGACCGTAGACCAATGGCCAATCAAACTCGCCGAGTACATTCGACACAACGACGAGGCTAACGGAAAGGCAGCCGAGCGTATCGTCACCACTCTCACCGACGAAATACTCCCGTGCGCGTCTTTCGCTGAGTTCTGTGACGCTGCCAGCCTTTTAGAAGACATCCCCGAACCCGACAACTTCCTCCAAGCACTTATAAACGAACAACCTTGAAAAATACCTTTTGGTCCGCACAGCCTTTGCTATCGTGGGTGTATGGCCTGCTAGCTAAAATTATAGCAATATTTATATACCAATCTAGTCTTTTATAGGATAATTTTGAACTTATTCTTCTAAGGTCAACGATATCCAATGATAGACTAGTTCATTTTACACATTTTGCAATTTTAGATACGAATATAATAGTAGTAAAATTATCGTTGAAATCTATATATTATAATACTATCCTTGCTGTGAAACGATTTTTAATAGATACTAATAGTGTCGTGAGATACAGTCTTAATCTACGAATCTAGTTTAAAATAATAAGGTCATGCACTCTCGGGCGTCGCCACATCCCTTCACTATTGGGTCGAGGTTCTTGAAATGATATCACATGTTTAGATTATTATTAAAACATTACTATGCTTGTAGACTAATATATTAAATACATATTAAATTATTCACTAAACTTGTTTTCGGTGCTTCAATTGTAATAGCTGTTTTGGTTTTTATATAATAAAATAGTTTCTGCTTCTATTCGTGTTTTATTCTTTGTCACAATATTGTGTACAATATCCAGGGAAATTTCTTTGTCTCTTCCGATATTTTAAGATTTGGAGCCTTGGAGAATAATAATTGGTGAAAATTTGACTAGGTAGTAAATTTCTGAATTATCCAGTAAGAAGTAAATTGTTTGGAATAATAATCTTATTGTATAATAATGAAGTGTTTTCAATAAAGGTCACGAACAGCCGTTTCTGAGACACTTAGTTTTATGCAATAATACAGCAAACCTCTTGCAAAGTTCGGTTAGATGTCTGCGTGGGTAGTCGCTGGCTCACAAAATACACAAGCGTCTGTTACGACATGCCACCATCATTTATCAAGCTCTAATCCTTAGAAACTGTCTCAACAAGACAATCACATAATAAATCTCGCTGTAACTATCATTGTCACATATTCATAGTCATATACCAACATTTTTAGGGTTCTTTAATGAACACAAAACATTGGTTTTGCGAACAGACGACTTTTTTTACTTGTCGAATGGGCACTTTGCTATCCTGCTGGGGGACAACGAAACTTTGTGTATGACACCCGAGTCTGGGCAGACTACCTACTACAAAGCGGTACATATGTTTACTTGAGTACATTTGATTGCTGCAAATTCCTAGGGACCGAGCCAGCCAAACTGACGTAACCACCACGTTGTTTCGCTTTTAACTATAATCGCCTGCTACAAACCTTCGTTTTTAAAACTAACAGTAGAAGGGGCGCACACTGGGCAGCATGTGGCGGCGACAAACTGCGGGCGCCAAATTACATACATTTTGTTCTAAGCTCTGCACACTGGGCGACATGTCGCCGTAACTCGGCGACAAGCAAGGGGAGTCGTGACGGGCGACCGTCTACTCCCACCTGTTCTGTTGAGTAGTAACTGGTAACGACCGTACTACGGAAAAAGAGGGGTAGTAACTACTGGTAATTTTTTTCCCATTAGTTCTGTCCACAGAACAAATGGTAACGCAATTCCCACCTGTTCTGTTGGCAGAACTATAGGTATTTTCTTTACCATACAGTCGCCGAGCCACAACTTTTTGACAAGTCGTCCGATGCACACTGGACGACAAGTCGCCGCGACTTCTCGCACAATGTGCGTCTACTATAAGGCTAGCAGCTTTCACTACCGATAGAGCCGGAAGCATTCACATTACCGCGGTTTTAACGAGCCCACGATGTCGTCAGCTGCCGAGAATTGGTCTAAGAGTTGTAGTGAGAAGCAGTGAACCGTTTAGTCGTCGCTTCAGGGTAGTAGGTAACGCCTCTTCAGCGTTATCGAACTGCGTTTGAGGGGGAGGCATCGCTTTGGTCTGCCGGCACGTCGCTCGTGTTGAATTTTTGATGCAGTTACCTACATAGGTAACTGCACCAAAAATTCAACACATAAGCAGCTTACGCTTTTACAATGCAATAGTAGTACACGAGCTACGGAACCCGATATACAGGTCCAAAACACACTTGGCAGAATTTTTGTTAACGCTGACAGAATCTTCGTTATAACACAATTACCTGACAATATGCTCTAATCTAGTGTTTCGCCATCATCGTGACTTCTGATCGCTAATCGAGGATAGGTTAGCAGAAATGGAGACGTGCGACACGCGTGGCTGCTCTGTTCAAAATGTGGCGCGGTGTCAAGGTCGTGTCAATTCGCCGATGAGCTTTGTCACGCTTGTGACAGGTGCTTAGCTCAGCGAGTCAGCGACCTACATAATTGTCTGCGCGTGACTAAAAGCTCTATCTTATTATTCTGCCAATTTTGTGTTGGTACTGCATGTGTATCTCAATTCTTGGAAATGCAGTATAATTGGCGCAGTGGTCGGCTGTAGCGAATGGAATTACTGTGGTCGATATATCTCATGTGGTTTTGCATGTTGTTCTCAAGATAGGCAAAATATAATGAGGTTTAGATTCATGTGATACGAATACTGATTAGATATGGTTGGACAGACTGCTCTTCGGTTATAAGAACGAAATGATCAACACAGAAGTTTGAGTCAGACAATCTTACGATAGATCGTTCACAACACTGAAATCCCTACTTTCGTCTTTTTGATGTAATGTGTGAAAACTACTTATTATGGTGATAGTAGCAGTGATTGAGCCGGCAAATTAACTAATTTCTGATGCTTGCAAACTGAAATCTGAACTTCTACAGACATTTGATTTGTTCGACGTAAACTTACCGACACACGCTCTGTCTTTATCCGTCCAAACAGTAGCATTGTTGCCTGCTAGCACATCGCTGTTAAAAAAAGAACCTAGATTCACTAGATGGGAACATTATCTTAGCCATAAGTAGACTGCTCACTGACTCACTGCTGTCACAAAGTACCACTACTATCTATACCTACCCCTTGCTGACTTACAAACCGTCCTCTCTTCTACACTCTCCCTTGTAGCCACAATATGATCTAACTCCGAAAATGAATGACCATACAGGAGACAGTCTCTCCAGTCTGGACGCACTCGCTCAATTCAATCGCATCAAGCAATTTGAACTGATGCCGTTATTCTGAAGCGAAAGATCCCTTCAGAATAACGGCATCAGTTCAAATGGCTTGATTCATTGATTTAACTGTTAGAGATAGCGTGCAGAGCCGAAGAACATTCTATGTACAGATGCAGAGAAAAATGGAATGTGTGCCCGCAAGCCAGGCTACTAAAGGACTACACATTGAGGTAGCCGGTATCTGCAACCCGCAGGAGAGAATCTGTTTGGAAAAAGTTATAGGAACCGCCCCGGTCATTGCTGGCTCGGCTGGCTCGTTCAGGCCCCTAGCGGTAACCCGACTGTACTGCCAGGACGATGGCACTGTTATGTAAGTACAGTCCCTAACGCTCGTACCGGGATGATGACTTTTATTTATAGTTGGTACCTACCTAATTGCATTATTGTTCGTCCCCTTGTACCTAAGCACCATTGGTTGCTAAAACCTATAGTTCAAACGTGCACAGAGGGTCGTACCCTTGCTTGCTTTATAGCTAAGTAACTATTCATACGTAACTATATCAATCAGTATAAAGGTCAAGCATAATTGACCTTTGACTATTCTAATATCATATGCAGCCACAAATGAATTAGATTAGCCGTCAAAGGTCACGTGCATGCCAATTCATTAGCCTCTTGAGTATATTTTGTAAACGTTGGTAATTGCAAGTGTCGCTTGTAACAACACAACTATTAACTTACAAAGGTCGAATTAACTAACCAATTAGACCGTCAGAAATTCATTTATGAAGTGCACAAGCACAATCTATGTATGTGCAATACAATAGGCACACTATACAGGTACCACTAACTTATTATATGTAAGTAGTATCACAAAATACCTACTGATGTTGACATTGGAATGGAGGATTCCATGATGATAACACTAATATAGCAATTAGGTATTTAGAATATACGGAAGTGATTGATATAGGTACTTAAGCATAGGTAAGTTTGTATTTGAACGTCCATCATTGTAACCAAATGAAATCTCCAAAGCTTAGATTATTTAGTAAACTTATAGTGTACTACCCGTTCGCTCTAAGTTTGCCGCTGGCGTAGAAGCGTATACCCGAATTTTTAATTAGACGACGTAAATTGAAGTAGCTAATGTCACTTCGTCATAGAAAATAAGCAACATTGTATGAAGAAGTGACATAAGTTGCTGTCAATTTACTTCGTCTAATTAAAAATTCGACTTTAGTATGGAGCCAAGCTGAAAACTTAGAGCGAATGAGCAGTATATTCTAAGCTCCAAAGCTTATAAATCTTGCTGGCAATGAATGATTTTGGATGTGGAATTTTGGGAATAGGTGAATTAGTTTTCGGTAAACGATTGACACTCAAATTATATCATCCATCGGTAGGAACAGGTATTCCACCCTTTCTTCTTAATCTAACCCTTTATCTAGGATCTGATGAAGTGAAGCTGACCATCGCGCGTGAGGCGTAATTCGTAAAAATATACAATAATAAAACAGTCTCAATAATATTTAAAATATTTATTTTAAAATAAACATTTTGTGCGAGATTTGTTTCAATGCAAAACTTATTTAACCTCACAATAATAATATAATCACATAACTAGCACAGGCACTCGAGTATGAACATGTTAATGAACATTATCGCTTAAAAATAATTTATTCACATAATATAAATAAAACTTAATACTTTCATAATAATAATTAACTTATAAAATCTATAGTCTATAATCTTACTTCGACATAAATTTCGGAACATCGATTGATACCTACAAAGCTTTTCGAGTAGGTATAATATCAATGTTGTGAAGAAGCTTTGTATGTATTGATTGTCGAATATGACAGACGTGATGATAATAAATCCCTTTTGGATAACGCTCTATGTATTTATTTTATTTATAGCGCAAAAAGAAACCACTTGTTTCAGAGAGGACTTAGTCGTTTTTGCCTATCTGACCACCAAGCAACACAGTAACTGTCTCGAAACAAGTCGACATTCTTTACGCCTTGTAAAGTTTTGGTCCAACTTTCGAAAGATAAAATACAAGCTAATAGGTACTGTCGCCTCGCGCATACTTTTTTCCAGCAAAGTATATAACTCATTATCATTCAGAGTGGAATCTATTCTTCTAAATTCATAATATCAATCAAACAGATCAAGCATGACATAACTTTAGAACATTCTCAGTTCAGTATGCACGAGGCAAGTGTAACAAAAATATAATAAACTTATAGGCACGGTGTGAAACTGTCTACGGACTGTCGCGTAGTTTCGTTTAGAAGTCATAAGAACCGGCGTCACCCTTCTTGCCAACGCGGAAGACGAACTTGTAGAGGAGACCGGCGACCACTGCGCCTGCCATCGGGCCTACCCAGTACACCTGGAAACAGAATAGAATTGTGTTATGTATTGTTACCTTGAATTTTCTTATTTAATACCAAAGAGATGGCAAGACAAGCATACGGCCCACCTAATCGAAAGCGGTCACCGTAGTTTATGGACGTCTGCAAATCAAGAGGACTCGCGCAGTCGAACCTACAAAAACCTTCTAAGACCCCTTTTGAAAAACCTTATACTGTAGGCGTTTCGGAAATTGAGGCAGGGAGTTCATTCCATTATTCAAGCGTGTACGCGGAAAAAAGACCTTATCGGAACTCAGCGGAGTGCTGCGGACGCAAAGTGTAAGAACAGTATTACAATTACTACTCTGGTGTAAGGATGAACAACCTGTCTGTGGCGAGCGGTGCAGTGATAGAAAGTTTACGCTACAACCAAAGTGAATTTCATTTGACCTCCTGTTCTATTTATATAGAGGCATGCGTCATAGCCCCGTCTGTTTATCAGCAGGTGATGTGCACAGCTTGCAGTTGTGGTCTGAGTCTGATTCAGATGTTGGTGTGCCATGTTAAATTTATTGTCAAACGTTGTTATTTCAATAACCAGCGTAATTACAGTTGGTAGATACCTATCTATTTCGGAATAGCCAACTAGTTTTGGATGTAACAGAGATCCTTGGAAGATTAGATTAGAAGATTTAGGAACAATATTATACAATACAACTCCAAAAGGAACATTGCCGTATCCGAGAAAGCCGAGACTTCAGCAACGGCAATTTAGCAGCACACTTTACCGACCACCGAGGCAGTTGTCGGAATACCCTTCAATCAAGTATTATTAACTAATAAAGAACGCAAGTTTTAATTTCTCTAATTAACACCATCTAACGTAGGTATATCAACTGATTGGAGTGAAAGTAATAGGTACGAATGCGTAACTAATTGAACACAAGTATCTGTAACATAATACTCTTTTGTCTACTGTTATGTTACATTATTGTTATAATAAATTTTATATAACGCAACTGTTCTTTGATGCGTCTCACCACGGATTCAAAAAAGTACGATGTACGCACACGCACAAGACACAATCAGTGAAGCACTAATACGGCGATATAAATATGTGAGTGCGCCCTAAAATAAAAAGCTACACGTTCGTTACACTTTCTCAAGATGTGATAAAATGTTAAATTGGCACGATTGTGTTTTCTGTGCGAATACAGTTCATCTAAGACCATGAAGTTGCCTTGCGACAGTCACAGATTTATTATGTCATAATAATGTGACAGTCCATCTATACTTCTTTCTTGTATATCCAAGTGAGAACTATTACGTGTATCTTATTCAGTAATCAAGTGACGATGATGTAATTGAAATAGATCATTAAGACCGAACCTCTACTCCCTGCTGACATAAAATGTGACAGTAACTTTGTCTACCTGTTACGCTTTCTCCCCAGAACCAATTCTTGAATGAACTTTGGTAGAGTCTGGTGAGGGAAATATTTTACAGCGGGAACAACTTCCTGTGGCAAACGGGTAACTATGAGAAAACCTCAATATAGTCTTTAGCTAGAAGTCAATACATATTCTGAGAAAATACCATGGTCAATGGAATTCGAATGTGTACACTAATACTAATAAGACCACGGTTACTAGATACACTACGTCTATCACGTAGGTCGTAAGCTTGTCTGCCAATTAAGTGGCATAAAAAATGTATCTCTATCATATTTAAAACAAACATCTTTCTTTATACATATTCATGTGATACGCAATATCACGCATGAGAGGAAATGAGACTGGTATCTTTGAATATAGACTGGTATACTGTACGCCGTGGAAGGATCAAAGGCTCAAAGCATAAGATTGATTAGATACAAATAAATAAATAATCCGTAACACCGGTGATGTAACTCCATTTCCTCCATAAAGGTTATGTTTATAACTACCGGTGTTACGCAAAGATCGGAAGGGCTCAAAATATGATTATATTATCGAATAATATCACTTTCTAAATAAACTTTATTACTCGTAATCAAGGTTTATTGTCATCATTATGTAATGGAGGTCATTGATTTGGTCGAGAATGAATTGATTTAATAACGACGAAATGAAATAACTAATGTTTATTTAATAGAGTTGGTATTTTTCTTATTGTTATATAAATAAACAGTTATGAGTAGGTATCTATTGTTTTGAATTACTGTTAAGATTAAGATTGCAATCAATTCATTTATATTCTCGGCGGGAATAATGCTCGATTTATGTCAAAAAATTTAGATAAGGTTAGGATAAGGCTAGGATAATAAAATTGTAAAAAACGCACTTTATTTTTCATTTTCGATCAGAAAATATAAATGAAAAAAAAAACCGACCAAGTGCGAGTAGGTAGAACTCGCACACAGAGGGTTCCATAAAAATATCACGTTTGTTGTATGGGAGCCCCCTTAATACCCCCTTTTTAGGGTTTCGTAGCCAAATGGCAAAAACGGAACCCTTATAGATTCGTCATGTCTGTCTGTCTGTCTGTCTGTCTGTCTGTCCGTCTGTCTGTCCGTGTGTCACAGTCACTTTTCTCCGAAACTATAAGGTCAATGCTATTGAAACTTGGTAGCTAGATGTATTCTGTCAACCGCATTAAGATTCTTATACAAAACTAGAAAAAACGCAGTAAATTTTGGGGGTCCCCATACTCAGAACTGAAACACAAATTTTTTTTTCATCAAACCCATACGTGTTGGGTATCTATAGATAGGTCTTCAAAAATGCTATTGATTTTTCTGACATCATTTTTTTCTAAGGTGAATAGTTTGCGCAAGAGACACTTCCAAAGTGGAAAAATGTGGGAGTATTCCCGTTCGTCCCCTTGACTTCGTCCCCCCGAGGGGGACGAACGGGAATTCACAAAAATAATATTTAATCAGTTCCCGATCGTCCCCCTCCTAATTCAAGAGGGGACGAATGGGAATATGTTCTTCGATTAAGTGCCATTCGTCCCCCTTTCGTCCCCCTCGACCAAAGTCAAATGAAAAAAAAAAAACAAATGACGATAAACAGATGAAAAAAAAAACAAATGAAGATCGACAAAACAAATGACCTTAGGATAAACAAATGATGATCGAAAAAGCAAGTGACGATCGGATAAACAAATGACGATCGAAAAAACAAATGAAGATCTATGAAACAAATGACGATCGGATAAACAAAATATGATGATCGAAAAAACAAATAAAGATCTATAAAACAAATGACGATCGGATAAACAAATGACGATCGAAAAAACAAATGAAGATCTATAAAACAAATGACGATCGGCATAACAAATGACGGTCGGATAAACAAATGACGATGACGAACCATGCAGATCAGTAAAACAAAAGACTATAAGCAAGTTGATAAGGTCAAAAATTACTTGCAGCTATATTTTGTAATCTAGATGCCATTCAAAAAGATAGGTGCAAGCAAATCTCGATCTTAATAACACTTCTCCAAAAATGTGCTTTTTGGCGTTTATAGACATCACTGATCATGAATATGTAAAAAATAAATAAATATTATGCATGTCCATAAGGTAAAGAATTGCTCGCACCTATTTTTTTGAATGTTTATCGCATCTAGAATACAAAAAGGGTCTAAGCAAATTTCGACCTTATGAGCATGCATAATATCTATTTAATTTTTAATTATATTCGTGATCAGTGATGTCCATAAACGCCTAAAAGCACATTTTTAGATAAATGTCATTAAGGTCGAGAATTGCTTGCACCTATTTGTTGAATGATTATCGTATCTAGATTACAAAAAATGGGTCCAAGCAAATTTCGACCTCATGAGCATGCATAATATCTATTTATTTTTTATATATTTGTGATCAGTGATGTCTAAAAACGCCTAAAAGCACATTTTTAGGTAAGTGTCATTAAGGTCGAGAATTGCTTGCACCTATTT
The DNA here is from genome assembly GCA_933228765.1 of Miltochrista miniata. Lineage (NCBI taxonomy): Eukaryota > Metazoa > Arthropoda > Insecta > Lepidoptera > Erebidae > Miltochrista > Miltochrista miniata. The sequence goes on from OW121749.1 coordinate 33,854,288, forward strand.
TTTGATATTTATTTATACATATACAGGATGGAATTTTGTAATGCCACCTGAAGGGGAAGTACTCTTAATACTGTAGATTGAATTTTTTTCTCAAAGAAAACATTCCTTTATTTTTGAAAAGAAAGAAAACTGCATTTAATGTGTTCTAAAAATTCGCTTGCCGCATCCGGTAATCGAACTGACTAAAATCTGTAAAAGTTGCACCCTGTACTTTTATTGCATCGATCGGTAGGGTCAATTATAAGGATTATTCTCTCTAACAAACTTCATCAATTACATGTTGCAATTACAAAACACAATTGAAAGGAAAACAATGAAATCTTAAATTATTTTAATTATTTACGAAAAAAATGGTAAACTAACTAGGTAATTAATTGCTCGAAATGGGCTCTATTTTCTTGGATACACAAATTTATTCTTCTAACGAATTCATTTCTAGTAACCTTTAATAACGCGTTGTGGTGAATGTTACAAATCGTATTCGGAACTTTAACTCTCAACTCGTTTACATACTCATAAGATTTAATGTAAGTAAATTAGATTTTTGTGTGCAGAAAAAAAATCTAAAGGGGTGTGATCTGTTAGTTTACCATTTTTTGTAAATAATGAAAATAATTTAAGATTTTATTATTTTCCTTTCATTTAATTTATGAAATTTGTTAGAGAGATGTCATCCTTATAATTGACCCTACCGATCGATGCAATAAAAGTACAGGGTGCAACTTTTACAGATTTTAGTCAGTTCGATTACCGGGTGCGGCCGCTTGCCGCACCCGGTAATCGAACCGACATTACAAACATTCCACCCTGTATACAACTATGAACATATTTCTAGATTACAAAATATGGCTGTATGCATGTTTCGCCGATCTTCATTTGTTTCGTCGATCTTCATTTGTTTCGTCGATCTTCATTTGTTTTGACGATCTTCATTTGTTTCGTCGATCTTCATTTGTTTTGTCGATCTTCATTTGTTTTGACGATCTTCATTTGTTTCGTCGGTCTTCATTTGTTTTGTCGATCTTCATTTGTTTCGACGATCTTCATTTGTTTTGTCGATCTTCATTTGTTTTGTCGATCTTCATTTGTTTCGCCAATCTTCATTTGTTTCGTCGATCTTCATTTGTTTCGTCGATCTTCATTTGTTTTGTCGATCTTCATTTGTTTCGACGATCTTCATTTGTTTTGTCGATCTTCATTTGTTTTGACGATCTTCATTTGTTTCGTCGATCTTCATTTGTTTTGTCGATCTTCATTTGTTTCGACGATCTTCATTTGTTTTGTCGATCTTCATTTGTTTTGACGATCTTCATTTGTTTTGACGATCTTCATTTGTTTTGTTGATCTTCATTTGTTTTGACGATCTTCATTTGTTTTGTTGATCTTCATTTGTTTTGACGATCTTCATTTGTTTTGTTGATCTTCATTTGTAAATAAAAATAGAATTTCAAATTTGATTTTTTACCAACGCACCTATCTTATATTATTTGTTGGGAGCAATAAAACAAAAAAAAAGAATGAAAAAATTATTCCCGTTCGTCCCCCCAAAAAAATTAAGGGGACCATCGGGAAAATAAAATATTGAATTCCCGTTCGTCCCCCTAGGGGGACGAAGTCAAGGGGACGAACGGGAATACTCCAAAATGTGTGTCCCCCCCCCCCCCCCCTCTAACTTCTAAACTAAGAGAATGATAAATCTAAAAAGAATATATGATGTACATTGCCATAAAAACTACCAACGAAAATTTGTTTGAACGAGATAGAGCTGGTAGTTTTTTTTTAATACGTCGTAAACCGCAATTTTCGTTTAGAAAAATCACTACCACTGCGAACGTGTTAAAACATCAATAAAAGTTACAACGAACGACAAGAAATTTTATAGGTAGATACTATGTTACTTGCTGCTACGAAACCCTTCATGGGCGAGTCCAACTCGCACTTGCCCGGTTTTATTAGGGTTTCGTAGCCAAATGGCAAAAACGGAACCCTTATAGATTCGTCATGTCTGTCTGTCTGTCTGTCCGTCTGTCTGTCCGTCCGTGTGTCACAGCCACTTTTCTCCGAAACTATAAGGCCTATGATATTGAAACCTGGTAACTAGATGCATTCTGTGAACCGCATTAAGATTCTTATGTAAAACTAGACAAAAAGCAGTAAATTTTGGGGGTCCCCATACTCAGAACTGAAACTCAAATTTTTTTTTTCATCAAAACCATACGTGTAGGGTATCTATAGATAGGTCTTCAAAATGCTTTTGAGGTATCTAACATCATATTTTTCTAAACTGAATAGTTTGCGCAAGAGACACTTCCAAAGTGGAAAAATGTGTGTTCCCCCCCCCTCCCCCTCTCTAACTTCTAAACTAAGAGAATGATAAATCTAAAAAGAAGTTAAGATGTACATTGCCATAAAAACTACCAATGAAAATTGGTTTGAACGAGATAGAGCTGGTAGACTTTTTTTAATACGTCATAAATCGCAATTTTCGGTTAGAAAAATCACTACCACTGCGAACGTGTTAAAACATAAATCAAAGTTACAACCACCTATAAGAACTTTTATATTATGTTACTTGCTGCTACGAAACCCTTCATGGGCGAGTCCAACTCGCACTTGGCCGGTTTTTAGGGTTTCGTAGCCAAATGGCAAAAACGGAACCCTTATAGATTCGTCATGTCTGTCTGTCTGTCCGTCCGTGTGTCACAGCCACTTTTCTCCGAAACTATAAGGCCGATGATATTGAAACTTGGTAACTAGATGCATTCTGTGAACCGCATTAAGATTCTTATGTAAAACTAGACAAAAAGCAGTAAATTTTGGGGGTCCCCATACTCAGAACTGAAACTCATTTTTTTTTTTCATCAAAACCATACGTGTAGGGTATCTATAGATAGGTCTTCAAAATGCTTTTGAGGTATCTAACATCATATTTTTCTAAACTGAATAGTTTGCGCAAGAGACACTTCCAAAGTGGAAAAATGTGTGTCCCCCCCCCCCCCCCCTCTAACTTCTAAACTAAGAGAATGATAAATCTAAAAAGAAGATATGATGTACATTGCCATAAAAACTACCAATGAAAATTGGTTCGAACGAGATAGAGCTGGTAGACTTTTTTTAATACGTCATAAATCGCAATTTTCGGTTAGAAAAATCACTACCACTGCGAACGTGTTAAAACATCAATCAAAGTTACAACGACCTATAAGAACTTTTATATTATGTTACTTGCTGCTACGAAACCCTTCATCGGCGAGTCCAACTCGCACTTGGCCGGTTTTTTCTGATTTTAGTATTTGTTGTTACATCGGCAACAGAAATACATCATCTATGAAAGTTTCACGGTTCCTGAGATACAGCCTCGTGACGCACAGACAGACAGTCAGACAGACAAACTGACAGCGAAGTCTCATGAATAGGGCCCGTTTTTACCCTTTGGGTACGGAACCCTGAAATGATAAATTTGATGAGAATTAAACATAGTGGCAAATGACATAGGCCCACTCCTCAAATACTTTGTTCAGCATCTGCGATTAGATATCAGATAAAATGCCCAAGCCCAATGTCAATGTCCAATTGGAAACTCAATGTTGTTGCAATTATTTTTAAACCAGCTACATAATTGTTGTAGTATTAGAAGACGGAAACTTCAATGTTAAGATTGTTAAGATGGACATCATGTCGATAGGCGAAAGTGTGCTCAATTACAAAGTAGGTGACTACGCTCATTGCCATAGCTCCGTAATTATTATGTTCAGTAATAAATATTGAGAGATTTAGAAATTAGTTGCTGACGGGACGTTAAAACAATAGGCTCTCAGTATTGGAGAGATCACGCGTAATGGTAATGGTTTATTATTATCTGTCTACTGAACATCTAAGAACGGTTTCTAAATCGATGGCAGAATGGTACGAGAACGAAGAAGATATACTATGGGGTTGGTATTCTACTAAGGGAGTTTGGGTTAGTTGGAATATAGGTAAATTGATCGGATGTAAAAGAAAACGGACTGTTTCCTTTTAGGAGATATACCTACCTAGTTTTTTGGGGTTAATTCTAGTGCACACCGAACGAGTCAGGTTTTTATACCTATCCACGAAAGCATATTTTTCACAGTTCAATCTTTTGCAACAACATCACAGCATAAAAAGTTCTGTGAGTATTTGAAATGGAAACCATTGGGTACACCGTAGCTTTACTTACCCATTGTGCGGTCCAGATACCCATGACGACGGCCGGTCCGAAGGTACGAGCGGGGTTCATGCTGGAGCCGGTGAACGGTATCTGTGGAGAATGGCATGTTTAATATCTTCATCTACTAACTCGAAATGAAACCCGGTTGTCAGTAAAATGACATTTGTTAAGCCAAGTTTAACTACTGGTCGTCACGACCTGTGCCTGTCCTTTTCAACACGACAATGTGCCTATCCATTTCACCGCCAATTACGTGGAACATAAAACTATATGGTGAAATGTGGGCGTATACTATGCCTCTGCCTACTCCTTCGGGGATAAAAGCGTGACTATATGTATGTATGTTATCTGTTAACAAATAACCATCGACTCTTATAGTAGAGTGGGTAGTTGACTAGAAAGCAGGCATTTCTTCGGATTTGGATAAGTCAAGTCAATTATTGCTGCGGAATGTTGATAAACATTTAAATGGTTAGAGAACGTTCAAGAGCAAGTCAGACTCACTAGCAAGCGATGCTCCTGCTGACTAACGAACGGGTTCGTGGTGAAGAGAGGGTGAACTCGAAACAAAACTCTGTACCAACCCGATATAAATTGAGAGGGGCATATAGGCATATCTTTGCTTCCATGGTAGAATATTAGCCTTTTTTTTACTTCTACTAAAATATGTCAATTTGATATTTATTGGGGCTTAAAAAAATACCAAAAGCAGGTGGAAATAGCTCTAAGTTCCAATTTATTACGTGAAAATGTGGGCGTACCTACTCCTTCTGGGAAAAAGGCTGACTAAACTGTGAAGTGTATGTAAGCAATAGAGATGGGTACTTACGCAGGCGCAGTGACAGGCTGTAATGCTGAGGCCGATAGCAAGAGGCGCGGATCCTTTGAGGTCGTTGCGGCGAGCGTCGCACACTCCGTGGACTACCAGCACCAAGATGAAGGTGATCAGAGCCTCGATCAGCAGCGCCTGGGCAAAAAAATACCATTTAGATTTAAGAGGATATTTAAAAAAATAATATCCAGTGTAAGGTACTGTTAGTTTGCCCGGTAAGTCTGTAAGTCTGTTCGGAGTCCTAGGGTATCCTTCCGAGGGCTTACCTGGGGCCCTCAACCTATAGTAGACTATTAGGTAGGATACGTGTTGTTTTTAGTCGGTACGAGTACGCATAGCATCCCTGTAGGATTTTTCTCAGGTTAAAACAAAGATCACGAATATTTTTGAAGGAAAACCTTAAAACCTCAGTACAAATTAAGTCTATCGTAAATTTTATATACTTATGCATGCAATAATTTTTATAATGGTGTATCTTGTCATAATAAATATGTGTGACTCATTTATTGTTCTCATCTGTGTAACATTTAAATTATGACTTATAGTTGAAATAAACCACTTACAATTTGAATATGTTAGAATCTGTAAAACCTTATGGTAAGTAAATTATGTAACCGTTAAATACCTAAATAAGTTTAAATCACACGCGATCATGATTATTTGCCTTGACTTTGCTTAACACAAAAGTTTAAAAAATATCAACGACGTCATCACATCATCAACAATTCATTGATTTCTCGTCGGCTCATCGTATTATTACATGTGTCTAAGTTATCTTAGTGTATACCTACTGTATATCTAATATATAAAATTCTCGTGTCACAGTTTTCGCTGCCATACTCCTCCGAAACGGCTTGACCGATTCTCATGAAATTTTGTGAGCATATTGAGTAGGTCTGAGAATCGGCCAACATCTATTTTTCATACCCCTAAGTGACCGGGAACCGGGAATAACATTCCACGCGGGCGGAGCCGCGGGCATCAGCTAGTCTATATCTATATATATAAAAATCAATGCCACTTTTCGTTGTAATTTTATAACTCAAGAACGGGCTCACCTGCCCAAACCAAACGTTTAGGCTTTGTTCGGACTATTTAGTAGATGGTTTATGTGAAGTTTGCACAAAATCGGTCGAGCGGTTCTTCATTTATCACGCAGACGAAGTTGCGCGGGTCAGCTAGTATTATTTAAAATTCTAATGCCACAATGTTAGTTACCATACTCCTCCAGAACGGCTTGACCGATTTTTATGAAATTTTATATGCATATTTAGTAGTTGGGAGTCTTGGGGTATCCTTCCGAGGGCTTACCCGGTGCTCCCAACCGTAGGCTGCTGGGCAGGATACGTGAGGTTTTTTAGTCGGTAGGAGTCCGGCATAGCATCCATGAGGATTTTCCATACCGTTAAAAACATGCATATTCATAGGTCAGAGAATCGGCGACTATCTATTTTTCATACCCCTTAGTGGTAGGGAACAACATTCCAAGTGGGCGAATCGTTAGCCACTAGCCACCGCATGGGGAAGGTCCATGGCTCGTGTCTTTCCTGTTCTTAAAAACGTTTTTCGAGGTTGAGAAGGCTTATGTAAAAATAAGCGAGGCTGAAAGATTTCCCAAAATTCAAAAGAGATTGTCAGTGCCTATACACTTTCGTTTCACACAAAATATAATAAAAAGCTCACCTGTGGCTCAGTAACTCCGCCTTGTGGTAGCGTCATTCCAAACCCGCCGACTCTGTCTTCGGGTACCGCCAACTGCAACACAAAAAACAGTAAATAAGCATCAAAAAGCAAGTGACGAGAGGGATCCACGCTCGCCTCCCAAGGAAGCGGAATAACACCCGAACATCCGCCCAAAGACAGTCAGTCAGTCTACTCGTGACCACGGCTATTGTAACATACCTAGCCGAAACGTCGAGAGGTGAGCGAAGTTTGAATTGTTTACGCGAAAAAGACCCGCAACTAATACAATGTGTAGTGCAAGTCGTGTGAGTTTAAAAACATCCGCCCAAAGATACGTGAAAGCACACGAACCTTCCCCCTTCCCTTAGGTGAGGCCGCAGTGGTAGCCGTAGGTCTGCCGTTAGTCCTGGGGTCATACTTCCGAGGACTTACAGGGCTCCCGACCGGAGGCATTAGGTAGGAAACATGTGGGTTTTAGTCGGTAGGAGTCCGGCAAAGTATCCCTGTAGGATTTTCCTCACGTTAAAAGAAAGGGCCTGTCCTGAAATGGATGCTTTTGGAAGGCACATTTTCCGTGCGATTCCGAAGAAAATTCTGTGACACATATTACCTAATGTATAGGACTAACTATAGGGTCGCGAAAAATAATAATCTGTGTAAATAAAATTTGGGCGGTGAAAAATCGCGATGTAGACAGTGCCTTATTTTAGATTTTCATACAGGGGCGCTGCAGTAATGGACTATAGGGTCCGTCGTAAGATGATAATAAAAGTATATTTAAAACACTTTGCTGGAAAGTTCAGTACGAAATGAAAAATATCATTTATAGGTATAAGTAACTAGTTGTAATATAATGTCAGATTTGTTATAATATCTTCCTATAATCAAATGTATACTAACTTTCTTTTTACAATTTAATTTATTGTAAAAATGCAATCAGAACATTAAAGTTGACAATCAAAAAGATGTGAGCCATTAAAAAGCTTTCAAACGTATGCACAAGATAGACATTAAAATTAATTTATGGGTAATTAAATTACATTTAACGGTACTCATAATGGAGTAATATTTGATAATTCTCCCAAAGCCCACGCTCAAAACATGAATATATTTAAATATTTGATAGGTGTGTCTGTCTATGCATAATGACAATAAATTGTTATGTTGTGACTATAGACAATTTAAAATCAATCATCATATTTGAGGGAGAAAATATCTCTATTATGGGAAAATGGGTAGAATTTGGACAACAATAGCAGAATTGACAGAGCTACGAGTTTGGACAATCTATGTTTTCATGTTGACGGGTCTTGCTATGTATACTTATGTCAACCGCAGAACTAATTCTATTTTATGACAAAGGCATCAATTTAAAAAGAAATTTGAGAACTTGAAATGTCTAATGGTGTTCGAAGTACGTCGCTTCATAAACTTTATATAAGTACTACTTAAATAACCAACTGTTTTAAATAAATTACCGTTATTCTACGTAGGTAAGGCAGGCGTGAATTGTTCAGCCAGTGCAGGACAATTCACTCCTGCTCCTGTCTCAAATCATTTTAGATTAAAATTGCCAAAGGGCTTTTTTTTTTTGTTTAACGTGAGGGAAAATCCTCATAGGATGTTATGCCGGACTCTTACCGACTAAAAAACCTCACGCCACGCCTAACAGCCTATGGTTGAGAGCCCCGGGTAAGCCCTCAGGAAGGATGTCCCGTGACTCCCAACGACCTACGGCCGCCAATGCGGCCTCGCCCAGGGGGTGGTTCGGGTGCAATCCAAAGACTTCAATATAAACTGAGGTAGACGCGCCGTACTCTAACAAACGAGATTTCAAAAGCAATCCTCAAACACACACATTGCTAAGACTACACTCACTTATAAATATTTTTTACGTAATTGTCACCACACACAATAGCAATATACGAATAGAATAAGAGTAAAAGAGAAGACGTATAGACTCCGATTGCAAGCCAAGTACCTACTTTCGAAGTTTTGACTCACTACAGTGCGAGCAACGCTGCTAATTAGCTCAGTTAATAGGTTTCAAAAATCGGTGCGTAGGGCATGTCTCCTCAGTTTATATAGAAGTCTTTGGTGCAATCCCGCTTCTATGGGGGGTTTCGGGTGTGACCCCGCTTCTAAGGGGGGGGGGGGGGGGCGTGCGTGAGTTGCTCACGTCACGCTGCCGTCATGGGCCTGCTTCTGTAAGGACGGTGAGCGGCCCTCTCACCGTCCTCAGACCCCCGGTCATGGAGGCCGATAGTCCTCGGCGAAGACACGTCGGCGGCGCCCAGGGCGCCGACTGCGGAACTCGGGTGGGAGAGTTCTCTCCCGCACCCGGCCCGCCGCCTCCTTCGCGAGCATGACCTGCTCGCAGAAAGAGGCGGCGCAGTCCCCCTTACTCCCGCTGGAGAGCATGGCTCGCACCATGGCCTCGAGCGAGAGAGTGTCCACGCCCAGACCCACTACGAGGACCTGGCGCTGTTGTGCCCACGCCGTGCACTCCACCAGAGTGTGGAGCGTCGTGTCATCGCTGCGGTCCTCGCAGTGCTGACACTCGGCCGTGGTTTCCCGGTGTTTTCGCCACAGATACCTACCGAAGCTACCGTGCCCGGCAAGTATCTGTGTCAACCGGTAGGAGAGAGCACCGAGTCTTCTCTCCAGCAACTTGTCCATGACCGGTCTGACGGCCGCGATTGTGGCGAATCCCCCCTTTGGTTGCTCAAGTCGCACCTTCCATGTCTCCATGGTTTCCTGGTGGAGCAGGGTCCGCTGGGCCTCGATTTCTCGAGACGCAGGCCTTTGGCCCCGCTCCAGCGCCTCCTTGCGCCATCTGAACAGTGACGCAAGGGCTCTCGCTTCCAGGTCCCATGGAGGGGTCCCGGCTAGGAGACATGCCGCCTCACCGGAGATCGTGCGGTATCCTCTTATCACCCTGACGGCCATCACTCTCTGCGGGCTCAGCAGTCTAGCCTCATTGCTGGCTTGAGTTGAATCAATATGTGCCATATATTATAAGCCGTACCAAAGACCGGCTATTTTTACAATAAGAATAAAATAAGTTAGGTACCCGAGAAACATTAAATAACAACCAAATGCCGGCCATTTTTGTTTATATAAGATACCCGAGATACCTACATAACAATAAACAACTACAGTCAACGAAACGCTAATTATATTTCGCATAATACATTCACGCATTACATTATTTGCGAAACAATACATTATGTGATAAAGTTATTCAGAATCGTGCGTACGCTCAAGTCGTGATCGAGCACGCTCGTCTTCCTCTCATTAGCACAAGAGTGCTGAGGGTCAGTGAAATGTCGCACCTCAGATCGCTGTGTAAAATCGTCACGTCTATAAACCACTCCACACTTGCTAATTAGTTATATATATCGTTGCTGTTAGCAACTCTACGTGTGCTATAACTAGCTATTAGTAGCGATTGAGGTGAAGTTATTATGTCACATCAGTCTATCGAAGTTCAATGGTGGGCATAGACCTCTCCCTTCGCAGTTGGACATAGACCTCTCGCAAATATCACCATCACAGACAACCCTCTGCCTTTCAGACGTGTTTTCAAGTTGTGAGGGTGTTTTGCGTTACTGTAGGTACCTCGGCTGGTCAGAAGGCTTAGAAAAAATATTCCGTTTTGAGTAGGTAGTCCTTCTTATGTTATGGTATCGCCCAATATAGACAGCAGGTGTGGATTACCCAGACCCTACTCAGGCAAGGATACAAAGAGTTCTTGCAAGGCCAAGGTTATTCAAATGTGCTCAGCAGCACTTACTACCACGAAATTTTCTGCAGATCGCCTCTCACGTTTTATATCTGATTTCTGAGATATATTGCATAGTTTAGTCATTCAGTTGACATCATAACTTCGTCATGAATGATAGCATGGTATTACCCACAAAATTTTGAAACAATTTAAGTACCTACAATAAAAAAAAACATAAATTGCTAATATATTATTATACTATACTTATAATATAATATTACGATTATGTCATAAACAAAAACTTTACACGAACCACGCCTTTGACACCGATCTGCTAATAAGGTCTTCATGAATTAAAGATCTCATTAGCAGGTTTTTTTGCCTTTTTGTCAGATATGGTGTATAATTCGTAATTGAACTATCACCAATCTTTTCAGTTGATTTTGTATTACAAAGTAGCTGTTCTCCACGGCTTCATCTACGTAGAAGTCGTTATCGCGTAAAATCATTACCCTATTTTTTCGAAGTTGGTTAAAAAGTAGGCTATGTCCTTTCCATGGACTCAAACAATCTCTATTCGAAATTTCATCAAAATCGCTTTAGCGATTTAGGCGTGAAAGCGTAACAGACAGACAGACAGGGTTACTTTCCCATTTATATTATTAGTAGCGAAGTAGGGATAGATGCAGTGAGTGGTATTTCAACTGCTTTATGAGAAAAAGCTGCTGCTTGAAAGTTGCTTATGTTTTTAAATTTTTAATTTATTTAGTGTTGACTAATAACAGTGTCAGTTTGCAACCAACACTGAAGTTTCGTTATAATTCTGTAACAAGTTTTTTCAGCTATTCAGCGCGACTGCTAAGTAGTTACGAGTATCTATTTGGCAGAAAGAATTTATAAAATTGTATCTGCATTTTACTGTTTCGTTCAGAAAGTTCTATCAACACGCTTAATATTTTGAGAGCAGAGCAGAGTAATTCAACAAAATTAACACAAAATTAATGTCAATATATTCTTCGATATCATCTACGTCACAGGTCACACATAGGTTCATAATGAATTAGTAAAATAGATTACATACAAGCAATATGATGACAATTTAACTAATGGAATCAGGCGAGGCGTTACATGGCGGAAATCCATCTTAGATTAACTGCTGTACGTTAGGATTGACGAATCGAGGGTGTGAGGTGGGTTCCTTTCCCTCCCCTCCTTTATTATCATTCTTATCTGATTATTATTTATTTTATAGTTACTGAAAACATATCTTGGCTTTAATAAATAAATATGCAATATTGTGTGGTGTTTGACGTGACAGTCGCAGTCTCGCACTAGACGCAACTACAGTCGCGGATGTGCAAGATATTTTGCCTAAATTCAAAGGTATCAATTTCTTAACCAACAATCATTTTTAATACCTATCAACTAAACCTCGAGTCGCAGTCATTTTCCAATTTACACGAACTTTGTGTCCTTAACGCCGTATATAGAAAATAAATACATAATAAGCTCCATATATCAATCACGTGACCTTTCGAGTATCCCAATAGTTTTATAAACAGTGTTTGGCTCAATTAGTTCCACGATTACCACCAAGGCCGATCTACATGGTTCTTTATTCTAAGATCATCAGTGTCATGGCGAACGAGACAGTACACATAAGGATTTTAGAATGTTGATGCGATGACTACATTTAATGGGGATAGTCAGCATGACGGATAGGTGTCGATCCTGGTGTACACTTCATTATTTATAACTGAAATTAATAAAATTCGACATAGACAATTTTTCTGTCTACGGATATGACATTTTGACTGATTTATTAAATGTGAAGGTGAGTTTGGTTGTTACCCTTTCAAACATGAATCAATGAACTATTACTATATGCTCATCTATACTATATGCACACGCATTATCGACAACAATTTTAATATTTTTAGTACTGGAAATGGTGGTTGCGATAGATATCATAACTGGTCGAACGGATTTCGCCTCAAGCATTGTAGATGAAGGCGGATGCAGAAGCTCGGGGTAGTTTGTTGAACGCCGCTACACATAAATGGCTTTCTTTCTCTCGGCTCCTTTTGCATTATGTAGGTTAGTTGCTTTCAGTAAATTCAGTGAAGTCAGTCAGTAACATATAAGTGACATTTTGGTCGTCTTTGATAATGTAGCCAGGATGCAAAAATATTAATTTCGTTTAAGAGATTGTAATTAAATTCTGTTCTGCATATCACAGTTCAGTTAAAATATTGAGTTTTTGTTAAGATTTGTTATTTCGTCTTTAAGGAACTTACCCTTATGAAGGCAGCTCCAGCGATAGCTCCAATTATTTGGACGATGACGTAGCATACTGCCTTCAGGAGCTTGATGTCGCCGGCAACGAAGAGACCGACGGTCACAGCTGGGTTGATGTGTCCGCCGGATATGTGACCGATACCCTGTGAGCAAAGAAAACACAGTTGGTCAGATTTAGGACTATATTTCGTAGCATACCGTAGAACAAAAAGATAATAAAATTATGACGCAACACGTCTGTTGCTAGCCTTATCTCTAGATTTTAAAAGTAGCTTAGCATAAATGAAAGGCATACGTAACCTTATTCATACGTAGTTTTTCCCACGTATGCGATGTGACCTTTGAGCCCTTTACGAGATATTCTAGTTTATTGGCAGTCTGTCACTTATTTTGGTCGACATTCAGTTGATTACAAGTCAAATACTGGCCAATATCTCTGTTTGTTACAGAACTGTAGTTGTTCATAATCGCGTAAAATGTCAAATTCTAACTTCAAAATGTCAAAACCAATTAGTGCGAGGCCGCATTTGCGTTTTTCCGCGGCGGTTTCTAACCTCAAAATGTCATCAAACTGTTAAAAAATTTCAAAATCAATGAAATCAAGTCAATGTTTTGACATTTTGAGGTTAGAAACCGCCGCGATAACCGCAAGTGCGGCCTCGCCCTTAAACTGAGTCCATGGTTTCATTAGTTTGACATTTTGAGGTTATAAACCGCAACCTCCAACCGCAGTGTGGCTTCAACCATAGACCTGATTTAATTTAACATTTTTGTCATCGGGACGACTCTACCTGATAGATTGCCGAATTCACCAATGAGATTTCGCCATTGAACTAAGTGTCATTGGCTCATTCCGGAATATGCCAATGACAGTGGTGATTACTCAAAGGTCAAAACGGTCCTATAAATTTATGGAAACTTTAGTACATATACAAATGAATAAATTAAAACCAAAACAACAAAATATTACAAATACAAATGAAAACAATCGGATCAGAACGTCCCAAAATGAAACGAAAATCAGACGACGCCTTTTCTGCCTTGCAAATTTATTAGTGTGTTTTATATTAATAAGATAATCGGACAAGCATCTGCTAATATACCTACGCATTTAATATGTAAGTAACATCAGTCGTGTGATGTCGAGTCGTGATCGTCTGTGGCATCTACGTTCAACTTTATGTCGTCTCGAGACAAATACACAGGTTCATGTAATAGCAATTAACATTTTTAACTGACATTATGTCATAAGGGCATATATGTATATGTATGTGATGTAGGTCACGGCAATTCGCGATTCCAATTACAAATTGCGGAGAGCTTTAGTTTTTTATTAATATTTCCGCTATCAATTTATTTCAAGCACATATTCGGATGTACCATGGATGTGATAGCATCTATGTCCTTCTTTAAATTATGTCTTTATTTGGTACTAGCGGACGTCACGCGATTTCACCCGCGTAGGGCCCGTTCCCGTGGGAATACGGGCACAAAATATAGCCTATGTTCACCGCAAAGAGTGTAGCTTTCCAACAGTGAAAGATTTTTCAAATCGGTCCGGTAGTTCCGGAGCCTATTCGTTACAAAAAAAACAAACAAAAAAACAAATCTTTCCTCTTTATAATATTAGTATAGATATAGATTATTTAAAGTTTGTAGGCAGTAGAATAGGTCTAAGTTTTAAGTACGTTATTTAAAGTTAGTGCTTGAATAGCTCTTAAATTCGTCTTTAAAGGTCTGAAAACAACTATCAGTCACTTGAGTAAAGTTTTATATACCCTTAAAGAGGGAACAAATATGTGTATTTTGGGCGATTTTCTATGTATAAAATAAAGTATGTATTTGGGTGTACAAGAGCCAAACAAATTTCTTGGGGCCTAAGACAACTTCACCTAAAGAAAATATTTCGAAGTAGATCTTTATGCGGTTACGGTGTGTAACCGCTTAAAGAAAATATTGTATCAACACTTGAACAAGACAATGGTCAGCCATACTGCCAATTATATAAGTTTATAACCTGTGATGATGTACGATGATGATAGGCAAGATGGCTGCCTACAATGGTCACGTTCAGGGTCGAGGTGCATAATAGTTATACGACCGTAATGTTGTGATCTTACTTGTTTCCGACACGTAGATTACCTTCTAATAGTGTTATATAATAAGTAGCTACATTTATCATTCGAAACGTAAACCAGTTTTTTTTCCGAGTGGAAATCCTTCATGGATGCTATACCGGACTCTTACCGACTAAAACCGCAAGGTTGCCTACGATTGCCTACGGCAGGGAGCCCCGGGTAAGCCCTCGGATGGATGTCCATGAATTCTCGACAGACTTTGGATACCACCACTGACGTAAACACGTTCTGGAGTAGAGAACGAAAAGTTTTATTCTAAAGAGAATTAAGAAAGGAATGGTAAGAAAAGAAATGCATGTCCGTGGCATCTACCGCCTAATACTTATAGCCTTAGTTGTGTTATTTCAATGGCAGTTTTGGCGTATTTTTCAGTCAACGGTTTCGTAAAATACAGGTCCTAGATAAGATTTAATTACAATCGCATTGTTTATTTGCTACACTACTAAATAAATAATATAGAACACTTTATTATAATATATATAAAAACACTTCAACTTAATCTACATCCCTTTTCGATTCCAAACAACCCAATTGTGGGACCAAGGTGCCACTCACTAACTCTCATACAGTAGTGGACAGAATCTTCCTGCGAACTGAACAATTCAAAAAAATATCTCTACTGTGCCATAAGTCTTAGAAGGCTATATAAGCATGCCAGATTCCCTTTTCCTACAAACCTGGGTTGTTTAATTGGAAGTATCAACATAGTGGAAAAAAAGGGGCTACTATCAACTTTATACCGTAGGCATCATATTTTCTAAGTTCCACTGTGAAAGTGAACCTTACTTTCTAAACGCAGCCACGGCTTTCGATCAAGGGAACGATATTGTACTTAAGTTTATTATTTTAATGTGCAGAATTCTCATACTCTTCACATCGTGCGTCTAGGTAGGTATGTAAATGCGAATCGGAAACACTCGAAATCTTTTCATTGACATTATCTGACATTATATAATTGACATTGAACTGTTATTGCAGTTTAAAGTACCTACGGCGACGTAAATTTATTACAACTTGTTTTTACAGCCGGTAATTTTGCTGATCATTGATGAACGATTTAATTTGGCCACACTAAAGATATTTTGGCCATGACTTTGAGAAACATTATGAACTAAATCTACAGATTATGACTCATTTATAATCCTTGACCGAGAACCAATTATTGAATTAAATCGATCGATTAATAGCCTCACTTATGTAATTGCGGTACTAAATGTTTATTTTTTTATGATTCATTTAGGTTCATAGAGTCCTCAGCTTTTGCAAAGCTCATAAAAAGGTTGTATGCGAAATGTCTATAACTAATTTTAATAACGTAGCAAATAAAAATCAAAGTGTTATAGGTATGCTACTATTTATGTAGATATTATAACCAATTAATATCCAATTAAAGAGCAATGATAATAATTGAAATTTGATGGTTATGGTTCCTACTAGGTATCTACTATCAACAAATAGCGCACATGTAAACATTATTTTTCTTAAACGAGAGCTAACACGAGCTTTTATGAACTTACGAGTTCATAAAAGCTCGTGTAAGCTCTTGTAGGTTAGTATACTAAGTCAAATATTAATTTAATAAAAACATGATAGGTTCTTATTCACAATTGCGAAAATACTTATGTACATGTAAGATATATTCAACGACTCGTAATTATGTAGTTTTAAAAGTATTACCTACCAGTTCAAAGCAACAAGGTAAAGTCAATTTGTTATTTTTTATTTCGGTGTCGAAAGTGGATGCCAAAAAGGTAGGTACCATAATATAAAAATTAAGTACAAACTTTTTTACCGAAGTAGGTACAACAATAGCAAACAAGAAGCCGCGAGATCGGTCTCACCAGACTGCCCCTCTCTAACACGTTTATTGTGAAAGTTCAATCCGATTGACGTTGTCCTTTTTGTTTCGTTTCAAACTTTGAATAGATGATCCACATGACGTAGTGACGTAGTTTAATGAAACAGACACACAGACTACAGACAAAATCTGGACATGAGCCCCTCTGCACTCTATTTTATTGAGAGGGGCTAAAACTTACATATTATAGTCACGCCACTAATCCCGAAGGGGTTGGCAGAAGCAAGTATACGCCCACGTTCTACCATATAATTTTCTGTACCACGAACTAGACGTTATCCTGGAACATTCTTCCGAGGGCTTACCCGAAGGCAATGAAACAGCAGCGTGTGATTTTTGGTCGGCAAGAGTCCAGCATGGCATCCATTAGGGATTTCCACACGCAAAAAAGGCCACTAGACCAAGAGGTCAGTCAATCAAATTATAGTTAAATTTCATAATTGATTAAGGGCAATATAAATATCTAATCATGATTTTTCACTTCTGATAAATTAGAGCAATTAAAAAAGTTATAATACGTGGTACAATTATTGCACCACACCTGTTAAATTTAAGGTCGACAAATGCATAGGTAGGTACTAACACGACCTTTTAAACACATTTAACTAAGTCAATGCATGACAACATACTCGACCACATTAAGTGTTTCAAAGTACTTATATAAAACTTAATTACAATACCCAACCTACTTTATTGAATCAAATATATCAGTAATGCACTCGCTTGATAGAAAAGGCATATTATGTTTTCATAAAACAGCATTGACTTGAAGAAAGCTATTGTGTTAATGCCATTAACTAAGTGTCTATGATTAAAAACTTACCCGTTTCTCTATGGTTTATATACCTGTCTCGCTCTCGCCAGCGTGTGCCGTCTCCTTCAAACGGCACTCTTGTTTTGACAGTGTCAGGTTGACAGCTCAAATTTCATAGCGTTGTGATTTTTGCCGCGCAAAGAATCAAAAATTTTCCCTAAGTGTAGAAAATTGGAAAAACCATTGAAATATAGTTTTTCTAGTGTGAAAATATCAAACAGCGTAAATAAAAAGCGTTTCAGTAGTTAAAAAGCGTTTTGGACGTGTTTTGTACTAAGTCCGACCGAAATAAACGACGCAGGCCGGGTACGTTCCGGAGGTGATCAGTGAGAATTTCAAATAAGTTCATTATCCTCGGAGGATGAATATGACTTAGCATCACCTCCTCCAAACAGTAGAAGTAATTAAGCTGTACCCAAGTAAGTACAATCCAGTTATTACAAGTTCATACGATTTACATTACGACCGTGAATGTTTTTCATGTTTTGTTAGATCAAGTGATACCTACTGAATTTTTCCCAATGATTATCGCGTTAACCTAACCTGCAGACTGGTACTCATACTTCTGCACATCTTGAAACCAATTCATCGACATCTTGTTGAGACATCCGTCCACATCTTCTCGTAATTTATCTTTGGGCGAGCACAAAGTTTGATCAAAGACTTTGATATAAATTACAAGAGTTATTACAATTAGATGAAACTGATTCAGCCTCTTGTAAAGTTATTTTATACAAGAAGGCCTTTCCGACAGACCTTGCGAGTCCAGAGGTTCTAGGCCTCAAACAAAATAAAGAAGTTTGCAATGATAACAAGATTATACAGATAATACAGAGACTCACATTTAAAAATGATGTGGTATTCAAAGTTTTAGTAATTGGTTAGACATCTAAGAACAAGACTATCTAAATATTGACTCATTGTTATGACTGAACTTTTAGTTCAGACTTACAGTTTCAGAAAAATCCTGAAACTGCAGTAACTATTTCACTTGAATGAATTCTTACACTTACCAAATAACTATTTGTGAAAACAAGGTTGAGTGTAGTAAAGTGTGACTTTTAATAGCCCACAATTAAAAACAATTCGGTTTTTGAAACAAATTTACAACTCGCTTAACTTCAATATCAAACCATAAATTTTTGAGGTTGTCTCATGTCTCAAAAAATTGTGCTCACCTACACGCCAAGGTGCTAGCTATTACATATTGAAGTTAAATATTGGAGCTACATACAGCAAATTTACCATAAAAATATATTAATGGAAACACCTCGGAGGTGTTATGATTATAATACATCTATTGTGAACAACTTAAAGCAATCAAATATTCTTTGTGAAATGTTTTTAGTAAAGAAGTCATATGAGAGACTAGGTACAATCTAAGACGGGCAGTAAAGCCTTTTCTAGTTGATATTTCAGACTAATTGCAACTAAAGAATTGATTGGCTTGTGGAAATAGATGCTCATTATGCTTGTATTCACTTGACAATTATTGCACAGGAGTTTCACAAATATGTGGTATCACAGCCTCCCTTTGACCAACGTTCAACTCTAAAAGATGTTTTTTAAATTCAAATTGGTCAAATTGGATCGCGGAGATCCTAAGTACCCAAGGATTTTTGAATTGTTTATCATAATATAACATGATGAGCCTTTCAGAAAGCGGAGACAATAAAATTGTGAGTAGGGGGTTGGCACATAGTTTATCAGAAAGCTGTGTTAGAAATTTCTCAGGAAATAGAACATCCCAGTACAAAATTGAGTCAGACTTAAAAAGAAAAGATAGTTATTAAGAATTAAGTATGTAATTGAGTTGCATATGTTTACAATGAAAAAAAAAAAAAAAAAAAAAAAAATGCCGAGCGGACGGTGCGACCGCCTTTTCTGTCTGATTTCCCCAGAGAGTTTGTTTAGTTCACTGAACTTGGCAAACTGCTTGTCTTTATTGCCCTCAATTGCAATTATTTCTTGGAAAAGTTCAAACAGAACAAGCCGCACTTGAAGAGAAGGCTATCTCTCTTACAAAGGTCATTGTGGTTGGTAACTAGACATTGTATGGTACTGTTCTGTACATTTAACAGCAGATGCAGCGGATGCAGGCTGAGGTGCCCACTTAAATGACACATCTGTCAAAATAATGGGCTTAATAGTGTATGCAACCATAAACCGTCAGCGGATGACAGTGTCACACATTTTCTTTTAACAGCAGATGCAGCGGATGCAGTATGAGGTGCCCTGTTAATTGACACATCTGTCAGATAATGTGCTTACCAGTCCAGTGTAGACAACCATAAACAGTCAGCGGATGACAGCGTCACACATTTTCTTTAACATCAGATGCAGCAGATGCAGGCTGAGGTGCCCAGTTAAAGACACATCTGTCAAGGTAATGGGCTTAATAGTGTATGCAACCATAAACAGTCAGCGGATGACAGTGTCACACACTTTCTTTTAACATAAGATGCAGCAGATGCAGGCTGAGGTGCCCAGTTAAATGACACATCTGTCAAGGTAATGGGCTTAACAGTGTAGATAAACAGCGAATGACTTCAAAGGATGCACACATACTCCATACAGATAGACAATAAAACCCTTGTTAAATGAGGGAGAAAGTCCCTTGCACTGCTGAAACCCAGCTTCCGAAGCTCACAGGGCAACTGCAAATAGCTCTGTCACTTATCTCCCGGAGAGGCTAAACGGAAATAGTGAAGTTTAAAGAGGTTGCAGAATACTACAGTGGCAATTTCTTCCCCAGGCCGCGGAGGCTATGTATGATACGTGGGGCGTCCCAGATACGATTTGTTCGCATCAAATGAGTTGGCTGTTGTACAAGAATATGCAACTCTATCCTCTTTTTTGTTTTTTGACATTTTCAGTTGTCATTCGAATTTTCAGTTGGGCTGGGCATTCCACCCACCCAACGTTGTACAAGAGTTTGTAATTCTAGACTACATTTTCAGCCATCATTGGGACTTAGTTGGGCTGAGCATTCCACCCACTCAACTTAATACTGACAGTGTTAACTCTCCTAAATCATGCGAAAGGAACATATGTTAGTTCCTAATAGCATCAGAGTGGAACTTTTATTTGGGCTGGGAAATCCATCTACCCAAATTAATAATAAGAGTGTTAGCTCTCTTATATCATGTAAAAGGGACATAGTTCCTAAAAACATCAGAGTCAGAATAGAGCTCTTTACTGCCGGATTTGCAGACCAGAGTCCGAGCAGAACTGATCCCAATGAATGATCTGCGGAAGGTCTTAATAGATCAGGATACAGGCACATACCCTCCCTAATTTGACAAGGAAGGGAGGGGGGGGGGGGGTTGACAATAAATACACAAATTGGTCTGTTTTAGAACAAGTTTGCTAGTAGGCAGTTGGTGACAGTCAACTTTTGCAACTTTCAACTTTTGCATGTTCTCCAATAGAAAATTACCTAGGGTGGTGTCAGACCAATCAGGTTATCCTGAAGTTGCCTGTTTGTCAACAAATGGCTCTTTCCTTTATAGAAGGTAAGTTGACATGATATATCTTACCAACTTGTGTAAAGTTGGCTATCTTAACATATTGTGCTAAAACGGATTTAGACATTTCAAAGAAAATTATCACTTAGAGCAATCACTCTGGCTAGACCTGAAACAACAGAACTCCCAGTAGGGGAATGTAGCTGTTGGTTAACTGGCTAAGAATTTCATCTTATTCTTTGAAATTGTCAGGAGGATAACATCAATTACTATGTTAGTCTCAGATCGCAGATTTCAGGTCAAGGATATAATGAAATCAGATTGCAGCCTAAGTTCGGGTCAAATACTGATTCAAGTACCCATTGGCAATCTGGCTGGTTGCTTTATCAACAATCTGACCATTATATTTGTCCAGTTAGATAAATTAAGACTATAATGAAAAAGTTAGTGAATCATTTTCTATTTATTGAATTCTGTATTAATCATGGTACTTGCCATGAATGAAAAGTCCACATTTTTTATTTATTAACATATTTTAATTTTTTATTTATAACTAAGCAGGTAGACTTCAACCAGTCTCAAGAAAAATAGTTGCAGTTTGTATTTTTAGAGAGGCTAACATTAAAGCCCCAACAGTTACAATGTCAATGCTAATTTATTGCAAGCAATATTTGGTTATTTGATTTAGTGTGTACTTATAGAGACGTAGTCCCGCCTTTGACCCTGGAGAGGTAGGCAGAGATACACAAATAGTAAATTGTAACCTACATTTCATTAATTAATGCAGTTTCCTTCTCTTTTAACAACACAGATAGTGTTGTTTTGAGTCAAATATCTTCACAACTTTATTATTGACCCACATAAGTATTTACATACTTTATGTTTTTATTTTTAATAATTTAAACTTAAAAGTTAATTCGAAGAATTAAGTTTAACTAAATTTAGTTTATTATTGGGTTATTTTCAATAATAATTATGATTTTAAATAGACAATCTTTAAAATACTATTTTAAATTAACATATTACCTACTAATCATCATAGCGTTTGTGCTCTCTACCAGCAGATACCAAACAGGTCTTCAAGTCAATGCTGTTTTATGAAAACATAATATAACTGTTTTGCATTTAAACAAAACAGGTATTATGTATGAAATAAAACAGCATTGAAGCAATGCTCTTGCTGGTAATCTTTGAAGACACTATGAAATTTGAGCTGTCAACCTGACACTGTCAAAACAAGAGTGCCGTTTGAAGGAGACGGCACACGCTGGCGAGAGCGAGACAGGTATATAAACCATAGAGAAACGGGTAAGTTTTTAATCATAGACACTTAGTTAATGGCATTAACACAATAGCTTTCTTCAAGTCAATGCTGTTTTATTTCATACATAATACCTGTTTTGTTTAAATGCAAAACAGTTATATTATATCTCTAAGGTTGTAGGGTGGGTGCGCAGTGCATTGACCACGGTGGCAGTAACCGTAGTACACCATGCGCGCGCGGCGGTCACCGAACGATCAAGGGCGTCTACAATCCCTTATTCGGTCGCAGAACAAGTTATAAACTGTTCAGACTTTATTGAATATGTCGAATGCTTGCTGATGTATTAATTGCATCGACTGAGAATTGAGCATAGACTTATATTTTTCTACCTGGTTTATTATGTTAACTTGGGCTTGTGGTATAAACTTGATCTGTAACTGTTGATCAACAATACTGGTATTGTTGATCAAAGGTTATCAAACCAAAACCGGTAAATAAAAGGTTTCTATGAAGAAAATAATTTAAAAAATTGGAGCGTAGAATTTCTTTGGCGGAAATTCACCAGCACAACTAGCATAGAATTAATAAAGTTATACAAATCACTAGTAAGTATAAATAAATAAAAACTAACATTCAGTTTGTCACTTGGGCCACACGATAACGGTAACAGGCGTATAATACCCACATGTCACATACTCGTTTTCTACTTGTGCCGATAAACGGCAAATATTGTCACGTTCCAATTTATTTTTTTATTTATTTCAAATGCAATTAATACCTTCGTATTCCAGTAATTGGGTCACCGTTACTTTTTTTTAAATTTTTATGAATAATACATACGGTTTTTACGATTTCCGTCATAGATAATTGGGTTTCATTACATCAATCAAAATAAATAGCGAGGTAGAATTCTGTGGCTGTGTTCACATTAGATAGTTTAATATTGATTTCTTATAATTTAGTAACCTCGAGGCTTAACGATACATTTTCCCGCTTCCAAATTCTAAGGTTGGTTTTAGCGGCTGAACGGCTGCACGAATCTGGTTGAAATATGGTACAGATTGGAATTATATAGTAAACAAAAATTCATTTATTTCACTTAGGCATATACAGAGAGTCCTGGGGTATCCTTCCGAGGGCTTACCCGGGGCTCCCAAGCGTAGGCTGTTAGGCAGGATACGTAAGATTAGTCGGTAGGAATCCGCCATAGCATCCATGCAGGATTTTCACTCACGTTAAAAAAAATAAGAAAAGAAAGGCATGAGTAAACAGATGCACATGTAAAACACGTCTCGAATATAAACCAAAGAAGTATACCATGTGAACTGGTATACTTAAGGTTTATATTCGAGACGTGCGTTGGCGCGACCCGCATGAGAAGAACTGGTAAGAAACTCTGAAATTACACAGACTTCTTATGTTACACGCGGGCGCTATCTAGTATAACATAATTATTGTCTTTTTGATCTTGTTTATCTGGAATCTATCTTCTATCTATCTAAATATATATAACTCAAAGGTGACTGACTGACTGATATAGTGATCTACAACGCACAGCCCAAACCACTGGACGGATCGGGCTGAAATTTGGCATGCAGGTAGATGTTATGACGTAGGCGTCCGCTAAGAAAGGATTTTGATAAATTCTACCCCCAAGGGGATAAAATACGGGAAGCGGGAACGGGAACAAATTTACTTAGGTACTTCAGTTTTTCTACTAAATAGGCAATGAAAAACGCACCGACCGATACTATCTTGTCAATTTAAAATCAGTGCAAATCATTGACTATGTTTGGACGCTGATTTATCACAGGGCCGAGACACACACACCTGATTGCGGCAAATTATATTAATAAGCCTAAATGAGGTTAACCACAGAACATATCTATGTACCAAATGTATGGTTGTGGTTCTAAGAATAAATCTTGTGTTGTTTTGTAGCGTTTGATAGTAACTTGATGTACTGCCTAGCTCATTAGTCAAACCTGAAATGTTCTTAGTCAGACGCTGAGAGTAAGACGAATGATGGTTTTAATAGTGGGCCAGGGTTTTTTTTTATTGAATTCAAAGAAAAGGCTCGTATTTAATTCTTTTGAGTAAGTATATTTTATGAATATGCAAGGAGATATTATATATATGCATAGAGATTTACTTAACCAAACTTGAATGCAAAATGTAGAGTAATAAGATAAAAGATGCTTATTAAAAATGCATTCCGCAAAAATGTAAGTATTAAAATGTCACTTTGACACCAAAACTAGCAGAAACGAATCGAAACGGTTTCATACGAGTACGTACATTTCGGATGTGCATAATGACCCAGTTGATAAAGAATTAAATTCCGTTATTTGTACATTAAACTTACTGTTTAACAGTAAACAGATACATGTGAGTTTACATCGAGACACCTCAGTTGCCTAATCTACAAATATTTGTCAGTGGGCGGTAGGTAGGTACTTCAAAATATAGAGATAGTACCATTGAAGCTAGAATTTGATTATGTATCATTTAAAATCAACATTTTATGAGTGCATAGTGGGTTGTGTTGAGATCTTATAGCACAAACTTTAATCTATAAGTCAGTACACAACATTATATCTATACATTTTAAACCTTTCTATGAACATTGAGCGAACGGATAAATGTTCAAAAAATTTATACAATTTATATAAAGAAATGCGTAATAGCGATTGTTTTAAATGAACTGACGAATTTCGACGGCTTAAGGGTTTCTAGTTAATCTAAGTTGGGCTATGTCATTGCGTAAAAAAGGTTCATTCAAAAAAAGTTATAACAGTCGGTGTGAAAGGATGAGTCCGACAAAGAAAAGAAAACATGTTCAGATGTCTCAAATAAAATACCACCGGACATATTTTTGACCTTCCCTGTTACTGAATCTTTGGTTAAAATACTCTTCAACACGTCTTCGATTACTTCATAACACGAGGAAGGCATTGAACTCAACTCGTTCCTTATCCTTATTAATATTCATGAGAGTTTACATATCCACTATTTATTTACAGATTACGATGCACATAAGCCGTTATCATAATGCATTTCTCAGATGAGATCATGTGACCGCAGCATTTCCTAATATATTTACATGTGACGCATATAAATTACATGTTTAACTTATAAAAGTTTCTACTGAACCGAGAGAATTTATATGATGTGTTTGTCGGCATTGATGTCGTGTTTGGCTGTGTTAATCTTGATGAATTGTAGTCGTTTGGAGTGTACAATTTTATTCTCTATTAAAATAGGCATTAATTTGAAAAGTTGTTTCTCATAACAGCACAATAAATCAGCCAGATTCAATTGTTACAGAAACTGTAAGCTCGAAATATGTAAGTTTAAATTAATTAACAATGGCGTCGCCTCAAAAATTAGGTAAATAAGATTAAGAACATTTAGACAGAGTGATAAATATTATAATTTGTGTGTTTTTAATAATTTGCATCTGACTAATCAAATAAATTCAGTGCTGGACCTTGCAGCCTCGTCCATTGTAATTCTGTGAGAGTGCTTTTACGTTCGAACGACTCAAATTCCTGCTTAAAACAAATAAGTGTATATTTTTTAAATAATGAGGTATACTTATATTTTTATCGGTTTTCTTTTAAATCAACTCACCATAAATTCAAGTAGTGTATTTAGAGACGTTATTTATATTGGAATGCAGCGAGAGAGTATGTAATATGATAATATTTTTAGTTTCGTAAGCGTGACAATTTATTATATTTATGTGAATGGTTGTAAATTGTAATATGTGTGTTTGTTACCCAATAATAAAAACCCGGTTGGATAGATTTGATGACATGGCACGTCTTTTAGCTTAGATATTACTCGTAGAATGCTGTAAGTCCGAAATTAATGACCGCTGCGCTGGGCGACCAAGCCCCAAGCAGTTGAATAAGATTAATTGGGCCATAATAAAGGCTACCTCTGTCAACCGTCTAGCGCCTAGCAGATGTTATAGTGAAGTCATGAAAATGACTTAATTCCATAATAATGAAAAAAAATAATGCTCTAAGAAATGGAAAAAATTAAGAAAATAAGGAAAGATGAAGTCAATGTACTGTAGTGTGGAGAGAATCTTCTCCAGAGCAAAGCGATACACAAGCTCATTTGTGCACGAACGTACTGCCCGCAGGTCTTCGTCTTTCCCTGCTCACAAATACAACCCCGAGGCACATCACAGGGCTGTCAACTTGAGGTCAACTTGTCGGAAGTGTCTCGGAACGTGATAGTGACCTAGATGTCACCATGACTTTCCATCAAGCGGGAGTCTATTTGGCGAGCATATTATAGCAAAAAGACAAGAAAAATGTACATCCTACACCTATTTAATCGTATCCTGTCATTTACATTACATACCTACATTACAGTACTAGAATCTTACTAATATTATAAATGCGAAAGTTTGTGAGTGTGGATGTTTGTTACTCTTTCACGCTCAAACCGCTGAACGGATCGGGCTGTAATTTGGTACAGAGATACATTATAGTCTGGAATAACACATAGGCTACCTTTTATCCCGGGAATAACTTCCCGCGGGAACAAATTTTACGCGGGCGAAGCTGCGGGCATCAGCTAGTGTCTAATAATATTCCCACAAAATACTAACCCCCATATTCATAATCGTTTATTAAACCTATTTTAGTTAAAACACATTTTAAGTCTATTGCTGTCTCTAACCATACTCTGTCATTGGTTAGAGACAGCAATAGACTTAAAGTGTGTTTTAACTAA
This sequence comes from Miltochrista miniata, assembly GCA_933228765.1. Lineage (NCBI taxonomy): Eukaryota > Metazoa > Arthropoda > Insecta > Lepidoptera > Erebidae > Miltochrista > Miltochrista miniata. The sequence continues at coordinate 33,881,313 of OW121749.1, forward strand.
AATAGGTTTAATAAACGATTATGAATAAGGGGGTTACAATTCACACATCAAATTGAGATCAATCTATCTGTTACTTATTCGTGCAGTCTGCCGATATTAAGTGGGAGTAACAGTACTGTGTAAATAAATCTGTCGTTTGTAACCGGTCACCGGACACTGGTCTGCTAAATTTGTATTAAGTTTGCGTGTACACATTTAGCGAGAGTGGCGCGAGCTTTTCGCCTATGGCGTAAGTCATTAGCTTTAGCGAGAATACTAATACGAGTTTTTTTGCTGTTCAGATTAAATTTTTATGTATTTCTTTTCATTGCAAAACTTGTTATTTCATGTACCTAATGTTGTTGCGGACTATTTGAAAAGAGTGGGCTTGAGTGTTATTGCCAGGTTCTTCCTCAGAGACTCTACCTATTGCTAAGCCAAGTTGAAGACCTTATGGGAGGCTTGAACAATTTCATCTTTGGGTCGTCACGGCCTGAGCCTGTCCATTTCAACACGGCAATAGGCTCACCACCTACGTGAGACATAAAACTATTAGGTGAAATATGGGCGTATACTTTGCCTCGGCCTACCCCTTCGGGGATAAAGGCATGGCTATATGTATGTATGTATGTAGCTTCAAGATTAAATGATTTTATGTAAAGCATTAAATGCCTTAAAACTGTTTTATTTACCAAGTTTGTTTGTCCGTGTATAAACTATTTAAGCTGATTTAAGTATGGGTCCTATTTGCCTTTACTGTAGTTATAGTGCCATTCTCATCACCATCAGGCGTTCATAACTTATACCTTGCACCAAGCACGAGTCTAGACATGGCAAATCACCAAAAGCACACACGCTAAAGTGGGGTCGAGCAACGGTATTATCGTGGAGTGCATATTAAGATATCGTTGTATATTCCGTAAACCAGTTCCCATACCCTCAGACCAGGCAGTTTGGCATTTAAATCTAGAATAAATACTCGTTTTGTATCTTTATCTTTAGTTTTCGGTAACACTGGCAACCAATATTCTTTTATTTTGTACCGTATAGTGCGCGCGGGAAGATTCACCCACATCTCGTAAAAATACACACAAACACTTATTATAATAATCCGTGTTCATGTATGTGGGTATTTATTATGTCTCTGCCTTCCTCTTTGTGGATAAAGGCGTGACCATATGTATGATTTTAAGTAAATACAGACAACAGCGACTTCAAAAAACGACACAATATTGATAACCTAATTACACCTGACCGGCTTCGCTTTACGGCATTCTTAAAGGTTTAGATGATTATAATATACTGTTTCGAAATCACTCAAACAATAACATTTTAGATGCGACTTCTTAAAAATATCCCGATTTTCTGAATAAAATTGACATAGAAATAAAAACAGGAGAATTGAAATCAAAATAACCCATGACAAACTCCTACATTTTCTAGCAATTTCTCATAACTTATAATACTCAGGCTCAGGCGTTAAATACCTACATAAAATTTTGACAACATTTTGATGCCACTAACATGAACGAAAACATGAAAAGTTCGTTTTAGTTTCATCATCAGAATTAATACACTTAGTATAATTCACGAGAAAAGTTTTCCAACGGAGACAGTGAAATGTGGAAACCTTGTAACCGGAGACAGTAAAACGTACAATTATGATTTAACTACCTTTCCAATGAAACATACTCCAACTTTCAATAACAAACCGCACAACATAACCTGGGTTTACGGCTTTTCACCGGACACACATGTGCAATAATCATTTAGAAATTAGAACTACTAGTCTGCAATGATTTCTACTTTCTACTATCGTATGGAAGCTGTAATGAGTCCTGAATAGATATGCCAGTGATTTTATCGCGCCGAGCTCACATACGCTTCGATGAAAGGCGGTTTAGCTTTATACCTTAGTCTCAACGTTGTCTCGTTATTATGCGACCAATGTGTGTAGGCTGTCATATTTGACATCTCATCACAAATACAATATTGAAAATTTAAAGATATTAAAAAACGGACTTGAAGCGATTTAGATTTTTCGCAGGGGGAGTCAACTCTCTTAGCATCAAATGCGAACACCTGGGCGAATTTTGCTAGATGAAAAAGCGCTATACGCGAGACAAAGACAACATGTATGTCTATAATCCTGTGATCGTCTTTCTGGAACGCAATTTAAATTTTAGGTTAGAATGTTCAACTTCAAGTGAAACTGTCATATCCAATGACTCAGAGGTGAAACTCCAAGTGGATTCATTTTTGCCAGGAAATGTACAGATTACTCAAAATGAACCGTGCGTTACACCTCTATCTGCTGTATGCAAGGTATGTTTAATAAAGTTTTAGGCATAGAAGTTTTAGATAGAGAATAGAACTCTATATATAATTCATACTCCAAGCGGGTTATGGAGCGAGCTTTGTTTGGATTTTCTTAGAAGATTGAAATTTGAAATGAAGTCATATGACAAAGATCTAAGGTTACCGACATAGCCTGCAGAATAACCACTTTTCATTTCCCCTTTATAACTTTTTACCTGCACACATTTTTATTGGAAACCTATATTTTTACTCATAAAAGACCTAAACGAACAAATCTAAATAAGCGTCAACATGTTACAAGGGTTGTGAAACATCTTGGATTGCTCAATGAATTTCCCAAATCAAAGAGCATGCTAGGCCATCGGTCCAGTTGTTATAGAAATATCTATGGCAGTCGTTGAATGGGAATTTGGTGAAATGGCCCCATACAGGACTGATCACCAGTTTGGTTAAACGGCGTCATTGCTAGAATTAGTAGTATTAGTGATATTATTAAAACAGGGATATTGTGTCAGAATCTAAATTCAGGGATTCAAGCCATACTCAAATTCCTGCAGGTTTTAATAAATGCATTTTATCATTTCCAGGTACCACAGACTGGCAGAGGAATTTTAAGGGAACTGGATTTAAAGAGATCTGCAGAATTAACCCCAAGAAAACGGAAACTATATTTAAGGTGTAGAAAAAATTTGAGAGAGATTATGAGATTAAGGAAAAGAAGTAAGAATCATCAAATTTTACCTAAAATACTAGCAAATGAAAATGTTCAAAATTTAATGAACAAGAACATATCTGGATCATTTGCCCTACTATTACAAAGTCAACTAAAGAATACCTCAAGAAAACTAACTGGCTGAACATTATAATGACAATAAAATTTTCATAATTATGTCCACCATAAATATATGCTTAAAAAGGTATTGTGTTTTGCAGAATAGGCAGTACACAGAAGAAGCATCAAAAAAGGCGCTGAAGCGGAAAATAAATATACTGCAAAATGTTTAATTTCATCAAAATCCGTTCAGTTGTTTAGGATGTAAAGCGTAACAGACAGAGTTACTTTCGCATTAAGTATTCATTAAACTTTACTGATATTGAAATATATGTTTTTATTGACCTTGAAATATGTATTTTCTTTTATAAACATACTAGCTGATGCCCGCAGCTTCGCCCGCGCCGACTAATGTATCTCTGTACCAAATTTCAGCCAGATCCGTTCAGTCATTTGAGCGTGAAAGAGTAAAAAACATCCACACTCACAGACTTTCGCATTTATAATATTAGTAAGAAGTAAGACCTTTGACAAATGATCAGAAGAATGGTCTTACTCAAAATCATAAAAATGGTCAATTTTTATGATTTTGAGTAAGATCATTCTTCTGATCATTCGAAAGCTTCATAAGGATTCTGTAATAGCACGTTTAAAACTCGCGCCAAATGTTTAATTAGTTCCTGGGCATTAAATGGAGGCGCTAGCGTGCTCCGTGTTGGCATTTTTTTTTATGGAGTTGTACTTCTTTCCGTAGGATAAAAGTGTTCTGTGATTTTTCGCTAGTAGGTATCCATTTTTTTACAGATGTTATTTGTATTTATTTTCCTACTGGAGATTGGCAGAGTCTTTGAAAAACGAAGGGCCATTCATTATGAAAAGGAGAGGAAAAATAAATTTTAAAATGTTGCTACAGAATAGGATTTCAGGCGCAATTCTACTACCATTTTCCAACAAAAGAAAAAAATGGAATCAATAAACAAGAATAAGATCTTCATCATGTCATTTCAATCCAATGTTGTAGCTACTGACTTACTGACTCACTCAAGGGAATCTCAAAAAAAAATGTTGATTAAAAAATATCCTGTATAATCTTACTTCTTACTAATATTATAAATGCGAAAGTTTGTGAGTGTGGATGTTTGTTACTCTTTCACGCTCAAACCGCTGAACGGATCGGGCTGAAATTTGGTACAGAGATACATTATAGTCTGGAATAACACATAGGCTACCTTTTATCCCGGGAATAACTTCCCGCGGGAACAAATTTTACGCGGGCGAAGCTGCGGGCATCAGCTAGTTCACAAATAAAGTTATTTGTAGTAGTTACTTACAATGAGCTTGTATATATTTTTTGTGGCATAAATATTCTTGTTATGACAAGTTCACACGATTTTATTATATCACAGATAATAATAGCCAGTCATTGGCCGCCTCTGCTTGTTATTTAAAGAATTCAATATGAATGGCACTATTGTAAAAAAATAAGAGTTCTTTATTACATGGTGATTATCTTGATGGTCCTTAAGGCGCATAATCTTATGTGTATCTATACTAATACTAATATTATAAAGAAGTAAAGTTTGTGTGTTTGTATATTTGTTAAATTGTAAGGGGTAATCTCGGAATCTACTGAACCGATTTTAAAAATTCTTTCACCAATAGAAAGCTACGTTATTGTGGAGTGTCATAGGCTATATAGCATCACGCTACAACGAATAGGAGCGAAGCAGTAATAGTAAATGTTTCAAAAACGGGGGAAAAGTTATGCCTTTTGAGAGCTTCGTTGCGTGTGCTGCATAAATATTTATAGTTATGTAAAAATATGTAGGTACTACAAAATTGTTTCTCTTAAAAAAGTTCTAAAAAAATTGCTCGATAGCATGTGTCTATCTTTGGTTTGGTGCACATTAACCATTTTAATGGCAATCAATTTTTTTTTTACAATAATGCCACGCGATACTTACCTCTTTCATAAACGAAATTGTTCTTAAAAATAATGCGACGGGAATACACGCGACGAGAAACCTTTCTCTCTCTCCCTCTCCCTCTCCCTCTCTCTCTCTCTCTCTCTCTCTCTCTCTCACGTACTATTGAATATTAACGACAAGACGCTACGGGAGTAAACTCAACGCGACGGGAGCAAATGCGACGGGAACAGGTAATACTCTCCTAGGTGGCGCAAACGAAGTTGCGCGGGTCAGCTAGTAGGTAATAAATACAATATGGAAGCCGGTTGACTTACTAAGTAGCTAGAGCTACTTTATAAATGGCTTTATTTTTTGTTGCTTTTATAAATATAACTGTGTTAGCTGTTTATGTATGAAACGTGTATCTAATTGTTGTTTCATGACGAAGGTGCCTATAATCTTTAATAAAGCTTGCGATGTTTTTCCTATAGTGTCATCAGGCCCAAATTGTGAAAAGTCTGTGCTAGTAGCATAGGCTTTAGTTAGTAGACGTCTAGAATCTAAGTCCTAGGCTAGGACTTAGATTCTAGACGTCTGAGAAGGCTTAGGGATGAGTTTGATCTTTAAGTTATTCCTCTAAAAATATGTAATCGGAAGTACTGTAATTCAAAGTTCGGGCAAAAAACCTACATCAGCGTTTTAAAGTAGTAAACCCGCCCATGGATCAGATATTTTAGGTTCGAGTTGCCCCCTAAGCCCTGAAACTTATATTTCTTTAAAGAATTAAACATTTGGGACTCCTTCTAATTCTACACCATCAAGTGACTTCAATAAAATATTATGTAAGTTTTCCTAGCCATATTTTTATTTTACCAATGAGTTTTAAGTGGTTGACAAATTCTTCACGGTCTGAATTCACAATGATAACAATGACTATCATAGTCCATTGAAATGTTACAATTAAGGACCGAATATTGCATTTCTTAGAGGACGCAATTTTATTTTTGGGACATGTGTGGGGGGTCAATAGAAGCTTAACCTCAAGTTTGTGGGGTCGCCACCCTTGTCCCCCGGCCGCCATCTTAAAAAGGGGTGAAAACACTTTTTTCCCAATATCTCGGAAACCATGAGTCCTTCAAAAAATTTGTGAAATCATAATTTGTAGCAAATTGTTTTGCCTACAAATATGTTAAAAAAAATTATGGCCCTAAATTAAAAATTAAAGAAGTTATAAACAAAAAATTGTAAGTAAATAAAATTATAAAAAATTTCTTTTTTGCTCTGTGGCGTTTTTAAATTTCTCTTAAAAGATCATCTACAAGATTAGTCTGAGGTATTTATTTTGTAAAATGTATAAAAAAGCAATGTTATAGAGCAAAAAAGAAAATTTTTATGAAAATTTTCTAAAAAATTGTAGAATTTTTTGTTAAGTTATATACACATTTTTAGGCAAAACAATATGCTACAAATTATGCCTCTACAATTTTTTTGTAAGACTCATAGTTTCCGAAAAATTGCGTAAAAAGTGTTTTTTTCCTCCCTCTTTTCAAGATGGCGGCCGGGGGACAAGGGTGGCGACCCCACAAACTTGAGGTTAAACTTCTATTGACCCCCACACATGTCCCGACAATAAAATTGCGTCCTCTAATAAATGCAAAGCTCATGTAACATTTCAATGGACTATCATTCTATTAGGTCATCTAATAATAACCTTGAAATAAATAACCTTCACGTTATAGAATGAAATGAATGAACAACAATTGAAATATTGATGATTAAAAACACTCAACGTGAAAAAATATAATTCATACACACGCAGCTGAAATTTAAGTAACTACCTAAGTACTTAGGCTAGCTTACAGCAACAAAAATGGGGAGAAGCCTACTTCCATAGTTGGGCCATGGTAGGCAGAATTGATTGAAACATATCACAGAATCAATCATAAGGCTTAAAACACAATGCGTACCTATTCGAAAATCGTTTGTCAATGGACCATTCATATAGTATGATAGTCGATTAGTGATCGATTGTATCGGTTCACATGCACGTCACACTAACATATCAAGGGATAAAACAATCGTGACTGAACTGACACTGAGTTGACTACAAAATAAGGCGATCAAGAGGTGAGTTATTAATTTTTAGTCGTTTAAGATAATTAATCGGTTTGGATGAAAGGTTTGTCTGCCATTATAGGTTCAAAGTTAATGCAATGTATAAACTGCATCAAAAAATATTAACTTACTGACAAAAGGAAGGCAAGGGGTAGGGGAACAACGCAATGGCTTGTACATGGAAATACCTCATACAGTAACCCATCTCAAGACTTATCGTAACGTAAGATGCCTAACGCAACTATCGTTTTTAGAACTCTACCCTAGAAGGAATACGAACAGTTTATTAAAATTAAATAACATATATTTAATATTTGTGGACCATCGAAGATCTACGCGCCTGATAGACATACTTTTGTAAATACATACATACATATTATACATAGAAAACACCCAAACTCCGAAACAATATTTACTAACTATCCTTCCGAGGACTTACCCGGGGCTCCGGGTCGTAGACAGTGGTAGGCAACCGTGCGGTTATAGTCGGTAAGAGTCCGGCATAGGATTCATGACCAATTTCCACACGTAAAAAAAGTCGCATTTACAACACTAAAGTCGCGTCATTTTAAGAGGTAACATTTGACATCTGTCAGTTCTATCTTCATAATGAGAATGACGAACGAGAGAGTGAATGAATCGACACGGACTTAAAAGATATTTAAATTTTCTGTCTGTTAGTTTTTTTTCGTAAATTTAAGGAGCAAAATATGACAAGTACATAATTTGATTGTCAAATGATTGTGAAATTTAATTGTCAAATGACTCCACTTTACCAATCAATCTGTTAATCAACAAAAAAAACTAATAGACACTACGCTGCGTGAATCAAGTCATTCAAATAAATCAATAATGTAAACATAAACTTATAATGACTTAAACCGTTAACGTTTGATGTTAATCATCGATGATATTAATTTTTTGTTTAATTTCATAGTGTCAATATATTTAATAGCATATCATTAAACGCGGTCTAATCAATAACTACATGCCAATTACAAACTCAATGTTTACAATAAACGTGTAATTAGAAATATTATTGCAAATGCAAACTAATCGGACAATATGAATGTGTAATGATTCTCGGGTCTTTTTCGCGTATTTTTGTACGTTTCGCCTATATTGCTATACTTAGCTGTTTTCACGACGGTATACCCGTGACTACGGGTGCAACACACAGACTTGATTTGTTGTGCTACCAGTGCCACGACTGTGTCAATATGCGAAAAAGACCCAAAAAAATCATTACGAAAATTGTACGAGTCATGTGAGTTTAAGAACATTATGTATTTGATACCTATGAAAACTTACTAAGTAGGTATTCAATTTAAAATTTTCTGCTTCCAGCCATGAACAATATCATAGTCGATACATAGACTAAAAATAAACTAAATAATAGTACTCACAAATCAGTCGATTGTAATCTACAAAATCGACTAGGAGAAAGTGTCGTAGTCTAACGTTCACTATCTTATTAAAAAAAATCTTACTTTCTAGGGTTCAATAGAAAAAAAGGAACCCTAATATCGAAAAAAATGCAGAAAGGTAAAAAGTCATTTTGAAATATTGTAGGTTTCCAAAACCCATAAATTCGTTGCTTTACAAATTTTTGTCAAACGTTAAAAAAATAATACTTCCATATGAGAAAATGTACTTTTCAAAGTAAAAAGGATTTTAGGAGTGAAAATTTCACTCAAACTAGCAGTTATGAACGAAACCCTACATTACACGAAGCCCGACACACACTTGTTCACTTTTACAAGTAACTTTCATTCATCAGACCAATTCTTTATCCGATTGCAATTTGTTCTACTCAAGCAACTTCGGCCTTAGAGCGATTCAGAAGGTGAAAGTTGTATGTACTCTTTACTAACATGTTTTTTTTTCTAATTTGTTGCGGAAATGCATCAGACCCTTCACCACGAATTGGTTTAAAAGAATGTTGCATAACCTATAATACTTTAAGCATAGGAGCATCGATACTTTTATTGATTAATTGAGATTTGATTATCGATTATAAATAGCCTCTTGTTCCGAAACGGACGGGTGAAGGTAGGAAGTGTTCCGAGCGTGTCTGATACGTCAAAACAGGTCTTTAATGTGTGTCAAGTGCACAGCGCGGCGCGGCGCGGCGAGTTGTGGTGCGGCATTACATCATGCTCTCTCTACAACAGGGGTTCCCAACCTTTTCGTGGTCAGGGACCACTTTTATATTTTTCTTGTTAACAGGGACCACTATAAAGGCATAATTTAAACAAACTGTGATAATCAATCTGAAGCTTAAAAAAACGCAGTAGGAAATTGCATAAACATTTATTAATTGGCTTGCATCTTCTTCACGAGATCTGCTAACCTAGGACTAATATTGTTCCTCAAAGCTACATGCAAATCATCACTTACTTTCAAACGATTCCTCGCCTTGTTTTTAATTTCCAACTAAGCAGAAAGCCTTGTTCGCACAAATAAGCGTTGAGAAAACTATAAAATAGGGAAAGGCGATTTCTCGGAGTTTCGTATAGGAAATGGCTTTTAAACACCAAACTACTCAAGTGAATTTGTTGTGTTCTTCCTGGATTCCTTCATTAACTTCACCAGTGTCCGTGCTGGTACTATTCCACTTCTACGAGGGGTGAAGAGACACGCCACCGTCTACACCGGCTTCTGTGAAAGAACGGTGAGCAGCCAACTCGCCGCTCTCACGGTCATGGTGGACGACCGCGCCACCGACTACGGAACTCGGAAGGGAGATTTCTCTCCCGCTGCATTCTTCGCGAGCATGACTTGCTCGCAGAAAGACACAGTTACGTCACACTTTCTCCTGTTGGAGACCAGAGCCCTTAACATGGTCTCCAGCGTGAGAATATTCACGCCCAGGCCCGCAACGAGGTCTTGTCGCTGCTATGCCCATGTAGTGCTGTGTCCCCGCTGTAGATACTTACCGAAGCACCCGTGCCTGGTAAACATCTGTGACACTCGGTAGGTGTGGCTGCCATGGCGCTCGTCTCATTAGTGGTGAGTCCTCACTTTGGTAGCTCAAGTCGGACCTTCCATGTCTCGATGAGCTTCTGGCGAAACAGGGATCACTATGCCTCGTATTTCTTTGGGCACAGGCCTGTGGTCCCGATCCAGCGCCTTCATGCACCATTGATACAACGACGCAAGAGCCCTGTTTTCCAGGTCCCATGGAGGGGTCTTGGCTAGTAGACATGTCGCCTCAACGGATATCGTGCGGTACCCTCTCCTGACGGCCATCGCCTTTAGCGGGCTATGCAGTCTAGCCACGTTGACGGTCGTCAGGGCCTCCGCCCATAAGGGGTCCCGTATAGTGCCATACTCCGCACGACCCCGAAGGTCTCTTGCAGGGAGCGTTGGGTACTCTTATGTTGGGTACCAACCGCGAGAGCGCAGCTGTTACCCCTCTGTTTTAAGACTTAACTTCTGAAGTGGTGTCGCTCTGTAATGATACGCTCAAAGAGCTTGCAAACCTCGACGAGGAACAACATCGGTCGGTACCCCACACTTTAGGCTTTAGGAAACTGGTCTTGAGCAAAGATCCACGCTCGGCCTGGAAACACATTCAATCGTGGGCAAATCGCAGACTTTGTGTTGTCTTTGCTCGCCGAGCCGGTGGGCGTACAAACCGCCCCCACTACCCGCGCTCTTCTCGCTCATTGCACGGCGACTAACGGCTCACCATCACCACCCGATAAATTTAAAATCCTTCAGGGACCATATTTTCGCTCCTGCGGACCACTGGTGGTCCGCGGACCACTGGTTGGGAACCACTGCTCTACAATCACTGATCTGACGATTGGGTTTGAGGTCCATCTATTCTAGACAATTAATCCTTTTTGTGGAGTGCTAGGTATAAATTTGCCTTTTTTTAACATGAGGAAAACCCTTCAGAGATGCTATGCCGGACTCCTACCGACTAAAAACCACACGTTCATTACTTCTGCCTAATCTTAAGAGCCCCGGGTCAGCCCACGGTAGGAAGTCCCCAGGCCAACAGACCTTGGCTACCACTGTAGCCTCACCTAGGGGGGTTCAGGTGCTATCCCGCATATTTGAGGGGTTGTTCGGGTGTTATCCCGCCTCGTAGGGCCCCGGATATGCTCTCGGAAGGATGTCCCCAGGACTTCCAAAAGAAAGTCAAGATTGAATAAAATCATCTGGCCAATGATGGCAGAAATAGCTTTCACGTCAAACTGTTGTTGGTCCTAACTAGGGAATGCAATCCCGCAACAAGATTGTAATCCCGGTATTTGCGGGACTGAGCAATCTTAGTCCCGCGGGATCCCGGTATTTGCGGGATCCCGCATATTTCTGAAAGTCATTGAGAAAAGAATAGAATTCTGTATCATACATCCATCTAGAACTGAAAAATAGTCACCCCCTTAATCCCCGAAGGGGTAGGCAGGACGAGGCATATGGTCTCATCTCATACCTAATGTCCTTTTTCAAAATGTCCCATTCTCAAAATATGTGCACTACAGGATCCCGCTCAATCCGACTTGGATAGGTTAGGTTAGAAGGCTAAGGCCGGAGCGGAGCGTAGTGAAGCTTCCGCATTAGCCTTCGTGGTTATTTTTTTTATAACCTAACCTAACCTATCAAATTGGATTGAGCGGGGTTAATCCTGTAGTGCACATATTTGGGGAAAGGGACATTTTGAGAAAAGGACATTTCGCGAAAAGGACATTTTGAGAAAAGTATATTTTGCGAAAAGGACATTTTGAGAAAAAGACATTTCGAGAAAAGGACATTTTGGGAAAAGGACATTTTGGGAAAAGGACATTTTGAGAAAGGACATTATGAGAAAGGACATTTCGAGAAAAGGACATAATGAGAAAGGACATTTCGAGAAAAGGACATTATGAGATGAGACAAGCCGGTCCTTCAACTTGACTTAGCTGCCATTTTACCGGCAAACGGGACCAACGGCTTAACGTGCCATCCAAAGCACGGCAACGCTCAAATAAATGTCACAAAGTGGTCACCCATTCAAGGACCGGCAATAGTAAATGTAACTTACTGCAGTGATCTTTTACAGAACACTGAGTCCGCGGGGCACAAGCAAAAATAAATTATTTAATATTACTTTTGTATTGAGATTATTAAACGGATATACATATACGTAATAAAATAGCTACTGCAAAAGCGAATATTTATTTTACACATTACATAGAAGCGCAGAAAACATAGCATGTCAAGATTCTTGTCTGCCTAACTTTACATGTCAGATAGCCAGCAAGCAATGTGCGAGATAATTGAATACTTTTACAGTACAAGAAAAGTCAAATCTCCCTGATTAAATCACTAAAATCAAATAAGTACGTTATTAGGTTATATATTACGTCACAATTACAAAAAACTTTCTCAAACCGAATCCGTTTGTGCGCTTCTGCTTACAGAATAACACATGGCGTTTACCTTTGCACAATCCCGCTAATCCCGCGGGATCCCGCACGATTTACGTGCGGGACTGGTCCCGCAAAAATACTGCGGGATCCCGGTATTTCGGGATCCCGGTATCCCGGTATTGCATTCCCTAGTCCTAACATAAATCGCGCATCGGCACTATTTGATCGCGCTATTAAACTCCCGAACAGCTTGGAATCCTCCTTGTAACGAAGATATAAATTATTTTTGGGCACATGTCGTCGGAAAGTTCATAGCTACTTCAGGTTGACCTAGGTTAATCGGAAGTGAGTGTAAAATGCTAAACATTCGCCAATGGCAGAAATGTAGGTAGGTATGTGAACGGCTGCATGCCGTTTTCCGAACGGATTTTTCTTTTATATGTTTAGTCCGTCAAAATAACGCTTCCACCTTATGTGCCACGTCCATCGAATTGAGATCCACTCTTACAGGTTACAAGATTATTAACGTAGCTTTTGTGTGACTCGCCAATATTTGTTCCGGAGTTTTAATGTTTTCTATCTATCACATGTTCATATTAACTTATGTTATGTAAAATATGAAGAACAATACCCAAGACATACAAATTCCAATAGCTTTGTTTAAACGAGACAAACTCATGCCTTACCTACTTATCTGTCTGGGCGTTATATTATAGTGATTTAATCAGCCTATTAAGACTGTATGGAAGAGTAACACAAAACATTATTAACAGAAGAAAAATAAAGCACCATTAATAAAGCTTTGCAACATAAATCGAGCTTTAATCATTAGCCAGTTACATAAAACAGTAATGAATGTAGCCAAAGTCAAGAGCAATGATCTCGTAATATCGTTAGCGACTCTTTGTGCCTCACAAAAGAACTCACATATAATACTTATTAAAATACTAAAGTGCCTAATAGAAATTATTTGAGAGTCAGGGCTGTATACAATGTTACATGTACTGACAATCTTACCAATTATTATAAATGCGAATGTTTGTGAGTGTGGATGTTTGTTACTCTTTCACGCTCAAACGGCTAAACAAAATTTAGTGCAGGAATAGATTATAGTCTGGAATAACATACAGACTTTTTATCTTGGGAATAAGTTCCCATGGGAAGTGAGAACGGGAACAAAATTGTCCGCGGGCGAGGTTACCGTCATCCGGCATCAGATTGTAAAGAATAATAATATAAGTATATTTTGAACTCACCGAAGCGTAAAATTCATTGATTGATAGATCTATAGGTCAAACACACGAGGTCCGAGGTTCAATGGTCGACTAGTTACTTTTACTTGACGTATATTAAGATAATATGCAAAACGTTGTTTCTGTAAAACTTTGACATGGACTTTATATGCCCTTTTATGTCAAGTGTTTGCCAATGGAATTATTTAATTTGAGTGAATTGACTGTACTTGGGCTCGTGGACAAGACCCTTTCCGCGACTTATGTGTATATTGTTGATCAAAGGTCTAAAAAGTAAAAAAAAACATCTATCTCATCTATTCACTCAAATCACTTGTTTATTTTTCATAGATACTTGATGAAGAATAATCAATTTACTAAAATCGCTTAATTCTATTGAGAAACTCTTGAGCTCGTAAACTTAGTACTTAGTAAGTACTACTACGTAGGTAAGTAGTTATACTGAAGATTTTATGTCGTTGAATGGTTTCTAAGCTCTCGGCAGATTTGAATGAAGTTTGGGAAGTATTCTCTCTAGCATTCTGTCAGCAAATAATAATATTTCTGACATTTTAAAAGGCGATACACAATAGCAATATAACTTCACATTCAATGCAATAAATACCAAAAAATGACTTCTCAATTTAAATACAAGTATTTTCCTATATCTTTGTTTTTGTATGTTCACCCCTGAATTTAATTTTAGTCTATGGAATGGGGCTCTTAAGGTATTACACACTTCATAATTAAGATTTTAATTTTAATTTAAAAAATGTGCAAGAATTATCAAATAACTGTAAAGCTACGATAATGCAAGAGAGAGAGAGATGAAATTGGAACAACAATATTATCGGGTGTTTTTAATATTTACAAGTTTTTGGCCAAGTGTTGAGAAACGCAAGGAAAATGTCATGGCCGACTTTATGTGAAACAGCTTTTCACTGCTCCATATCAAAGCCCTTCGCCTTCTTTGCAATTGCACAATCGGCGTTATAAATTATAATCTTTCTCTCGTATAGTAAATATGCATAAAATTAAATGTGTCTAAGTGCGGACCGATACTATATTGCTCTTACACTCCAACGATTTATGAAATGGCTTTCGGGTCTCTTTCACTTAAAGGTTTTTGAAAGTTTGCAAATTCTCGACTTTTTGTTTACGATGATTTTGTCATTACAAGAATTTTCAGAAACTTTTCAAATTAGACCAGTCGCGATCTTGTGAAGTTTGGATTAACATTGTAACAAAGGGACAAACAATTAAAAGTAATATTAAAATGGATGATTCACAGGGATTGATCAATACACAAGTAAACTTCCAAACTTTGACATCATGACGTGATTTTTGAAAGCTTTCTGTGAGGGAGCTTATATGTAGTAATCGCAGTTGCGGTAACGGCCGGAGGGAAATCGTCAAAACCAAGGTAGTAAAATAGGTATAAGGTCATATTTAAAGATATGGAGTAAGATTATATGCTAAAGAACGTTTGAAAAAATGCACAACTCATGGTGCATCTAATAAATTAAGTACAAGAAATATTTTTTTTAATATATCTTAACATTTCAATAGGTAGCTACAGAATACAGCAATGAAAAATACATACGTGTATCTATAAATTTCAAATTAATGTATCCGCTGATTTAATCTTTAAGAAGCACAGATATATTATTATTTTAATTTTTATTGACATTAAAGAATGATTGATAGACGGGTTAAAATATCTGTTTGAGCAGAATGTAAATCGTAAATCGAAATGCTTAATTAAATTGTAATGTTATTCAATATGGGTGTAGGGCAGACCTTTGAGGTTACACAATTGTGGCACCAAGCAGTCTGATACAAGTTTACCAAACTTAATAAGGGACATTTTATTATAATGAATGTATGTTAATACGTATTTTATATCAACTTACACTTGTTCAATTCAGAATAAACTGTTGATACAAGTGTTGACCTCATTTCAAGTGTTTCTTTGAATATTTGCTCGTAGGTACTCGCTTCACAATTATATTTTAGTCAATATGAAAGGCTATTGGAGCGGTTCTATATGCCTCAAATTTGGCTATACAATTTTACCCTCTTCTGGGTGTAAAATTTAGCCAGTTTAGGGGCAATTTTTTTATTTCTGTTGATTTGATTCCCCTTAATATTGGGTATCTACATTTTGAGTGCAAACTTTCAAATTTCAAAATTAGTAATTTGTATCACTTTATAGGCAGCAATTGGACTATTTCCATAACGACTACCTACTATATACAAAACTAAGTATGAATTCGGTAAGTCCCAAAAAAGTAAGAAAGTCTTCAAAATTAATTAAAATTTAAATTGAGAGAGTGGTAAAGGAAAGAAAAGGCACTTAACCAGCGAACTAGATTAAAAGTATCCCACATTATATAAAGTGGTTACCATAGTACAAATATTACCTCAACAAAGCAATATCTGGTTTTAATATACTTTTTAATAATTTTTTGACTTGATTTAATAGTAAATAGTTGGTGTACATTAAGATAATTTTTGAAAAGCAATTAGTATGCTAACTAAATCAAATATATTTTTAAATAATTATGTAAAAAAAGTTGGTCGTTTGTACATGGCATACAGAGTTGCCGTGTATATTTCAATGCTATGAAGAAAACGAGTACAATGATAGAAGGGACATTAGGAGTCCCTTTACTGAACTAGGCAGAAATTCTGTCAGTATTTTAGGGAACAGTATACCTATCTACTTATGCCTATTGGATACAATAGAGACATTACACTCCCCTTGCCGAGTCTCTGTCAGTCTAAACTTTAAACGCCACCGATAATGATTATGATTAATTACATTTTACACATGTACAAACTTGACATTACAAATGCACCCATTAATAATATCATTAATATCGGCAAAGTACACTTTTGTCGTAATATTATGATCGCAACTATCTCATGACCTACGAACAGTCACGAAGTTTTCCGATCAACGTCGAACAGGTTATCGCCAATCAGAGTCAAGGTCGTCGTGATCTACGGGTGAGTAGCGATCAATGATCTACGATAGCCATACGCTAAATGAATGTGCGGCGTTTCTTTGATTGATTACATTTCATAATTTGGCCCTTTCTTTATTTGAAACGTTATTGTCATTGTTTACTATGAGATTTTGAGTAAAATCTCTATAAAATTTTATTCAATTAAATATATTTTGTAACTAGCTTTGGTATAATATATTATTATTACTGTACTCCTAATAAGCATCATTTTTAACAAGTCACAAATAAATAATCATAATTTTGAACTGCATAATATTGTGAAAATAATTTACACGTAATGAAAATAGAGCGAAACTTGGGCACCAAAGTAATAGCTTCGAAAACCACCCTTAGTAGGTAACTACACAAATTTTCATGTTGTGTCATTACACTCAGTACTAATAGCACCAGTATTACTGTAAAGTATAACTTCATCTTTTGTAACGACGATACTAGACGATACCACAAGAATGATAATAAAACTTCATTTCTATAATGTTATGCTCTTTTTTATGTAGACAAAAAATATTCTGCCCACGAGTATTTATTATATCGTATCTAACTGTATTTAACTCTACTGACCATGGACATTATAATTATTTATACAACGCACCATCTTTCTCCTAACGAACTATAACTCTCTTTTCAATACGTACGACCGGATATGTACCAACACCGTTCATATCGAGGTACAATACTAATTTATCTATTTACCTCTCTGATAATTTTGTTTATCAAAGGTTAATTCGCGGTAGAGTGAGTTGTAGTCATTGAGATCAAATTTAATGCGTTTGTTGTTGCAGATTAGCCATGGACTTATCGTGATCATGACAATGATAAGGCGTTTAAAATTTAAGGACATATATTTATTTTAATAGTGTCAAAAGTAAAAAAGAGAGTGTATTTGTATTACTATGTTTTCATTCATTTTACTTGTATTATCATGACTTTTGTCGACGTGGTAAACATAACAATGCTAAGTTTGATATTTTTGGCACTAACCGATTGGACGGTAAGTCGACGTCGGACCGATATGACGAAATGATAATTTTTAGGATTCCGTAACGACGACTACGAAACCCTAAAAATGAAATGGGTCCATTAAACTGGCAGCATTTTTTTCTTTCTATATTTAGTTTATAGTATGTGCAATCCACAACGTACACTAAAATGCGTTGAACCTTGTTACGAAGCTTTGATAAAACACCGAAAATTAATTTAAAGATAAAATTCGGACCAAAGTACCTACTTATAAAATGTTTTATTACACAGCTGCGCTACGTCCCACGCAACTTGCACTTGAGCAATATAGCTTTCGGTATAATTGAGAATTTTCAGCTGTAGGTGCCGTACTAAATAAATATACGCACGCCGTTCATGTATCCAATTGAAAAAAAAAACGATTTATTTATTGGCCTGTTTAATTATCGTGTCACGCAAAATGAGCGGTCAGGAGCCTACTTATTCATATTTTGTGCATTCAAAATGAGACGAAAATCTATATTTTTGTTAATGAATAGGAAAATGATATCAATCTATTAGTTTTTGTGGGGTTAAGATTTTTATTTAAATACTCGCAAAGATAATCTTATGATTAGAGCAATAGGCTCTCATGGACAAATTTTTTTTGCAACTTGTTTGTTTATGGTGGCAAAGGTCATAAGCTCTATTGTGAACGAAACAAGAAACGGTTTGCTTTTTTTGTTGAGAAATAAATATCATTTCCGACCGAAGACTCATCAGCATAAAACTATAACTTGGGTGTTCTTTTTTACTACTTACCGCCTTTAACACCATGGATTTTGCTTCGTAGTTAAGGAAATTCAGACTTTTCATTTTTTTCGCCCAAAAGTACTTAGATAGGTACTCTTTCTCAACATTTTACAATTTTTAATGGGTCATTATATTATTACATGAGTGTCGGTATTATACAAATTATCTCAGCTTTCGTAGATTTTTTTTGAACATTTCGTTCTTACAAAAACGACATTTCAAGATCAATGTCCTCCGACATTGAGTTCATGCGTGGGCGATATATAAAAAGTGCAATTTATTCGGCTCATAGACCGCACCGTTAGAGTTCTATTACAGAGGAAATGAGTAATGAGAGTATTACGACACTAAGGCTTAGACCAAGTAATAGTATAGACCGGCCCATCCATACATTAGTTTTGAAGACTTTAAAGCTTTTTTAGGACCACAGGGTTTGCGTGAAACACAGGGACTTTTTATCTGAAGCTGAAGGTGAAACACGTATCAAGATAAAACATTTTACGCAAGATGCCTTCCTGTGCGTTCCCGAAATGTAAAAACACTACTCTAAATTCGAAAAAGAATGTATACTGCTCGTTCGCCCTAACTTTGCCGCTCGGCTCCATACTAAAGTCGAATTTTTCATTAGACGAAGTAAATTGACAGCAACTAATGTCACTTCTTCATACAATGTTGCGTATTTTCTATGACGAAGTGACATTAGCTACTGTCAATTTACTTCATCTAATTAACAATTCGGGTATACGCCTCTACGCCAGCGGCAAAGTTAGAGCGAATGGGTAGTACGAGTATGTGCATGTCGTGTCGTTGCTACAATATCTTTGTGTGTGAACTAGTCTCACTTTTTGAGTTCTTAATGTATGACGTAGGCTCGTCTATGCTATTACTTGTTCGTAACACTAAGGTAGAGTTGTCCCAGTAGAAAGATGTATAAGTATAAAACACAAAATAATAATGTACAGAAAGAAACCCACATGCAAAGTGCGAGAGGGCTACGCACACACGGAGACTGCTCACGCGAAGTTCACGGACACGAGGTCAAAGGATTCTCAAAGTAATTTCGATATTGGTTTGTGTGTGTAGCCGAGGGTAGGTGTGAAAATAAAAGTACATGCATGAGATTGCGTTCTGTACCTTATTATTTTGTGGATAATAGGTACCTATAAGCACTGGTCAAGAGCGTAGCAACACGCAAATGTCCCGTAGCCCGCTCCAAATGTAATAAGCAAACAAGACTAGGTATTTGGAAAGATCATGCTCGGTTTATTTTCAAACCTGTGATAGTTTCCGTAACGTACCTACCTAGCTCAGATTTAGATTTAGATCCATAATCTGTACTAATATTATAAAGAGGAAAGATTTGTTTATTTGTTTGTTTGTTTGTAACGAATAGGCTCCGGAACTACTAGACCGATTTGAAAAATTCTTTCACTGTTGGGAAGCCACACTCTTTGCGGTGAACATAGGCTATATTTTATTCCCGTCCACGTCCGCGTAGTTCCGTTCCACGGGAACGGGAACTACGCGGGTGAAACCGCGTTACGTCCGCTAGTTATAAATAATTATAGTTTAGATTCGGAAACGGAATATTCAGAATCCCAGCCCATAATACGTTTCTACCTATTTTTTTTGTGTTTTGATGTTTTGTTCTTTTTTCATACATTTGCGTTGCTAAGCTTTATTAATAAGACAATACAGTGTTTGTATGATATCTATACCGAAAGAAAGGAAGAAATGATAGTAATATGCGTGTCATGTCATTTTCACGAATTGTGTCCGGTCTATATCCTGGTTGGTTTCTATGTCCGTAATTTCTAAAGCAGAAGTAGTTCTTATATGTATACTGAAACCCCTGTTGATAGGTATATACTCCAAATTTATATTTTCACCATAAATAGTTAAACAATTATAATCTGGGACATATAAAAAATAAACATCATGATGCATTTATTCTTAAACAAAATGGAAGTGTTTCTTTATCATCTGACAATGAATGTGATACTGAAAGTTAATCCAATAAACATTACTGTTTATAAATAACATTGAACTATGTGATTTATAGCAAGACAGATGCATTTAACAAACATCCTCCTAGTCTCAATTCCATACAGTATGTTTATATCAAGTTGTTAGTAAACATTAACAGAATGCATAGACGCATGAACATCGTAAAACTATAAGCTGCCATTTTAATATTTGATGCAATGGTTAAATGCAAATAAAATTCTTTGACACGTTGACACGCTTGACTCTATATTATTTCAAAATGCTGTCGACCCATGGAGCACATACTCGAATCTCATATCGATGAAATATTTATTGAAATATAAAACTAGTCCTGTATTATTGATTGGTATCTACCTAGAATCCTCAGCTGTTGTTAACATAACTTGAAATCTATATTAACACATTTACACGTGTTATAAATTGACAAACGACGATTTTGAATTTGGTTGTTAAATAGTCTAAGAGCTATTAAGATGATGATATAAATTTGTCTTCTCTTCAATGCACATCTCAAACAGCTGAACGGATTAAGCTCTAAGGCGTATAGGTGACGTAGAGATGCATTAAGAAAGGGAGAAAAAGCTTTTTTAAAATTAAGTGTAAAAAATTCTCTTAAAAGATTCTCTTTAATCTATTACAATCTAGCATAATTATGGGTTAATAATTTATTTTACTCTGACTTATTCTTGACTTACACTTAGGCCGAATGGGATTAAAAGCGGAGTAAGACTATACGAAAGAATAACTTGGACATAATTTTCTAAAAGTATAGAGATATTACATTTTACCAACAAGTAATAAGCACTACGAAGTAGACTTCTTCAGTATGATTACCATAGTTACTTACGTCTACTTCAGTGTGGTTCCTATAGTGACGTTGTGCTAATTAGTTGTTGGTAAAATGGAAAATCACTTTACTTTTAGAATAAGTATTTACAAGTTATTCTCTAGTATAGTCTTACTCCGATTTTGGTCGAATCCGCCCTTATTCTAAGAAGATAATTCATTGACTTTTTTAGTCTAATAAATTTATGTACACTTTGTTCTTGTGTTCTACTAAGTCGCTTATTATTTTCAAAGTGTCGCCATATACACTTGTACACTGGTTAAAGATGATTGATTCCAAAACCGTACTTCAGCAATAGTGAAACATAGAGTTAAATATAAAAATAGAATCTAAAATGGAGTCGATGAAATGTTTCCGGATCAACCATTGAACTAACTGAACAGATGAGGAATCCATTGACGAAGAATCAAATCAAAAAAGAAGGATAACAAAACAAACAAACACACTGTCCTGTGTATAATATTAGTAGGTAAAGATAGCCTATGTTAATATAGGTACTTGAAATAAAAGGTTCAAGCCCTTAATTGCTAAGACAACTCTATAAAGCATCCCTAATCTAACATCGACAAAATGCTAGTGTAAAGCACAACCTTTATGCAAATTCAAATATCCCATCGATTCCAAATTAAAAACGATCTTATGCTTTACAGCTTAAAGATGAAAATTGAACGGTTCATCATGGATGGTGTTATGTACTAGAGCAAACATTAAAGTTTGAAACCATTTGCGCGTAGACGGTGTTATGAAATATTGTGGGTACTTGAAGTAAACAATTAACAGTTTTATAGCTATTTGAGTGCCTAATGTTTATTGTGATTTAGGAATATTACAACAGAATCCCTCCTACACAAAATCTATTCCATAAAATGGTCTCTGAATGAACTGTCTAAATATGACTAGGGCTAGGGCACAACCGACATGGCGACACTTTGAAATCATTTGAATAGCTCAATATTTGGCACTAGAGTCAAAGATAATATAATAGTACTAGCTGACGCCCGCAGCTTCACCCGCGTCAAGCTTTGTTCCCGTTTTTTTCGCTTCTCGTGGGAACTTATTCGCGGGATAAAAAGTAGCCTATATGTTATTCTAGACTATAATGTATCCCTGTACCAAATTTTAGCTAGATCAGTTCAGCCGTTTGAACGTGAAAGAGTAACAAATATCCACACTCACAAAGTTTCACATTTATAATATTAGTAAGATTACATATCTGCTATAGTTTCGTTCGCAAAATAGCTAAGGCAAGAAATAGAAACGTAGTAAATGATTTACTTTTTATTAATCGCGATATTATTATTGTTTCGAATTCCGGATCAGGTGGAATGAATATTTTGCTACGGAGTTCAGGTGTTTTCTATGTATCGTATGCATTTAAAATATATTTGCAATGTACGTTATCTAGGTTTAATAGCACAAGCTTGTATTTTACATTAAATTTGGACTAGAAGATATTACGTTAGAATATCCCAAAAAAATTGACGATGAGTGAATGTATTCAAAAACTAACAGACTTGTACCTTCAAAGATTCAAAACTCAACGACTACAATTCATATTCTAATCTACATTGTTAACATTAGCATATAATATGTCTCAACATATTATAATTTCATATAGAGGCCATAATTACAGGTCTCATTGTTCCATTGTGTTATCAATCCAATGTGAGCAGATAATTGACAGATCGTCATCTGCATGCTCAAGACTCGAGTTTGACGCAACATGATAGAACCAGTTTATTAAGGCCTATAGATGAAAAGTGACGAAAAATAGATTCCAAATGAAATCATTTATGTTGACATTTAGTAAACAAAAACGATAAGCTAAAATACATTGAATTTTTAATCTACAAGATGTGTATCAAAAATTATTTAACAATTGAAATCAGGTAAATATCATAGAATCAGCTACAAATGTTTAAAAGTTGGTACTTATGCATTTTAAGATTGAAATTTTATCACATAAAAATATTATATGTCTTCATGGAAAACAACACCTTTAATTTGGTTTTCTTTAATCTATCTAAGATATATACAATGGATCTGCAAAATGTATGTACGCGCATAACTTCACAACGGCTGTACTGATTTCGCTGATTATTTTTGTGTTAGTTATAGGGAGGGGAAGGTTTGTATTAGTGATGCGCCGAATGTGGGTTCAACCGAATTCGAACATTCGGCCGATTATTCGGTATAAAATGTACCGAACCGAATATTCGGCCGAACTATTCGGTTCAAATTAACGAGACAAACTGGTTAGTACAGGTCAGTTGTCGAGACTAGCGACATTCTTTCAGGGCTGGACTCGCAGCCCTCGACCCCAGGGCGCCGATTCTCAATCGAACGACTTGCAAGCGTAATGAAAGTTTACAGTCGAAAAGTCTTTTCGATTTTACTAGTAAATCTCCGTCTATGCAGAGGATTGCCACTCTGTTGCTATTATGGTTCACTTAGGTCTACAGATCCTTCAAGATGTAAAAAATCGAAGCTGTCGCAAAGGCCCCTAAGTAGAGAATCGTTATTAGTCCTCATAGCACGCCTCTATACTGAGTTAAACTGGCAAAGCCGGTATTCAGAAGCACCAGCTCAAAAATGACAACAGCACTCTATGTGTGGCCGCACGCGCCGATAGAATAATTAGCGGGAGATGGTGAGCTGAACGGGCTTATTTTTAATGAAACGAGTTTTGTTTTCCACCAATGTAAAATGAAAAATAATCACTTCATTTTCACAGAGAGTTAGTTCAATTGGAGTTTTGGACTGGTTGTGTGCGGTCGTTTTTTTGTAGCGTATTAGTGATAATGTCGTGTGACACGAAATCAAGTGAAGTACATAATTGTATCTTAAAGAAGAACAGTTAAAACCGGACTCCGTAATGACTCGAAACACTATCTAAAACAGAGCGAGCTTTCCACTCAGTTCAATATTAAAATAAAAAAATATCTTATAATTTCAACTCTACCATTTATTGCTGGAAAAACAAGGACTTTGAGTGATTAGGTACTGCGAGTTAAATGGATTCAATAATGGGTCTGCTCTGCACTGGGCATTTTTAGGGAAACAACTTTGAGCACTTCGATCTTTTTGGACGCCATATTGTGGCCTTATCACCTAAATGACAATGTTACTGTGCGTCACCAAAGATCTCTGTTATGACGTTTGTTATGGGAAAATCCCTACCTATTCAATAATTAATTATTAATGTGTTAATAATAATTTCAACATTCAGTAATTATTCGGCAAATAAACCGAATATTCGGCCGAATACGAACATTCCAAAACCTGCCGAATGTACCGAATTCGAATATTCGGCCGAACATTCGGCGCATCTCTAGTTTGTTTGTATGTATTTCAAAAAAATAAAAAATAAAATATCGGGTCAGCTTGATATGGCGGAACAAAGTTCACCGGGTCAGCTAGTTTTGAATAAAAATGAGTTTTTAGCTACGAATAAAGACTACACTTCTTTGTCACACGTGGACACGTGTCTTGTATGGTCAAGGTCGTTAGCAATATGGCAAGCAACGGAGATAGGACTGTAAAGGTCACGTGGGAACTTGTCAATAATAATAGAAGCTTCTTGCAATATCGCCATTGTACTCCAAAATTTTCCGGTTGAGTTTGAAGCTGGGCCAACAAATTTTCCTGTTTTTACATCAGCCAAGTTAAAAAATAAATAAATAAAATGCTTTATTCGGCACGCACAAAAAACAATAATAAAAACAAAAAAAAAAACTGTAGAAAATGTACAATGTGCGTGCCCGAAAAGGTCGTCATCTCAGCTATTGCTGCACTAACAGGTTAATGTCAGGCAGCGCTGGTTTTCTGATGACGCCTTTAAGGGACGTCACGTACGTCGTAGCATACATACTTTAGACTTACAACTAAGCAAACAATAAAAACAAGACTATATAAACAAAAAGAAAAACAACTTGGTAGAAAATAGTAGAAAATAATGTGCAGTAACCAAGCCATTACTAATATTAAAAAAACAATATTGATACGTCTACGTCATAACCGCATCATCGGCAACAACCAAAGAGAATACATTATTTACGTTTATGGACAACAAATTTAGAAACGAAATCGAACGTAAAGTGAAAGTGAAAGGAAAACAATACAATGATAACAATCGAAAGTGAATTACAACTGGCCTTAACAATTTAAATGATCTCCTTTAAACATTCTGGCTGCAATAAGGCACCTACTTATTATCCGCCATACACATCTCAGTAGGCACGCCATACCCGTGTAGACTAACCTAAAACAAAATTTTTATCACATACTTATGTACGTAAGTTTCAAATTTATATCACTACTTATTATATTAACTATGACTTAAATATTAGGCTATTTCTAATAGAATTAAGTGATTTGCCAATGATTATCACAAAACCAAAGTACTTCCTACTACTTAATATTCTGATCTTTTATACATAACCTAAAATTATATAAAACCGGTGCTACAGGTTTGATTCCACAACAACAACGTCAGGACATTGTACCAATTTGCCGATATATCGCTAATGGTATTGGCGCTCGCCAACACATGGAGAAGTGCAATAAATAATGGAGAGAAACACACATGAACCCACCATGCTTGGACAACTCATCGATGCCATAGACGTGCATCACCGTCGCGTGCGAGACACTTGGTGAGTTTGACTATTCTTCTGCCTTTCTAATAAGTAAAGCTTATATTTATTACTGAATGAGTGGACCGATTTTAAGGCACGAAAAGGTGGTGGCAAATCGTTCCAAATGCGGCTCGTCCTATATCTAAAGCTTGATCTATATTTAGTAGTTCTGTGAAGTGGCAAGATCATGAGATAAGCAGAGGCACGTGTTCTATGTATATTCACATGCCTTGACCATGACAGCTTGTTGTACAGATATTGAGGTCTGTGCGTTTGCACTAACCCAAACAGCAGAGTGGCAAAATGCAACTCCCGACGCTCCGACATCTTAAGCATGTTGCCCTCATTAAGAAACGGAGTAACATGTTCTCTAGATGGTATAGGGAAACAATATCTTGCACAGGCATTCTGCACTCTTTGTATTAGCCGCTCTGTGCGTTTCAGAATACAGCTACCATACACAGTGTCAGCATAGTTGAGCTTGGATAGGATAAGTGACTCGCATAATAGTATTCTTATGCTGACACTAATGTATGGGCGTATCCTGTATAATAGCTTTAACCTGTAAAAGCAGTTCCGAACCCCCTGCAAGACATGTTCGTATCTTAATTCTTGGCGGGATGCCAAACAACCACTTCAAGTGTCCAGTTTGAACATTTAGCAGAAAATAACACTAAGTTTATTTAGTGACCAACTTTCGATTTTTTCATCATATAATTTTTAGGGTTCCGTAGCCAAATGGCAAAAACGGAACCCTTATAGATTCGTCATGTCTGTCTGTCTGTCTATCTGTCTGTCCGTCCGTATGTCACAGCCACTTTTCTCCGAAGCTATAAAGCCTATGCTGTTGAAATTTCGTAAGTAGATATATTCTGTGAATCGCATTAAGATTTTTATATAAAACTAGAAAAAAAGCAGTTAATTTTGGGGGTCCCCAAACTCAGCACTGAAACTCAAAAATTTTTTTTACATCAAACCCATACGTGTCGGGTTTCTATAGATAGGTCTTCAAAAATGCAATTGAGGTTCCTCACAAAGTTTTTTCAACAGCGAATAGTTTGCGCAAGAGGCACTTCCAAAGTGGAAAAATCTGTGTCCCCGCCCCCCCCCCCTCTATTTTCTAAACTAAGAGAATGATAAATCCAAAAAAAAATATGATGTACATTGCCATAAAATCTACCAACGAAAATTGGTTTGAACGAAATCGAGTTGCTAGTTTTTTTTAATACGTCATAAACCGCAATTTTCGCCTAGAAAAATCACTACCACTGCAAACGTGTTAAAGCATCAATGAAAGTTACAACGAACTACAAGAACTTTTATATTATGTTACTTGCTGCTACGGAACCCTTCATGGGCGAGTCCAACTCGCACTTGGCCGGTTTTTTTAATAGTTTTGTGTCAAAATTTTTTGCTGCGACCAAGTTTACTCTGCCGCGTTCTTGTCGTCGCACCGCGCGTCGCTGAAATCCAGTTTGGGGCCTTATAGATTTTTGTAATCCATGCCATATTATATCATATCCCGAAACAAGTTAGAAAAAAAAAATCTTTGATATTGTCCGTTGTTTGTTTTTATGCTGACAATATACCTAATGTGCTTACTTAATAATGACATCATGAACGAGTATTATAAAAATAGAAATAAGAAAAAAAATTCTAACAAATTACCGTGTTAATTAATGCAATGTTTTTATGTGTATATTGTTATTTATATCGCTTGCGCCTTAAATGGCTTTGATTTGAAACTCTGAAGTCTGTACCAAGTTGATAACCTTGGCAAGGGTAGGTACTGGTGCATACAAAGGTTCGGAATATCATAGTTACAATTTTGTATTAGCAACCTTATAGTTATTTTAGAATCTTAATGAGTCTGAATTGATGCGGAAATCATTTCATGTACAAAACATGCTAGAGGCAAGCTATTTGCCTATTTTTTGCATTTATAGATACCTTAAATTTGTACACTGTGATCTACTTTGACTGGGATCTAAAGGCAGTTACAATTTAACCTCTTTTTCAGCATTGTAAAGAAAAAGAACGAAAAGAAGCCGGCGTTTTCCATACCCAGTATGTGTGATACACAGTAGGTGCACGAGTCGCACTGGTGGGCTTCGATTGAAGCTTAGATTACATTCTGATAAAACCAGTACTTTATAAAGTACTAGCGGACGTCACGCGGTTTCACCCGCGTAGTTCCCGTTCCCGTGGGAATACGGGAATAAAATTTAGCATATGTTCACCGGAGATAATGTAGCTTTCCAACAGTTAAAAAAAAATTCAAATCGGTCCAGTAGTTTCGGAGCCTATTCGATGCAAACAAACAAACAATCAAATCTTTCCTCTTTATAATATTAGTATAGACCAAACGTATCGATAGACACTTTTGTTAGATAAGGAAGCCTGAAAATTACCTGCTCTGCTGGATTCTCAAAAAAATTGTTAAAATACATAGTTGTTAGATTCTATAAGATTGTAAATAGAGCAAAAAAAAGAATAACCCGCTGAGCTTTTTGCCAGTTCTTCTCAGGTGGGTCGCGTTGTTAACTGGTGGTAGAGTTTTTGTTTTATATTCTGGACGTTTTACAAGCGCATCTGTATAAAATAAAATAAAAAAAGTAAAATAAATAAAATAAATAAAATTTTGATTTGGACAAAGGCAGTTGTACACTCGTACTTATATCGTTGTTTGACCCCAACGAGACGAGTCCCCAATCGTAGATCTAACATTCTCCTTGAGCCAATACAACCAATCACACATATCGTTAATATTTGTCACAATAATAACTTGTTATCAGTATGTACTGAGCCGTGTTACAATTAATCATTAACAAATTGAATGTAATCAGCATCTAAGAGCTATGTGACATATCTTAATTTATCATTTTTGTTCCATTGATCGGAATAATTTAATGCACTTTTATTATAAGTTTATCTTGCGACCTCGTATGATTAAATGCAATTTCGCAGTACATATAAACTAAGTGCATATACCTATGCCATTTCTGTTTAGTTTGTCTGATTTAATTGGTTCTAAGATGTATAAAGCCTTTCTTGGTCCTTTATTTACGTCACTAAGCAAATGTAGTGATGTCACCAACTTAATAAAGATTAGATTAAAACTCTACAGTAAAATAAGGGGCCTAAGCCTACGCTGCTGAATACACCTGACCTCGGCCGTTAGCAGCTGTAAGGCGACGTTGGTTTTAGCCGGTAGGAGAACAGCATAGCACACACTCCAAAAAAATACAGCCCCTTCAGCTCGTAGTTTTAATAGAGAAATGCATCTGACCAACACTTCAGACCAGAGAAAAAGAAAAAAAAATTTGTTTGGTTAGTACAGTACACTAGTATTTGTCACATTGAGAGTACGAACTCTTAAACTTCAGAACTTCAATCGATGTAGAGCTTTCATGTAAAGATGTTGACATGCACATTCCTCTTTTTTTGTTAACATTAGTCGTGCAAAGGCAAGAATTTTCCTACGAATAAGGGCTGAAATAACCATTTTTAATCACGAATTCTGGGTATTTTGTTTGTATTAAAGTATAAACAACATAAAGCTTTCGAAATTTTATCAGACCTATGCATAATCATTCAAGTTTCGACACTCGACAGTTCAACAACAGCGTTTATTTATTCTATTTTTACTGAATAAAATTGTATGATGATAAAATGATAAACATTTACACAGCTATCAAATTAAATTATCATTTAACCGTAACAGTTCGCCTTGAGACATCATCGTAGACATTAAACAACACGCCCAATAATTTCGACACTATTGTTATATCAGTGAAGTGCAGACCAATTTTCATTTGCATATCACTCATCTATCCGAACCTATATTGTATTACTAGCGGACGTCACGCGGTTTCACCCGTGTAGTTCCCGTTGCTGTTGGAATACGGGAATAAAATATAGCCTATGTTCACCGCAAAGAGTGTAGCTTCCCAACAGTGAAAGAATTTTTCAAATCGGTCTAGTAGTTCCGGAGCCTATTCGATGCAAACAAACAGTCAAATCTCTCATCTTTATAATATTAGTATAGACTATTTTAGTAACTGTTGCGTAGCTGTTGGTATTACCATAGGTTTGTAACACGACCACCCGGTTACTTGAAGAACAAAATATGGCAATTTCAGTAGTAAGGGTATCCCCGAGAAAGAAACTTTAGTTTACTTGCAGATTCCTGAAATTCAATTTAATTCATTTTATTTGCTAGAAAGCGGGTACATTATGTGACATCTTTACACACTATCCTAGTTAGAGCTACACAACAGACTATCCCTGGTGAACATAGGCTATATTTTATTCCCATATTCCTACGGGAACCGGAGCTTCGCGGGTGAAACCGCATGTCGTCCGCTGATTTATAATAATGTTTTCGAGCTACACCGATCACTCATCACTGTACAGATAATAGCGTGGATTAGGTTACGGCGGTACCCCAAATCTGTTGAAAGCCCTAGGACAGTTAACCCGCGGCACACGACTTTAGACAGCTGGGACATTTCCAAGAGGTTTAGCATGTTCAAATCTAGCACGAAGTACTAGGAATTTCAACATTTAAAAAAATCCTTCGTTCTAAAGGTTCTAAGATGAAAGAAATATGGGCATTGGCAAAGAGTTTCAAATCTCAACTCTATGTTTCGAGGTGAAGTTCTATTCAAGAATATTTTAAAACCAAACAATATGACAGGGGAACGAACATGTTTGTATTTATACCTACATAGACAACAAATGTTCCCGTTATTGTGTAGTTTCATAAAGTTGTCGTAACGCTCAAGGGCCTATCGATACGTGACAACAAGATGTGTGTTTCGTGACCACTTACCTATCTCAATTACTTGTCAATTTGTTTGATCTGCCTATATTTGGGGACAGTTGAACAGTATCGGTTAATAGGCCAGGGTTGCCATGTGCACATGTTTGATTTTCTCACACGTTATTTAAATTATGTTTTCCCACGCGTAAGTATCGATTGAAATGGGCTGGAAATAATAAAAGGGTGCTTAATATAAGTACTTATTATTTTTAAATTAACTTTAGTCACCTAGAAATTGCATTTCATAATGCATTTTGATTGGTACATTGAATTTTGCAATAGGCACATGTGATCGTAAAATTGTAAAAATCCGTTGGATTGTACCCAATGTAAGTACCTATACATAGTGAAATTGTCAACTATCAAGATATTGACAACAGTAAACGATGACTAACCAAAATATGGTTAGATTAGATTGGAACAATGTTTAGTGTATTTCAATAGCTTTGCGCAAAAATATAAACAAACACATTTGATCCTATACATATAGCCATAGCTACTTGCAATTGAGTATTCACTCTGATTATATTCCAGTGTCCAGGAGTCATACAGTGTTCTTACAATCATTTCGACACCAAATAACTTCTTCATGACAGTTTATTTTCATTTAAAATACCTACTCAGGATAGTAAAAAATTCAATGATTTGTCATAATATATTTTTCTACTTATCTGTCTAGACTAGACAACGATTGTCAAAACATGTTATCGTTTACATTATTGCCAGATCGGGTAGGATTGGACTATACAAATTTAACGCCAAATACCCTATTATCAGTACCCTATTATTTATTAGTATTATTTTTTATAATATTTATTTTCGTTAGTTTACAATGTAACGGAAAATAGTCCGTTAGATTGTAAAATCTTAACAGTTTATAATCTCGCTAGGCAGATCACAATCTGACGTAAGGTTCCGTACTCAAAGGATATAAACGGGATCCTATTCATGAGACTTCGCTGTCCGTCTGTCTGTCTGATTGTCTGTCTGTCCGTCACCAGGCTGTATCTCAGGAACAGTCATAGCTAGAGAGCTGAAATTTACACAGATGATGAGTTTCTGTTGTCGCTATAACATCAAATACTAAAATCAGAAAAAATGGAGCGACTAAGGGGGACTCCCATACAACAAACGTGATCTTTTGCCGTTTATTTGCTACGGAACCCTCTGTGTACGAGTCCGACTAGTACTTGGCCGGATTTTTAAATTTTACGGTGACATTATGCATAATCTAAGTGACATGTAACATTCTAATAATGTTCAGTTTTACTTACAAGTACATCGATAAACAAATCTGAAATGTCACTATCACCGAACTACCTGTTCGTATGTCAAGGTTAATGTATTGAGTTGCTTTGCATAATGGCCTTATAATCTTGTAATGATATGAATGTGCGTTTGTATGTCATTTGTGTATGTGCGCGACCGCGTGGGAAATTTTGCTTATATGGATTATCGGGCTATATGGGGATACAAGTCATTGACCACCAACATGATTACAAAAAATCTTATTGGTGCCATAGCTGGTATAGTTTGACCGCAACCGCTGTACCGCTCCTTGCGTACAAAATCATACGCAAGGAGCGAAAAAGTGGTTGCCGTCAAACTATAGATAGCTTTTTTTCTGCTGCTGTGTACTTTCCTTTCAACTTCCTTAATTTATTGTTTTTTTATTAATTTAAATGTTTAAAAAGTGTAACAAACTTGCGTTCTAGTCCTATTTTTTCGCTATCTTCTAGCCTGCCAGGCCTGACGTTTAACTAGCCATCAAGACCTACCCACTACCGACAATTTTTTCTGCTACATAGGTACGTGTCTGGCCGACCCACAAAAATCAGAAAACCGGCCGATCCTTCCCAATTTATCTTCGATCAATTTTGGCTCACGTAGCAAGAGACGTTTTGAATTATCCTGGGACTTTATCGAGTTCGAACTTCGTATAACTTTTCTTGTAATTGCTATTTTTGGTGCCATTACTGTAAAGCCTAGTTTACACGAGTAGAAGTGCGTTAATGACGTTAATAAGAAGCATGTTATTATCTTTAAATCGCAATATCACTGATGTTTGCACGACATTACGGTTTAAAGCTGTGTTGGTTTAAGATAGCTACTCTCTTGATACAGTGTTGTGTGTAAATATGGATGACACAGTAAGACAAGGAGCTTATGAAACCGGAGATATGGCTTTTATGCCTTTATTTATTGTATTATCTTTGCGGTCTTGAGGACAAAATATATGACTTACATACAATTTATATACTGATATTAAATTTAACAGGGTGAATAGAGCCTATGAAAGCAGCCTGTATTGATATAATTTTTCATGTTCGTTGTCCAGCTCGTTTAGTGTTCTGTCTCAGTCTTGAGATGGGTGACCGTCAGTGACATGTAGCAACCTGACCCTGTCTATGACTGCTATTACATTATAGCCGAAACGTCGAGAGGTGAGCTAAATTTTCAAAAAGACGATTTCTCATAGTGAATTACACAAGTCTCGAGTTCAAGACATTATTATTATAAAATTGAAAAGCATTAAAAATTTGAAATGTTGTAATTTAATCAATAAACTACTGGTTATAATCATGTACCTACATATTTTAGTCATCTCCTTTTCGAATCTGACCAGACCAGTTTATAGTCTAGACATAACTATGAATTGTGGGAATACTTAATACGTTTAAACTTTCGATAACATAAAAAGAATATTTCTTTATATAAACGTAAAAATTACTCTCAAAATACGCTAAATATCCTAAAAACTGGTTCTGAAAGAGCTACGAGCTCTATCAATATGAATTATTATTCTCGAAACTAAAAAAAATGTGTAGCGGCCAGATAATGTTCGTGTGATTTTTTAGGTATAGCTGTACTCCTCCTTTTTGGAAGTGTAAAAAAATTTTTAAACTTGTCAATTTTTAAGATTTTTTTCGTAATGTGTTTTTTGCTGGCGTGATCTAGATAGATTATTTATATTATACTGTTGATTGATGGCACTTGGTGGAACTTGCTGCACATATTGAAAACGACAAGGTGGTACAGTACCACCTTGTCCTTTCATCTAGACTTAGAGTTCTAAACCTTTGAGAATGCCGTGAGACGAAACCGGTCAGGTTTATAATAATAAATATTGTGGAACAGTACATGAAATGTCGTTTTCAATAACTATCTGTCTAAATAGCTTTTTTTTGACGCAAATGAAGTTCGCGGGTCATCCTAGCAAGTAGATTATAAATTGCTACATTACAAATATCGATGTTTTTTTGTGTAGATACATGATACACGTGTGTCTTGACTTACATCTGTACAAATATACACTCTTTCTTTACAAAACTAAGGCTCACTCACCTGAACTATAGAGCCGACCAAAAGGCCAAACGCCAGGGCGATACTGGTCGTCTGCGGCGCGCTGCTCTCAGTGATGGCGATGCAGGCAGCCACGCCGATGGAGGTGAGGAAGAAGGTGCCCACCAGCTCGGCTACTACCTGCCGCCATAAATTCTTGTTCTCTGTTATGTCAGCCAAGCCGACAATGGAACCGGTCTCTGAAAAGAAAAGATTAGATTATCGTTAGGTTCGTTTTTAAGGATGTCAAAAAAGGAGGAAGGTTTTTTAATTAACGGTATATTTTTTAAAATTAAATAATATAGGACATTTACCTATCTATACAATGACATCTAGTCTAAATTAAGCTCATGCTACAACTAATAAACATACACACATCCAAACTCCGAATCAAATTACGAGTATCTGACCAGCATTTGAACGACAATAATCCAATAAATTGCGCCTACACTACCGATTCAGTAAATGGAAGTCACTCACTGTTAAGGAAAATGTAATCAAAATTTTCCAACAAGTCATTTACTCTTTATGAAAGTTAACCTAAGTATTTGTAGAATAACGTCGCAAGATAACATGCGCGTGAAGGGGTAAAAGTAGAAAATACTCTGAATTTCAAGTAAAGCCTAATATCAATGGGCTCCCATGGTTTTATTGTGTTACTTCCAGCTGTGCCCGCCAGTGTCGCCTATGCTATGACACACTTC
The DNA here is from genome assembly GCA_933228765.1 of Miltochrista miniata. Taxonomy (NCBI): domain Eukaryota; kingdom Metazoa; phylum Arthropoda; class Insecta; order Lepidoptera; family Erebidae; genus Miltochrista; species Miltochrista miniata. Next base: position 33,916,146 of record OW121749.1, read on the forward strand.
AAACTCGCTGTTCCTCACACTCACTTTTAACTCATTTTTTCCCCGAATTACTTTTAAATATTTTCATCCAAACTTTCAAATTGTGAAACACTTGTTTATTTATTTTTATTGTAGAGCCTGTTTCTAAATTCTAAGACAGTAGCTAAGCTGCTGTTATACATACATACATACATACATACATACATACATACATACATACATATGGTCACGCCTCCATCCCCGAAGGGGTAGGCAGAGGCATATTATATGCCCACATTTCACCTTTGTATAATTTGTCCCACGTAATAGGTGGCGAGCCGTATTGCCGTGTTTAAATGGACAGGCGCAGGTTGTGACTGCCTGCTGTTGAAATAAAGCCTTCAACTTAGCTTAACGACTGCCATTTTACTGGCAACCGGGACCAACGGCTTAACGTGCCTTCCGAAGCACGGAAACGCTCAAATAAATGTCACAAAGTGATCACATGGATGGTCACCCATTCATGGACCGGCCATAGTGAAAGTTGCTTACTGTAGTGATCGTTTACAGAACACTGAGTCCGCGGGGCCACGAGCGGTTCCTTATACAATACATACATTATGCGTTATATGTATATTTGCCGTCTCTCGTCTCTCGTTTCAACTCCTCAGGCGATGAACTTAGAAAAATGCGTTCTTAGATCTCTACATCAAGAAAACCAAGTACTGTCCAAAGACCGGAGGCCTGAGGACGGTGAGGGGGCTGCTCACCGTCTTTACAGAAGCAGGCCCTAGATGACAGCGTATCGTGAGGGATTCATGCACGCCCCCTCAAAAATGACATCCGAACAACCCCCCAAAGACGTGGCATAGCACCTGAACCCCCACAGTGTAAGTCTGTTGGGAGTCCTGGGGTATCCTTTCGAGCGCTTACCCGGGGCCCAACCGTAGACTGTTATGTAGGATACGTGTAATTTTTAGCCGGTAGGAGTCCGGTATAGCATCCATGTAGAATTTATCTCAATTAAAAAAAAGTACTATCTAAATTTTCTCAACCCGTTCTCGAGTTAGAAGTGTTTTTTTTTATATCAACCAATATATGGAATACAACGCGAATTAATTTATCATCTAGTCTCCTAGTACAATCTACAATAGGCACTCTGAGTGCTCAACCGTAAGTGATGCTTTCTAGAAAGTTCGAAATCTAACATTAATTATCGTTATCTTTGTTTATCTGGTTAAGATAAACAGGGACAGCATTAGTCTTTTAACGATGTTGGTATAATGGCTTAAGATAGTGAATATCTATTAGATTTATTGGGAACGCGGTGTGTTGCATACGAACAAGAGTTTTAATGAAATGAAAGTGTCTAATTAATCTTTCAGCCTCTGTACAATATTATAAAATGAGATTACATAATAAGAGGTTACACATTATAAATAGTATCAATATTAATGAACCAATTCTGCTTAACAACTTCTCATCTCAAACTTTTAACGTATACCTATATATAGAATAGTTAAAATGCTATAATACACTGGCCAGCCACTTCAGTAGCAAAAAGAGAAAAAAAATCACGAGTGCGTTTTTTTTACACTTTTAGAGCAATACTGATGAATTAAGTCATGATTACTGGGTCGGTCAAATATTTGTGTGATCCACAAATATTTGTTTCGGAGTTTGGGTGTTTTCTATGAATAATATGTATGTATTTAGAAATATATAAGTATGTATATCAGTCGTCTAAATCCCATTGCACAAGCTTATATTAGCTTAATTTGGGCTAGATGATGTTGTTTGTAAATATTTATTTATTTACTATTCTTCTTCTATCGTGTCAATGATTCAATAAATTTTGTTGACCCTTTTGGGCATAAAACGTTGCCATCTTAACCGCACTGTCAGTGACCTCGTTAACTTCTGTTTGCTGTTAAAATAAGTGATTAATAGGTAAAAATAGAGAATATAACATAGATATAAACAAATAGTGTGTAATTATGTCCCAATTAAAGTATAGATCATTCATAATTAGCTGATAGTAGATAATTACGAGTACAATTTAGTACTATATATCAGTTGTATCGCTCAAGTAGGCGCGGGCCGGTACTCGATCAATGTCTGTCTCATATACCGAATTGATGCAGTTTCATAACATTCATGTATGAATGTATGAACTATGCATACTTTCCTACTATCCATATCCATACTAATATATTAAAGAGTGGCCGTGAGTTTTCATTGCCAGGTTATCGCGGCTTATGGGTAGTGCAATTTGAGTGAATTTGAGGAACTGTCTCCTAGTTATTAATACCCGCGTAGCTCCTGTTCCCGTGGGAAACTGGGAATAAAATATAGCCTATGTTACTCAGGGTGAATGTAGCTTTTCAATGGTGAAAGAATTTTTGAAATTAGCACAGTAGTTTTTGTGTTTATTTATTACTAGCTGACCCGCGCAACTTCGTTTGCGCCACATAATAGAGTATTACCTGTTCCCGTCGCATTTACTCCCGTCACGTTGCGTTTACTCCCGTAGCGTCTCGTCGTTAATATTCAATACTACGTGAGAGAGAGAGAGAGAGAGAGAAAGGTTGGTCGTCGCGTGTATTCCCGTCGCATTATTTTTAAGAACAATTTCGTTTACGAAAGAGGTATCCCGCGGCATTATTGTAGAAAAAATTGATTGCCATTAAAATGGTTATTGTGCACCAACCCAAAGATAGAAACATGCTATCGCGCAATTTTTTTAAGAACTTTAAAAAAAAAACACTTTTGTAGTAGGTACATATTTTTTACATAACTATAATTATTTACGCAGCACACGCAACGAAGCTCTCAAAAGGAATAACTTTTCCAACGTTTTTGAAATTTTACTATTACTGCTCTGCTCCTATTCGTTGTAGCGTAATGCTATATAGCCTATGACACTGCACAATAACGTAACTTTCTATTGGTGAAAGAATTTTCAAAATCGGTTCGGTAGATCCTAAGATTACCCCTTACAACTTTTTTTAAGAGATATACAAACACACAAACTTTACTTCTTAAAAAATTTACTTAGCACAAAGTTAGTATATTCTGATTTATCAGATATCATTGAATATAATACTGAAATCAGTGCCCAGTAAAACTATGAAGGCTTAGGTAGACATTATTAATCACTCTCATAGTCATATTGGCACTGACTTCAGTATTATATTTAATGATATCTGATAAATCAGAATATACTAACTTTGTGCTAAGTAAATTTTACTTTTCAGTTTTTAGTTTTGTTTGAAGTCGGTTTCTTTTTTGTTCAGTTTTTTTTTCACTATTTTTAGTGTCGTGTGGACTGAAAATCTATCTATCTAGGTGTAAAGTTCTCGACAGTACAAATTAATCAAACCCAAACACAAAGTAACTGCTGTATATCGTTAGGGAATTCTCTCTACTGTCTTTCGTCTCCATCATCAGATCGACTCCAGACCTTCATTAAGTTGTACTACTTTAAAACCCTTAATAAAAAAATTTTCAAACGCCCTAGATGCCCCTACAATTTTTAAAAGTTCCTTTCGATTTCTCCAGGATGCCATAATCAGATCCTGGCTTCCATAAAATGGGACCACATTGGGAGTACCTATTTTCGAACGAAAAAAAATTTTCAAATCGGTCTATAAACGACGGAGTTCTGCGCGAAAAAACATAAAAAAATAAATAAAAAAAACGGTTGAATTGAGTCTTCTTTGTTTGAAGTCGGTTAAATAATATTAGTCACGCAGCACACGCAACGAAGCTCTCAAAAGGAATAACTTTTCCCTCGTTTTTGAAACATTTACTATTACTGCTCCGCTCCTATTCATTGTAGCGTGAGGCTATATAGCCTATGACACTCCGCAATAACGTAGCTTTCTATTGGTGAAAGAATTTTTAAAATCGGTTCAGTAGATCCCGAGATTACCCCTTACAATTTAACAAATATACAAACACACAAACTTTACCTCTTTATAATATTAGTATAGACGAGCAAACATACACACACATAAAAATACAAATTTTTCCTCTTTATACTATTAGTGTAGATGAAAAGTTTATCATGTATTGCGTTTGAAGAAGAAGGTTATAATATAATAGAGGGTACAGTCAGGATCAATTATAAATTTGAGACTGAAATTCTCTCAATGTTTCTCTCAATGTTTCTCACAACTCAAACTGCCAGTTCAACTCTGTCATATCCACTCTACTTTTAGTCCCGATAAGGTGAACGTATAAAAAATGTAGGTTTATACCTATCAGTAGTCTTAATGTATCCGTAGCAAAAGGTACGTGTATATATTCTTGGAACTAGATAACTTGTTGTGATAAACTGCACAAATTAGATGCAATTGAACAATGACTATAATTAAAACTAAGATCGTATATAATTATCACATAATCGTTGATAATTATCTAATCAGAATCACATTTTTTTTCTTTAAATAGGTAGGTACGTACTTATAAAATACATATCAATGTTCGTGTGAATGAAATAAAGTAAAGCATTATGTTTGGCGGAAAATAAAACTATTTACGTTTTACAAATTCTTGGCAGGTTCAAAAAAAGTATGAATGAAATGCAACTATGACTTATCGTGGATAACAATAGAAATGGCAAAGAACTCATTTACAACAACGAAACCAAACCGCTAGATTCATTGAGACGGCGGCGGCGGTCTCTTTACGAGTTAAATTGAACTTATTAAAACATAGGGTAGGTACTTCCATATAACTATAACTTAAGTTAATTATTAACGTGAATAGGAGCTTCATTAAAAAATAATAAAAAAACACATTATTAACCCTGTCATGCAGTCATCCACTAACAAGCGAAGACCTCCACCGTTGAGGAAGACATCATCATATTCACATAAAATGTTTAATGTGAATAAAGTGAGGATGCATGACAATCATAAGTTTTCATAATAATTTATTTTTCTGGGAGTAAATTTAATATTTACGCTTGATGTTATCGCTTCCTTGGTATTGTGGTTTGAAAGTGTTTATTTGGTAACGTTTGTCATAGCACCCACCGCCCATTATAATTATGCTACAACGTACCGCGTCTTAGCATACTTTAATATACTAGAGGACGTCACGCGGCTTCACCCGCGTAGCTCCCGTTCCCGTGGGAACATGGGAATAAAATATAGCCTATGTTCACCGGGAAGAGAGTAGCTTTCAACAGTGAAAAAATTTTTCTAATAGGTCCAGTAGTTTCGGAGCCTATTCGATACAAACATACAAATAAACAAACAATCAAATCTTTCTTCTCTATGAGTATAGAAATACCCTATAATCCTTCCTCAATAAATGAACTAAGTATCGAACTATAAAATAATTTTTGAAGTTGTAAAACCGTAGTGGCCGAGATTATCGCGCTCAAGAATCTCTTTTATTCCATAATGTTAGTATATATGTTTATTCCGTGGTTTAGATACTGTACTTATTTAATATGTTTTAGGAGCCATGATTGAAACCCAACACAGAAAATATTCACTTTAGCTCAGTTACTTGAACAAGTTGGGATTAGGAAGTCATATAACATTCTTTTATTTCTAGTTTTACTTAGTATTTTTGTATTAATTAAAATACAGATTGGATGTCATAACAAGGAAAAAAAATGTAGAGACTATATAAATATAATTTACACATGTTACAACATAGCTATAGTGCTATTTATGATGCATATTTGTTAAATATCACTTTATATAAGGAAATAATTAAAACATCTGATTTTATAGCTAAGTGTTACTAGATAGAGGCGATAGAGCTACCTATTTGTATCTGACTGTACCTAAACTGTTTAGCCTCAACTTTAGTTGAGAATTATAATAGCTCAATGAATAATGAAGCCCCTATAGTTTATTATTCATATATCACGATAACAAGTATATGAATATGTATTTGTCGCGTTACGTACTAAATGTAAGTTATACATAGATGCCACGTGTGGCGACGAGGCCCCGTGTGGCAGTGGCAACGGAAAACCGTGCAAAATGTCGCCTTAATATTGAAGATGGGAAATTTTGCTGAAAGAAAACATTTCCTTTATTTTTAAAAGTAAGTAAAACTGCATTTAGCGATGTTTGATTTAAATCTCCTTTTTGAGCCGGGAGTAGAACCGATGAAATGTAAAAAAAAACACATTTTGTATTTTATGATATCAACCGAAAGAGTCGTTCATGAGGAACAATTTCTTTTAAACAAAAAGAAAGACCAAGTAAAATATTTTTTTTTATTGTAAAGCTTACTCGCTATCTAAAGCAAAAAAGGGTAGGTACTTTTCCTCCAAACACGGTCTTTAATTTCCTCTCTGTATATAATATTTCCTTTCCCCAAATACTAGATACACTTCCAGAGTAAAGAGCAGTTAGATTATTTTAGATATCAATTAATTAAAGAGCAAGATTCATTTTTTTTACGTGTGAAATTCCTTATGCATGCTATGTAGGACTCCTACCGACTAAAAGGTAGGATGGAAGGATGTACCAGGGTTCCCAGCAGAGGTATACGTAAAAATACGTAAGTATAAAAAAATTGCAAGCACTTAGTGTACACACGTAAGAAGTGAAACTTCTTCATAAACTTAATTTTCACCTCACCTTAAATTAAGTCAAAAAGTACAAAAGTACAAAAGTACAAAAGTCCAAAAGTCCAAAAGTCCAAAAGTCCAAAAGTCCAAAAGTCCAAAGTCCAAAGTCCAAAGTCCAAAGTCCAAAGTCCAAAAGTCCAAAAGGCCAAAAGTCCAAAAGTCCCAAAGTCCCAAAGTCCCAAGGTCTCAAGGTCCCAAAGTCCCAAAGTCCCAAAGTCACAAAGTCCCAAAGTCCCAAAGTCCCAAAGTCCCAAAGTCCCAAAGTCCCAAAGTCCCAAAGTCCCAAAGTCCCAAAGTCCCAAAGTCCCAAAGTCCGAAAGTCCCGAAGTCCCGAAGTCCCAAAGTCCCAAAGTCCCAAAGTCTAAAAGTCTAAAAGTCCAAAAAGTCCAAAAGACCCAAAGTACCAAGGTCCCATCCAAAAGTCCAAAAGTCCAAAAGTCCAAAAGTCCAAAAGTCCAAAAGTCCAAAAGTCCAAAAGTCCAAAAGTCCCAAAGTCCCAAAGTTCCAAAGTCCCAAAGACCCAAAGTACCAATGTCCCATCCAAAAGTCCAAAAGTCCAAAAGCCCAAAAGTCCAAAAACCCTTAAATGACATGCCATCCCTGGATAAAGTACTCTTAATTGGAATCCACCGTGGTGGGGAACAGAACAAAGATGGCGCAAATTTTTTTCCAACGCCGATAAAGAAGTTTCACTTCAAAAAAATTACTGCCTCTGTGGCGTAGTCGGTAGTGTAACCGCCTGCCGCGCTGGAGGTCCTGGGTTCGATTCCTGGGTCGGTCCAAATATTTGTGTAATGATCCACAAATGTTTGTTCCGGAGTTTGAGTGTTTTCTATGTATAACTAGCTGACCCGCGCAACTTCGTTTGCGTGATAAATCAAGAACCGCTCGACCGATTTTGTGCAAACTTCACATAAACCATCTACTAAATAGTCCGAACCAAGCCTAAACATTTGGTTTGGATAGGTGAGCCCGTTCTCAAGTTATAAAATTACAACGAAAAGTGGCATTGATTTTTATATATATAGATATGTATGTATTTACAATTATTTAAGTAGGTATGTCTAATTGTCTACCAGTCGTCTAAATCCCATAGCACAAGCTAATATTAGCATAGTTTGGGCTACATGATGTTGTGTGAGATTGTTCACAAATATTTATTAATATTTTATTTGTATAGTCTGTTTTACTACAAACATAGTGCCTACTACGCCTTCAATCCAAAGTAAATTATTCGTATCGATAGAATTAGGCTAAAACATATCGTTTAATACGATATTAATTGCCACGGAATGAATATAAATTGGTTAAAAATGGAGATATCAATACAAGAGAAATCAATAAAGCGATGTAGGATCTTCCAGAATTATATATATCTACTCGTTTTTTTATCTACATCGCATTTTTAAGTAAGTTATGTACATAAATGAATGTTTTGCCCATTTTCACAGAATGTCATGTGGCCTAAATTATTTACTGATAAACATACCCACTTATATAATATCTAAATACATAGAAAAGACCCAGACTTCGAAAGAAACATTTAATACTCTACAACCTCTAGGTCCTCTAGTATAGGGTAACCATTTTCTATCTGGGGGCCCCGTATGCCTTATTAAAAGTATAAAAATACGCCTATCATTCCATTTCAGCAGACCTGAATGTTTCAATTCGCTCTTTCAAGAGCTAGCTGTCTATTTTTTTTTAAGATTTTCTCCTTTTTCAACCTTTCCTGAACTAAAAGTCCAAACTGGATTTATACAAAACCTAAATTAATCAGGTCCAGCCGTTTTCCAGTTAACTGACTAACAAACGTCAATTCATTGTATAACAGATTTGAGAATCCACTTACGTAAAAGATAAAATCTTAAATAGCTTCTCGATCGGTGTAGTAGTAATTAACATAACAAAATATTTTAGTACGAATCAAATTAGAATCAGTTCAAAATATTTGCTTATGTATGGGTAATACGTAATCAGACACGGTATTATATAAGAAGAGGCTATTTTTGTACCAATATTATATTTTACTTCGTACATTGAGAAACCATTTAATTTACTTATTATCTAATTATAACCATTAGATTATCTTCTCTATTTTGTATAACCTTTAATTATCACTTACATATTTATTATTACTATTTGATCAAGATTATATAGGTACTGTTTTTGAAACTGAAACTTACATATTTTTTTAACGTGAGGGAAAATCCTCATGGATGCTATATGCTATGCCGGACTCCTACCGACTAAAAAACCTCATGTTACGCCCAACAGCCTATGGTTGGGAGCCCCGGGTAAGCCCTCGGAAGGATGTCCGCATATTATTAAATTCCCTGCCTCGTATGACTGGCTGTAGAAACGTGAAAAACTCAAAACTTATCCAACGGATTTTAAATATAGTTTTCAGCAATGGATAGATTGATTCTTAATACATCGTATACCTATATACGACTGAAATCGTGAGTTACTAGTAATTAATATAGAATTAATCATATTTATCTTTAATGATCACTTACGACGCAAACACCTGAATGTGGATCTACTTAAAACATGCGCCGGCGCAACGATACGATAAAATTCCGATAACATAACTCATTGTAATAAAATATTCCCCTTATGAAAAATTCAACTTACTTTTCTGCATTTCATCCATCGCGTAATCCGTTTTCATTTTGACTTCTATAATAACTTTTCAACCACTATCGAGATCGGGCCCCTTAATATAACTTCACCCAGACCGCACTGTTTCGAAATTAAAAACACCGTGAAAGTGTAATTTGATTTGTAATTGAAAAATTCCGAACCGCGCAGCGTCTCCTGAATGACTGTTGAGGCTTTCGTTGAGTCGAGCGTTCGTATGAGACTACCTTTCGTTGTCGCAACATACACTTGTGTGGCGCGAACTCGCTCAGGATGACAGGTACAGATACCGGCTGCTGTAACTCACTTTTTATTCACCACCTTGTATCAAGATGTTTTAGATCGGTACTGCAGATTTGGTTGGTTGCGTTTGACGTCACATGCGAGTCCAAATAATCACAAAAGAACCGTGAAATTTCCCTATAATATGAATGACTCAAAATAGGCTGATAGAGCAGTTGATTATTATATGCGATGTCCTTGGTTATTACAGTTAAGTTAAAGGTAATAACACCGATCTATTTCTACAAGTAGAAAATAACGCGAAGACTGCCAGATAGAAAATTATATTCGGAAGTTACGTATACGACAGGTTCAAAACAATTGCGTTGGAGCACGCTGATATTTAAGTTTCACACGGTCACATTTTCTTTTATATTGAGGTATATACACTACATTTCCACTAGCTACGATTTTAGTATATTAAAATTCGGTGATACTTTCGTGATAGACAAGCAGGTATGCCGGTTAACGGAACGTTCTGACCTGGTCCGGGTCAATTTGTGCGTCTAGGTCGACTAGATTGCCCATTCACACGTGATCGATTAGTTTTGAGAATGTTTTATCGATATACGAGGGTTCGGACTTAGTTCATTATGTAGAGGAACTCATAGTTGCTAGAGTCATATTTGGTCTAGTTTTGAAGATCTTGACGGGCATTCTATCACCCTTTCTACTGGCAAAATATAAACACACTCAAACGCACAAAATAAGCAAAAATGAAGATATGGATTTCTGAATGTAAATAATGTTTTTCTCACACATTCTCGGACCCACTAGTATACTTATAGAACCAAACCATTCTTTTAAAATCAAACCGTGACTCTGCGGCGCCAGTATCTAAGTACATAAATAACAACTACGTACTTTACGACATCTTCAAGAATATCGTAACTACATCAAAACAAATATTTCGCGGTTTACCAAACCATTGTGTCATCCTTGTTACTTATTATTATAGCTTGGAATGTTCAATAGAGAGCACTAGCGTATCTCCAAACTGTTTATACATACTCTTTTAATGACCAAGTGTTTTAATACAAAGATAGGTATGTGGAAAATGCTGTATGTTAGTAGAATCAGATCATTTGCGGGCTTTTGTTGCTATTCAATCAAAAAGCCTATACGCCTATGAACCTACGTCTAATTGTAATTTGCTGTTCACAGGTAGACTAGGCCTCTTCCAATATCAAATAATAGCGGGCGTAACGCGGCTTCACTCGCGTAGGTAGCTATTGTTCCTGTAGGAATACGGGAATAAAATATAGCCTATGTTCACCGGCGATAATGTAGCTTCCTAACAGCGAAAGAATTTTTAAAATCGGTTTATTGGTTTCGGAACCTATTCGATGCAAACAAACAAAGGATCAAATCTTTCCTCTTTATAATATTAGTACAGATATCAAAATTGACCTATTTTGATATCTGTACTAATATTATAAAGAGGAAAGATTAGGAATAGAAATCGTCGTCTAATGACTACCGCAGATAGATTTACCGTAGAGGAGATGATAGAAGGTCCGAAAAGTGCGATTTAGTTCTAATTTATTGCAATATAAACAATTGATGCAGATTTTGACTGTAGCTGAAAGGTGTTATATGAAGTTATGGCTAAACTGCCTCTTAGTGTTTATGAGAGTTTGATCTGAACTATTTCCAACAAACAGAATCACATAATCATGAGGTATACCTATAATATCTTAGGTTCTGGATTCTGAGCCAGGTAAAATGATAGATTATTTTTTTGATAGGCAACTCTCTCTTAGAAAATGAGGTGTTATGCTGCGTTTCCAGTACAGCATTGTAGGTGGATATGGATGGCCAACAAATCCTGCCTTGTATACCCAAATTTAGTCAAATTTGGGTCTACATAATCTAATGTAGCAGCACTGCGGAAGTAGAGCCACTTGCAAGTAATAGAGACATTCATGATCTTAATGAATTTGACTTTGACCAAAAGTTTATAGAGTCATTTTGATGTAGCTATTTAAGTGACGTGGTAGGTTTCAACCGATGGTAGGCTAAGATGGTTGTTTGTGTGATTGTTGGCACTTGGTGGAACCTGCTACACTTAATAAAAAAACACCATTTGAACTGTTCCACAATACAACACACAACTGTTCCACGGCATTCTGAAAGGTTAACTCAAGCCTTTGTTGGTATTGGCGTTGCTCAATATGAGCAGCAAGTTTCAAAAAGTAACATCAATCAATATAATTAGAGTTATACTGTAAGTATGCACCTTTATCCTGCTATGCCGGACTCCTACCGACTAGAACCGCACAGTGCCCTGCAACTGCCTTTCCTAGAAGTCCCGGGTAAGCGCTCGGACGGATGTCTCAGGATTCCTTACAGACTTTGACAACCACCGTGGCCGTGAGGGTTGGTTCGGATGTTATTCCGTTTTAGGGTTAACTCGTCTATCCCTAATATCTCATTTTTAGACTCTTTCTTCGTATATTTTAAGGTAAAGTCACAACGCCAGTCGACCTGGGGCCTACCTATTCGTATTACTCAGTTATTTTATTACGCACCTTCATAAAATCACATTTATAATGGTATGTTTATGCTAACGTTATCAGCGTAATAAAACTCTGCAGTGGCAATGTGTGAATAAGATAAGAAACGCTACGCTATAACGCTACCCACTGCCACCTTAAGAAAACATTGGTGGTTTGCTTGCCACCGTTTTAAGAGATAACATGGATATACGACTGTGGATGTCCTTTACGAAATAAATACGTGGGGGTAAAAGATCACATCACGGAACTAGTGAGAATTATTTTGTACGTGGTGAAGCGCTCGTGGCCCCGCGGACTCAGTGTTCTGTAAACGATCACTGTAGTAAGCAACTATCACAATGGCCAGTCCTTGGATGGGTGACCGTCCATGTGACCACTTTGTGACAGTTATTTGAGCGTTTCTGTGCTTCGAAAGGCATGTTAAGCCGTTGGTCCCGGTTGCCAGTAAAATGGCAATCGTTAAGCCAAGTTGAAGGCTTTCTTAGGCGGATTGAAAAATTTCAACAACAGGCAGTCACAACCTGCGCCTGTCCATCTCAAGACGGCAATACGGCTCACCACCCATTACGTGGGACAGATTCTAAAAGGTGAAATGTGGGCATACAATATGCCTCTGCCTACCTCTTCGGGGATGAAGGCGTGGCCATATGTATGTATTTATATACATAAGTATGTGGTGAAATGCATTTGCATTTGCTGCAGGGGCAATAGGGCGGCTTTATGTTGGACTCTCAGCCAGAGGAACCAGAATACCCATTAAGATACTAGCGTTTTCTGCATTGTCTACACCAAGCTACAATATGGGACTTAAAAACACATGGGAAACCTTATAATAAAGAAAAAAATTGTTTGTTTTAAGGGGAACATTTAATGGTTGCATGACGTCAACTGTACCGGTTCTTTCCCACCCTTCACCTTCCCAGACCACCTGGGTACGGTTCTACCTACTCAAGAGAAAGTTTCCCAAAATACCCAATGATCTTCACGTATTCCTAGAACCAATTTATTGGAATACCTAATGTGCAAAACCTATCATCATAAAAGTAGCTGCAGGCTTGCTACAGATTTCCCCGAATCGGTCATAGACTGCAAATTGGTTGAATTCGTTATAATTTATTATGACTCCTAAATTATAGTTTCATGCAATCAAAACAATATTATAACTATGATAAAAAACTTTATCTTTAATCCTACTAATTAGAACAGGCTTAAGGCACTTACGGTTAATAATACTTTAATACTCAAATGTAAGTAAATATTTTTTGATTTCTCAAACACTGAAGTTTTTTTAAATTTCGACTGTAGTTTAGGTGATGTTTAAAACTTTTGGAATCCTGCAGGGAAGATGCGAAAGTGTAGGGATTAACCGCTGATTAATCCTTTTGGATATTTTTCCTCATGAGTGGCTCGGCAAAACTAACCAATTGCAAGTCGGATTTGCGCAAACTTTTGTTGAATGAGAGACCCCCTTATTTTTTTTTGGTTTGGAAGCGCTTTTTAAATTTTTCTCGAGACATGAAAATTAAAATATCGTAGAAGACTTGTACTTAAAATAGCAGACATTTAACGTCACATCATCTAAAACATTTACACTATCAAACCGTAAATGAATCACATTGCCCCATATAAATTGCAATCACTTAAAATCTACATTAGCCGATATTTTTAGGCCATAATCTTGACACAGTTCGAGTGTTCTATCTGTAGTACAAACTGTACTAATGATAATGGTAGTTTATTTGGGTGAGCGTTATCACTCGTTTTATGGACTCTGTGATAGATAAAACACATTTACTACAGCTACTGCGGTAAGTTGAATAGAGCTGATATTCAATCATATTCAGTGGTAAGCTCTCAAGATTAGCAGAGCGTAGATACTAGGACTATATGAGTAGAATATAGAGTCATCCCTACTAAATGCTACAGTTAATCTGTCTACCCGTAGCGCTGTAGCGGGCGAACAACGGAATAGAATAAACCTAGGAATAGGAAAAAGACTAGGTGTCATCTCAGGTACAAGTTCTTGTAGGAAGGTAAGAGATAACCCCATCAAACGGGCGGAGCCGTGGACCTTAAGTGCCAGTAAGAAATTGCTTTTAGCGATATGGCCGCCATTTGTACATATTTGTGCTCTTGTTTCTTTTGTAAACTGGTTATATTGGTGTACAATAAAGTTTTACTTACTTACTTAAGTGTGAAAGTTTGTAAGAATGTTTTGTTATCAATCACACCTAACCCCCTGAACCAATTTGGTATCAGATAGCTGAAACATCCTGTCCCATGTGACAGGATCTTGCAGGACACAGGTACGAAAAATTTCACAATTTCAAGGGCGAAATATCGGATTGAACTTTAAGTTACAAAATTTTGAAAGTTATCGGAAGTTTGGAACCAATATCCCAACAAAATTGCCCTTGGCCAACCGAGTAGACTCTTTTTACAGTAGGTAACAAAAACCGGCCAAGTGCGAGTTGGACTCGCCCATGAAGGGTTTCGTAGCAGCAAGTAACATAATATAAAAGTTCTTATAGTTCGTTGTAACTTTGATTGATGTTTTAACACGATTGCAGTGGTAGTGATTTTTCTAACCGAAAATTGCGGTTTATGACGTATTAAAAAAAAACTACCAGCTCTATCTCGTTCGAACTAATTTTCGTTGGTAGTTTTTATGGCAATGTACATGATATATTTTTTTTAGATTTATCGTTCTCTTAGTTTAGAAGTTAGAGGGGGGTGGGGACACTCATTTTTCCACTTTGGAAGTGTCTCTTGCTCAAACTATTCACTTTAGAAAAAAATGATTTTAGGAACCTCAATAACATTTTTAAAAACCTATCTATAGATTCCCCACAAGTATGGATTTGATGATAAAAAAAATGTTGAGTTTCAGTTCTGTGTGGGGACCCCCAAAATTTACTGCTTTTTTTCTAGTTTTATATAAGAATCTTAATGTGGTTCACAGAATACATCTAGTTACCAAGTTTCAATAGCATAGGCCTTATAGTTTCGGAGAAAAGTGGCTGTGACACACGGACGGACAGACAGACGGACAGACAGACAGACATGACGAATCTATAAGGGTTCCGTTTTTGCCATTTGGCTACGAAACCCTAAAAATAAGAGATAGATCTCTTATTTTTGTTACCTACTGTACCTAGTTAGATAGAATCAGTATGTAGGTACAGCTTCTACCAGCTAATAGAAACGAACCTCAAGGTCCATTCGGAAGCAATTTTGATGACACTGAGAAAAGCCAATTCAAGTATACTACCAAGCATCTAATGGCCACTAAGTATACAGAGGGGCACAATCGTGTGAAAATGAAACAATACATTGAACTTCCTATACTAGTATATATATTATTATTCGTAAACAGAACAGGTATATTCCTCCTTCCCTGAGAAATAAAAATAATGTACTGTGAACTGTTTTTATCTAAAGTGAAGAGAATATTGTTTTAAACCACACAGCCGTAAGTTATATCTCATCTTGATAGAAGAAACTGGTTTGTTTATGTCACGATAGATTTCTTTTTATTCATGTTTTAGTAAGCTTTTTCTTTTGTCTCTATAGTTCTCGCCATGCTGAATGATAATTGTGTCTATTAGCCCCTCTCTATAAAATAGAGTGCAGATGGGCTTATGGCGAGACTTTTTCTGTAGCTGTGACTCTGTCGCATTAAACTACGTCACTAGGTCACGTAGATCATCTGTTCAAAGTTTGAAATAAAACAAAAATGACAGCGTCAATCGGATTGAACTTTCACTTTCACAATAAACGTGTTAGAAAGGGGTAGTCTGGTGAGAACGATCTCACAGCTTTCTTATTTTAAATTTGGAATAAACTAATGAATGCAAAATTCATGGCTGAAAGTAAAAGCTTTTAAAAATAGAAAGTAATTGGCGTGCTATTCTACCTACAAAGATTTGACCAGCCAGAGTATATCAATATGTAGTCAATAATAATATTATAATATTCTGTTGAACTTTAAACCTTTCGAATGCTTTAATGGATAAAATATACATATGTAGGTATGTACTTAAAGATGATGATATAAAATTTTCCGCGATGGAACAACATTTTATGACAAAAATGAGTAAAAAAATTGAGACGCCATTACACATTAACACAGTCTGAATTTCAGTGAAATAGCGCAAATTATGTCGTCACATTGACGGCTAAAATACACTCTGTAAGTGATTGTGCAAATTTAAAAAAAGAACTTGGTCGGCCATGACAATGACAATGACAGTGGCGGGAACACGCTAACTTGTTAAATTAAATGTCAGACGATTGTAAATTGAATGTAATCAATGAAGCTAAACGCTTGTTACAATAAAATATGTCAAGTTTAAACAGAGGATTGCCGGAATTGTACGATAAATGGTCAATTACACAGAGGTCACTGCAATATATTATATCATCACCCTCAATATGAGTGAACCTAGATGTTAGATGTCATCAGAGACATGTTCACAGTGGTGACTGCAAGATGATTGTGTTCCTTCCTGCGTGTGCCATTAAACGTTGTATTGTCTGTGGCCAATTTATACAAAAAAGAGGGAACTGATCACCTTTTTTATCTTTAACTCGATCGAACCGACTCGGTAGAAATCTTATTGTTCGTCTAGCACCAGGAGCATCATAAAGATATCTCAGGAGAACTCTTAACCAAAGACTCTAACTAGCCTTAACCTCCAATTCCGGCGCCCAAATACAGGTCAGATTTCTAGGGTTTCGACTGTTCCGAGTGACCTGGTTCCCTGGTCACATACAACCACGAAGGAGTTCCATGGTTTAAGTCGTTTTGAGTGTGACATTCTCATCACCATAATATTATGTCACTCTTAGCTTTAGCTCTGGCAACGGGGTTTTCACATGTCAAAATTGTTTAGTTTAACGACTTTGCTGTTATTTCGGGTTCAAATCGGTTCGAAAAAAATATTTGTGTTATTCGCAAATATTTATCTGCGTCGGTGCTTCAGTACTTTCAACCTAGGTAAGGTAGGAAACAAATAAATTTGAATAGCAAAATTCTACGCCCTATAGCAGAACTTTTACATTATAACTTAATTTGAGCTTGATGGAGCAAAACAATTATGTCGCAAAATATATTCTTTCTCTCTAATCTGATAATTAACTTTACTCAATCACGTATCTAGGTACCAACTCCTAACATATTCACATGGGGTTAAGTTCAACTAGATTCAAGGAAGTGCCATGCGGTTGCGGAAAACGCATCATTATGAGATATGGGATGCGACATGAGGAAGGAAATTCATATTTTTATGAGGTTGTTATACTAATGAATATCTTCAAGTACGCGCATGATCAAATACAATATAGGCTTAGTGCCAAATTTGTAAGGGAAAATTGTAACGTCGAACAGGAATACCTAAGTTGTCTTTATTTTTGTTTTTTTTTACTTTTGTGGTTTTGTTTTTTTTCCTAAACGGCTAACAAGAAAACGGGTCTGTTTAGTCGAAAGTGGTAACCGATAAAGAGTTAGTAATATATGACCGCTGTTACGGTATACTCGTATAATGTACTCACTGTAATATAGTTACTATGGAATATGATGCCGTAGATATTCTATGGAGTACCAGTTATAATAATACTAGCGCGGCTTCTCCCGCGTGAAATGTGGTTCCCGTTCCTGCTTCCCGTGGGAATATTTTTCCGGGATCAAAAGTATCCTATGTGTTATTCCGGACTATACTTTACCCCTGTACCGAATATCAGCCAGATCCATTCAGCCGTTAGAGCGTGATTAAGTAACAAACATCCAAACATCTTCACAAACTTTCACATTTATAATATTAGTAGGAAGTAGGATAGTAGGATTAAATACAATACCAGAGCATTGAAAACGTCTATTACGCGGCTGGACCTTTGATTGAAGGGCTGAACAGATATTGATCAAACTTCACTTCACACTTGTATTCAAACTGATTGGAGAATGGTTTAGATTTTCCTTGTTTTGCTATCATTCTGGTAGCTAACTGCGATAAATGCCACAGTATTAGAATTCTACAAGTCGTGTGAGTTTTAAAACTTTATAAGAATTCTTTTCTAAATACTACTCGATCTAATGTAACAAGCGACATCCGATGTAATTTAGATAGCGTGAAACTGAAGTCAAGAAAGGGCAACTTTCTTATACAAAACAAGTTTGCTTGCCAATTTATTTTTTGTTTTTGTACTGTGACATTGTAATGATGCGCTAGGATTTTTTTATAAATTTGAAAAAGTTCGTCATGTACCTAACCTTAGGTGGGCTACTCTCAATAAGAGTTCTGCATAGTTTAATCTCAACTTTTTACAGTTATAAAACCATTTTTTTACAAAATCCATCAGCTTTAATCCTACGAACCACTTCCCGTGGGAATTGAGTACGAGAAAACTTCAACACGCGGGTGGTTTCGCGGGCATAAGATATTCTATCTTTATAGGTATATACTAGGTATAAGTATACCTAGTCTTTTTTCTTTCCAACAAGTAAATGCACTTGATAGAACTATCGTAAGTCGTGACCGTAACAATGAACGGTGTGACCAACCGCAAGAAACGTTTATTTTATTTTCGCACATAAAATGTAATTAGGTGTATAAAACATAATAGGTACCTAGGTTATTGTCTCTTTTAATCTCGGGTATACAGTGTCTCGGGTATCTTCTTTTTCGCTATTTTACAATTAGGTACTTATACAGGTTGTTATAATATTCTTGATCTAAGATATACAGACTTTATTAATTATATAATAATTATGTAAGTTTGGAAGAACTGTCAAACAATTACAGATGTGAATAATATTTGTAACTGGCGGCCAAATAGACTGACGACCTACAAAAGGTCGCAGGGAGGATTTGATGCGGAAGGCGCAGGAACATGGTGTTGTGCCGTAAATTAGGAGAGGCCTACGTCAAGCACTGGACTGCTGGGTATAGGCTGATTTGATTTGTAACTGTCCAGTGACAACAATGTGCCCAGTAAAGTCAAAACACTTCTGCCCCCGAATGTAGGGCTCCAAGTAGGTACAAACGAACGAACATAGTACGAAACTCTGTCATGACGCCAGGATGGGGCAACGCACACTATCTACTCATAATTATAATTGTACCGCCTTAAATTCATTTACAAAGTTGCATTTAGTTTATTCATTAAAGACTTTAAGAAAATGAAGTCGGAAAGGTTTGTACAACTCTACCTTCATGACATGCCTCGAATCTCCATTGCATTCTACGTCTCATAATAATAGGTACATGCCAGTAAATTATATTATTTCAAAAATGTATATAAAATAAAGTTTGCTCTACTGGTTGACATTTAAAATTACTCCTCCGCTCCTTTAGGTTCTAGCATGTTGCTATGGTAGTTTTAAATTTTCAAAATAAAACCGCTATTAAATGCAAAAACAATTTTAGTTATCGGATTATTAGTTTCTGACCTTAACGTAGTTAAACAAACAAGTAGGTAAACAAATTCTTTCTATAAGCTAGGATACTTCAATATAATAGACAGATTATATTATAATAATATATAATATAATCTGTCAGAAATTATTAAAAAGGAATGTCTTATTAATTTTGGCTTAAGTGCTGATGAAACCTATAAATAGCTCAGGAAGCGATGCCTATTTTGGAATATGAAGGATTTATCGATAGCAGGTTGTAGTAACCTAAACCTTCACGGTTGGCAGTGGAAGTGAGGAGCGCGTGTCGAGCGACGCGTTATGTAGCCTTGGCAATTGCAAATCGCCCAAATGACGAGCGATCGCGATAATTTCACTTACTTACAATGTTTTACTTTTTTTGTATAAAACGTCTACAACGATCCAAACTTTATGTAACTGCTGAAATCTTTATAGGTATAACTCGGAAAGCGGTGCCTATTTTGGAATAAGAAGGATTTATCGGTGGCAGGTTGTAGTACCTAACCTATGTGGTTGGCAGTGGAAGTGAGGAGTGCGTGTCGAACGACGCGTTAAGGTGCTGATAGGCTTGAACATTCACTTGTAATGAGCATTCTTGCGAATGTTACATTATAGAAAAATATAAGAACCTTTTAGCGAGCATTCTATCGAGTATTCCAGCGAGCATTCTTTATTTTCAATGAGTATAAATGCAACGCGACCGTGAAGTCTGACATCTTCGGTCATCAAAATATAGTTTTCTAGAATTCTCATGATGATCGTAGCAATATTTGGCTCTATGCTTGGCTCGGCTCGTTGTTCTGTTCGACAAATATAAAAACGACGAATGCTTGATGTTCTGTTACAAATGAATGCTCAAGTCTATCAGCACCTTTATGTAACCTTGGCAATTGCAAATCATTCAAATGGCGAGCGGTCGCGATGCTGGCACCTATTTACTTTTTTCTAAGGGTTCTGGTAATAACGAGAGCGTGATAGAGAGCTGACATTTCCATAGATGATTTATTTCTGTTGCCGCTTACCAACAAATACTAAAATTAGAAATAATAAATATTTAAGGCAGGCTGCAATGCAACAAATGTGTTTTTTTGTTCGGACACTCAGTGCGCGAGTTCGACTCGCACTTGGCGGGATTTTTTTTGGAATATGGGAAAAAAATATAGCCTATGTTATTTTTAAACGTCAACCAGCTTATATGCCGTATTTAAAGGGAATAACGGACAAGATCGGATCGTGTTTACGGCGGTTCTCCATACGGACGATTTTTAAACCGTTAACAAAGGTAGCTAGGTACGTACGAACACCAAAGGACGTCATTCCTCTGCAAACACCAGGTGTCTACAAAGTGGATTGCAGCTGCGGTAGTTCCTACATAGGCCAAACCAAGCGGACCATCGCGGAAAGGGTCAAAGAACACATTGCAGCTGTGAAAAACCGTCAGTTTAACAAATCGGCAATAGCAGAACACCTCGATGCGGGCAGTAATCACTGGATCGAACTTCACCAACCAAAAGTCCTCTCCACTGATCGCCACTATTATCCACGTATGGTGCGTGAAGCCATTGAAATTAAAAAACACAAAAATTTCAATAGGGATGATGGATATAAGCTCTCCGGGATGTGGAATGCAGTGATTAATAAACTTGAACGTAAAACTGTGCCAATTAAAACTGACGTAGTGAGTGTAGTGTGTCGCCGGCCTTATCCTTCGTTGTGACAATAGCGGAGGGTAGTTTGGCAAGAAGTTACTTCATGGTTTTCGTCGATTCTCGCCTCAGTCCAACCGCGACCACGGGCGCTGCAACGTGCTCGAAACGTCGGTGTGAAAATGTAAGTAAATGTGTTTCGCGTGAAGTCCCGAATTCTATAAGTATGAGAAATATAGCCTATGTTACTAAGGGTGAATGTAGCTTTCCAATGGTGAAAGAACTTTAAAATCGGCACAGTAGTATTTGAGTTTATTCATTACAAACATCCACACACTCAAATACAGTTTTTTCCTCTTTCTAATATTAGTGTAGATGTAAATAATGCTGCTAATACATTAACCCAATTACACTCGAGAGCAATGAATCCGGGTCACTTAACAGCTTCGCTGCCATTTGGAAAGTTGGAAACTCAACTTAGGGGCCAAGGGTGCTTTTTTGTTTGATTGACTTTAAAAGTGATTGGTTAAGCGTATTATGATATTTATTAAATATATTATAATATTTTAGTCTATTTTGAACGAGATAGAAAACAGCACGCACCGGTGCGTGCTCGGCACTGGTAATGGAATGAGCGTTCCCAGTGCCGAAGAACGCATGGGTGCGTTGTCAGTCTTAGTAATGGTTTATGGTTTATTAGGAATAAAATACAGTTATTTGTTATATAAATCAAATATAGTCAAAAACTTGCATTACTCGAACAAAATAAACAATTTGAAACATAACTATAATTCTTTGTAATTGGACCCTAGCTAGACATAACATTGCCCTTTGGCATAAAAAAAAATCATACATAATTAAAAACTTACATTATTCTTAGAAAACTAGACATAGAATTACACTTTGGCATAGAAATAAATCAAATATAATAAAAACTTGCATTATTCTTAGAGATCTAAACATGGCATCACCGGGATCCATTTTTATTGTTTTTTATTTTGTCCACACAAACACAACCGTCCAACTTATCAAAAAACCAAAAAAACAATACGAAAGTTTGGAATTTCAAGCGCAGTGCCACAACAAACAAAACATCTCTCGCCCGATGCCGGCGGCGTACTGAGGGTAGGAAAGTTCTGAGTCGCTAGCACGCACGGGTGCGTGGCCGGCACCCCGCGCAAAACCCTCTTCAACGCACCGGTGCGGGCTTGGCAGTGAAGCTGTTAAAGAATCCTAAAAATCTCGGAAACTAAAAATGCTAGGTTAATGCAATAAATTGTATTTAATAGACAATGTAATACTCCTTAAATGAAGGTATTAAAACTTCTTAGTTATTGTAAAGTTATATCATAAAAAAATCAAATTTGAAAAAGGGCCACTTTCGAAGATGGAACTACGAAATTACAGCATTTGGTGTTGCTTTTGTTTGTAATCTGTCATTTATGTGGGTACATAAACCATGTTGATAGTGCTCTATATTCATTAATCAAGCTGAAATTATGTCGCTTACGCCTGAAGAATGCACCAGAATACTTACAATGCTGGAAACCGGCCGGAGTCAGCGCGATACAGCCAGGACTGTCGGTGTGTCGCTGTCAACAGTACAAAGAGTTCTCCGACGTTACGAAGAAACTGGTTCTAACCTACGCAGACCAGGAACGGGCAGAACCAGGTGTACCACAGCACGAGAAGACCGATACTTGGTGAACACCATGCTTCGAAATCGCTTTCTCACAGGAACTGAACTCACCAATCAGTTTCGACGCCTCGGAGGAAGTAACCCAAGTGCATGGACAGTAAGACGTCGGCTTGCTGAATCTAACTTAAAACCCCTTAGACCTGCAAACGGCCCTAAACTGGAGCGTGGGCATCGTATTTCGAGACTAAGGTATGCCCAGAGCCACGTAAATTGGAGTATTGAAGATTGGTCAAAAGTTATGTTCTCCGACGAATCAAAATTTATGCTCTACAAGCACGATGGAAGACACAGAGTGTATCGAAGACCAGGGGAAAGATTCAAGCAAGCATGCATCGAAGAAAAAGTAGCCTACGGTGGTGGGTCTGTACTTGTGTGGGCCGGAATTTCTTCTGAAAGTCGCACAGAGCTGGTGATCATAGAAAACGGCTCTTTAACTAGCGTAAGATATGTGGAAGAAATCCTCAATGATCACGTTGGTCCATTTATGGTCAATTTAGGTGAGGATGCTATATTTATGCATGACAATGCCCGACCTCATACAGGTAGGATTGTGAATGACTACCTTCAAGAGATGAACATTACTCGTATGGAGTGGCCAGCGCGCAGCCCGGATATCAACCCGATCGAGCATGCTTGGGACGAGCTAGGCAGATGCGTAAAACAACGAAACCCTCCCCCAATCACGCTTCGTGAGCTCAAAATTGCTCTCACAGAGGAATGGGAGAATATTCCCCAAAATCGTATAAGGAACTTGGTGTACAGCATGCCAAACCGCGTAAACGCAGTAATGGAAGCACGAGGAGGCAATACGAAGTATTAAAATTCAAGAAAATCGTAATAAAGTTCAAAAATTTCATGTTTCCTATTTTTGTTTTAAGGAGAGATCGGCAGTTTTTTCTTTATGTAATTTTGTGTTAATAAAATGTATGGTGACTCATATTTTTTTTACTTTCATTTAAGGAGTTGTTACATTGTCTATTACATTCATTGTTACATTGTCTATTAAATACAATTTATTGCATTAACCTATCATTTTTAGTTTCCGAGATTTTTAACATTCTTTAAGTGACCCGGATTCATTGCTCTCGAGTGTATAACTAAGAAATGGTATTTGCTGGCTATATATGATCTTGTCTGGATGGCTTAGCTAACAGCAACGATTGTAACTAGGAGTGTGCTTATATAAAAGATATCGCACCATTAGACCGCTGATACTATTTTGATTGAATTGATTGAGCCAGTATATAAGTATACAGTACATACAGCCTTCGAATGCCAGAAAGCTTACAGTCGCCAACGCTCAATATCCATAGATGTCGTTGCCATATTATAGCCCGTTCGCTCAAGTTTCCTGCTGGGGCGTAGAGGCTGGTATGGTAGAGGCGAAGTATGGTAAGCGACCAGCAAACTTAAAGCGAACGGGTAGTAACTGCTGCGTCAGCAAATATTTAATTGGTCGTACATTTATCGCTAACGCTTTACGCTTGCGTCCCTCATCATAATAATGAAACATTTCGCGTCGACTGTACATCTGTATCTGTATACAACAGAATCACGACACGCGCAGAATACCTAACAATATTTTTTTCCTAGTGTTTTCTGTTCTGGGCGGGAAAAATTGCGCTATTGATGCCAATCGTTCGCTCATTAAATCTCATGTATTTGATGTATTACAGATGTTGTCATCATTTATTAAAGCGTATAGGCAGTATGAACGGTGTTGCGAATTTGGAAGGTTATTTACAATGGCGACAATTTGAATGGAATTCCTTGGATACAGAAGGACAAAGAGAAGGAAATATGGACAAAAACATGACGTTATGAATAAATAGTAATATAATAGCTATGGCACAGTATAAATATGTTGTTTAACCAGTATTGTAGCTCCCTACAAACGGACGAAGCGCAAGCTATACCTACGATTCTCGTTTTCGGCAGGCCTTTCAGCACGCAAGCAGCATCCGCAGTCGCGATTGTGCCGAGTAGACGAATGGACGGTGTGTCGATTTTTAAATAGTAACCGCGCGTGTTTTATTTAGGTTCAGGTTCATCATCACGCCTTTATCCCCGAAGGGGTAGGCAGAGGCATATTATATACCCACATTTCACCTTTTTATAATTTGTCCCACGTAATACGTTGTGAGCCGTATTGCCGTGTTTAAATGGACAGGCGCAGGTTGTGATTGCCTGCTGTTGAAATAAAACCTTCAACTTGGCTTAACGACTGCCATTTTACTGGCAACCGGGACCAACGTCTTAACGTGCCTTCCGAAGCACGGAAACGCTCAAATAAATGTCACAAAGTGATCACATGGATGGTCACCCATCCATGGACCGGCCGTAGTGAAAGTTGCTTACTGCAGTGATCGTTTATAGAACACTGAGTCCGCGGGGCCACGAGCGCTTCATTTTTATTTACTAAAAATATTTAATATGACAACTAGAGTTTATTGTGCTTGTTTTGGTTGCATGAATTCGTCAATAACGCACCCAGAGATAACGTTTTTTAGATTACCTGGAAACTCCGAAAGGTAGACTATGAATTGATTTTACTTAAGTACTAATTGGTACTATACTACTACTTGACTAAAGTTAAACAGAGTGATTGACACGAGTGAACTAGGTAGTTACACGAAGTAGGTATGTTTGTGTTTAAAACTAGACTTGTGCTTGCTCAGTCAGTGAACGGTGCGATCCAAAATAGTACAATATCCAAAAAAAAAACTAGTTCAGAACTCTAGTACGTGTAGGTAGTACATTTAGCTCCGTTGTCAGTTCGTAGTTATTTAATTGAGAGCAATGATGTAGGTATGTTTCAAGAGTATTCATTTCTTTGTGGATGACCAATGTTACAGTACACTTAGCACCGTATGACTTTGATTGACAGCATTTTTGTTACCTTTGATTTTTATTACACGCATAGAGACAAATATGAACTTCCAAAATTTAACACAATTTGACAATGGTCGAAAAGTACTAGTGTACTAGAGACTGACTAGTACTTTCAAATCGAAAAATAGTTTTAATTTTGTAAATCAAAAATTTAACGCAATGATTATAAAAACTAGAATTCCGTGATTCTATCACTGACGAAACATGTGATGAGCCGATTATTATTGTCTACGCCGCTTACTCGTTTTCAAATTTCTATACCCGTCTCACTCAATCGTTAATAGATAACGGGCGCTGCGCCGCCGCCCCGCGCCGCCAGCCGTTGCGGGGATATTATATTTTTACTCACAAAGTATTTTTTTGTTTAAATAAAAAAGGTAGGTACATATTTACTCGAAATGAAAGTCGGTTGTCAGTAAAACGACAATCCTTAATACAAATTGGAGGCCTTGTGGGCGAATTGAAAAAACTCAACTGCATTAGGCTCACTATCTATTACGCGTACGTAAAACTATAAGGTAAAATGTGGGCGTATACTATGCCTCTGCCTACGCCTTCAGGGATAAAGGCGTGACTATATGAATGTATGTATGTACATATTTACAATCGCAATACTAAATAGAAAGTCAAAGTAGGCACATAATATTAAAATGCTGTAGGTGGGCAGCCCTATCGCATGCTTACGTACCGCGCGGCTGTAGGCATTTATTTCTAAAATTCGGCCGAGTCAAACTACAGTATACAGTGGCTATGGTACGTGTTTTATTTTTGTCAATTTTAATTTACAAGCAGTGTTTCAGTGCCTACAATGTATGGCAAGAGCCTACAAGCAAAGCGGATACTTATTTTACTATGCAAATCATTTTGAGTAATGTTCTTAATGTAGAGCTGCAATCTGTCCGGGATGACCTCATTATCAGATTACCCTCTACGACTCCACCTGACTAGTGTTTCACATCCCTTTTTTTTCTTTTTTTTAACGTGAGGTAAAATCCATAATTGATGCTATGCCGGACTCCTACCGACTAAAAAACCTTACGTAACGCCCAACAGCCTATGGTTGGGAACCCCGGGTAAGCCCTCGGAAGGATGTCCCAGGACTCTCAACAGACCTACAGCTATCCAAACGTAACCTTCTATCTGAGTCAAATCCTTAGCGCGATTATTATTTTGACTATGAAAAGATAATATTTGAGATTCACCATAACATGGATTTAGGAAAGTCCAGTGAGGAAAGTTATATCACGTGCGTAGGCATAAACAATTATGTAAAATGGGATTCAAGATGAAACAAATTTTATCTTCCAGATCCATTATAGATAGGTAATGCTTTGTAGAAAGTGCGTCACCTTTGGATTCGAAGCCAGCCTTACCTACGAGATGCAAAATTCGCAACGTCTGGTCAGCGTACTGGCACAGTAAAGCCAAATATCCTCCCAAAGATATCGAGGTTTCTATAAACTTGAATTGGGATAAGCTTACGCCCAACACCGACCTGCCGTATGCTGATTTGATTGAGTAAAAGGTGTGATACGTTTCTATCATGTCATATACTGTCAATTTGTTTTTATAAGAGGCCCCATACTCGTACAATAATATTGATCAATATAGATCATTGTTCATTAAATTAACCGTATAGGGGTAATGTGAAAAATTGGGAAAGTGAAGATCTGGGAATAATCGAGGTTTGACTTTGACGTACTCGGACTGAAATAAATATTGATGCAATGTTATTGAGTCAATATTATTGTAGGTATATGGGGACCTTAACACAAAAATTCTACTGCTCTTTATTTTATAGCTGCTATAAATCACTTTGTATGCAAGATACATTAAGTGTTTAATATTATACAATTAAACCGTAATTACAGATGTAATGTAATTCAAGTTATATAACATCTTGTAATACCTACTAACTAATTGGCTTGATAACTCGTCGAGAAGAAGGTTCTAGAAATTATTCGGTCACCAATGATACTGTAATTATCTCTTGGAATAGAAAAGTAATAGCTAGTTAATATTATATAATATCCTAGTTGCTTGTTATACAAAACAATTTATAACTCACAAAACAATTTTAACTCACAAAACAACTACTTATTCGTTTATTCCCAATGCAGATTTTTTTTTTATTGCGTGCGTAAACTGGTCAGAGCCTGAGACATGTAATGAGGTTTATGACTGCGAAAATAAAGATCAGTGGACAATGTCCATTTGTCCAAGTTATCCTCGTATATAAATAAATATATACCTAGTGCCGCCAATGTGCCTGCGCTCTTAGAGCCAAACGGCGTTTTCAGGGACGATGGCAAGAGACCGGATGGTATAACTTTGATACCGTGGGAGATGGGTCGGGTCCTGGTGTGGGATGCAACTTGTGTTGACACTCTAGCCCCGTCCCATCTTCCTAAAACAAAATTAAAAGCCAGTGCAACAGCGAAAGCGGCTGAAAATATTAAAATTAATAAATATAAGGGTCATCGTATCGTTTTGTCCAGTCGGTGTCGAGACCCTAGGTCCATGGGGTCCCAATACGCAAAAATTTTTCAAGAATTTGAAAAAGCGCCTTGTGGAGTCAACTGGTGACCCAGGGGCTGGCAGTTTTCTCGCTCAACGAAAAGGTATTGCTATTCAAAGGGGGAATGCTGCTAGTCTTTTGGGCACAATGCCACGGGGGCCTTATTTAGGTTTAGTTTAGATAGTAATAATGTAAATATAGATATGTAATAATTATGTTTCTCTGTAATTTTTAACAATAAATGTATTTTCAATCACCTAGTGCGGATGTCCAATGGACTTATGGCAACATCGTGACTTAACAGATAAACATTTTTTACATACTTACCTATATGTCTTGTAGAAAATGTAATTGATATTGTTGTAATAGGTTGGTAGACACGAAATATTGTGTCTGGAAATACCTGAATCTAGGAGTCAGATAGGACCAAGAAAAGTCTTAAAGTCGTTGTTATTGTGGCGTAGTACTCCGTGTGGCGACGGTAAAGAGTACAAAATGTGGCTAATTCATCCCGAGGGTGTCGTATGAGGCGACTAACTGAACACTTTTGCAAAATGATCCATTGCGTAGATAAGGAAAACTCGAAATGAAACCCGGTTGTCAATAAAATGACCATCGTTTGGGCCAGGTTGGAAGCCTTATAGGCTTGAAAAATGTCAACTGTGGGTCGTCACAACCTGTGCCTGTCCATTTCAACACGGCAATAGGCTCACCACCACAGATATCAGTTTCTGTGCTCACCAGATGGTATAGATATTACGAGGAACATAAAACTAAAATGTGAAATGTGGGCGTATACTGTGCCTCTGCCTACCCCTTTGGGGATAAAGGCGTGACTACAGGTATGTATGTTTGTATGAATGTATTTCTTGTAGAAAAATGTAAATGGTAATTGTTGTATATGGTTGGTAGACACGAAATATTGTGTCTGGAAATACCTGAATCTAGGAATCAGAGAGGACCAAGAAAAGTTTTAAACTCATATAGTTTAGTAGATTGTTAACCGAGGGTGGAAAGAATCAATTCCCGAGGTATTTAGACGCCCGAGCGCAGCGAGGGCGGCTATAGTCCGAGTCGGAATTGATTCTTTTACCCGAGTTAAACACTCTACTTTTCATTTCAAATACGAGGAAAATAAACTTATAATAAGATTCAAACCTTACCATAAAACATTATTACCAATTGTTTTGAATTCTGTTACAGATAAAATAATAACAACTACATTATGTCGACTTTTTAAATTTTAAATATGGAACTTCGGCTGGCCCCATACACGTACAATATTGACTCAATATTTATTTCCATCCGAATATAGTCTGTTCAAACCTCAATAATATGTTCAATTTATTGCTACATTGATCAATATTATTGTACGTGTATGGGGCCGGAAGAAATTTTCGCTAAGCTTCACTATCACAGCTGACCTGTCAGCAGTTCTATTTTTAAAGTTCATTCCGGCCCTTGGGTGGGAAGTAATTTGTATGAGTTTTTCCCTCCCTAGGGAGGGAAACAGCATTTTCCACCCAATAGTCAGATCAAGAAAACACTATTTTCCGAGTATGAGAAATGAAAATTCATTTTTTAGTGTTCCGTACACAAAGAGTAACAGCGACTATTTTCCCGGACCCTTTACTATGAGACTACGTTGTCCGTAATGGGTATTACTTTGTTTGTACCAATATGGGGAAAATTACCTGTTTATAGAAAATACATAAAGACTGCGAGACATTAGATTCGGTACAGAAAAGAAAGCGGACTCCGGGCTCCAACCCGAAGGCACTCGAAGGCTTAAGTAAGATGCAAAAAACAATCACAATCGAACGATTTTTTCTATAAATTTTTTTTCTTATACAAGTTCGTTTTTATCGAGATCTATTTTCGTACTTCATTGAATTCGCGAACTACTCAACTGAACTGCACGCCGCCAGTACTCAAGCATCGCGAATCGATTTGCTTAAGATTAAAGATACGATTTTCCGTAACAATGAATCATTTGAGCATATTACAGCCATTGAACCCTCATTATGGTGCTATTACTATGCAAAATTTGATACCGAACAAACAAAGGCCTCTAAAAAACTCAAAACAATGACAAATTACCGATACCTATAGGTACTATAACTTCCTGTACAGTGCCGAGATGATATGTGGTTTTCTGCATATTTGAGGCACGTGGGATGCTGATTTAAAAATTAAACTAAATCGTCGATTTTGAGATTTTTCTGTTTTAAAATATTATTGAGTAAGTACTTCTTACCATAACTAGTAATGATTATATTTGAACAACTAATACAGTACTTATTCATTTTATTTTAACTAGTGCGTAAACTGAAACCACAATATATAAACAAGATTAAGAAATCAGAAACTTTATAAAATGGGCGCGTCATGAAATTTTGCGGTTGTCATTAAAATTTGGTAGCATCCGAAGAAGACAAAATTTTCAGTAAGTATGTTAAACAATCTCACTAAAAATTGTTTAAAGTAAAAGTAGGAATTCGGCATGGCATCCAGGAGGATATCCACACGTAGAGAAAAGGACGACTATTCCCACGTTGAAACCAAAAGTAACAGGCTCTTTGAGGCAGTTTAATTTCTGGGCTTACCCGGGGCTTTCAACCGTAGGCATTACGTGTGGTTTTTAGTCGATATGAGTCATAGCATCCATGTAGAATTTCAGAAGACTGTTTATTCTTAAACCACGCTTCTTTAAAATAATTATTACGAAACTGCCAAGAGGTGAGTAATGATTCAAACATTTTAGTAGGAATGACTGGAAAAAGACCGGAAGTCCATATTAATTTACTTTGAAAAACCCACCAAGATTAATTATGAACTTTCATGAATAATAAAAATACTGTTTATTCGTATTTTCCTCAAAAAAAGAACATAATTTTATACTTATCGTATGATTTTTACAGATTCGTTCTCAGAATCAGAGAGAACAAAGAAAAAATAAAATTAAAAATGGTTTAGACGGTGTTTCATGCTTAATATTATTCCTTGGTTTTAGATAAAATATCTTATGTCTAATGACTTTAAATTCAATTTCGTCTAACAACATAATTTGCAAGCAGCAAAAGTAATTGTATGTGGAGAGTCCCGCTACCAGATACATGTTTCTTGGCAACTGTGTAGTTTCCAGTTCAGATAATGTTAGTTTAGTCACAAGGTCAGGCGATGACATAGATAGTATTCCAGTTATTGGTGACAGATCTAGTTAATGATTTCCGAATACTTGGTAATAAATTATATTTAGTGCTGCTATCTTTATCCACCTACATAAGCTTTGGTTGGAAAGTGGAACTATTGGAAATGTTAGTTCTCGAAAAGTGGAAACGGATCCAATGTTTACAATTTGTTTTTGGAAAGTTAACGATTTAATTCCAGTTTAAGAAAAGAACACTATTGGAGTTTCAGCGCGGTTTTCGCTTTCGGCATGTTTGAAGGGGTAGGTAAAGAAGAGTTTTGCCCTACCCTAGCCGTGCGCCCCCCTTAGAAGCGGGAGCACACCCGAAATCCCCCATAGACGCGGGATAGCACCCGATCCACCCCCCGGGCGAGGCCGCAGTGGCGGCCGTAGGTCTGTTGTGAGTCCCGGGACATCCTTCCGAGGGCTTACCCGAGACTCCCAACTACAGGCTGTTAGGCGTTACGTGAGGTTTTTTAGTCGGTAAGAGTCCGACATAACATCCTCTGAGGATTTTCCCTCACGTAAAAAAAAAAAAAACCCTAGCCGTCCGCTATAACTGCTGATGGGTGCGAAGTGTTATACGAGGCCAGTTGAAACCAACAGCTTGGAATGTTGAAGAACGGCGTGAGGAAAACCTGACTGAGGTTCACAATGAATTTGTATCACTTCTAAGGATGCTGAAAACTTTGCGAAGTAGAGAAGTGTGTACGAAACAGGATCCCGGTTTCCGAAAAATGGGGACCAAATGCAATACACATTTATTGTATGTTTATAATATGCACATCAATATTATAAACATACTTGTACGTGTGCGCAGGCGCATGCTGTAATATTGTCAATTCTGTAAGTAAACGCTGCTCGCACAAAAACCTTACAGTTTAAGCGAGTAGTTACTGTAAAAGACACCTGTATTATAATTGTATTTTTTGATCATTGATAAATAATAAAATTAAATAATTCGAAGTTGGATAAGTAACATAATGGCAAAGACGCTTAAAAGTTGTTTTTAACTATTATTCTCTATTAGGGCGGGAATCCACGAAATTGACAGGTTCACAGAAATGAACTGAAAGCAGCAGTGGACAGCAATGGTGGTTTTGGTAAATCGATTCATTGGATTATGATTGAATTGACGCTGAGAGTGTATAAATAGGTAGTTACCCGGGAAAATGAATTCGAAAGAGCATTGCATATCATTGTGTCTGGCTGTGAAAATATAAACAAAGTTCGAAAATCTCAGTGAGAAAATGTCAATTGTTTTTAAATGTTTCAGTGGAATTTGAGTAGGTGTTTAGTATTATTACAATATAATTGTATATCACATGCACATGTAAACACTTTTGTCTTGTTATATAAACCAATACCAACACGCCAGTGGATTTCAAGCGAGAGATATATTTTGAAAGATTACTTGAATGAGATACTTTTTATTGGAAATGGAAGCAGCAGAGTAGTTTTTTAAGACGTTCCGAGTTCACAGAGCAACTTTGCTACCGAACTTAACAGAGGACAACACTATCTCCGACCTCCTTGATGATCTCAAGCACTCCAGCATCTTTCTAAAGAAGTGGAAGAAAGTACCTATAGCCCAAAAATAGGACTTTGGAGTAATTAATAACTGACTTTAAGTTGTTGTAGCGGTACAGGGATTTCTGTGCAGATTTATGAAATAACATCATGTTACGAAGAAAATAAAAAATGAATCGTGGCGTGTGCTCTTTAATGATAAATGGGAACTCCATGCACCATTGTAAGCTCTGAGATATAATAGGCACATACATACATACATATGGTCACGCTTTTATCCTCGAAGGGGAAGGCAGTGGCATAGTATACGCCCATATTTTACACCTTATAGTTTTATGTCCCACGTAATAGGTGGTTAGCCTATTGCCGCGTTGAAATGTACAGGCGCAGTCCGTGACGATTTGTAGTTAAAAGTATCCTGTGAAGTAGTTTCGTGAGTCCAACGTAAATGCGGCCCAACCTATGGCCATGGCCGGAGGGTCTGAAACACGGTCACCGAACTCTTTTACAGAACAAAATCTAAAACGGTTCTGTAATCCGAAACGAAATCGATCAATGATATATGAAAACTATAGATACGTTACCAACACTGAAAAATAGGAACAAAAAAGTCAGGCAACTGCCTTACTTTTCATACATGCTACCATAGATAATTTTATAGAAGTTCTTATTTTAAATGTATGAAAGTTCTGCTGTTTTTGAAAGCCGTGATTTCGTGCATGACGTGTCTAATTATAATACGTCGTTGGATAGATATACAAATCCACAATCTATCAATAATAACAGAGTGTTCTGTCTAAAGCTCTCAGTTGCTGTTATAAAATGCGTCAATGTTATTACACCAACCTTGGCACCGAAATGTAATGCAGAGCAAGTGAATTATTTAAAGAACCTACTCCTACGCATTTCCTCAGGCATCGAGGGCATTAACCCACATTTTTTTGTTCTGCGGTACATCAATTCAAGTGGCACTACTATGATAACGAACTGACATTAATTTGTTTGGTTGCAAAACTTTCATGGTTCGATTTATGAATGGAGCTCGTAATACTTTTTTAATCAGGCACGGTAAGTTGTCAATCAAATGTAAATATGATATTTTTTGTCTATGGTCCACGACGTAAGGTGGGGCTTTTTTTATGTGTGGAATCCTTATGGACTTCATCACAGTGATTTCTTTGACAATTGGGCATGTCGATCTCCCACCCACTAGAACGAGCGGTGGTTTCTTTCCGCCTGTGTGCCCAAAGACTCGGGTATTTCTGTATACATAGAGAATTTCTCCAGAAATTGGTAATTATGTAATTTTAGGCCTGTATAGATTAAGGCTAAAGCAAAGAGTAGAGTTAACCAAAAATATCAGATTCATGCTATATAGATTAAACCATGTAGAACTGCTTGGAATCTAATAGTGTTGTTCTAGATTAGTGAGGCTCTATATTTTTAACCGACTTCAAAAAAGGAGGAGGTTCTCAATTCGTCTGTATGTATTTTTTTTATGTATGTCAAGCGATATTTCCGTCAATTATAGACGGATTTCAAATTTTTTTTTTTGTTGAATAGGGTTACTTCTGAGGTAGTCCCATTGTCACCAGGTCAGGATCTGATCAAGGGATCCAGGAGAAATCGAGGGCAACCACGGAAAATTGTAGGGACAACTAGTGCGCATGTTAACTTTTTAATTAAGTGCTTTAATGTTCTACATTTTAATAAAGTTCTGGCGTCGATCTGATGATAGAGTCGAAAGACAGTCGAGGGCATTCCTTAACAATTTACAGCAGTTATCTTGTGTTTGGGCTTGATTGATTTGTATTGATGAGAACTTTACACCTAGATTGATAGATCAGACTTAAAAAAAAAAGAAAGTTCTAAATGTTTTATGTATGTTCACCGATATTTCCGTCAATTATAGACGGATTTAATTTTTTTTTTTGTAGAATAGGTTTTACTTCTGAGGTGGTCCCATTTTAATCAGGTTATGATCTGATTATGGGATCCTGGATAAATCGAGGGCAACCACCGATAATTATAGGGACAACTACTGCATTTGTTAACTTTTTAATTCAGTGCTTTAATGTACTACAGTTAATGAAGGTCTTGAGTCAATCCGATGATGGAACCAAAAGACAGTCGAGGGAATTCCTTGATGATTTACAGAGCAGCTACCTTGTGTTGGGGCTTGATTGATTTGTATTAATGAGAACTTTCACCTAGATAGATATATTTCTCGGTTCACCCGTCACCTAAAATATTGAAAAAAAAATTTTCAATAAAAAATACAACCGACTTCGAACACATCCTGAAAAATAAAATTTACTTAGAACAAAGTAATATGTATTTTGATTTGTCAGATTTTATTCAATATAATATAATATTGAAGTTGGTGCCATGAATAATACCTACCTAAACCTATGAATTTACTTGGCGCTGACTTCAATATGATCAATACATATAATAAAATCGTAACAGGTCGCTGTCTGTACATGGAAGATAAATAAGAAAAAATATTATAGGGGGGCTTTATGAACGCAATAGAACCCAAAACAATGATTTTTAGAATTTTTGTCTGTTTGTCTGTATGTCTGTATATCTGTTTGTCTGTACGGTTGTGCACGCTAATCTCAGTAACCGCTCAACCGATTGCAATGCAATTTTTTTTATTGTGTTGAGGTTTGCTCCTGTTAACATTTAGCGTTTGTTTTATGTAAATCGGTTTAGAAATAAAAGAGTTATAACACTTTTAAGAATCAGATATTTTGAAAATTTTAATTGTAGGGGTTTCTTTGAATGTGAGTGAACCTAAACTGGCGTGTTGGTGAAGAATGATGAAGAAATACCTTTCCTTTCGTACACCTTATGTGACGTAAACGAAGTTGCGGGCTCAGCTAGTATTGAATAAAATCTGACAAATCAAAACACATATTACTTTGTTCTAAGTAAATTTTATTTTTCAGGATGTGTTGGAAGTCGGTTGTATTTTTTTTGAAAAATTTTTTTTGATCATTATTACGAGGATCTATATTTTACATTGTTATAGATTAGTAAGGCTAAGCAGAAATCATTTTTAAAATGTTAGATTAGGTACTGTAGTTTAAAAACATGATTACGATCATGTTTACGTAAGAATTCAGCGGAAAAGATCAACCGTATCAAAGACCGAAAGAGTCGCAATGAATATTAACCTCTGACCTATCCTGCTGCCCAATGAGGCGAGGCGAAACATAATGATTTACTGGGTAGTGTGGCCCCACTCTAGTTTCACAATAATACCTACACTAACATGTGTTAGGAGCCCTGAGGTTATATTTCCGAGGGTGTACCCTCAATGTGTGGTTTTAGACGAAAGGAAGTTTATGCGTTCGGAGTGTAATTATGATCTAAATAAGTAAATAGCCTTTGAGAATGCCGAACGCCGGTTAGGTATTACAATAATAAATGTTGTGGAACAGTACAGGTGAAGTTTTTCAATATAGACGAAAGGAGTCCGACAAAGCATCCATGAGAATTTCCACACAACAACGACACACAAACTAAACTAGTTCCTAAACTATAGATTTAAACATTTTCGCTACTCCAAACATAGTATAACTTATGTATATAGATCATTTAGCTACTCTAAACGCCAAACCAAAAATAAAAAAAGTCAGTTAAAAACCGATAAAAAGAGATCATTTACCATTGTAGGTCCATGTCGAGCTAAATCATACATAGTCTAGAACTGATTTTTTAGCAAATATCTTGAGTCATTGACCTGAGAAATGATTTCTGTCACATTGACTTGTGCCAAAACTGGAACGAAATGATACTACGCATCACTGACCAGCACACAGATAAATGCACTATAGTGCAAAATAGATCGCTAAAAACATTCAAAAATATATTTTTGAATGTTTTTAGCGATCTATTTTAAAGAAAATTGGTATTTGTATGTTTTCAACTTAAATCTTATGCTATGTTTTAGCCACACCTTTTTCTCCAAAGAGGTAGGTAGTAGTTACTTTACGCCCACTATTGACGATTTGCGTATGGTGCCATGTGAGCTTGTTGAAAAGGACAGAGGCAGTTTGTGACAAACAAACCTGACTCTTTTCTCTAAATTTTCAATAGTAATTGAAAGTTTTTAAGGCGACCTTATAATCTTGAAATCTGATCGCGCGTCAAAGATTTTTGTATACTACTATGGTGATTAGCATACGGCTCTCCTGAAGCGGTCACCATTAGATTAGCATATATATGGACGTTCACAGCACTAATGGTGCTAATCTCACGCTGCCGACCCTGCAAAACGTTCTCTAAAAATATTTTTAAAGTCCCCATTTAAAACTATGCATTGACAGACTCAAAAGTATAAAATATTCTAGCAATGTTGACACTGGCTTGCAGCTTGCAGCACGCGTTTCAAAATGTGGGTGAAATACGGTTAAAGGAAATACCAAATTACACCCATTTGCTTATAACAATGGGTGCCACCTACTATAATAAACTGTGGTCAGCGCAAAAGTGGCCTAACTCTCCATTTTATCCGTAGGTATGCAGAAATGGCGTAAACACTGTCACATTTTTAACAGGAAAACAAAAAAAAAGCAACAATAGCGTTGCAACGCTAGCCGTTTAAGGAGGGTGAAACAAAAGATTGGCTAGTTTTTTAGGGTTCCGTACCCAAAGGGTAAAATTCCCATTTTACCATATTTACGAGACTTCGCTCTCCGTCTGTCTTTCTGAAGCTGATTTTTTTTACAGAAGATGTATTTCTGTTGCCGCTATAACAACAAATAAGAAAAATAATTATAATTAAGGGGGCTCCCCGTACAACAAATGTGAATTTTTTTCCGCTTTTTTTGGTACGGAATCCTACGTGCGCCAGTCTGATGTTAACATTAATAACAAGTTTTAGGAATTCCTCGTTTGAAATCGAAATATGAAAAATCTTAGGTTACTTTTGCACTAACCACCTGAATTCCTGTAGGACATTTAGGCGCCCACCATTTACATAATACTTATTTATAAACAGTGACTCATAGCAAAGCATAAATTTGTCCATTATAGTATTTGAGCGTGTCTAATAAAAATTGAGCACGTTAACGAAATAGGTAGACCGGGTCTTTTATTAATCTTAAGTGTTTGAGAATTGGACAGGATCGTCAAGGAATTAGATTTTTGCAATCGTTTGATATTATTATAATTTATTAGAGGATTATGTGTTACACGCTATGGCACCTATGTAACCAACAAAACTAATGAAATCAGCCTACCCATGTAGCAAACAAAATCAGTCGGCATAAATGTTAAAAATTATTTTACGTTTTAGTTGGAATTTTACATTAATGCGTGTCTCTATCCTGTCAGAAGTCGTATGAACTGTGAGAGTGGCCCCCAATCACTAAATGTCGTCGTGGCTTTTTATCAGGCGTCAATTTGGCAAGCTAAATATTTAAAAAAACTTACGTTCCTAATAAATAAAAGTTCAAATATTAAAACATGTTCTCAAAGTTGCGCAACGACCAGTGAACTGTAAAACAGCTCTGAGGAATAAACTTCGAAATGAATTACATCCAGGCAATCAATGGCCTGGCTATTGGCCGATGGAGCAAACGAGTTCTGGATTGGAGACCGCGACTTGGAAAACGTGGAGTAGTTCGTTTTCCGCCAGATGGACCGACGACCTGGAAAGGTCGCAGGCGGGGACTGGATGCACAAGATGCAGGATCGCGTATTGCGGCGTAAATTGGTCCAGCAACGGACTGCCATAGGCTGATTTGATTGATGATAGATAAGATAAAGATTCCTCACGTCACGCTGCCGCCTAGAGCATGCTTCTGTAAAGACGGTGAAAAGCCCCCACACCGTCCTCAGGCTCCCGGTCATGGAGACGAGAGTCTTGGGCGAAGACACGTCAAGAAGACGTGTCTTCGCGACGTGTGACGAAACTCGGGTGGGAGAGTTCTCTCCCGCTCTCTCCCCGCCGTCTCTTTCATGAGCATGACCTGCTCACAGAAAGAGGCAGCGGAGTCCTACTTACTCCCGCTGGAGACCATGGCTCGCACCATGGTCTCCAGCGAGAGAATGTCCATGTCCAGACCTGCCACGAGGACCACTGGCACTCAGCCGTGGTTTTCTGGTGTATTCGCCACAGATACTTACCGAAGCTCCCGTGCCCGGTAGGTAAGCATCTGTGTCAACCGTGTAGGAGTGAGCGCCGTAGCACCTCTCTAGCCACTCGTCCATGACCGGTCTGACCGCCCCGATCTATGAATACCCAACACACGATGGTCAATCTATTGCAAGAACACTTTCGACGTGTATTTAATTTAATCTTAAACACAGTAAAGCCAAACAACCTAGTTCTGATATGGCCAAAATTGGGAATGGACTACGTCCAACTGTGGACTATTTTATAAGTTAATTTGATTCATTGATTCAACTCCTCATTTCGTATGGAATGCGCTACAATAATATGCTATTAGGGAATACACCCCCCTCTGTATAGAGATCAATAGGGCTTACTGCCCAACGAGAAGTTGTAAACCTATCCAATAGCAAATTAGCTATTAATATTGACATATGTAATTACATTCTCACAATAAAAACTAAGCAGGTTTACTAACTCAGACATTTGTACACAAATTTAAACTAAAACATGTTGTTTCTCTAACGAAAACGAAGAGCGACGTACTCAACCGTGTTAAAAAAAAGGGAATCATTAAAATCAATTCAAATATAAACACACAAAAAAATAAAGCCACATTGAGAACCTCCTTCTTTTTTTGTAATCGGTTAATAAAATGCATTCAAGGTCCTTACGTACATACTTATCTATTAATGTTATCAAGGTATTTATAGAAATAATCTTTGCAAATAATAAAATATTATCGCTTTCTCTAATATATCGAAAAAATCAAGGATAAACTATGATTTATAGCAAAGTAGTAGCCAAGTACCTATAGGGTTGTCAAAACATGAAATTGTTAGTGTTAGATATTATTATGTTTTATTTTGAGTTGCCTCTATTACAACATTGTTGCAAGCGCAATGGTAGCATACAAAGTGTGAATATATGAAATATATTTTTATTTTCGTGTGGAAATTCCTACGAATTTCATGTCGGATTCGTACCGGGTAAAACCACACGGCGCATAATCTACATTTGCAAATTATGCTATTCAGAATATTTTTGCCTTCTCGACATGCACGACAGGGGCCCAAACCAAGTTCAACTCAAACGGATGTTTTAAACTGGTGAGGGCTTTGATTGAACGGTTAA
Source organism: Miltochrista miniata (assembly GCA_933228765.1). NCBI lineage: Eukaryota > Metazoa > Arthropoda > Insecta > Lepidoptera > Erebidae > Miltochrista > Miltochrista miniata. Next base: position 33,956,320 of record OW121749.1, read on the forward strand.
AGGGGTTGAGAGGTATCCAAGATAACTTTGAAACACCCTCCAGACTTTAGAATTAACAGTTTGTTATACGTTAGTATTAAAGTTAATTCATAAGTAATGTTAGTATTACGTGGTATTATACACAGTTTTATCAAGAGCCTTCTAAGTTTTAAGTTGATTCTAACATATAAACAAAGTAATTCACTTATGGGCATGGGCAACCCTATTATTATTGTAAATCCATTTTATAGTAGGTACTTATGTTCAGTTGATTGATAAAAAATGCTTCGATTATTGCATTTTTATTTATTAGTTTGTTTCGTGTTGATAAAAAATAGCATTACATATCACAGAAATAAACACAGAAAACAGAGGTGGTGGTGTGGATTCAGCAACCGTTTTCCTAAGACCGATTCGCCATTGGACTATTCGTCGACAGGATGATTCATTTATCTCCGTTTCCCCGGCAGGGTCTTTCACCTGTGGAAATTTCGCCGACAGAACCTTTCATATGAGTCAAATTCGACGACAGCCCTTTTCAGCTACTAAGTGTTTCACCGACACGACCCACTTCTTCGAAATGACTTTAATTTTTTTGGTAAATATTTGGATTTGGGTAGGGTGGTAAAGTACCTATCTGCTTACCTATCTGAAAATTTTATATGTCTCCACTCCAATCCCACTGTAGCAAGCTTTATTGAACAAAGAAAATCCATTGAAATCATTTGAAACAAACCTACAGCAGAATTCATTATTAATGACCTGTTTTTTGTGGTCGGTTGTATGAGAAAACTGCATGTATCATTTCGACGAATGATAAATTGTCTTTGATGTCGGTACGTTTGTATTTAATAACATTGTATGATACGTATCTTGTATTCCCAGTGAGATCATTGTTTTAAATGCACGAGAGCATGCGATCGCTACATACCTTTGGTATAAGTCAGCTCATTAGTCATTTAAATTACTTAGATATACCTAATGTTTTGAACTAAGTAATCTGCTTGAGATTTTTTCTATTAGGTACTTATTGGCATAGAAAACCCCCTATAAAGGAGCAAAAAGGCTGCGTACTTACTGGGTTTTGCGTAGTCACCACTGGGTTCTGTCATTGAGCAAAGCACTCTATCGAAAGCTTTTGCGATGTCTAAACTTATAGTAATTGACTCGCAATTAGGGAATGCAATACCGGGATCCCGAAATACCGGGATCCCGCATCATTTTTGCGGGACCAGTCCTGCACGTAAATCGTGCGGGATCCCGCGGGATTAGCGGGACTGTGCAAAGGTAAACGCCATGTGTTGTTCTGTAAGCGGAAGCGCGCAAACTGATTCGGTATGATTAAGTTTTTTGTAATTGTGACTTAAGATATAACCTAATAACGTACTTATTTGTTTTTAGTGATTTAATCAGGGAGATTTGACTTTTCATGTACTATAAACAGTTAGAAAAGTATTCAATTATCTCGTACATTGCTTGCTGGCTATCTGACATGTAAAGTTAGGAGTCGTTTGGCAGACAAGAATTTTGACATGCTATGTTTTAAAGTAATGCCAAAACTACCCATTTTATCTGCTTCTAATAATTTGCAGTCGGTATTTTATTACTTATAAGTATATACGTTTAATAATCTCAATACATAAGTAATATTCAATAATTTACTTTTTCTTGTGGCCCCGTGTACTCAGTGTTCTGTAAAAGATCACTGCAGTAAGTTACATTTACTATGGCCGGTCCTTAGATGGGTGACCACTTTGTGACATTTATTTGAGCGTTGCCGTGCTTCGGAAGGCACGTTAAACCGTTGGTCCTGTTTGCCGGTAAAATGAGTTGAAGGCCCGGCTTGAAAAATTTCAACAGCAAGCAATCGCAACCTGCACCTATTCATTTCAAGACTGCAATACGTCTCACCACATATTACGTGGTAAGGGACGAAACGCATCTTGAAAGGTGAAATGTGGGTATAGGTAGGCAGAGGCATATTATAATGCCTCTGCCTACCTCTTCGGCGATTAAGGCGTGACTATTTTTCAGTTCTAGATGCATGTATGATACAGAATTCTATACTTTTCTCAATGACTTTCAGAAATATGCGGGATCCCGCAAATACCGGGATCCCGCGGGACTGAGATCTCTCAGTCCCGCAAATACCAGGATTTCAATTGCGTTGCGGGATTGCATTCCCTACTCGCAATATCGCCCTATCAATAGCCTACCCAAATACTTGTACTACCCGTTCGCTCTAACTTTGCCGCTGGCGTAGAGGCGTATACCCGAATTTTTAATTACACGAAGTAAATTGACAGTAGCTAATGTCACTTCGTCATAGAAAATAAGCAACATTGTATGAAGAAGTGACATTAGTTGCTGTCAATTTACTTCGTCTAATTAAAAATTCGACCTTAGTATCGAGCCGAGCGGCAAAGTTAGAGCGAACGAGCAGTATGTGTAATGTTCACATACCGAATTCAAATCACAGAATGCATACGAAATGTACAAAATTTTGCCTGAAAATATGATGGCAGTTAAAAAGTCGGAGATCTGATCAGGATCACATCAACACAGCGACTACTCAGAAATACCTTTGTGGTCGGCACCGGCACACATCTGTCAGAACTGCATTATCCACAAAAACCACATAGCATTATCAAGGTCTCCTACCTGGGGTCATCCTTCCGAGGGCTTACCCGGGGCTCCCAACGTGTGGTTTTTAGTCGGTAAGAGTCCGGCATAGCATCCATGTGTATTTTCCTCACGTTAAACAAAAAGCTCTATCAAGGTAGGTATGCCATGATGAAAGAATGATGAAAGATATTTAATTGTGCTGAACAAAAATACATTACACAAATTCACACAGTTTGTGCTTGGTGCATTAATATCCGTACGGTGGTGACAGTCTTACTATAACCATTCTGCACAATTCAAATAGAGGCTCAGTACTCTGAGCTATATCTATAAAGTATACAAAACTCCAATTGCTAATATCGACCGGTTATCGTCAGATAAATGAGATCACATTGACAAACTTTTACCTTCTATTTACCCAATAATTATGGGTGTAATTTCGAAAATACATTTTTATAGTCGGTGCTTATAATACCTCAACTAGGGGTGGAATTTCCAAAATATCTTTTTCGTTCAGTCGCAATATGTCCAATTCGCAAAATGTCCAGCGCGCTCAAATTGTCCAATTCTCACAACGTCCAATTCGCAAATTGTCCAATTCTCACAATGTCCAATTCGCAAATTGTCCAATTCTCACTTCGTCCAATTCTCACAATGTCCAATTCGCAATTGGTCCAGTTCGTAAAATGGAGTTGTGCTTGATTACGGGAGGCGTTATTGACAACCTTCTGCGAGGCGAGATTCAGCTCGAAGTAAAAATGTCCTTTTCTCGAAAATGTCTTTTCTCATAATGTTCTTTTCTTTAAATATCCTTTCTCATATATGTGCAATGCAGGATTAACACCGCGCAATCCGACTAGGATAGGTTAGGTTAGAAGGCTAAGACGGGAGCGGAGCGGAGCGGAGCTCCCGCATTAGCCTTCGTGGTTATTTTTTTATAACCACCTAAACACAACCACCCCAAATTCTAATTATTAACTGATCGTTCTGAATAACATACTTATACATCAAACTTACCAAGTGAATGGTGGTAACTTAGGTGGTTATAAAAAAATAACCACGAAGGCTAATGCGGGAGCTCCGCTCCGCTCCGCTCCCGTCTTAGCCTTCTAACCTAACCTATCCTAGTCGGATTGCGCGGTGTTAATCCTGCATTGCACATATATGAGAAAGGATATTTAAAGAAAAGAACATTTTGACAAAAGGACATTTAGAGAAAAGGTCATTATGCGATGAGACGGATTAAAATACCTATGTTGATTCCATTTATCCATATAGATCCCTAAATACGAACTGGACCAATTGCGAATTGGACCAATTGCGAACTGGACCAATTGCGAACTGGACCAATTGCGAACTGGACCAACTGCGAACTGGACCAATTGCGAACTGGACCTATTGAGAATTGGACATTTGGACATTTTGCGAATTGGACATATTGCGACTGAACGATCTTTCGTTCTTATAGTCGGAGCTTACAATAGCTTAGCCTGAACAAGTTTAGTAGTACCAAGGGTTTTGGCTGGTTATTATTATATAGAAATTACATTAAACCCAGATTTGTCAGTGCACTGGGTACAGTGTTTGGTGCATTTACATCACACATACAAGAAGTGCTCTTTAAGTGTAAGCTCGTCATGCCATGCATGGCGCTTACCGGGCCAGCAGCGCTTTTTCAGGCCTGTCTTAGCTGGTGCGGCATCATTGTTCTCGGTAGTAGTCGGATTGCGCGGAGTTAATCCTGTAGTGCACATATTTTGAGAAAAGGACATTTTGAGAAAAGGACATTTTGACAAAAGGACATTTAGAGAAAAGGTCATTATGCGATGAGACGGATTAAAATACCTATGTTGATTCCATTTATCCATATAGATCCCTAAATACGAACTGGACCAATTGCGAATTGGACCAATTGCGAACTGGACATATTGCGACTGAACGATCTTTTTATAGTCGGAGCTTACAATAGCTTAGCCTGAACAAGTTTAGTAGTACCAAGGGTTTTGGCTGGTTATTATTATATAGAAATTACATTAAACCCAGATTTGTCAGTGCACTGGGTACAGTGTTTGGTGCATTTACATCACACATACAAGAAGTGCTCTTTAAGTGTAAGCTCGTCATGCCATGCATGGCGCTTACCGGGCCAGCAGCGCTTTTTCAGGCCTGTCTTAGCTGGTGCGGCATCATTGTTCTCGGTAGCAGTAATGACCACACTGCTGTCTACATCTGTAATCATACTTGGCAGTGAATACGTAGAAAGATTATTAGAAATTACAGGAAGAATCAGTAAGAGAAAGTTAATGGTATCTTGGTAAAATATCGAAATATCTTTATTCATGTAGGTCACTAAGTAGAATTTATGGACGTTAAGATTATTGCTTCTACTCGTACATTTAGATTCTGTAAGTATAGGTTTAGGTTAGCCACTCTTTTTTTTTTTCATGCCATTAACAAGTAGATATGGGTTTCGCTTCCACGAATCTGTTTATTCATTAAGATCGTTAGATGCCAGCGCAAATTGAGCGCATTCTAAATATACAATACGTCAAGTAAACGTGTGATACAGATCTATTATTAACATGAAGAAAATAAAAATAAAAACTAATTGTCTATGGCGAAGCCATTTCTAAGTTATGGATATAAGACATTTCTAATTTCGGTAATAGAGGGTTAAAAAAAGAAATTGTGTGATAAGGGAACATTGCGGCTTGATAGAAGATGTAGTGGCTTAGATAGAGAAAGGGATGCTCAGATGGTTCAGACATGTGGAGAGAATGGATGAAAACAACTAACAAAAGAGATTTATAAGGCGAGAGTGAATGGGCAATCTGTTTGAGTGAATGGGTCGACCGCGTCGCACTTATGTTGACCAAATTTAATATCTTTTGAAAAAGGCCAGTATCCTGAATCGGAGCATGTATGAAAACACTTATGAAAGTAGAAGAAGCGAAATTGATATGTCAGGATCTTAAGTAATACGTCATGAAATGACTTTTAACTTGGTAGTAATTCAGTTGTTAAGCTCAAATTCCATAGCTTTAGTGACACACTTGGTCAAATTAATATTTTACTTTGTGGCACTACTTAAAGGAGTCAACAGGAATAAGAAATAATGAATTTCAATATCTTGTTACAAGATTTAAAACCTTGCCGCTATACTTATTTTAAAAATTCCAAGATATTCATTTCTTTTTATACCACTAAGCTGGCAGACAAGCATACGGCCCACCAGAAGGACTGGTGGTCACCGCAGCCTATGAACGTTTGCAACACCAGAGGCGCCACACTCGCGCTGCCGACCCTGTAAAAACCTTCTTATACCCCTTTTGTAGAACCCCATACTGTAGGCGTTTGGGAAAACCGAGGCAGGAAGATCATTCCACAACCTAAGCGTTCGCGGAAGAAAACTCCTATCGGATCTAACCGTGCTCGAACGCTCCGGACGTAGGGTGTGAGGATGAAATCCCTGTCTATGGCGAGCGGTGCGATGATAGAACGTAGCCGTGGGCATCATGTCAAACAATTCCTCAGAGCACATACCATTGTACAGGCGGTAGAACACGCATAAGGAGGCAAAGTCTCTCCTGTCGCGAAGAGGTTCAACACCACCTGTCAGTATAGGATCGTTGACAACTCTCACAGCTCGTCTCTGCACCGAGTCAAATGGACGAAGCTGATATTCAGGTGCCCCCGCCCAGAGATGACAGCAGTACTCCATGTGTGGCCGCACTTGCGACTTATAGAGAAGCAATGTTTGCGCCGCAGTAAAGTACCGCCGCGCCCTATTGAGCACACCGAGCTTCTTGGACGCTAGCTTGGCCTTGTCCTCCAAATGGCTGCGGAACTGAACCTCACTGGAGATGTCAACACCAAGGATCCCTATACTTTTAGAAATGGAAAGAGATGTGCCCTGGAATTGTGGCTCTACAGTAATTGGGGCTTTCTTAGCGGTGAAGAAACACGCCTGTGACTTCGAAGGGTTGAACTGGACAAGGTTTTGTCTACCCCAATCGGACACTCTAGTAAGAGTAGCCTCGATTTCAGACACAAGCTGTTCACGACTTTCTTCCACTGCGTCCCGAGAGATACCGGGGCGGCCTGTGTAACAAGTGTCCCCCGTACTGTCGTCTGCATAACAATGAATGCCGTCAATAGACAACATGTCATTGATATGCAGCAGAAACAGAGTAGGGGACAGTTGGCCGGGTCGGTCCTATCACCCTTCTTGGGCACAGGATGCACATACGCGATCTTCCACGACGCCGGGACTTATCGCATGGAATATGAAAGTGTGAAAAGACGTGTAAGTACCGGACACAACTCTGGACCACACTGCTTAAGTACCACAAGTTTCCATTGTTCATGTATGCAATGACTTGATACCACATTATGTCTATAGCGACGACAGATAATTCGCCACGTAAGTTTTGCGCACTGTGTGTCTTCCTTAACAATTTGTTTGATGATTTAATTTCTCACGACCCCCATAGTTGATCAATCGAGGAGAGAGTATTCCGGCGCCATTTTTATGTTTTAAACTAAAACTGGTTATATTTCCTGAGACCATGATAATAATTGCGGAAATTAAGTGCTAATAAATGGCGCCATTATCGAATTTGATGGGCATGTTAGAAAGTAGAATGTACTATAAAATCTAGACCGTAAATATAATTAGGTATTAGAGATGCGCCGAATGTGGGTTGAACCGAATTCGAACATTCGGCCGAATATTCGGTAAAAAATGTACCGAACCGAATATTCGGCCGAACTATTCGGTTCAAATAACGCGGTAAACAGGTGACTGCAGGTCAGTCGACGAGGCTGGGGACTTCTTTCAGCGCTGGGCGCGCATCCCTCAACACCAGGGTGCTGATTCTCAATCGAACAACTTGCAAGCGTGAAGAAAGTTGACAGTCGAAATGTCTATTGTCTAAAGATTTGCTAGTGAAATATTTGTGACGTCTCTATTCGTCTATGCAATTCAGAGAATTGCCACTCCGTTGCTATTATACAGTGGTTTGCTTAGATCTACAGATCTTTCAAGCTGGAAAAGATCGAAGTAGTCACGAAGGCCCCTAAGTAGAAGATCGATAAATAATCCTCATAGCATGCCTCTATACCGAGTGGAACGGGCAAGCTGGTTGGCTCCTGAATAACATGACAACTGACAGCACTCCATTATGTGGCCGCACGCGCCAATAGAGTAATTAGTGGGAGATGGTGAGCTGGACAGGCTCCTTTTTAATGAAATGAGTTTTGTTTTCCACCAACGAAGAGTTCAAAAATAAAAATAAGGAGTAAGATGAGTAAGGTGAATGTAAAATGTGAAATTGAAAATGTCATTTTCACATAGACTTGGTTCAGTTGAAGTTTTGGACTGGTTGTGTGCGGCCGTGTTTTGTAGCGAATTAGTTATAATGTCGTGTGAAGACAAAGTTTTTGCATATTGTGACTTAATGAAAAGATAAAAATAAAAACGGACTCCGTAATGCCTCGGCCCACACACACATCAGACTTTTCATGTTTTTTACAATTTTTCACCCATATTAAAATCAAAATTTTAACGAACTTACTTCGGAATACTCGTATCATCTTTTTACAAAATACAGCATTAGCTTAATTTATAATGGCCTTATAAAAATTGGACTAGTAAAAAGTTGCGAAATGAATATTTGACGAAGTGATTAAAATGCGAAATATAAATTTGTTAAAGATTTTTTTGGGAAACGAAACTATATAAATTTGCCATACGGCAGGATCCTGAAAACCGGGCATTCTTTAGGTAAGCAACGTTGAGAACTCCGAGCTTTTTCATCTAAATGACTATGTTACTGTGCCTCACCAGAGATATCTATACCATGACGTTCATTATGGGAAAACCCCTACCTATTCAATAATTATTAAATTTTGTTAATAATAATTTCAACATTCGGTAATTATTCGGCAAATAAACCAAAAATTCGGCCGAATACGAACTATTCAAAACTTGCCGAATGTACCGAATTCGAATATTCGGCCGAACATTCGGCGCATCTCTATTAGGTATAGTAGTCTACACGCGTAGGTTTTGGCACTTTTTTAATAAATGCATAGACAGTGTGTGGAATGTGTAAGTAACACCGTACTTACTCATTCCATAGTCTATATGTTAATTGTAAAATTTTAACCAGTTTCAGCCCAATATCTATAATGACATTTGGTTACAAAGAGCAAATGATCGAGATTACTAACTTTTTGTAAGCGAAGCGAATCAAAGAATTGTATTTATTCATACATTTTAGTTAATGGCAATAAGCAATTTTCAAATCCAAATAGTTAATAAACGAAGCAGTTATGAGATAATAGGGAATAGTTGAGAACCCCTGCTCTTTTCAAGTTACTTTAAAATATGTACTAGATATATTAATTAACTAGCTGATGCCCGCAGCTTCACCCGCGTAAAATTTGTTTACATTCCCGCTTCCCGTGGGAACTTATTCCCAGGATAAAAAGTAACCTATGTGTTATTCCAGTCTATAATGTATATCTCTACCAAATTTCAGCCAGATTCGTTCAGCCGTTCGAGCGTGAAAGAGTAACAAACATCCACACTCACAAACTTTCACATTTATAATATTAGTAAGATTATCTACATCTACTAGAAGTATGTTCAATCGTGAATTTATCTATGAAAATTAATGCAATTTAAACCATAAATCAAAGCATTTGAGTAGTTACTCCATTGTAATACGTACAGGAACTGTAGCCAAGAGATGCATTTTAAACCACTTCAAATAACGTTTTGTGGCAGATGCTAAATTAGCGTAAAGTGGATTCAAGTAATGTCATTACTACTGACAGTACTTCAATTGAAATGATGTACTTAACGAAGGAAAAGAGAAATTATAGTAATAATGAAGTTATAATTATATGATATGCTACAAATTTAAGGTATAGAATAAAATTATTCTTTGCTATTCATTATTTTGTATGCATAGGTATTCTCTTCTTTCGCTAAAATAAAGATACCCGTCTGGTGAAAGGTTATGGCAACTTCCAAAGATTGAGAGTCACTTTCTAAGTTAGCAAGCCTGTTAACAGCAGTTTTCAAGCTGATGATCCTATTATGTCCTTCACACTTCGATTGAAGAACACAGCGTTGTGAGAAGAGGAAATAATTTAGTTAACGACGGTGTCTGTGCTAGTATAAACTGTGTGACAGACACCGGCGACTTCCCTAGATGAGTAACAAATTATTCGATTTCAGAGCGAACACCAAAAGATAATATGTCAAAAAAAAATTATACCAATACATATCAATTTAAAATATTCTTACATTAAAAATTAGGAAACAAATAAATTAATTATTATCATCGAAAATTGCTAAAATTAAATTATTGTCATCAAATAAAATATTTTAACATCAAAAATTAAGAAAGAAATAAATAAAAAATTATCATTAAAAATTGGTAAAATTAAATTATTGGCATCAGAGAATAGGTGTAAAATCAATACACATGCAACAACAAATTTATAAAAAAAAAAAAAAAGGTGTGGGTGTGTGTGTGTGTGTGTGTGTGTGTGTGTGTGTTTGTGTGTGCGTGTGCGCGCGTGTATTTATGTGTGTACTGGTTACATAGTATTTCTCGCAAATAAGCCCTCTGTTTCCTCGAAGGACTTGCACCGGAGGTACTGAAACACCACACGTTTGCACTTCGACATTGGTAGGAATATATGTTGCACAATTTGTTGACCTTCCCATAGAGCCAACTGCTGAGGCTGTGATAGTGTCGACCAGCCAAGGCGGTACCTATACGCTCGTTCGGGCACACGCAAATCCCACGACGACGTTTGCTTGCCACCACTGGAGGCTTGCACACCAATGTGGAGTGCTTACGGAGAATGATGTGGAGTGCACAGAGCTGTCTCACAGTTAGTACAGGAATGTCTTTATAGACCTATGCAGTTGGATATCGATACGGTTTATTGAGCATAACTTTTAAGACAGCCCTCTGGGCTCTTTCTAACCGTAGCAAGGAACTCTTGAATGTGCCACCCCACACTGGTATGCAATATGTCAACAGCGATTGGACCAAGGCTAGGTATACTGTTTTTAGGAGTTGTGGATCAGCCACACCCCTCAACATCTTCATAGGAAATATAAGTTTCCGGACACGGGACACTGTTACATCAATCTGCTTCTGCCAAGTGAGTGTGCTATCAATATGCACCCCCAAGTATCTCACACATGATGCTCTTTGAATAATAGGGCAATCGCAGGCACAGCCCGTGACTGCATAACAACTATGAGCTTTGATATCGGGGATATTTGGTCTAGTTGCACTGTTAGCTGAAAAAGTGACGTAGTTGGTTTTTTCAGTATTGAGCGTCAAAGAATTACAGGCAAGCCATTCCATTATAGTGCCAAGTGCTTTTTCAGCACGTTGATGCACCGCATCCCAGGTGTTTGCACTAATAATAAGTGCTGTATCGTCCGCGTAAGCAAGGATCCTGCAATTTGGAATTGAGAGCTGACAGAGCCTGTTTATATAAATAAGGAACAACGTGGGACCCAGGACACTGCCCTGCGGCACACCGAAAGTAAGATTTTCATCATTGCTAATGTACGATTCTATTTTTACTCTTTGTGTGCGATTTGTCAAATAGTCCCGAAATATGTCCAGTGCAATACCTCGCACACCTATATTCTCCATCTCATTCAGCAGGAGTGGAATTGAGACCGTGTCGAAAGCTTTGGCAAGGTCTAAAAAGATACCTATGGTTTTGACTCTATTATCCAGATTGTGGACAACATGGTTAGTTAACTCAAGAACGGCGTCTTCTGTTGACTTTCCTTTTGTAAAGCCATACTGGTTAGGAGCAAGTACTTTATTATATTCCAGAAAACATGTTAGTCGTTTGTTTAAGACTTTTTCCAATATCTTAGACAATACAGTCAAAACCGAAATTGGTCTGTAGTTCTCGACACGGCCTCCATCCCCAGCCTTGTAGATTGGAGAAATCAGGCCTTTTTAAAAGGAGTTCGGAAAGGTACCCTTTGATAAGCAGAGGTTACAAAGGTGAGTTATGGGTGGTATAAGAATATGCCGAGCCGACTTAACAACTGATACAGGTATCCCATCATATCCCGTAGCACAGTTTGTCTTCAGAGCGCATATTATTGTGTCGATTTCCGCACAATCGGTATGAAGCAGGCCCAAGGAGTTACCACGTGGATTCGCAGTATTTTTTGATCCCCTGTCTGTAAATACCCTTGGATATTCAGTGGCTTGCAGCTTGGTAGCAAGATTCACACCCACGCCCGCAAAATAACTGTTCACTGTGTTAACCGAGGAAATTGGATCGTCAGACAAAGCAAGAAGAGCCGCTGATTTTGCATTAACAGGACTGCTTTTATAAGTTATCGTCTTGATAACATCCCATGTAGCTTTCGGGTTACCACTGGCCCTTCGCAGTTCACTCTGCTCGTAGTTACGTTTAAGTTTCTTTAGGAGGTTGTTGCAATAGTTGCGGTATCTAGTGTAAGTTATTCTAGCAATCATATTATTGCGATCTTGATTAGACCTTTTGTGAAGTATATCACGATTTTTGATACACCTAAGGAGGCCTGTGGTAATCCAGGGTTTTATGATTTTCTTTCTATGCGGAAGTTTTTTAACTGTAGAGTGTGCAGTAACAATACCAGAGAGAGTCGAGATCAGAAGATCGGCGCATTGATTAGGATCGGTACAGCTGACTATTGGAGTAAAGTCCGTTTCCTCCAAAGTACCGATCACAGCTGGTAAATTAAGTTTTCGGATAATACTCCTAGGTTTCTCAATCATCAACTCCGAGTCCACGCAGAGCAATGTTGGCGCATGGTCAGTGAAATAGGAGTCAAAAACAAGAGTGGTGGAGGATCTATTTGTTCTCAAAAATACGTGATCCAGGCAGCGGTCCCCACGCGTGGGAAACCTATGCGTTGGAAGGAGCCCGTGAAAAGCGGATAGTGCCAGGTAGTCTTCAGAGTTACTATCTTTGTTATTTGGCATGATATTGATGTTAGTATCACCCATGATCGCCACAGTGCCCCGCGCCGGCAAAGCAGACAAAGCATCATTCAGACAGCATGTAAATCGATCAGCGTGCTTGAATGATGGTGATCGATAAACCGCCAACACAACAATATCTGGGCTCACTTTCAAAATTAAGCAAGTGGAGTCAAGGAATAAGGGATTTGTTACTGTGTGGCTCAATTCAGAGCGTACATACACCACAACACCGTCATTTTGGTTGGAAAACGTTGAACCTGTTGGAGTATAGCCGCTTATTACGGGCATACTTGAGACCTTACTTAACCAACACTCAGAGAGAATAATCACGTCACAAGTTATATCTATTGTGCTTAGAAATACCGTAAGTTCATTGAAATTACGGTTTAAGCTCCTGACATTTACGTGCAATATATTAAAGGTACGTTTAGTCTCATGTATATGCTGCGAACAAAGACTCGGTGAGCAGACCAATGACTTAGACTTGTCCAACACATCAACAGAATCAATAAACTTTTTACAACTATCCACTGTTATTGAACAATATTAATATGGTGCTAGTGACGCGTTTCAGGTATCGCGAAGTAGGAGGGCAATCTCGAGTTATATACATAAGTAAACAATTTTGTTCAGGTTTGCTTAATACAGCATTTAAAGAACTGGGTTTTGTGGTTATCAATATTTTGAGAATACAGTTAAAATCTATACACGGCTGGTGGGAAGTGGGAACATGGCTTGTTTAAGTATTCCGAATCTATGTGAGAAGGTGGATGCAAATGATGCAATACACCTTTTAATCTGAGAACTAACGGACGATGGGGAGGCGTAGGAAAACAAGAAAAAAAAACCCTGAAATAAGATAGGTGGAAAATGTATCAACACGTCTTGCCAGCGTGGTACAGCAGGTAAATAAATATATATTTGTGAACATTCTCACACAACATCATCTAGTCTAAATTAAGCTCATATAAACATGTGCTATGGTATCTAGACGACTGATATACATACTTATATATTTCTAAATACATACATTTTATACATAGCAAACACTCAAACTCCGAAACAAACATTTGTGGATCACAGGATCACACAAATATTTGGACCGACCCGGAAATCGAACCCTCACCTCAGCGTGGCAGGCGGTATCACTACCGAATGTGCCATGGAGACAGTCAATGAATTTGAAATTTGAAGAATCTCTAATTCATTTACTGGCTGTCTGACTGACTGTCTCTTAAACTCTGGTCCTACTTTCAGTGGCCTTAGACAAATGGCAAGACACCGTGTGGTTTTAGTCGGTAGATGGCATTCATGAGGATTTCCACACCAAAAAAAATGTGGATTGTGATAGGATGATTTGATTGATTAAATGAGTCTATATTAATAAAACTAAAGTCAGCCAGGTAGCTAAGATTATTTTTAAACCAACCTCATAACAGAACGTATTATCTTTTTACATTAAGTTCCCTAGTTTTTACGACTGTTCTTACATGTAACTCAGCAGTTATCTGTAATTTAATCCAAAAATATCCTCCGGTCATATCTCAGTGGTAGCGGTCAACGAACACGATGTCGGTAGGAGATGGGAATCCCAACAAAGGCTAATTAGAAGAATATTCGAGAACAATTCTGTGTTAACACAGCGTTATTATGATCAACTACATAATATTTAGTTATCATTATAAAATCTGAATGACGCGACGAACATGTGAGAACGTTTATTATTAAGTAGGTTTTTTGCCCCCAAAATACTTGTAGGTACAAGAATATTGTATGTTCTAAAATATTGTACTTCAATAACAAGGTATTCTCTTTAGAAAATTGGTAGACCAATATAATACCATATTAATTATTAATTGTCAACGTCAACTATGTCAACCGGTCTAACAAAAATTATATAATTGTTTTAAATAACAATTATATAATTTTGGCCCACCTAAGGCTTGGTTTTAAGTACCTAATATTTAAGTCTAAATGCGATTTATCTAATTATATTTGTTATTTTTTCAGGCTGAAAATTATTTCTGGTTTTGCTGGCTCCTCCGCATGCGCCCGGCGCCCGGTGTGACAGAGCGTCAACTCGAACGTCAAGATTATTTTTATTGTATTTTTATTTGTGTTTGTTTTTGTAGTTTCTGTTTTATAATCTATACTTATAATAAATCTGTAGAAGTGAAAATTCTGTACATTCAAAATATCAAAAAAATAAATAGCAGGGGGTGTTACTAGACCGACACCGAACCCAAAAATGTGATTAAAAAAAATTTTGTCTGTCTGTCTGTCTGTCTGTCTGTCTGTCTGTTTGTTCAGGCATCACGCAAAAACTACCGGTTAGATTACGATGAAACTTGGTATAATTATTCTTTTATAGCCTGGGCACCACACTGGGTACTTTTTATCCCGGAAAAGTATATAGAATTCAAACCAAACTTAATTTTGCGGTTTGATCCCTAGACCCAAAGTTATTATCAATTATTGCTTAAACGGTTAATGGTACGATGATGAAATTCAGCATGAGCGTTGTTTGTTACAATTTGAAAAAAGTAATTTTACCATTTTTGCAAATTTCACCTCCAAAGGTATAAAAAAGGAGGGTCAAGTTTGTATGGGACAACGCGATTCCTTGGTCCGATTTGCTTCAAATTTGACATATAGCATTATTAACATAATTGATGGAAGACGTGTTCCTTATTTTATTGAAATTATGCATTATCGACCTAAAAAGGGAATGTAAATTATTTTGGAGCTGATTTTCTCCGGAGTTGATATCAATACTCCTTAAATACTCTTATTTTTGATTTAAATTACTTTTTATTTTGACACATTTGTGGAAGTTTAATCCGAATGACATTGTCATTTTCATGATTTAAGTACTATTAGAAATATAGTTGTTAATGTTTTTAAATTTTGTATAACAAAAAATAAATATGTGAAAGAAGAAAATATGAAGATGGCTAGCCAGGAATAATGAAAGACCACGCTTCGGGTAGTGTCCACTGCGCATTAGAATGAAAGGTTATCAGCAGCCCTAAGCGACTGGTCATGGAAGGTATGAACTTTATTCTATAGTGCTGGCAGCATTCGGTGCAGGACACAGACTTACTAAGTCTTTGTAAAATACGGGAATGGCCTCTACGAAGATCACATTTGACAAGTAAAAAGAGCCATTAAAATGAACATGAACCCCTAGCAGATAAAATTTACATGGTTATTAGGTTAACAGGTCTTGGTTGGACCATCTGTATTATGAGGACGAAGTCGTAGTTTGGTTTTCCCATACGTCGTAGGCTTACAGTATGACTGGGACTACCTGAAGAAGGAACTAAGTTACGATGTCAATTGCTTAGAAGAGAAGTTGAGTCAAGTAGTAGTCTAGCCAATGAATTAAGAAATGTATTTAATAAATAAATTTACATAACTCATATAATATGTATTATGAATTTGTTAATCAGAAATCTATGTAAGTACTTATCTAACTACTATTACGAATACGAATGTTTGTGAGCGTGGATGTTTGTTACTCTTTCACGCTGTAACGGCCGAACGGATCTGGCTGAAATTTGGTACCTACAGAGATAGGTTAGAGACAGTGTAGGAACTAAATTTCACGCAGGCGAAGCTGCGGGCATCAGCTAGTATCTAATAATAAGTAAATGCAAAGCTTGACGCAATCGGAAGATGGTACGTCACTTTACACTTTTTCTTGTTCCATTTGTTTAAAATCTTTTAAAAGTGCTCGAGGACTTCGTATACATATATCAAAATTACATAAATGCCCCAGCCAAAACTCAACAACGTTACTTTCAGATAATTTCGCACAATCTCATGCTTCTATTCCATCTGATAGTAACCCTTCTGGCACGCCTTTTCATCACCTTTTGAGTAATTTAAAAAATAATGTAAGTTTAGTTAAACGAATTCCTCGTGGTGCCAGGATCTCTGTCGCTACACTTTTGTCTCAATTTATAACGCAGTGTTTGGATAGTAATAGCATTGAAAATTGGCAAAATCTTTTGCTATTTCCTTATAAAGTGTTACATGCTAAATTTAGTGACGAGACTATATCTCTCACACAAAAAAATAAAAATAATTGTTCTAACCCCACACTTCCGACTCAAAATTGCTGTTTTACTGGAAATTATAACAAAAAGATTTATAATGTTAACAAGCTTGTAGAAGCAAAAGTTAGCGACGGAGATTTAAAAGGAGCCGCACGTCTCCTGTTTTCAAGTGATGTACTGTCTCCAGATACAACAGATACCCTTACGTCTTTACAGACAAAACATCCCTCAGCTCCAGCCTCGGACTACGTTCTGGACCCGCCTACATCACCCGATGTGTGTTTACTTGCACAGGATAAGGACACAGTGAGTGCGATTAATGCTTTTAAAGTCGGATCAGCAGCTGGTCTTGACGGTCTTTCTCCACAACACCTAAAAGACCTAACCTCTCACTGTGTGGGTGATGCAGGTAAGCACCTCATCGGTTGTTTAACAAAATTAGTAAACCTCATGCTCTCTGGTAACATTAACCCTGAGATCGCTCCTGTTATCTATGGAGCTAATCTCATTGCTCTCACTAAAAAAGACGGAGGAGTCCGTCCTATTGCTGTTGGGTCCACTTTTAGGCGTTTAGCATCCAAAATTTCTGTCCGATACATCTTGTCAAAATTACAACAAAAATTTGAACCAACTCAATTAGGGTTTGGTACCAAAGGTGGGTGTGAGGCGGCGGTCCACGCCTTACGCACCTACCTTAATAAAGGTGAGTGTGAGGTTTTGCTGAAAATTGATGTCAAAAATGCTTTTAATTCGGTAAACCGTGACATCCTGCTGTAAGAAATTAGAAGCAATGTTCCAGAAATTTATAACTATTTACTTAACTGTTATCACGAACCTTCCAAATTAATGTATAAATGCAACGAACTTTCTTCTGAAGTCGGTTGCCAGCAGGGTGATCCCCTCGGACCAGCCATTTTCAGCCTAGCCATTAACCCCATCATTCAAAATTTAAAGTCAAAATTTAACGTCTGGTATTTAGATGACGGGACTCTTGGAGGTGATGCAGTTTCTGTTCTGTCAGATCTTATAGAAATTAAAAATAAATTTCATTTAATCGGTTTGGAATTAAATTTTAATAAGTGTGAATTATACAGGGTGTGGCGTAAATAGTGGTCCAACCGTCAAGGTGTGATAGAACAGGTGCCCCACTATAACATACTACAATATCATCCAAATTTACCCAAGGGTATCAGAAAAAAATAACTTTTTTTGAAAAATCGTCCCTTTTTTGTAAAGTTGCCTGTAGATTATAGGAAAACAGCTATTTCTGATTTCTGTTTTCTCTCTTAAAGCTAAATACATAAGCTATCAAAAAATAATATTGTTAATAAAATTACACAACAAACGTTTGAAATAAATATAAGTTCATCTCAATTTTCTCTCTAATTTTCAGGTATCATGAAAATTCTTCAACGTTTTTTATAAAAAATATGTACTACACTGATGCTATCCAAACGTTTAAAAATATGCTTATGTAATATTGATTTCAAAATGATACCATGAAAGGATTTCGCATAAACAGAAACTAGTAATTTTTACTGTTAAAGTTCAAAACGGGTTAAAAAAAATGACCAAAATCAACTTACATACATCACACTTATAACGTTTTTTTCATAGTAATAGTTCATAGTCGACATTATTATTATTTATTTAAAATCTTATAACCTAGATAGCGCCCGCGGCTCCACCCGCGTGGGATTTTGTAACTATTCTCGCTTTTATGATCCCACCGGAAGTGGGAATAGTAACAAAATTCATCGCGGGTGAAACCGCAGGCAACATCAAGGTAGCGGTTGAACGCCCGAAACGTCGGCGAATGTAAGTAAATAGTATTTCGCGTGAAGTGTTAAAAACTGCGATAGTTTAAAAAAATCATAACCGTGATGGCGCCCGCAGTTCCACGCGCTAGGAATTTGTCATGGAATGGGAACAGAATTTCAGATAGAAAATAAATAAAAGCGAGAATAGTTACAAAATCCCTCGCGGGTGGAGCCGCGGGCGCTATCTAGGTTATAAGATTTTAAATAAATAATAATAATGTCGACTATGAACTATTACTATGAAAAAAACATTATAAGTGTGATGTATGTAAGTTGATTTTGGTAATTTTTCTTAACCCATTTTGAACTTTAACAGTAAAAATTACTAGTTTCTGTTTATGCGAAATCCTTACATGGTATCATTTTGAAATCAATATTACTTAAGCATATTTTTAAACGTTTGGGTAGCATCAGTGTAGTACATATTTTTTATAAAAAACGTTGAACTATTTTCATGATACCTGAAAATTAGAGAGAAAATTGAGATGAACTTATATTTATTTCAAACGTTTGTTGTGGAATTCTATTAACAATATTATTTTTTGATAGCTTATGTATTTAGCTTTAAGAGAGAAAAAACAGAAATCAGAAATAGCGGTTTTCCTATAATCTACAGGCAACTTTACAAAAAAGGGACGATTTTTCAAAAAAAGTTATTTTTTTCTGAGACCCTTGGGTAAATTTGGATGATATTGTAGTATGTTATAGTGAGGCACCTGGTCTATCACACCCTGACGGTTGGACCACTATTTACGCCACACCCTGTATATTCATAATAATCACATCAATTCGGAACTCGTTGAAAAATTCAATTCCCTATGTCCGAATATTAAAATTGTTAGCAGAGAGAATCTTTACCTCCTAGGGTCCCCTATATTTGAAGATGCTATTCCCGAGTTAATAGCACAAAAAATTTCAAAATTTGAATCCAATGTAGATCGGCTACATTCTATTAGTTCACATTACGCAATCACAATTCTGAAATTTTGTATGTTTGTTCCCAAATCTATTTATTTGCTTCGCTGTTGTCCTTTTTGGAAACATCAAAATCATTTATTTTCTATTGATTCGCTAATCAACTCTTCTTTGGAATCAATTCTCAATATACAACTGAGCGAACAAATCTCTTCCCATTAAATATAGTGGGCTAGGGATCCGCAAAATTTCTAGTGTGGCTTTGCCAGCCTTTTTGTCATCTGTACATGCCACGTCGAGTCTCGTAGGTAAAATTCTGACGAATTGTCTTACAGACTATGAGACGACTGGCCTTACAGATGCCAAGAATGCTTGGCTAATGGCTTGTCCGGGACAAAATTTACCTACCCATCCAAATTTACAACGGAGCTGGGACGACGCTATGTCAAAATTAAACTTTGACTCCTTTTTAAATGCTAGCTTAGGCCCGGATCGGGCCAGATTATTAGCGCTCAGTAGAAAGGAATCCGGTGATTGGTTGATAGCTTTCCCTACAGCCAACACCGGAACTTTTTTGGAACGGGACATTCTAAGAATTTCAGTTGGTTTGAGACTTGGCGTCACGCTTTGCGCTCCACATCGATGCCCCTGCGGTTTTAACGTTGACACTTTGGGGCATCATGGTCTTTCATGTTTAAAGAGCGCAGGCCGCTTCTCACGCCACGCTGCGCTGAATGACATCATCCGCCGTGCTCTTGCCACCGCCAATGTGCCTGCGCTCTTAGAGCCAAACGGCGTTTTCAGGGACGATGGCAAGAGACCGGATGGTATAACTTTGATACCGTGGGAGATGGGTCGGGTTCTGGTGTGGGATGCAACTTGTGTTGACACTCTGGCCCCGTCCCATCTTCCTAAAACAAAATTAAAAGCCAGTGCAGCAGCGGAAGCGGCTGAAAATATTAAAATTAATAAATATAAGGGTCTCGACTCATCGTATCGTTTTTGTCCAGTCGGTGTCGAGACCCTAGGTCCATGGGGTCCCAATGCGCAAAATTTTTTTAAGAATTTGAAAAAGCGCCTTGTGGAGTCAACTGGTGGGTGACCCAAGGGCTGGCAGTTTTCTCGCTCAACGAATAGGCATTGCTATTCAAAGGGGGAATGCTGCTAGTCTTTTGGGCACAATGCCACGGGGGCCTTATTTAGGTTTAGTTTAGATAGTAATAATGTAAATATAGATATGTAATAAAAAAAAAAATTATTCCCAACGCATGGGGTTTAGGTACCGTTTATAGATACTCTTTCTAACTCTGTTTGACGGAGTCTGGGAAGCTTGCCATCTTTTCGTCCAAAAACAGTTATTTTTACACCGGCTGCGTAAAAAAATTTGTTTACAATAAAGAAACAAGGGATTCTTTCGCCAGCTTTCTTTCACACGAAGGGCCATGGCGAGGGCTCCACTAGAAATGTTACACCTGAATCAAATACTAACGCGGAAATCAGAAAAGTACTCTGGTCACTGATTTAGAAGAAACCAATACCAGCTAACCTGGCAATCAGCAATAAGTACATTTTGCTCGTAAAACAGTCACAACATGCACCTGTCCATCTCAGCCACAACTTGCACCTGTCCATCTCAACATGGCAATACGGCTCACTACCTATTACGTGGGAAAATTATAAAAATAGGTGAAATGTGGGCATATAATATGCCTCTGTCTACCCCTTCAGGGATAAAGGCGTGAATATATTTATATGCTCGTAAAACTCACGTCATATGAGACTTAATCTAGTTTGTCGACGGCACATCAAAGAAGCGAGGTGAGCTCCCAATTGGACCGACAATATTACAAAGGTCCCGACTGCGCCAGCACGATGTCTAATTTGTGGTGATCTTTGAGATGGTGACAAAGATAATAAAATTGTATCACATACAGATAGGCAATTCCCTGCCTCCGCCTGAGCAAGCTTCCCCACCCCTGCCACAGCTGTCATTATAGTTGGAGGGTATTTTGAGGGAACGTTTGCTTAACCTTAGTGGTCACACACATTCAAGCACTGTACAAACGTAACGTGTTTTTTAGTGTAGGTGAGAGAATGAAAGCAAATCATTTGTATGGAGTTTCCGCCCTGTTATGATGACTAATATATTAAAATCAATCCTGGTACATCCTTCCGAGGGATAGCGGCCTATAGTAGACGGATAGGCAGGGAAAATCAATTGGATTCCGGCATATCATCCATGGCAATTTCCACACGTTAAAAAACTTATAAAAAAGAGGCATAACTCCAACTGTCAACTGTCATAGGCTAATTTAATGATTAAATAAAAAAATTATCTTAACTGTACATTGATGTAACTGCAATTCTAGCAATATCGCATTGTTAAACTTACATCAACAATATTGTTATATCTAAGTACTATTCGTTACAAAAACATCGAAGCAATTGAAATTATAATACATTTGTCCCTCAAAATTGTAGGCAACTATAAAATCGAAGACAAACAATACAATCAGAACAAGGTCACATAAAGCCCAAAGATAGAACATATTTATATAGACTTAAATATTATTAGGTCTTCTTGCATGTTGTGTAGATTGTAACTATAGGAAGTAAACAAATGAATAGCAAGATTTGCATGCTCACTCTGTTTAACCTTCTTACCTAATATTTACTATTCAGCGCAAGCACTAGATTGCATTAAGTACATAGTGTAAATTGCGTGGATTATAGGCTTAAAGCAAAAAATATTTTTTTCTATATTCAGCTCGCCAAATTGACGTCGCCACCAGCCTGATGCAAAGCGTGGCGCATCTAGCGATTGGGGGTCACTTCTGAGAGTGGTCCTCAAGTTGGCGGCCCTGTGATGTGCCTCTTCACGCTCCACTTAAAGAACCCGGAATTGTAAGATGAGGGAAACACGTGTGCGGGCAGGTCGTTCCAAGTTTTTATAGTTCGACAGAGTAACGATCTTTTGAAACGCTCGGTTCTGGCGAAGATCTGATGGACCGACGATCTAGAAAAGGCCACGGGGAAGTACTGCGCTGGTCCGTTGGTAGTGGCGGAAATTGGGAAGCGCCTACGTCACCTACGTCCAGCAGTGTATGCCAAAAGCCTGACTTGGTTCATTGTGTTCTTTTTTAGTAGGAACTTATAACGACACTAAAAATGATATCATAAGAGACAAACCTAAAGCATTAATTTTCAAAAATGTCCTTTTCAAGAACAAACGGACCGCATTAACATTTACGAGATCGGATCTAAACTTTAATGGGATCGTTACCTTAATCAATTACTAGAATTGACCTTCAGACTAGAAACCAGCTGAGAATTAAACGATTAATTGTCCCAACAATTAGCAAATGGCCACGTAACCCATAACCACATAACGGCTCAACCCAATGACATGATTCTTTTAAAACACACTAATTTCTAACATGTGCCTTCAGGGTTAGTACTGATGGTATATTGAAAAATTACATGAGCATAAGACTAGTAGATTTCAATAGACTGTTTTCATTGAATGGGGCCATTTTGATTCATCGATTTATTTATCACCGGCTAAAAATGACTAAAGAAACATTTTTTTCTAAAGATACTGCCTTTCTAAAGATACTGTCTTTCTAAACAACAATTTTTCTAAACATACTGGCCTAAAACCACACGGTGCCTTACAACTGCCTACGGCAGGAAGTTCTGAGTAAGTCCTCAAACAGATGTCACAGGGTCCCAGCGCAGATAATGATACCGTCTTATATTAAGAATATCAATCAATAGAGTAAGTTCGGGTAATATGGCACGCCATAAGCCTTTTTGGGAATAAAACAAATTTGTTTTGAGATCTATCAGTTTTTATTTTACGATTCAGTCTTAGAACTTATAAAGAATAAATAATAAGAATTTCAAAACAATCAACATTAAGAAATAATTTACAAAAAACAAAATCTGAACCTTCAATAATTGTCAAATTTTAACAATGGAAGGGCTATATGGACTGGGGCCATATTAGCCACAAATCAGGTGAGCTATATTGCCCTCCAGAAATATAACAGTCACTAATCAACTTTGTGTTACTTTGCAGAGCATATTTGTTATTTTATTTGTGAATGTGGTTTCCGCGAAGCCATTATCTAAAAAAAAAACATAATATAAACAATATAAAATTATGTGGACAATATGGCCTGGTACCATTTTAGCCATCCATCTGGTGAGCCATATTGGCCGCAGGAACGTTTTTAATAGGTAAAAGTCTAGCCTAAAAATGAGCAAGAAATATGTTTAAAATCTATCACAATACTACACATGAATAGCTAATCAACAAACCTGTGTAGTACCAATGTAAAAATAACTACAATTTCAAGAAATATAATGAGTAAAACTTACCAAAAAATTAGATCACTTTACGTAATTTTCGATCGAGCGCCCGCACGGGACGCTCATGCACACTTCGTCTCGCGCGAGTTGACTGAGAAAGTGAGGGAAAGGGGTGCGTTGCTATGCCGAGTCAAGCGGTCGCAAGTGTTCATTCATTTCAGAGAAATCGCAGTAGGCCATATTGACCGACCATGCCATATTACCCGAAATTACTCTACATATAATAAAATCGTAAAAGGTCGCTGTCTGTACTTAGAAGATAAATAAGAAAAAATATTATAGGGGGGCTTTATGAACGCAATAGAACCCAAAACAATGATTTTTAGAATTTTTGTCTGTTGGTCTGTATGTCTGTATTTCTGAGTGTATATCTGTATATCTGTTTGTCTGTACAACCGTACAGACAAAGTGTACGCTAATCTCAGTAACCGCTTAACCGATTGCAATGCGGTTTTTTTATTGTGTTGAGGTTTGCTCCACTTAACATTTAGCGTTTATTTTATGTCGATCGGCGTATAAATAACAAAGCTACGAGGGCTGATCAATAAGTCCGTGACTTTTTTAATTTCCCGCCACTTCATTAAAATGGAAACTCTGCTTCTGTCAACGGGCAACTGTCAGTTGACTTCTGTCAAAATTTAGACAAGCTACGTCATTTTGTTTGTGTTTGACAGTTATTGATAGCAGACTAGCGCGCTTTTTGGGAAGAAAATGGAAAAATGTGAATTTCGTGTGCATATTAAGCCTTATTTTTTTCGGAAAAAAACCATCACTCAAACCAAGTCTAAGCTTGATAAGTATTATGGGGACTCTGCACCATCTATTTCCAGTGTAAAAAAGTGGTTTACCGAATTCAGATGTGGTCGTACAAGCACGGAAGATGCGGAACGTTCTGGACGTTCATTTGAGGTCTCTACATCCGAATCCATGAAAAAAAAATCACGATATGGTTTAAGCTGATCGGAGATTGAAAGTGAGAGGGATTGTGGAAGCCATAGGCATCTCACATGGCACAGTGGTTTCAATTTTGAATAAACACTTGGGTATGAGAAAGCTTTCCCCAAGATGGGTGCCGCATTTGCTCACAATCGACCACAAACGCAACCGTGTAACAATTTCGCAGGAGTGTTTGACGTTGTTCAACCGCAATATGGACGAGTTTTTGCACCAATTCGTAACCGTGGACGAAACATGTATCTACCACAATACACCAGAGACCAAACAGCAGTCAAAACAGTAGGTTTCTCGGGGGGAATCAGCGCCAAGGGAGGAAAATGTTGGTTTGTCAGTCAGTAAAGTCATGGCGACCGTTTTTCGGGATGCACGCGGTATAATCCACATTGACTACCTTTAAAACGGGAAAACAATCAATGGCGAATTTTCTACCAACTTATTGGGTCGATTCAATAAGGAATTGAATAAAAAACGATCGCATTTGGCCATGAAAAAAAGTCTTTCGCATGAGGAAAAACCAAGGGTGCACACATGTGCAGTTTCTATGGCAAAAATCCGTGACTTGGGAGACGAATTGCTCCCTCACCCACCCTATTCTGCAGATTTAGCACCGAGTGACTATTTCTTGTCCCCGAACCTAAAGAAATTGCTTGGCGGAAAGAGATTTGACTCTACCGACAAAATCATCTCTCAAATAAATGCGTATTTTCATGACCTCGACAAATCTTTTTTTTCGGAAGGTATGGAAAAGCTGGAGAAACGTTGGATTAAGTGCATAGAACTCACAGGAGACTATGTTGATAAATAAAATCACTTTTTATCTAAAAACCTATTTTTTATTTAAAAAGTCACGGACTTATTGACCCGCCCTCGTATAACACTGTTAAGAATCAGATATTTAAATAATTGTAATTGTAGGTTCTTTGAATGTGAGTGTAAATCTAAACTGGCGTGTTGGCTTAATCATAAAAGAGCTTAATGATTAAGACTATTTTAAAATAATTCAACAACAATTCAATCAATTCAATTCAATTCAACAATTCAGTCCACGCCTTCGGCGCGGACTGAATTGTTTTAAAATAGTCTTAATCATTAAGCTCTTTTATGATTAAGCAAACAGGGCAGTTTCACACGCTGCTTGATGAGTCTGGTGAAGAAATACCTCTCCTTTCATACACCTTATGTGACGTAAACGAAGTTGCGGGGTCATCTAGTAATAAATAATAGCGCGATAGTGAACAATTTATTCGATCATTTAACGACTCAAAAATAACCTGATAGTGTAAAGCTTCTCAACTGTCCGGAAGAATACAATCCAGAAGAAGCGGAATAAAAACTGAACACATGGAGAGAGGTCACAACGCGGACAATCTTTGTTAAGAGTCCGTATGACGCTAATCGGTTGAAAGAAGATATACATTTTACCGTACAAGAAAGAGTTAGATGTGATCGGCTTTTGTGCGTTTTAACAAAATATATTCATTTTGAAAGAACAACAAATCATAAAGAAAAAAGTGACTCCAGTAAATGAATATGATACCTACTAAATCTTATTAATTAAATTACAGGCTAACCTATTCACACCACCAACCCGAAACCCTTAAACCTAGGTGTTCTGGGACATCCTTCCGAGGGCTTCCCCGGGGCTCCCAACCACAGGCTGTTGGGCGTGACGTGAGGTTTTTTAGTCGATAGGAGTCCGGCATAACATCCATGAGGATTTTCCCTCACGTTAAACAAAAACAAAAAAAAAGCCCTTAAACCTATTAATTTTATTTTTTTAGAGTAAGCTACCTACTTATATCATAGGGCACCAATAAGAAAAGATTTTTTTTTGGAAATTCTACCATTAAGGTGGCAAAATAAGATATAAACGGCTGTTTAGTAATTCGTCATTATTAAAGTTAGCTGCATTAAATTCCATAGTATTGAGTTGTCAGTACTCATTATTATAACACAATTATGGATTCGATACAGTCTATCACTGTCCAATAGGTTATTTTAAAGATTAGACAGACGGAGACGAGTATATGGGCAGACGTAATGAGTAGTACCACCACAGATAACATAAATTCCATATTTTTGAATGGTCCGTTTTGTCGAGGCCCCATGTGGCAACGGGAAGGAGTGCAAAATGTCGCCACCCCTATTCATCCAGAGAGTGTCGTAAGAGGCGACTAGGGGAACACTTCCGTTAAACGATTCATTGCGTAGAGAAGGAAAACTCGAAATGAAACCCGGTTCTGTTAAGGGATCGCTTGAAAAATTTCAACTGCAGGTCGTCACGACCTGCACCCGTTCATTTCAACACGGCACTATGGTGAGCCTATGCTCACCATCTATCACGTGGGACATCAAACTATAAGGTGATATGTGAAAATATACTATGCCTCTGTCTAATCCTTCGGGGATAAAGGCGTAACTATATGTAGGTACCTATTGTTTGTAACCACAGTGGTTAAGGAAGTAGTCAATAATATTTATAATTACTTAACACTTTGTTATTTTCTTTATATTTTATTAACAATAGGCTCGCGTTTGACCATTATCTCACCTATATGTTTCTTTCTTGGTGTTTTTTGGACGTTGATGGCTTCCGTATTTAAATCCAGTTCATTTAAACTAATTGAGCTTCACATTTCTATAAATAGCTACAAATTGTTCTTGTAGCGAAAGGACAATCGCTCAAAGACTGTCAAATTACGTCAAGATACCTATACCACTGTATAAAACAACATATATATATACTGTGCCTATACCATTGTTCCACTATCCAAGTAATAGGTAGTAAGAAATGATTTTGAAAATTAGTATCCTAACTCAATCACAAATTCAATGTGAATAAATTTTTGGTCTTGAGCAGGACTCGGACCTGCGTCTTCTGCTACTAAACTAAAGCGACACGATCCTATCCATTTTTTTTTTAATGTGAGTACAATCCTCCGTGGATGCTATGCCGGACTCTTGTCGACTCAAAACCACACGTTCTCTACCTACTGCCTACGGTTGGTAGCCCCGGGTAAGCCCTCGGAAGTATACGAGTATGCCCAGGAGCGCTAACGTAACCTAACCTATAAATTTAATGGGAATTGGTATCTATGTAATACTACCTATAATGAAATGATAGAAAAATCAAAACTATACCAGTTTTATAAGTTACACCGATGTACCTGCGCAGAACCCATTTTTTTGTAAGGCGCGAAAATATATCTACCAATCACAGCGCGCCATATATTCTCGCGAAAATACTCGCCTGCTATTGGCTAATGCGTACGCGCCATGTCTGGCTCGGCAGTCAGTCTGTCTAGACCGCGGTGTAGTCGCGTTCATCACTGCTCTGTCGTACACTTGAGTGCAAAAAATATTAAGAGCGAGATAGCACATCCTGTTCACGTCTTGTTATTTTCGACCTTAAAGTAGTAGCAATAAGTTCGAAATTGCTTCGCAATTTTCATTCGGTTTAATTCGTCAGTGGGATGAGCTATTCTGCGCAGCCGAATAAAGCCGATGCGACTTATAAACGTGATATACTTGTACCTATATTTGAAATATTAAAAAAAAGTACTCGCAGGGTGTTCAACATAGGATACCGAAGTCGAAAATATAGTTAGATTTTTTTTGTCTGTTCGTCTGTTTGCTTTGCTTTGTCCGGAAGGATCTCGAAAAGTACTCAATAGAATTGATTTAAACTTTGCACAAATATTATGGGTAGGGTCTTCAAATAGGCTATATATTATCACGCTACATATCCTAGGGGCTAAGCAGACAGCAATCAAATTGGCATTATAACATAATTTTCACGCGTACGAAGTCGCGGGCAACAGCTAGTAAACTATAAAGAATTAAGATTGCTCACAAAAAGATTTTTTTTATTAATAGAAGACAATAGTGATGTAACACAGTACTAGCTGTCACCATAATACTCGTATCTCCGTAATGCGTACCTTAACTTTATTTTATTTTGGGTGTCGGAACAAAAACCGGTTATTTTTAATCCGAAATTTCCTGTAATTACCGGTAATAGCGGAAGTGAGCAAATATTTTTTTTTTAATTCATTGATAACATAATTAAAGCGGTATGAGCCCCGCACTGTTCTGTAATGTGGTCTCAAGACAATCATGCGGCATGATGCAGCATGTAATGCATTAACGCATGATCGTTTAGTTGTATTGATAAAAGTGATTGACATGCAAAAAAATAAGTACCACAACCTACCACAACATGCGCCTGTCCATTTCAAATCGGAAAAACGGCTCACCACCTATTACGTGGAAAATATCTAAAGGTGAAATGTAATAATATAATATGTCTACCTCTTCAAGGAAAAAAAGGACAGGCAGTTTGCATGTCATACATAAATGACCATATTGTATGACATGCAAACTACGTGATGCATCCTGCTGCCCCGCACGGTCGATTCTAAGATGGGTGAGCGTTTGTGGTAAGTATGTCCATTTACGAGAAGGTCATTGCTTCGAAAGGTACGTTAAACTTTTGGTAGGTACTGGTTGCCACAGGCCCATTAAAATGTATCTAAAATACCTACCTAAACCATTAAAATGTATTTGATGACTGAAATATGTATATTATGACGTCAATAGAAGTACTTTCTTGTAACTACAGTGAAAATTTTATTGGTATTGCCAATTGTTTTTCCAGCATGAAAACAAATTATACACTCGAGAGCAATGAATCCGGGTCACTTAAAGAATGTTAAAAATCTCGGAAACTAAAAATGATAGGTTAATGCAATAAATTGTATTTAATAGACAATGTAATACTCCTTAAATGAAAGTAAAAAAAATATGAGTCACCATACATTTTATTAACACAAAATTACATAAAGAAAAAACTGCTGATCTCTCCTTAAAACAAAAATAGGAAACATGAAATTTTTGAACTTTATTACGATTTTCTTGAATTTTAATACTTCGTATTGCCTCCTCGTGCTTCCATTACTGCGTTTACGCGGTTTGGCATGCTGTACACCAAGTTCCTTATACGATTTTGGGGAATATTCTCCCATTCCTCTGTGAGAGCAATTTTGAGCTCACGAAGCGTGATTGGGGGAGGGTTTCGTTGTTTTACGCATCTGCCTAGCTCGTCCCAAGCATGCTCGATCGGGTTGATATCCGGGCTGCGCGCTGGCCACTCCATACGAGTAATGTTCATCTCTTGAAGGTAGTCATTCACAATCCTACCTGTATGAGGTCGGGCATTGTCATTCATAAATATAGCATCCTCACCTAAATTGACCATAAATGGACCAACGTGATCATTGAGGATTTCTTCCACATATCTTACGCTAGTTAAAGAGCCGTTTTCTATGATCACCAGCTCTGTGCGACTTTCAGAAGAAATTCCGGCCCACACAAGTACAGACCCACCACCGTAGGCTACTTTTTCTTCGATGCATGCTTGCTTGAATCTTTCCCCTGGTCTTCGATACACTCTGTGTCTTCCATCGTGCTTGTAGAGCATAAATTTTGATTCGTCGGAGAACATAACTTTTGACCAATCTTCAATACTCCAATTTACGTGGCTCTGGGCATACCTTAGTCTCGAAATACGATGCCCACGCTCCAGTTTAGGGCCGTTTGCAGGTCTAAGGGGTTTTAAGTTAGATTCAGCAAGCCGACGTCTTACTGTCCATGCACTTGGGTTACTTCCTCCGAGGCGTCCAAACTGATTGGTGAGTTCAGTTCCTGTGAGAAAGCGATTTCGAAGCATGGTGTTCACCAAGTATCGGTCTTCTCGTGCTGTGGTACACCTGGTTCTGCCCGTTCCTGGTCTGCGTAGGTTAGAACCAGTTTCTTCGTAACGTCGGAGAACTCTTTGTACTGTTGACAGCGACACACCGACAGTCCTGGCTGTATCGCGCTGACTCCGGCCGGTTTCCAGCATTGTAAGTATTCTGGTGCATTCTTCAGGCGTAAGCGACATAATTTCAGCTTGATTAATGAATATAGAGCACTATCAACATGGTTTATGTACCCACATAAATGACAGATTACAAACAAAAGCAACACCAAATGCTGTAATTTCGTAGTTCCATCTTCGAAAGTGGCCCTTTTTCAAATTTGATTTTTTTATGATATAACTTTACAATAACTAAGAAGTTTTAATACCTTCATTTAAGGAGTATTACATTGTCTATTAAATACAATTTATTGCATTAACCTAGCATTTTTAGTTTCCGAGATTTTTAGGATTCTTTAAGTGACCCGGATTCATTGCTCTCGAGTGTATTATCTGTTTTACCCGAATATCCCGTGGGTTCGACGATGACTAACCGGTAATACGAGTATAGGAATGAAAGTATATAGGTATAGACAATTAAATTGCCACTACCCTGTATACGTCTATATGTTTGTTTGGACGAGATAAACTGAAACAAAAACAACTCACATTTTCCAATAATACATGGGTAAAGTAAATATTTTCATTTTTAGGGTTTCGTAGCCAAATGGCAAAAACGGAACCCTTATAGATTCGTCATGTCTGTCTGTCTGTCTGTCTGTCTGTCTGTCCGTCCGTGTGTCACAGCCACTTTTCTCCGAAACTATAAGGCCTATGCTATTGAAACTTGGTAACTAGTTGTATTCTGTGAACCGCATTAAGATTCTTATATAAAACTAGAAAAAAAGCTGTAAATTTTGGGGGTCCCCATACTCAGAACTGAAACTCAAAATTTTTTTTTCATCACACCCATACGTGTGGGGTATCTATAGATAGGTCTTCCAAAATGCTGTTGAGGTTTCTAACATCATTTTTTTCTAAAGTGAATAGTTTGCGCAAGAGGGACTTCCAAAGTGGAAAAATGAGTGTCCCCCCCCCCCTCTAACTTCTAAACTAAGAGAGTGATAAATCTAAAAAAAATATATGATGTACATTGCTATAAAAACTACCAACGAAAATTGGTTTCAACGAGATAGAGTCGGTAGATTTTTTTTAATACGTCATAAACCGCAATTTTTGGTTAGAAAAATCACTACCACTGCGAACGTGTTAAAACATCAATCAAAGTTACAACGAACTATAAGAACTTATATAAGATATTATGTTACTTGCTGCTACGAATCCCTTCATGGGCGAGTCCAACTCGCACTTGGCCGGTTTATTGTTTGTTTGCCCTTCTTTGACTTGGTCTACATAAGCAACCAATGGTTTATGTTGATTTTTATAAAGGAGTATGTGAAGAGATTTTATCCCGAAAAAAAACTATATTATTTATTCCGACGGGGATTTTAAACTTCTAAAACCTAGTTCTGCATGACCATAGCGTCCTTGGCTGCCTTCTATCGAATGTATCACGGCGAATGTTCTGAAGAGCTTTTCAACCTGATCCCAATCTCTCCTTTCCGATCCCGAACAACACGTGCCGGGCAAAGATGCCACTCACACACAGTGGAGAGTCCTCCTCTGTCGAACTATAAAAACATAGAACGACGTGCCCGCACACTTGTTTCCCTCATCTTACAATCCCGGGTTCTTCAAGAGGAGCGTGAAGAGGCACATCACAGGACCGCCAACTTGAGGACCACGGTCAGAAGTGGCCCCCAATCGCTAGATGCGCCACGGCTTTCCATCAGGCTGGTGGCGACGTCAATTTGGCGAGCTAAATATAAAAAAAAAAACCTAATAAAACGAAGGGGTTTTTTTAACGTGAGGGAAAATCCTATGGATGCTATGCCGGACTCCTAATGATTTAAAAACCTCACGTATCCTGCCTAACAGCCTACGTTAGAACCCTATCAAGATCGAACCTGCAAATGGTAAATCTGCTAAATAAATGATGTTGAATTTTTATTTACCAACTAGCTGTAGCCCGCGACTTCCCCTGCCCTGGAGCTGCGTAAGGGAGGCGCTTATTTACCATGGAGTGCCGCCCTACCTCCGTCGTATTGTCGGGGCCTATCTCTCCGAGAGGGCCATAACTTAACCCTCGGAGCAACGGACCACGCATCGGACTCCGAGGGGTCGTCAGCGTAACAAGTTACGCTGACGACACCCTCGTTACGGCACGGGGAGCAACGCACCGTGACGCTGCACTAAAGGCCACGGCAGGGGTTGCTCAAGTCGTGGGTCGGATTCGGCGACTGGGTCTCGAGGTCGCCCTTCACAAATCCGAGGCTCTGTGCTTCCACGGACCTCGGAAGGCGGCATCGAGCCTTCGATGAAGTATCGGGGGCTCGTACTCGATGGCCGGTGGAACTTCGGACATCACTTCCGAAGTTTGGTCCCAAAACTGAGGGGGGCATCAGCCACACTAGCGCAATCCCGGGACTCCTCCATGGGACCTGGAAGCGAGAGCCCTTGCGAGAGATCACTATTTTGATGGCGCAAGGAGGCGCTGGAGCGGGGCCAAAGGCCTTCGACTCGAGAAATCGAGGCCCAGCGGTCCCTGCTCCACCAGGAAACCGTGGAGACATGGAAGGTACGACTTGAGCAACCAAAGGGGGGATTCGCCACAATCGAGGCCGTCAGACCGGTCATGGACGAGTGGCTGGAGAGGAGACACGGTGCTCTCTCCGACCTGTTGACACAGATACTTGCCGGGCACGGTAGTTTCGGTAGGTATCTGTGGCGAAAACACCGGAAAATCACGGCCGAGTGTCAGCACTGCGAGGACCGCAGCGATGACACGGCGCTCCACACGCCGGTGGAGTGCATGGCGTAGGCGCAACAGCGCCAGGTCCTCTTGGTGGGTCTGGACGTGGACACTCTCTCGCTCGAGATCATGGTGAGAGCCATGCTCTCCAGCGGGAGTAAGTGGAACTGCGCCGCCTCTTTTTGCCAGCAGGTCATGCTTGTGCAACTTGTGCAAGAGACGGCGGGGCGGGAACGGGAGAGAACTCTCCCACCCGAGTTCCGCAGTCGGCGGCCTGGGCGCCGTCGACGTGTCTTCGCCGAGGACTATCGGCCTCCATGACCGGGGGAGAGGACGGTGAGAGAGGACGGTGAGAGGGCGGCTCACCGTCCTTACAGAACGCCCTCGCTTAGAAGCGGGATCACACCCGAAACCCCTCCAAAGACGCGGGATAGCACCCGAACCACCGCCTGGGCGAGGCCGCAGTGGCGGCCGTAGGTCTGTTGGGAGCCCTGGGACATCCTTCCGAGGGCTTCCCTGGGGCTCTCAACCATAGGCTGTTGAGCGATACGTAAGGTTTTTAGTCGGTAGGAGTCCAGCATAACATCCATGAGGATTATCCCTGAGGATTAAGCCCGCGACTTCGAACGCTGCATTATCTTTAGATTGATATAACTTTTTTATTTATGAACCGATTGACATGAAACAAACACTAAATGTTAAGTGGAGTAAACCGCAACTCAATAAAGAAAACTGCATCGCAATCGGTTGAGTGATTGCTGAGATTAGCGTGCACAAACGTACAGACAAACAGACAAAAATTCTAAAAACCATTGTTTTGGGTTCTATTACGTCCATAAAGTCCCCCTATAAACTTTTTTCTTATATATCTTCAATGTACAGACAGCGACCTGTTACGATTTTATTACAATGTATTGATCTATCGATTGAAATAAATCAAATTATCGCAACTCTAGCCACTGGTTTAGATATTGATCTATGTATTATCGATAGCTTGATAGATGTCGTACAAATATTGAAAATCGTGATGTGTGTACAGTTTCTACTCTACTAACACAGTGAAGTCAAGAAAAACCGGCCAAGTGCGAGTTGGAGCCGCGCACGTAGGGTTCCGTAGCAGAAAACTGTTAAGAACACGTTGGTTGTCTAGGAGCCCCACTTTAATGCCTATTTTAGCCCCTCTCTATAAGATGGAGTGCAGAGGGGCTTATGTCGAGACTTTGTCTGTAGGCTGTGACTCTGTGTGTGCATTAAACTAAGTCACTAGGTCACGTGGATCATCTGTTCAAAGTTTGAAATAAAACAAAAATGACAACGTCAATCGAATTGTACTTTCACAATAAACGTGTTAGAGAGAGGGCGTCTGGTGAGAACGATCTCACGGCTTTTTTTTTTATTTTATTTTAGTATTTGTTGTTATAGCGACCATAGAAAATTAGTAATAGCGGCTTTAGCTATCATGATTCCTGAGATACAGCCTCGTGACGCAAAGACAGACAGAGAGACAGACGGATGTCTCATGAATAGGCTCCCATTTTTACCCTTTGGGTACGGAACCCTCAACACCTAAATAAATATTGATAATATATCTAGTTAGCGTGAATTGCTTACCTATCAAGATTTATATCTGAAACAAGAAGCCGTGAGACGGTCTCACCCAACTGCCCCTCTGTGAAAGTGAAAGTTCACTCCGATTGACGTTGTCAAATTTGTTTTATTTCAAACTTTGCACAGATGATCCACGTGACCTAGTGACGTAATATAATGAAACAGAGTCACAGACTACAGAGAAAATCTGGCCATAAGCTTCTCTGCAATATATTTTATAGAGAGGGGCTAAAATTAGATTTGAACAGTTTCGGTGGCATAGTAATGTGTGCCACTGCCGTGGTATGGTCGGGTTCGAATACCGGGTCTATACAAATATTTAAGTGTTTGTCTCCGAGATTAAATGTTTTCTATCTATACTAATATTATAAAGAGGAAAGATTTGATTGTTTGTTTACAACGAATAGGCTCCGAAACTACTGGACCGATTTGAAAAAATCTTCACCCGCGCAGATCCCGTTTACGTGGGTATACGGGAATAAAATATAGCCTATGTTCACCACAAAGAGTGTAGCTTCCCAACAGTGAAAGAATTTTTCAAATCGGTCCTGAAGGTCCGGAGCAAACAAACAAACAAAAAAATCAAATCTTTCCTCTTTAAAATATTAGCATAGATAAATAAATAAATATTCACCGACATTTCACACAACGCTATCTGATCCCAAAGTAAGCTAGGAATAACCTGCTTGTGTTATGTATGTGTGTTGTGTGCTGTATTTAGAATACCTATAGTTGTCTAGATTTCACTAGGAACATTTACTTTCACTTAGACCAATAGCATAATTTTTTATTCGAATCTAAATTTGGAGAAGATGGCGCTGTGTAAAAAAAGGTTGCATATTTTTTTCATCTATTCTTCCATAATATAAAACTGACCAGTCTGTCAGTAATAATTATATCAACAAACAGGTGGAGTGTAGGGTTGAGAACCTCAACGGAGTTCACCCTGGGGACAAAAGCGACATAATACCTCTTCCCACCGAAGTGGGAGCGCCCAATTTAATAATGAAGTCCCAGTCAGGGGGCGCCATTTTCGCATGACGTGTTTGGGCGTGTTCTGCGATGGTGAATTATTGCGGTTGACACCTCATGATTCAGGAGGTATCCTAGCGTTCAATCCCTCTGTTTTGGGAAGCCTTCGAGAGCGACGCGATATCTTTTTGTCCACTAAAATCTACTAAAAAGATGCATCATAGATCTTTGTGGACATATCATGTCCACTGCTTTTCCTGGTGCTCGATGGGGTCACCCATCCCGAAGGTGGAGAATAAATCACTGCGGCTCGGTAAAGCTTCACCCTAAATAGGGCTCTATTTAGGGTGAAGCTTTACCGAGCCGCAGTGATTTAGCCTCTGGCCTATCCTGGGGCTTGGTAAAGGCGAGGTGGAAAACAGTGGTGATTTGTTGTGTATGCTAGCCATTGTCCAGGGCTGGGAGTGCCACAAAAAGCTGACCTGCTCCCTCCTGATCAAGGAAGTGTATTAATATAGTCTGCCCTAACATTTTTAAAAGATAGTTTATTACATTATCTTGTGATCCACAAATGTTTGTTTCGGAGTTTGGGTGTTTTCTATGTATAATATGTATGTATTTACAAATATATAAGTATGTATATCAGTCGTCTAGATCCCATAGCACAAGCTTATATTAGCTTAATTTGGGCTAGATGATGTTGTGTGAGAATGTCCACAAATATTTATTTTATTCATTTATCTTCCCTAGATGTTGTATGTGTGTAAGACGTTGACCATAATGAAAAAGTATCTTTCAAGAATACCTGAAAAATAAATAAATGGTTAAAAAAACCCTAGAAAAATACGCTTTTATAATGCACGAAAATACCCAAAAATAAATTATGGATCGTACAAGTTGCCTCTATTTCTGGGCTGAAGTGTAAACTATGTGCTTTTAGTTATAATATTTGATTGCAAAAGCGTGGGGCGCTGGAACAGGAAAGGCTTTCCTGGCGGAAGCTGCATGAAGTCTTGTCAGATTAAGGATAAGGTCACATTTATAAAAGCGTGTTTTTCTCGTGTTTTTAAACTATTAATTTACACTGTCACGCTTTTATATATCCATTGTGACTTTTACTAATATTAATATCATTTTAAATTTCGGAAATGTA
The DNA here is from genome assembly GCA_933228765.1 of Miltochrista miniata. Taxonomy (NCBI): domain Eukaryota; kingdom Metazoa; phylum Arthropoda; class Insecta; order Lepidoptera; family Erebidae; genus Miltochrista; species Miltochrista miniata. The sequence continues at coordinate 33,993,427 of OW121749.1, forward strand.
TTAACTATGATAGGCTTTAATTGAAATACATAACATACTTAGTTGAAAAGTAAAGTAGTTAATCACGTCTACACATTTTCAACACCCACTTTTGCCAGTTTTTCGTGACGCCCGCGTAATAGGAGCAAACCTATTACCGTTACGGATCTCTATTAGATAATTCATTGGTAGGTCCTTAAAGTTCCGGCATTCCGAGATATTTAGTACAATACGTAGTAATCACGTAATAGGAATACAAACGCTCTTGTTCAAAGATATCTCGTTCTCGAACAAGAACTCTACATTTTGCCACTGTTAACGTATTCCCCTCATGTATCTACTTAATTGCCTGAAAGAAAAGGCGTTCCCTTTGGCAGCATAACGTTATGCTCTTGTGCGACCTCATGCAGCTTTCGCCAGGATTTTTATTATATAAGGATTAGTATTAATAGAAATATGCTTACAAAAAAATCTTCCTTGTTCTAGCACCCCACGCTTTTATAATCAAATATTATAACAAAAAGCACATAGTTTACACTTCAGCCCAGAAATAGAGGCAACTTGAACGATCCATAATTTATTTTTGGGTTTTTTCGTTCATTATAAAAGCGTATTTTTCTAGGGTTTTTTAAACCATTTATTTATTTTATACTTTTTAGTCACAACATTTATACCTTAACTAGCTGTTCCCTGCGGCTTCATCCGCGTAGAAGTCGTTATCGCATAAAATCATTACCCACCTATCGCGCAGTCAGTTAAAAAGTAACCTATGTCCTTCTCTTAAACTCAAACTATCTTTATAACAAATTTCATCAAAATCGGTTTAGTGGTTTAGGTATGAAAACGTAACAGACAGACAGACAGAGTTACTTTCGCATTTATAATATTAGTAGGGTTTTTTGTATTACATGGTGTTTTGTCTGAGTTCGACTAATGTGAAAATATTTCATTATTACTCTAATACATATACATTTTCTGCAGGTACCTATGTCAATATTTACACTCAATATTTACACTCAATATTAACTTCAATATATAACAGGTTTGTTATAACCTTAAACCCTAATCGTGGTCTAAGCTCATTACACGACTTTTCTAACAAATCGTTACAGTTCATATCTTACGACTCCATCATCAGATCAGTTTGACAGCACCATTATTGTATTGTTATCAGAACTACAAACATCTGCCAATTTTCATGACGCTACGATCCTTGGAAGATGCTTATAGTTACCTGAGATTCCATTGCATAGTTTTACAAGTCAATTAAAAAAAGGTTTGTTATAACCTTGAAACCTAAGCCTGGTCAAAGTTCATTACAAGACTTTTCTGACGAATCCAAAAACAGATATAATACGATATTCCATCATGAAGTTCCAGTGCATATCTTCCGGCTCCATCATCAGATCAGTTCGACAGTACCATATTATTGTATTGTCATCAGAACTACATACAGCTGCCAATTTTCATGACGCTACGATCCTTGGAAGGTTGTTAAATTAGCTACCTTAGATTCCACTTTTTCCATCGAAGTTTCAGTGCCCATCTTCCGGCTCCATCATCATATCAGTTTGACCGTATCATATTATTGTATTGTCATCAGAACTACATACAGCTGCCAATTTTTATGACCCTACAATCCTTGGAAGCTGGTTAAATTAGCTACCTTAGATTCCACTTGTTTTCTGTGCATATCTTCCGGCTCCATCATCATATCAGTTTGACAGTACCATATTATTGTATTGTCATCAGAACTACATACATCTGCCAATTTTCATGACGCTACAATCCTTGGAAGATGGTTAAATTAGTATCCTTAGATTCCACTTTTTCCATCGAAGTTTCAGTGCCTATCTTCCGGCTCCATCATCATATCAGTTTGACTGTACCATATTATTGTATTGTCATCAGAACTACATACAGCTGCCAATTTTCATGACCCTACGATCCTTGGAAGCTGGTTAAATTAGCTACCTTAGATTCCACTTGTTTTCTGTGCATATCTTCCGGCTCCATCATCATATCAGTTTGACAGTACCATATTATTGTATTGTCATCAGAACTACATACATCTGCCAATTTTCATGACGCTACAATCCTTGGAAGATGGTTAAATTAGTATCCTTAGATTCCACTTTTTCCATCGAAGTTTCAGTGCCTATCTTCCGGCTCCATCATCATATCAGTTTGACAGTACCATATTATTGTATTGTCATCAGAACTACATACAGCTGCCAATTTTCATGACCCTACGATCCTTGGAAGCTGCTTAAATTAGCTACCTTAGATTCCACCTGTTTTCAGTGCCTATCTTCAGGCTCCATCATAATATCAGTTTGACAGTACAATATTATTGTATTGTCATCAGAACTACATAGGGTAAACCACCCAATTATTGGCACTTTTAGAATGAATTATTGGCACTTTAGTTAAGAGTATATTTCGAAAAATAAGGGAAACCTAGTTTATTTCAGTTCGGTGTTGCCCATTATGTAGTTGTAGGTATGCATTAAAAAGTAAAATAGCATTCTTTTTTTGTTAGAAATGGGCAAAATTACCTAAAGTGCCAATAATTGGAGGAGTGCCAACGATTGGGTGGTTTACCCTACATCTGCCAATTTTCATGACGCTACGATCCTTGGAAGATGGGTAAATTAGTATCCTTAGATTCCATTATATTGTTAGTTACATACACGACGACCTAGTAAAAGCTTATTAACAAACTGTTTCCGCTACGAGTATTTCAACGATGACTAACTACTTTTGAGGAAAATATTATTTAAAATACTTTCTTTATACATATTAGTCACAAATGCCCATGAAAGTGGTCCTGGGACATCCTTCCGCAGGCTTCCCCGGGGCTTACAACCACGGGCTGTTGGGCGCTACGTGAGGTTTTTAAGTCGGTAGGAGTCTGGCATAACATCCATGAGGATTTTCCCTCACGTAAAAAAAAAAGAAAAAAAGAAGAAACCCATGAAAGTGGGACGAAAAACCAAATTGCCGGTTAATCATAGCATTTTATCAAAGAATGACGACCATTTTTAGGGTTCCATACCCCAAGGGTAAAAAGGAAACCTATTCATGAGACTTCACCGTCCGTCTGTCTGTCTGGCTGTCCGTCATGAGGCTGTATCTCAGGAACCGTGATATCTAGAGAGCTGAAACTTTCTTAGATGATGTAATTCTGTTGCCGCTATAGCAACAAATACTAAAACCAGTAAGAAAGGGGGGATTAAAAGAAGCTCCCATACAACAATCGTGATTTTTTGCCGTTTTTTGGTACGGAACCCTCCGTTCGCGAGTCCAAATCGCAGTTGGCCGGACGGTTTTTGTAAACGACATACGTATAACTGGAGATACTTGTACATATCTCATTTTGTATAATACGAATAGATCATACTGATTTTTAAACAACCATTGTCTTACATCATCACAATGTAATTTTAGTTAGATCATTTAATTGTTTCTTATATGAGTATATGTCATCGTGACTAAAAAAACCTAGGCATTAATTTTATTTATTATTTACCATACCCGTGGCGACGGGAAATAGTACAAAATGTCTCCATCCCAATTCATCCCGAGGTTGTAGTAAGAGGCGACTAAGGGAACACTTTCGCAAAACGATTCCTTGAGTAGAGAAGGAAAATTTGAAATGTAACCCGGTTGTCAGTACAACACTGATGGTGAACCTTATTGCCGTGTTGATATGAACAGGCGCAGGTTGTTACTGCCTGCTGTTGAAATTTTTCAAGCCGCCGATACAGGCCTTCACCCTGTATGGGCGGCTTGAAAAATTTTGGCGTAACTACTGCCATTTTACTGACAACCGGGACTAACGGCTTAATGTGCCTTCCGAAGCACGGAAACGCTCGTAAAATAAACATCACAAAGAGGTCCCGTGATGGACACCCCATCCATAACCGGCAACAGTAAATGTTGCTTACTACAGTGATCCTTTACAGAACAGAACACGGAATCCGGCGCCGTGGACTCAGTGTTCTGTAAGCGCGCTTTATCATTTTAGAGCGCTTCACCATTTTTAGATCCCGGAATCTACTTCAAATAGCTCCTAGGTGAAATATGTGATAAGGCTCTTTAAATATAAATATGTATAGGTAACTCAAAGATGACTGACTGACATAGTGATCTATCAACGCACAGCCCAAACCACTGAAATTTGGCATGCAGGTAGATGTTATGACGTAGGCATCCGCTAAGAAAGGATTTTGATAAATTCTTCCCCCAAAGGTATTAAATACGGGAAGCTGGAACGGGAACAAATTTTACGCGGGCGACGCTGCGGGCATCAGCTAGTTATTTATATGCGTAATATAGCATTTCTTTCATAATAATATTTATTTCCACGGTCTCTAAGTAGTATTGGCTTCACAAAGCCTGGTGAATTATTGGTGCTCAAAGTTCGTTATAGTCGATATTAAGACAATTTGTACCGCAAAACATTAAAAGAATTTAGGATGGCCTTGTGGATGGGTAGGTGTGCCTCGTTTTATTGGAGCATTGCGTGATGCTTTGCGTTTAAACAAACAAAATAGATAATATCTCACTGAAAATTATTAGCACGTAATACGTTATGAAAACTAAATACAATTACAGTACCTACTTTTTAATGTTATTGTGTTCTGTATGGCTGGAAAAAATGTACCTTTTACCCACCCGGGGAGGCGCTATGCACGGGAGTTGTGTAATATGTGTGTGTGGGACCCACTTAAACAATTGTCGTGTGGGCAGTGGAAGAATATCAAAAATGTCTTCTAAATTGGAGCCGTTGATCGTACTGTACTGTACGCTGGTCAGACGGGTTGGTAGGTACAGGGTTTTATATTCGGATTTTCCTTTCTCTACGTCATGACCTTGTCCATTATTCAGCTTATGCACCACACGAAGGAGAGGCTAACTTGAGCCCTGAAGTCACAGACAGGACTCCATCGTACCTAGTCTGCGAATCCTCTCTTCTTCTTTGGCCAACCGCACACAATCATCAACCACGTATTTCAAAATCTACGACGTCGTCGCCCCAACTTATGAGGTGGAGAAATTCACCACTTGAATGATGGCAAAATAAAATGAAATTTATTCCCTTTGAAATTTAAATAAAAAAAAATAGGTTTGTCAAAAATACTGTGACTCTACTGTACTGAGGGTTCGGAAATGCTACAGACTGAGAAGAACACCCCAAGAAACTTAGTCTGGCTTTTTTCAAAATTTATCTTAGAATCTAATGCATTTTTAATACGCTTTTATTAGGTCGTCGTGTATGTAACTAACAATGTAATGGAATCTAAGGAAACTAATTTAACCATCTTCCAAGGATCGTAGCGTCATAAAATTGGCAGATGAATGTAGTTCTGATGATAGTACAATAATATGGTGCTGTCAAACTGATATGATGATGGAGCCGGAAGATAGGCACTGAAAGAAGTGGAATCTAAGGTAGCTAATTTAACCAGCTTCCAAGGATCGTAGGGTCATGAAAATTGGCAGCTGTATGTAGTTCTGATAACAATACAATAATATGGTACTGTCAAACTGATATGATGATGGAGCCGGAAGATAGGCACTGAAACTTCGATGGAAAAAGTGGAATCTAAGGTAGCTAATTTAACCAGCTTCCAAGGATCGTAGCGTCATGAAAATTGGCAGATGTATGTAGTTCTGATGACAATACAATAATATAGTACTGTCAAATTGATATGATGATGGAGCCGGAAGATAGGTACTGAAAACAAGAGGAATCTAAAGTAGCTAATTTAACCAGCTTCCAAGGATCGTAGGGTCATGAAAATTGGCAGCTGTATGTAGTTCTGATGGCAATACAATAATATGGTACTATCGAACTGATATGATGATGGAGCCGGAAAATAGTTTCTGAAAGCAAGTGGAATCTAAGGTAGCTAATTTAACCAGCTTCCAAGGATCGTAGGGTCACGAAAATTGGCAGCTGTATGTAGTTCTGATGACAATATAATAATATGGTACTATCGAACTGATCTGATGATGGAGCGGAAAGATATGCACTGGAACTTCGTGATGGAATATTGTATTATATCTGTTTTTGGATTCGTCAGAAAAGTCTTTTAATGAACTTTGACCAGGCTTAGGTTTCAGGGTTTTAACAAACCCTTTTTTTAATTGACTTGTTTAACTATGCAATGGAATCTCAGGTAACTAATTTAACCATCTTCCAAGTCATGAAAATTGGCAGATGTTTGTAGTTCTGATAACAATACAATAATATGGTGCTGTCAAACTGATCTGATGATGGAATCGTAAGATATGAACTGTAACTTCATGATTGAACATCGTATCATAGCTGTGTTTGGATTTGTTAGAAAAGTCTTGTAATGAACTTTGACCACGATTAGGGTTTAAGGTTATAACAAACTTGTTATATATTGAAGTTAGTATTGAGTGTAAATATTGACATAGGTACCTGCATAAAATGTATGTGTATTAGAGTAATAATGAAATATTTTCACATTAGTCGAACTCAGACAAAACACCATGTAATACAGAAATCCCTACTAATATTATAAATGCGAAAGTAACTCTGTCTGTCTGTCTGTTAAGTTTTCACGCCTAAACCACTAAAACAAATTTTGATGAAATTAGTTATAAAGATAGTTTAAGTTTAAGGAAAAGACATAGGCTACTTTTTAACTGACTTCGCAAAAAGAGGGTAATTATTTTATGCGATAACAACTTCTACGCCGATGAAGCCGCAGGGAACAGCTAGTAAAGGTATAAATGTTGTGACTAAAAAGTATAAAATAAATAAATGGTTAAAAAACCCTAGAAAAAAATACGCTTTTATAACGCACGAAAAAAGCAAAAATAAATTATGGATCGTTCAAGTTTCCTCTATTTCTAGGCTGAAGTGTAAACTATGTGCTTTTAGTTATAATATTTGATTGTAAAAGCGTGGGGCGCTGGAACAAGAAAGACTTTTTTGTAAGCAAATTCCTATTAATACTAATCCTTTTATAATAAAAATTCTGGCGAAAGCTGCATGAGGTCGCACAAGAGCATAACGTTTATGCTGCGAAAGGGAACGCCTCTTCTTTCAGGCAATTAAGTAGATACATGAGGGGAATACGTTAACAGTGGCAAAATGTAGAGTTCTTGTTCGAGAACGAGATATCTTTGGTTACCTTTGATAACCGGCTTGGGGATATATGCGTTTGTATTCTTATTACATGATTACTACATATTGTACTAAATTTCTCGGAATGCCGAAACTTTAAGGATCTACCTATGAATTATCTAATAGAGATCCGTAACGGTAATAGGTTTGCTCATATTACGCGGGCGTCACGAACAACTGGCAAAAGTGGGTGTTGAAAATGCGTAGTCGTGATTAACTACTTTACTTTTCAAGTAAGTGTGTTATGCATTTCAATTCAAGCCTATCATCGTTAATACATTTCCGAAATATAAAATTATATTAATAATAGTAAAAGTCACAATAGATATATAATAGCGTGACAGTGTAAATTAATAGTTTAAAAACACGAGAAAAACACGCTTTTATAAATGTGACTTTATCTTTAATCTGACAAGACATTATGCAGCTTCCGCCAGGAAAGTCTTTCTTGTCCCAGTGCCCCACGCTTTTGCAATCAAATATTATAACTAAAAGCACATAGTTTACACTTCAGCCTAGAAATAGAGGAAACTTGAACAATCCATAATTTATTTTTGCTTTATTCGTGCGTTATAAAAGCGTATTTTTTTCTAGGGTTTTTTAACCATTTATTTATTTATTTTATGTAGGAAGGAGCAATTCGTGTCACTACCAGGCAGCCTTGTCCTTTAGGGAATCTTTAATGCCATATAATAAGCTTTCTGGCACAAATTACATTACCTTGGCTAGTTGGTTAAGCGTATTGCCCGAGTCAGAAGATGCAGTTCAAGTCCCGCTCTAAACCCATATTTTTTACATTCATTTAATAATTTAGTTAGCATATTAATAGTTTTTTTATATTATTTCAAAAGTCAAGTACTTTTCGGTCCGCCTTTTTTGACCAAATCGGTGGCGAAGACCTACTTGGCATTTATATTTCGAACAAAGCCAGGGGACACAATACAGTAACATCAACAATCTTATCGATAGCCAAACGGCTCAACGAGTCTTTACATGGTCTTTACGCTCCGTTTGCATTTAATAATGCCAAGTTTTTATCATTTTCCGATAATATTAATGCACTGTGAAATAAATAATCGAATATAAGATAATAAAAAAACTATCAGCAACTGCTTCAGGCATAAAAGAAGGTTATGAAATAAAGTCACTCATAAAATTACTCTACTACCTACATTATAATATCTAGAGTAAGAAAGAATTAGAGAACATCCTCCTTTTTTGAAGACGAAAAAATTACTTATGATGTTTCATAGGTACATAGTGTTATTATTTGGTCGTGAGGTAGTGTTAGCGGATTTGTAAGGTCTGAGAGTCAGTGAAACATAATTATTACATTATAATTATATTTACATTATTACTATCTAAAGTACACCTAAATAATGCCCCGTTGCATTGTGCCCAAAAGACTAGCAGCATTCCCCCTTTGAAAAGCAATACCTATTCGTTGAGCGAGACAAATGCCAGCCCTTATGGGTCACCAGTCGAATCTAGAAGGCGCTATTTCTAATTCTTGAAAAATTTATACTCATTGGGACCCCATGGAACAAATAGGTACTGTTATTTATTTTACAGTGGCTTATTATGAGAGTATATTATGTATGGTATACAATTTAAAGACAACAGGAAAGACTGTAAGATGTTCTACCAAAATCAGAGCTATCTATTAAAATAAGAGCGTTAATATCCTGCGTCCTTTAATTCCCTCCACCCAAAATTTTAAGTTATTATTATTAAGGTTGCAGTGTTCGACCTTGACAAATCCTAAGGCAATTCGAACGACTGCAGCGTACGCTTTTGCCGGATTTCATTCGATTCTAATACAATAAATTACTGTTACAAAATCTGAGGGGTTTAAATCTATACGTAAAATATTGTTCTAAAGACCTATATCTATTTTATGACAAGTTTTTATGAGAATAAAACTCATTTATTTATATAAAAAAAGCACATTATTTGGTAAGATTTTTGCAATATTTCTCATTTTTCGAGAGCGATTTCGATCGAACAAAGCATTCTTAATCGTGTTTTGATACGTTAAAAAAGCAAGAGTATCTAATAAATTACAATAATATAGTTTTATCAGATCAAATCGAAGAATATTTTCTAGTATAAAGTTCACCCCAAGATGAGTCTCTTTCGAACATACAAGCCTTAATGTACCCAAGGGTTACATACAGATGACAAAAAATATCGAAATTTTAGTTCTTATATTTCTGATTTCATGCCAATAGTCGAAGAAATACATTTTTCGATATAATTTTCATAAAAGCCACGCCTTTATCTCCGAAAGGATAGGCAGAAGCATAATTACGCCCACATTACGTTTTTTTAGTTTTTGTCCCACATAAAAGGTTGTGAGGCTATTGCCGTGTTAAAATGGACAGGTGCAGGGTGTGACCTCCCACTGACGCTGATGAAATTTTTCAAGCCACCCATAAGGCCTTCAACTTGACTTAACGACTGCCTCAGTGATAACTGGAACCAAAGGCAGCTTTAGCACGAAAACGCTCATAAATGAGAATATCACAAAATGGTTACCCATCCAAGGACCAGCCACAGCGAAAATTGCTTACTGCAGGGATCGAGAACAGTACATTGAGCCTGTGATGCTACGAAGCACTCGTAGCCTACGAGTGCTTCGGAGAGATTGAATATTTAAGCGTAACTATTTTTTTGAGTAAATTTAAAATGTTTAAGAAATGGTTCTTCAACTTTTCCCTTGAATTTTTTTATCATAAACAAAGTGAACTTAAAATAATAATATGATTCAAGTAAAGTTTTCAGGAATGATCAACTTAAAATTTGAAATTTAGAATCCAAAAATTAACCACTTTTCAAGTAAAATGGTTGTATTGGGATTATAAACCAACAGAGGAATATCCAAGTCTATATTCTTATTATTATAACTATTGAATAATCTAGAAGAACAACAAATAAATAAATAAAAAAAGAAAACGAAATACCTAAAAACAGTTCTGAATTTCAGCAATGACCTTCAAAATTTTTGTAATAGTTGATCTTTAAAGTTGACGATGCCATTTGTTGATCACCAAATTACATAAACAATGTTGATAAAATTTAAAATGTCTTAGCATTTTCAACAGATTCTAAAGCATATTGTATAGTCTACATAAAGTATAATAAATAAAATACTCACTAATTGTATTTTTGGCGGCCATAGTAAAGTTTAGTAAAACTGGGTTCGACACAAAATTCGTTAATTCGATAGCACAGTGAACACCGCACGCGACGGCTCGTAGACAACTGCTACGCTTGCTACGAAACTCGCACGCAGCTAATAATAATACGATTATTATTTATATTAAACCGCACAGAAAGTTTCTATACTATTAATTGTATTATTGTTAGATGCACGAGTGTGCTGCGCGAAGAACGAACTCTGAGTGGTACTGCTCCCGACTGTTTTTGTTGGCAGGGTTTGTCGCAAATTGTAAAATAAATATCGCTTTTTATGAAGATGGATCAGACTTGGCGGTTTAGTTCACCGCCAGTTATATAGCACAATAAGGCTTACTTCACATGGATTGAACTCGCGATCACCATTTTAGATGAAACGATGAAAGACTTCCATTATTATAATATGTCTGCACTATTATATTTGCGTTAATGAACTGAAATGAAATTGAATTTTTCACCCGCAGTCTTCAATGGGATAGGCGAAGGTGTCAATCACGCACTTAGCTCTATATTGTTAGGATTCCAGGGGTATCCTTCCGAGGGCTTACCCGGGGCTTCCAACCGTAGGCTGTAAGGCAGGATACGTGAGGTTTTTTAGTCGGTAGGAGTAGCCAGCATAGCATCCATAAGGATTTTTCCTCACTATAAAAAAATATAGAAATAAACGCACTTAGCTCTGTAAAACTCCTGAGGTAGGTATTTGTATTTAACGAACACTTATCTCCCAACAATTGCAAGTAGTCTTACCGTAAGTAGAGCATAATGAAGTCTCATAATACTATTCGAGATTACACAGATCAGTAGCAATATGGCAGTATATCATTATCAAATCTACAAGTTATGTCATGTGATTAGACAAGGTATATTTATCTTATCGTCTTCAGACAAGCGTTGTTCCCGATTGCATCAGAACCCTGAACTGCAGGGTTCACTTTTTGTTACAGTTCTACTTCAGAATCAGGCAGGATATGGTAGAAGTCTATGAGTAAGATGAATTTCAGGTAGTAAACCGCAAAAACTAACTACTCGTATCTTCCTCTTGACTGCCTCTGTGGCGCAATCGGTAAGTAACCGCCTGCCGCGCTGGAGGTTCTGGGTTCGATTCCTGGGTCGGTCCAAATATTTATGTGATCCACAAATGTTTGTCTCAGATTTTGGGTAATGTAATACTGGCCTGTATGGGCGTGTTATTAATTCTGCCTATGTTGAATGTTTAATGCATTTTGTGGTTGAAATGTATAGAAGAAGAAAAAATCTGTCCTGTAGCTTTGCAATAAACATTTATTTATTTTATTGTATTTTTGAAGTAAAACTTCTTTAGGCGCGAGTAGGAAGTAACTCAGATCTAACCTAACGCTTAGTATTTGAATTTTAAATGATATTAATATAACATTTGATGCCGTGAATGGTAAAGAAATTTTACTTCAATCGCGCGTAAAGGTTACACACATACACACACTTTCTTTTTACTAGTTTATTATTATAAAGAGAAAATTGTGTATTTGTGTGTGTGTGTGTGTGTGTGTTTGTATATTGAATAAATTCAAAAACTACTAAGTCTATTGCTAAAATTCTTTTTTAATACAGTTGCTCAAAAAGCGGCGTATACGTATAGCGTTCGGGATGTGGGCTATTTCACACTCGTGGTTTTTCTTTACCATTCCTACACTCGTGCGTTTTCTTTCCCAATTGTCAAAATAATGTCTGTGATTCATGCAAATATTTCTAAAAAAAGATACTATCTTTTTTCAATATCAGATTAAAAGTAATTTTAATTGAAAAAGCATAAATTAATGTAAGTATCGGCCAATAGTAGATTGTACAACAAGTGCATAAAAGAAGCCATTTTATACAAGACGTTTATCCGCCCGAGCCAAAGGCGAGGGTGGATATTAAATCGAGGATAAAATGGGTTTTATGATCGAGTTATACACTCTGCTTTTCACTTCGATTGCAAGGAAATGAAACAGTGATATTGTAAATAAAAGTCTTTAATTAAAATTAAAAGTAACATTTGAACAAAAAAAAAAAGTTATTTAATAGCGTTTTATTATGTTCGGTTCATAGAGTAACACGATCTTCATGGTACCGTCTCTACGGTCTAGTATGGCCATATTGTTTTAGAAGAAGAAAAAGAACTTTATGCACTAGAGCATAAAATGTTGTTTTAGTCCGCATACACCCAGCATAAACAAGAACTTTACGAGCATAAGAAGTGAAATAGTAGATTGTACTACAAGTGCATAAAAGAAGCCATTTTATACAAGACGTTTATCCGCCCGAGCCAAAGGCGAGGGTGGATATTAAATCGAGGATAAAATGGGTTTTATGATCGAGTTATACACTCTGCTTTTCACTTCGATTGCAAGGAAATGAAACAGTGATATTGTAAATAATAGTCTTTAATTAAAATTAAAAGTAACATTTGAACAAAAAAAAAACAAGTTATTTAATAGCGTTTTATTAGGTTCGGTTCATAGAGTAACACGATCTTCATGGTACCGTCTCTACGGTCTAGTATGGCCATATTGTTTTAGAAGAAGAAAAAGAACTTTATAAAATGTTGTTTTAGTCCGCATACACCCAGCATAAACAAGAACTTTACGAGCATAAGAAGTGAAAATTAAATTTATATATATAAAAAAAAGTTGGCTGTATGAAGTGCACTGCCATAGTCTCTGCTTAGGAAGGTATATATTCTTTAACGGCTGGCGCCATTTTGGATATTCAGGTTTATTGTGTTTTTATTATTTTATAAAATTGCCTAATTTTTTCGCAACTGTATTAAAAATAGTTGTTCAATACAACGTGTGGGACTGTTATTTAAACTCGTTCCGACTGTCTACCCTCGCCTTCGGCTCGGGTCAACACCTGTCGTAACTCGTTGTAATAACAGAAATCCCACACTTGTATCGAAAACTACTATTATCATTGGAAAGCTACATTCACCCCTAGAAACATAGGCTACATTTTATTCCCGTATTCCTACGGAAACGAGAGCTACGTGGGAAAACCCTTAGCAACAGCAATGCGTGGCCTTTTTTTTTACGTGTGGAAATCCTACATGGATGCTATGCCGGACTCCTACTGACTAAAACCACAGGATGCTCTACAACTGTCTACGGCCGGGAGTCCCGGGTAAGCCCTCGGAAGGATGTCCCAGGGCGCAACGCGTGGCCTGGTCCTCTAGTACCTCTTGTTCGACGACTAAACATCCACCTAGTTTACCTCCGCTTCTACCGAGCCGCAGGATAGGCCAGAGTCAAAGTCCTTTATTAAATGTAAAAAAAAGGTTCTTCAAAAGCGCCAGTGTAGCGCTCCGGTGTTGCAAACGTCTATAGGCAGCGGTGACCACCGGTACATCTGGAGGGCCGTATGCTTGTCTGCCGCCTTGGTGGTATAAAAAAGGCCGCTCCGTAATAGTTTTTTGACTAGAATATTAACTCTAGAAACAATGTGTAGCGGTAGCGTAAGTAGTACAAAGTAGCATAAAATTCAAGAGCCACGTAACTGTAAGAGTGTCAAGCGTTATCTTAAAAGAGTAAGTATTTGTTTATCTCGAGAGATTAACGGTGTCTTGAAACCAAAGACGTTGCCGACAGATTATGTACTCATTGCTGCGTTGCTTTTTCATAAAGATTATATATACATTTTCGTAAAGTTTGCGTGACATAGGATTATGATATTATTTAATGTTCACTGGTCAAATTATTTGCCAATCTTATGATATTTTTCTTACAAGTGTGTTCTTGTACTTAGCAATTACATGATGACGTGGTGAAATATAGAACTTCAGGTCAAATACGGGCGACGCTGATGCTCTCCTTCTAATCCCTACTAATATTATAAATGCCAAAGTAACTCTGTCTGTCTGTCTGTTACGCTTTTACGCCTAAACCACTGAAGCGATTTAGATGACATTTCGTATAGAGATAGTTTGAGTCCTTGTGAATGACATAGGCAACTTTTTAACTGACTGCGCAAAAGGAGGGCCATAATTTGTCCTGGGACATCCTTCCGAGGGCTTACCCGGGGCTCCCAACTATAGGCTGTAGGGCGTTACGTGAAGTTTTTAGTCGGTAGGAGTCCGGCATAGTATCCATGAGGATTTTCAGGGCAATGATTTTACGCGATAATGATTTCCACGTGGACTAAGCCTCAGGGAACAGTTAGTAGCGTATAAATGTGGTGTTCTCGGCAATCTTCTGATACTTACTTACTGAACTAACTCTTCTTAGAAACAATGAGTGTTCTTGAGTAGATGGTGAAGATTTAAACTAGTTGACATAATTCAAGTGTCCGCTATTGAGATATAGCATGAGAGATAGTCACGTATATGATATAATTTCAATATCTATTCCAATCTCTAGATTATTTCTTTGATCTTGTCTACATTTTGGGATGGTGTCTGCTTCAGTTTTCCCAAACATGTAATGTAAGAACAGCGTCAGTAGCTCGTGTGCAGTGGGTCTGGACGTGAACACTCTCTCGCTCGAGACCATGGAGCGAGCCATGCTCTCCAGCGGGAGTAAGTGGGACTGCGCCGCCTCTTTTTGCGAGCAGGTCATGCTCGTGAAGGAGGCGGCGGGGCGGGTGCGGAAGAGAGCTCTCCCACCCGAGTTCCGCAGTCGGCAGCCTGGGCGCCGCCGACGTGTCTTCACCGAGGACTATCGGCCTCCATGACCGGGGGTCTGAGGACGGCAAGACGGAGCTCACCGTCCTTACAGAAGCAGGCCCATGACGGCAGCGTGAAGTGAGGAACTCACGCACGCCCCCACTTAGAAGCGGGATCACACCCGAAACCCCCCAAAGACGCGGGATAGCACCCGAACCACCCCCTGGGCGAGGCCGCAGTGGCGGCCGTAGGTCTGTTGGGAGTCCTGGGACATCCTTCCGAGGGCTTCCCCGGGGCTCCCAACCATAGGCTGTCGGGCGTTACGTGAGGTTTTTTAGTCGGTAGTAGTCCGGCATAACATCCATGAGGATTTTCCCTCACGTTGAACAAAAAAAAACTCAATAATATATATAATAGCTCGTGTGTTGCAACTTTACTATTGCAAACGTTCGTAGGCTATGCTGATCACTGTTCATTCTGCTCTCATCTTAATCCCTCCCTTTTTTTTCTGATTTTAGTACATATTTTCTGTCACAGCGGCGACAGAATTACGGCATCTGTAAAAATTTCAGCTATCACGGAGATGCAACCTTATGACGGACAGACAAACAGACCGACGAACAGCGAAGTCTCATAAAAAGGATGTCCTGTGAAGAAGGAATCGCGCTAAGAGTGCTTCATTTTCTTTTTCTAAAACCTAGACCTAACTTCCTAGGTGAGGCCTTAGTGGCGGCCGTGGGTCTGTTGGGAGTCCTGGGACATCCTTCCGAGGGCTTACCCGGGGCTCCCAACCATAGGCTATTAGGTGTTACGTGAGGTTTTTAGTCGGTAGGAGTAGATGCATCCATAAGGATTTTCCCTCACGTTAAAAATAACCTAGACCTAAATTTTTTAAATATCTATTTTTAATTCAAATATTGCTGTGACTGTAAGATAATGTAAAATTTTACAATCGTGGAGTCTTTGTTGACATAACACCTCTATATTTTGGCGACTAAATTATGTCAATTAAAATCTCGGCTGTCTTCAAGACCACTCCAAATAACTATGTAGTTTATTTAAATTGGCTTGGACAATTAAACACGCCAATTTATTTAGATAACAATTGTGACGGATAACATTAAATGCGCTCTTAAGGTCGCACAGCGAACTTTGGAGCGAGCTATGCTTGAAGTTTCTCTGAGGGATAAACTTCGGAATGAGGTTATTTGGCGGAGAACTAAAGTGGTCGACATAGCTCGCAGAACAAGCACTTTAAAGTTGCAGTGGGTCGGCCACACCAGCAAAACAACAGACGGCCGATGGAGCAAGCGAGTTCTGGAGTGGAGACCGCGACTTGGCAAACGTAGTGTGGGACGTCCACCCGCCAGATGGACCGACTATCTGGAAAAGGTCGCAGGCTTGGACTGGATGCGAAAGGCTCAGGACCGTGAGTTGTGGCGTAAATTGGGAGAGGCCTACGTCCAGGAGTGGACTGCCATAGGCTGATTTGATTTGACATTAAATGTATATTATTTTGTTCTATCTCTAAGATGGTGCAGTTTCGGCTATGTTTAAGAGAATATACCTGCCTTTTTAGGGTTTCGTAGCCAAATGGCAAAAACGGAACCGTTATAGATTCGTCATGTCTGTCTGTCTGTCTGTCCGTCCGTGTGTCACAGCCACTTTTCTCCGAAACTATAAGCCCTATGCTATTGAAACTTGGTAACTAGATGTATTCTGTGAACCGCATTAAAATTCTTATATAAAACTAGAAAAAAAGCAGTTAATTTTGGGGGTCCCCATACTCAGAACTGAAACTCAATTTTTTTTTTTCATCTAACCCATACGTGTGCGGTATCTATAGATAGGTCTTCAAAAATGTTATTGAGGTTTCTAACATCATATTTTTCTAAAGTGAATAATTTGCGCCAGAGACACTTCCAAAGTGGAAAAATGTGTCCCCCCCCCCCTCTAACTTCTAAACTAAGAGAATGATAAATCTAAAAAGAATATATGATGTACATTGCCATAAAAACTACCAACGAAAATTGGTTTGAACGAGATAGAGCTGGTAGTTTTTTTTTTAATACGTCATAAACCGCAATTTTCGGTTAGAAAAATCACTTCCACTGCGAACATGTTAAAACATCAATAAAAGTTACAACGAACTATAAGAACTTTTATATTATGTTACTTGCTGCTACGAAACCCTTCATGGGCGAGTCCAACTAGCTCTTGGCCGGTTTTTATTTCTTTCAATCATTTTAATGATTACGTTCTGGTCTATGATTGACAGTTAAAGATTAAAAGCTGATTAACAGAATTTACTAATCGACCCTTAAATCTAATCCATATTATCTTAGATTTCCCGGGTAATCCGTTATCTCTGTATTAATTTACGTCCACGCTTATTAACGTCTATTTTTATTAAATTTCAGAAAAAACCTACATCAATCAAATCAGCTTATCCCAGACCACTGATGGACGAAGGCCTCTCACAATTTGGTCTACCTAATTCTTTTATCTCTGCTTCACCCTAAGGTTGACTGGTAGAAAATTGTACTCTGTGTTAAAGTTCGAAATAAAAAAAAAATGAATTTTGTCTTCCAGTCTTTTCCAGTCTCTCCATGCGACCTTAACCAAAATAGTACACCTCACTCTTGCCCTGTAGCAGTCTCCACTACAGCTGGAGAGGAGCCACGGTGCTCTCTCCTACCAGTTGTCATAGCTGTGACAAGAGGTAGGAGAGAGCACCGTTGCTTACAGATGCTTACCGGGCACGGGAGCTTCGATAAGTATCTGTGGCGAATACACCGGGAAACCATGGCTGAGTGCCAGCTCTCACAGCCTACCACACATTGGTAGAGTGCACAGCGTGTGGACGCAACAGCGTCAGGTCCTCGTGGCTGCTCTAGACATGAACAATCTCTCGCTGGAGACCATGGTGTGAGCCATGATCTCCAGCGGGAGTAAGTGAGACTCCGCTGCCTCTTTCTATGAGCAGGTCATGCTCGTGAAAGATACGACGGGGAGAGAGAGAAGAGAGAACTCTCCCACCCGAGTTCGGCAGTCTGCGGCGGGGGCGCAGCAGACGTGTCTTCGCCCTAGGCTATCGGCCTCCAAGACCGGGGGCCTGACGTGAGGGATTCACGCACGCCACATCCCGCAAGAAGTGGGATAACACCCGAGCTCCCCCTATGTGAGACCGCAGTGGTAGCTACGTTGCAGCGCCCGTGGTCATGGTTGGACTCTTCCAACTGCCCGAAATGTCGGTGTATAAAATGTCCATGAGTCAAGAATATAAAACAAAGATGTACTACCATTTCCAAGTATATCCTTCAACGGAACCAAGCATATCTAGATCCATAACTAGCGGCTTAATTTTTAGGATATAGATTAACCCTAGGTACTGTACGAGTAAGTCTCCTCATCTCGGCACCGTACACCGTAAATATAGAAATCACTGGCTGTAGATTTTGCTTCTACTTAAAACTGACTTGGCCGAAGTTCCAAAATGAGGTTTTCCGTCGCAGAATCCTGTACCATTATACGCGAAAATTAGTTACAATATTTTTCCTCAAATAGGTTATTCGGTCATATGAAATGTCATATATTTTACTATAGAGTCATGTTGAAGAGACGTCTTAATTTTCATGGCACTTTTTGCCACTGAGTATCACATAAAGTTTCTGATTCAAGGTGAGATCGTCAAAGGACGGAAATAGTTTTGTTCTATTTTTCTTTTATAACGAGGTGTTTGTTCGCATATCACGTCAATCATCTTAAACTAGATGGTACCCGCGTGGAATTCTGCTCGCATTTCCGGATCCCATGGGGAACTTACTCCGAAAATAAAAGGTAGTCAAAGTGTTATTCCAGACTATAAGCGGCAACTCCATACAAATGATTCGTTTTCAAAATTCTGTCTCCTTCACTGAAACCACGTTATGTTTGTACAGAGCTTGAATGTGTGTGTGTGACTACTAAGGCTAAGCAAACGATCCTCAAAATACTTCCAACTATATGACAGCTGTGGCGGGGTTGAGGAAGCTTGCTCAGTGGGGGGGCCGGGAGTTGCCTATCTGTATGTCATACTATTACCTATATTATCTTTGCTATAAGCACCAATACCTGTACCAATTTCAGCCAGATCCCTTCAATTCTTGGCGCATGAAAGAATAACAAACATCCACACATCTACGCATTCATACTCACAAACTTTCACATTTATCATTTCATCTCATATCTGCTTACCCTTTTGTAGAAAAGATGCAACTGTTGGTGGTATTATAAGGAGAAAAAATGTCGTTTTGTGTGAGTGTGTTTGTATGTTTGTAATGAATACATTCAAAAACTACTGTGCCGATTTCAAAAATTCTTACGCCATTGGCAAGTTACATTCACCCTGAGTAACATGGGCTAGATTTTATTTCCATATTCCTACGGCAACGGGAGCAGAGTAAGTAAAATAAATAATTTAATTTTGGGAAATAACTGAAATCTACTCGACCATTATGATAAGTAAGTACATGCCATGTAAGTGATTTATACAGTACCTACCACTTACTTATAATTTAACAATCTTAAAATTGCTAATTAAAAACATCTTGAGATTAATAAAAACAAACAAAAGGATAAAAATTATCAACATTTTAACATCCTTTTTTAAAATGTAGCATTACGTAAATTACTTCTCATCTCAGGCTTTTAAAACAAAGGAACCGGAAATAATATCATATTTAATCAATATCAGATACAACAACAAATACAAATTAAACAGATTATGTAAAGTAGGTAGGTATTGTCGGAAGGAAGACTTATAAAATCTTTATCTAGACCGACACTGGTACGTAAAATACTATCTTTTACTGAATTTCAGGTGATCATACAATCTATACAATTGCGAAATGTCGAGGTAGTAGGTAGGTAGAAGTAAATAACGCCCATACGCAAGTTGTTTTGTTAGTACCACCTAAATAGTAAATGGGAGTACCCCTACATAATGCCATCAAGGGCACAAAAAATAGGAGATAATCTATATTCAGAAGCAATTCCCAACACATGTTACATTACAAGTTCACAAAATAATATATGTCCCAGTAAAATCCCCTGTCCTAGCGAAGTCCTATAATGAATTTCCTCCTGAAAATCCCTTATAAACCCCTTCATTCATCATTCGTATCACATCGTCATCACATATCAGCTATTGGGCTCTACCGAGAGCCCTACGACAGGATCGGCAGCGCGAGTGTAGCACTTCAGGGGGCCGAGTCTGCTATTGCAATCGCATCAGAATAGAATAGATATCGTAGCAAAATAGAAGCTCATCGGTACAATTTGACAGTTTTCGTATTCGCTAACTCGATAGCTTCTATCTTGTTTCTATTGAAGTGCGATTATGGTCGACCGATGGCCTCTCGATAGAATCGCCAGTGTATTTGACATTTATGCGTAGTCTGCTATTATTTGATGGGATTTGTTTTGGAAGTCGCGTAATTTTTGACAGCTAGAAATAGAAAGTGCGAGCCTGGTTATTTTCGTCCGGTATACATACAATATTATTGTTTAAATTAATCAATTTGCAGATAAACTAAATAGAAGCAAGTTTACAATTTACATCAAAATGATGAAGATTGATTAATTGTGAGACATAGCATTTTATCCGAAGCGGACTTTATTTATTTCACCTACAAAACAAGACCATAAAGAGCCTCATGGAAGAACGTGGAACATAATAAATTGTTGTACCTATTGTATTATAGTACATTGGATGGTCGTAGTGCTTTAATGAGTCTCCAAAAAGTGAATTTGCTGTGAGTGAGCCATTGTCGCAGGGTCAATGAACTTTATTAGTTATAGATACATAGATGGCAACTATTCCAAGTAGCCAACTCAACAAGATCAGCAAAATAGTATGAAGACATGTATGCAATTGACATGCATCTATTTTCTGTAAGTAGGGGAAAGGTGTACAAGATGATCCCTCGAGGTAAGACGATCCTTTTCGATTGTGACGATACTGTGCATGCCATCTAGTTGTTTTTTCGAGAAAAGCGTAGGTTCCCGCCCCCACCGACTGCAGTCAAACCGCGATGGCTGCGTGAAGGACGATCACTGTGTTTTGTGATTTTTAAAAAATTGTACAGTGTTAATCTAAAGTAAGCCTGAATTTGAAACTCCTTTACTTTTCGTGTAACCGATTTTATGTAATGATTATTATAAATATTAGTAGCTTCTAAATATGTTCATTTGTTATAAAAACGTATTGCGGTGACTGTAGGATACTTATAGGTTAGGTTAGAGAATTTCAAATAAAAAGTAAGCTCTGGGGCAAGATGATTCGTCTGCTTCTGTACAAGATGATCCGTGGATCATCTCACCCCAATGTCTTTTTGCCCGGCTGCGCCAGCGAGGGTAATAAATTTGCGCGTATGTATGTATGTACTCGTATGTATGTTATATGTATATATACTATATGTAACAAGATAATATAGCAATTCTACATTTTAAAATAAATTTTTTATATTATTTTTTTAATCATTTATGTTATTTTATTATGGATTTTTTTTAAAAGGAAATTGCCACGTGTCACGTATCGTGGAAGACCAGCCGTGGACAGTGGGATCTATGGATGATAAAGCACTAGGGGCTGTGGCAGTTGATTATGCCTAAGGGTTGATCTCATTGTTCAAAACACATATTTGATTAAAACATTTTAAAATAATTATTTGAGTAAAGTCATTTTAACGATACCTTAAGTCGAATTTTTAATTAAACGGAGTAAAGTGACAGCAACTAATGTCACTTCTTCATACAATGCTGCATAATTTCTATGAAGAAGTGACATTAGTTGCTGTCACTTTACTCCGTTTAATTAAAAATTCGACTATAGAGATTGGGTTGGATCTGAACGGGGCAAGATGATCCTCTGGGATCATCTTATACACCTGTGTGGACAAGATGATCCTTTAGCAGACATTTAGTATAATTAATGAAACTCTTATCAATACTGAATTTTGAGAACATAAGGTATGACAATACCTAGATAGATAAACTGACTATTCAAAACATCTTTAATATTAACATTAGATTGTACTTTCTCAGATTTACAGGCATTCTCCCTTAGAGGGATCATCTCATACCACCTTCCCCTACTGTCCAATATTCTTTACAATCACTCATATCTAAAATACAAGTCACATTTCTAATACTTACAGTAGGTAGTTATTATTGTTTTAGTACATAGGTACTTACCTATGTACACTTAATTCCCAATATACTTAATTGTTTTTTACAGTTTTTATGAACATTTAAAATACCCAGTTTACCCGGGTGCACAGCATATTGTCACCGTTTCACCCACATAGCTCCTGTTCCTAAGGGAATATGAGACTAAAATATAGCCTATGTTCACCGGGAAGAGTCTAGCTTCCCAACACTGAAAGAATTTATTAATCGGTCCAGAAGTTTTGGAGCCTATTCCGATGCAAACAAACAAACATCCTAATCTTTCCTCATACCTAATAATATTGGTATAGACTGCAGGTTTTAAATTACATAGGCATCCCTAATGACTTATATACCTATAAACTCTCAAGAAACTGAAATAAGTCAGGTGTTAAATGGGAATATTAGAGATTAGGTACTTAGGTATAAATAAAAAATCAATCACTTTTTGAACTCTACTGTAGGGTACCATTAGAGTTGATGGGAGTATGAGACTTCATTACTGAGGTCAATATTCTAACAGATCATTTAAATTCTGAGTTTTCAAACTATCTTCCGGTTCCAAATTTAAAGTAACTGGCAAGTACCTAGTGCACCAGTACACCAACGGACAAGGACTGGGTTGGTTGGAGAGCTGCCCGATGATAGTCACATTCACATCTAACAATGCTGATACAAAACTGGTCAACTCACAGTGCTCCTAATACCCTAATAAATGTGATTCAGATCATCAAGCTTGGTGAAGATGATTTAGTCCTTACCTTTTTATGTTAATTTCAGATGTTTGCTGTGAGTACAGTCATTACATTATGGTCTCAAAATAGCAGGGAAGATTGTTAATGCATGTTGTGCATGGCATAACTGTGTTATAAACCATCTGTAGTACTGCCTATCTCTCCTTTAGAAGAAGAACTCACAATGGCCATGGAAAGTTGAGGTGGGTAAATAAGAGTTGACAAAATTGGTAAAATTATTTATTTAAATCATTTTTTGACACTTAAAATCACAGTAAATCACAGTCATTTAATATTTCTATCAGATAAATCTCATTTCCTTTTAACAACATCTTGAAATCACTTTTTAATCATCAATCATAATTCACAAGCTTGCAATAGCTGAAATAAAACTAATTGTATTGTAATCTATTTCAGGATACTCGAGTTGAAAATTGAGGTGTTAACCCTGATCTTCAAGCAGCGTGGCTATTACAATAGTATTTTTGGCAAGATGAAGATAATGTAAAAACAATAATTGTAAAATATGAATATTAAAAATATTTTTCCATATTTCATCATTTTTAATGTTTCCAAATCCAAAATAAGCTATCAAATAACCCTGTTACAGTCTACCACTATGCTCAGACCTAGGCCTTACCCAATTTCATTTTGAGGAGGTATTAATAGAAATATTGTTGTTGGACATTCTCACACAACACCGTCTAGCCCAAACTAAGCTATAAACTTGTGCTATGGGATCTAGACGCCTGATAGACATACTTATATTTCTATATACATACTTATTATAGATAAATTACACCCAGACACAACAAGGCAATATGATCATCACTCAAAGAGATTTGTCCTGGGTGGGAATCGAACCCACAACCTCCGAATCCGTAGACAGGGAGTACCTGACTACACATTAGAGTTACAGTTAGTATGTGAGTTACATGTTAGTGGTTAGAGTAGTAACCACGAGGCCAGTCAAAACAACAAATTGACATTAGTCTAGCTCTAGTGCATTGGTCATTGGAATCGAAGGCGTGGCTTCTCATCATGGCAGGCTTGGATGGCCAAGATCTCTGTACATGCACATTACTCTTTCATAATCCAACATACTAGCTGTAGTTGACGGCTTTACCTGTGTCATACTATGAACCCATACATGCCAGTAAATACAAGATTTATTAAAATTATCACTGCTCAGCTTCCTTGAGTATTAACAAAATGATAATAGCATATTTATTTTTACTATCCATCATATTATCTATCACACACGGGCACTAATAAAAGCTGTCTGTATTGAGATTGTTTGGCTATATCACATAGTTGCTGTGGAATACCGTGATTTCACAATGATGAAATAACTTTTTAAGTCCGGTGAGTAGTTAGGTACACTAGTGTTAATCAATTTAAAAACCAACTTGCACAGAGTAGTTGTTTGTAGATAAAAACTTTCACTATTCACAATCTTGAGTTATCATGAGGTTATTGTTCAATATTTTTTCTGTAAAGATGTATTTGTAGAAGACTTGAATAAACTGCTGTGATTTATGTATATGAAAATATACAGTCTCCTGCGTTTATTCTATGAATTGTAGCATCCAAAGCCCTTTCTTCAAAATGAAATTCATTGCTGGACCAGTTTTTTACAATTGAGTTTTGTCTCAAATTTCTAGGATATAGTTCTTCCAACCGCGTCTCGGCAACCGTGGGGTACCACCCGTTAGATGGACCGACGACCCTGGTAACGGTCGTAGGCTGGGACCAGGGCCTGATTTACCCATAAGCTAACTAAGCTGAAGCTTAGGGCGCCAGGATCAAGGGGGCGCCTGGCGTTGGGATCGGCGCTGGGCTAAAGGAGCACACAAACCATCTAGCAATTTTTAACAGATTGTAACAATTCCTAACAACATATTTAAAATTGTTATTTAACATTTTGTAACACCAAAGCACATTATAAATTTTGGTAATGTAGTGAAAATACAAATACGTGCGTTAAAATTAAATTCCTGAGCCCATCTCCCTGGCAGCGTGGTAGTAAATACGACAGCTCCACCCGTGTGGCGTTCGGGGCACCCAGGAACCAAAGTGAATGGGTGTCCAGCTTTTTGGCCGGTGGAAGCATCAGGGCCGTCATTGACGGCAGCTGTTCTAAATTCACAATTTCAGGGCACAACTCTCTCCATCTCTGACAGTACCTATATGTATCCTTGGTGTTGACATCTCCAGTGACGTTCAGTTCCGAAGTGATTTGGAGAAATAAGGCCAAGCTGGTGTCCAAGCCGCTCGGTGTGCTCAACAGGGCGCAGCGGTACTTTACTGCGGCGCAAACAGGGCTTCTGTTTAAGTCGCAAGTGCGGCTGCACATGGAGTACAGCTGCCACTGCTGGGCGGGGGCACCTGAATATCAGAATGAATTGACTGAAGTCCTTCGTTCGACTCGGTGCAGAGGCGAGCGATGAGAGTGGTCAACGATGCTTGCAGGTGGTGTGGAACCTCTTCGCGACAGGAGAGACTTTGCCTCCTTGTGCGTGACCACCGGTATATCTGGTGGGCCGTATGCTTGTCTGCCACTTTGGTGGTATAAAAAAAAGTGTGAGACGGTGAAACCAGTCATGGAGGAGTGGCTGGAAAGGCACTATCGCAGCCTCACCTACCGAATGTCACAGATATCTACTTACTGGACACGAGTGCATCCGTACGAGTAAGTATCTGCGGCGGAAGTTAACATCCGAGTGTCAGCACTACGGTGATTGCAGCGAGGATACGCTCAGCTTATGTACTGCAACCTCGTTGCGGGCCTGGGCGTAGATGTTCTTACGCTGGAGACCGTGGTGAGAGACATGGTCTTCAATGGGAGAAAATAGGACGCAACGAGTCTTTTTGCAAGCAAGTCATATTTGCGATAGAGGCAGCAGGCAGAGGAACTCCCTCCCAAGTACGGTGAGTCATCTTGCCATTCTTACAGAAGCAGATCAGGAAGATGGCATGACTCTTCACTCCTCAAAGAAATAGGATAGCACCTATTTCCCCTCCCCTGATACACAATTCGATGGCGTACAAAGTCTACGAAACAGACTTTGTACGCCAACGCAGTTCCTCCCGTGGGTTTGGGTTTTATGTGATTTCTTGGGGAGATTCGGGTTTAGTCCAGTTTATTTCAAATTGCCGAAAGTGATCAGTAATGTCCCATCATATCGGGGACACCGCAAGGTTAAAGCAGATTCTAGGACTGTTTGTTATTTTTCTTTTATTTCGTGACAGTCAGGAAAGTTTTTTGGAAGAAGAAATAGATGTAATTACCGGAAAAACAACAGATCTCTTGTTTTATGTCGAAATGTCCGGATGGTAATCACCCGGACAAATCGAGCCGTTACATTCAGCTTACACCTAGGATTCAGCTTAGCTCTAGTAGATACCTTATTTGGTACCTTTCGTAATTCGTCTACCTAATTACTGACGATTTAATTAACCCTGTCGAAAAACGAGAAGTGTTATAAGTTTGACCTGTGTATCTGTGTATGTGTGTGTCTGTCGGTGGCATCGTAGCAGCCCAACAGATGAGCCAATTTTTCGGTTTTCTATGCTCGAAAGCCAATGTGCCGGGGCCATCCCCAGCACATCGGCTTTCGAGCCGTTCTTATCTGTAAATTGTGCATATCATCAGCTCACCTCCTGAGTTATGAAGGGATTTTACCAAGATTCACTGGTTCGATTTATCGGAAACTGGATCTACCGAGGTACTTTGATGGTATTTTTATCACGCTTTTAATGGCTGATGCATCAAGTAGTCTGCGGAATACCCAACTCCTCAGTAAACCATGGGTCATAAGGTTTTAAGAAGTCTCAGGATCGGGTTTTATTTTATTTTCAAATTAACAAAGAATAACGATTAGGAACGTAGGATCAGCTTACGTAAAGTGTATTTTGTAGGTAGGACTTGTAATTTAATTAGTTGCAGCTGGGGGCGCATATTCATAGCTAGCTTAGGGCGCGCGGAACCCTAAATCAGGCCCTGGCTGGGACTGAATGCAGAAGGCGCAGGATCGTGAATTGTGGCGTAAACTGGCAAAGGCCTACGTCCAGCAGTGGACTGCGACAGGCTGATTTGATTGATAGTTCTTCTGGATAACACTGTCACTCTTTGCTTTGAAGCCGTTTATAAAGTTCACGTTTGTTTATAGGTAAAGTTCACAATTTTAAATCGTAATTCTCTACAAAAGTCTCTTTTAAGTCTAAGTAATTTGTAAATAACCTAAAAAACACCTACTATTACCATAGTACTGACTGACAAGAGTCAAAACAACCAAAATAAAGCCCTTGTCTCTGCTTTTGCGATTCTATTTATATTCTATCGATGTTCTATAGTGGCGATAGACAAGATTTACGCGACTAGCAGATTTAGGACCAATCGCTTTATTATCGTAATAGAATCGCACTGGACCGGCTTTTTGATGGAAAATAGCAGACTCGGCCCCCAGGTGTTCCGAACGTCCATTGACTACGGTGACCACTGTCTATCAGATGGGACATATGCTTGTCTGCCAACTTAGCAGTATAAAAAAGTCTTGTAATGTGTATATAAGTTTTATCATTTACGCGTATCTACAGATAACAGCGACCTGTCATTAAACACAATAATTAATTACGATTAAATGTTATTTTTATCATAATCTCTTAGTCAAAAATTAAATAACCAAGCTTAGTGACGATTTTGTAGACTTCAGTTGCTTCGTAGTATTTTATCAAACTTAATATTCGTACCACGGTCGGTCGAACAAAGTTATCAAATCAAAATTATAGTTTTAATAGTTCATTGTTGTACTTATCAGGAACAGATTGTTATACATCGTTAGAAATTAAAGATATCTATTGTATAAATAACACCATATATCGATAAAGAAAAGATTTAGGTAGATTGAAATTTTGATAAAACTAGATTTTCAATTGAGGGTTTACCGGCAGGTTCTCTTCTCTCCTTATTTAAACGTACGATTATTCTCGGAGCGCTGATTCTCGATGATTTAATCGAAATGACATTTCTTTCATAAATTGCCGTTTCCAAATATGAGACAGATGACGTTTTTCCGTCCACTCATTCTCATCGTAGGAGGCCATACCCAGGGCTAACGACCTTGAGCAAATGGGCGATATGACTCGCTAACATAGAGTAGCGCAACTACAGAGACATCAGAGTAAAAGAACCACGGAAGAAGAAGAAAAATAGTAGCGGAAATGCGTTCCTCGCTTCACCAAATAAACAAGAAGCTGTGAGACGGTCTCACCCGACTGCCCCTCTATAAAACGTTTATTGTGAGAGTTCAATCCGATTGACGTTGTCATTTTTGTTTTATTTCAAACTTTGAACAGATGATCCACGTGACCTAGTGACGTAGTTTAATGCAACAGAGTCACAGACTACAGACAAAGTCTCGCCATAAGCCCCTCTGCACTCTATTTTATAGAGAAAGGCGAAAAGTAAATTAAAAACAAAGGAACGTTTGTATTTCAATTTTCCTTTGTTTTTAAGTGTAGTAAAAAATACACTGCAAAAAATGTGATTGATCATTACGTAAAACTTAAATGTGACGAATTCACAAAGACGAATGTTCATATATTCATTGTTTTGTACTTAAATTATTACAAATCCAGAAAGAAGGGTCTTCCACTCGCTTAAAATTTTTGTTACTTTTAGAACACAATTTCATTTCATTTTATTATTACAAACAAACAAAAATAGACGTAAACGCAGTTGCGAGCAACTGCGTTTACGTCTATTTTTGTTTGTTTATGGTCAGGTCAGCTAGTTATGTATAAATAAGAAGCGCTCGTGGTACCGCGGGCTCAGTGTTCTGTAAGCGATCACTGTAGTAAGCACATTCACTATGGCCAGTCCTTGGATGGGTGAACATCCATGTGACAGTTATTTGAGCGTCGTTTCTGTGTTTCGGAAGGCGCGTTAAGCCATTGGTCCTGGTTGCCCGTAAAATGGCAGTCTTTAAGCGAAGTTGAAGGCCGTTTTGGCGGCTTGATTAATTTTAACAGCAGGCAGTCACAACCTGCGCCTGTCTATCTCAACACGGCAATACAGCTCACCGCCTATTACGTGGGACAAATTCTAAAAAGGTGAAATGTGGGGACATAATAATATGCCTCTGCCTACCCCTTCGGGGATAAAGGCGTGACCATATTCATGTATGTATGCAACTAGCTGAACCTCACAACTTCGTTTACTATGAAAGGGGAGGTATTTCTTCATCAGACTCAGCAAGCGGTGAGTAAAACTGCCCTGTTTGCTTTATCATAAAAGAACTTACACGTCGAGGGCGTGGACTGAATTGTTTTAGAATCTATTCTAAAATAATTTATTTCAGTCCACGCCTTCGGCACGGACGAAATATTTAACACTGGACTTAATCATTAAGCTCTTATAATGATAAAGCTAACACGCCGGTTTAGATTTACCCTCACATTCAAAGGAACTCTTGAATTCTAGGTTTTGAGAAGTTGAGATGTCTCTAACTCCTGAAATTCCTCGGATCAATTTTCATTCAAATCAGTAGTTTCAGCGTGATACGTATTCGGAATACAGACGGACATGAAAATTTTAAATTTCATTTTGGCTTAAGTAGGTATCGATTAGAGAACGCGTTCTTTTTTTTAAAATAGCTTCCATATTCTGACTCTCGACCCTCAACAGTTTTATTATTATGTATAGATATAGACTAGCAAGAAACACGGCGGGCACTCACTTTATTCACTTTTATACCTTAACCAATTTGCCGGTAGACGGTGCCTACTTGTGGCGACCCACAAGACGTAATAAGCTAAAAGAGTCAATTCTTTCAGCTTAGGTTCAGAGCAGTGTCTCAAAAAAGCAGTGTGTTAATAATAACTATAATATAAGCATTTTCATCAGTTGTCTATATCTCTTAGCACAAGGTTATAATAGCTTAAGTTGTGTGCGGATGTCCACAAATATTTCTTCATTTATTTATATTGAAATGACTAAGTACCGCTTACAATATAAGCATGACTACCTTTCGAAGTAATTTAATAAAACAATACAAAAAATAAGTTGAAATGCATTATATTCTTATGTAATGCAGTATGCATTGTGTAACGCGGGCTCTGGCTCTGTTACACGCATTACTCTGTACATGAATGAAAATATAACATTTTACGAGAATGTTTTGCAGACCAGAGCGACACACGTCCGTCTAGCAACACGACTCCCCCCGCACTAGTTTTTCGGGCGAGCGCGGGGAAGCAAGCAATGTGATGTATTCTTTGAATACATTATTAGTTATAATTAGTTAAAACTTATACTAATTCAAAATTAAAGAAAACCATTTTAGAGGTCTATGTTTTCTTTAGTCTCTGATATAAATTTTATTATCATTCATTAATAAAAAGATGTCATAAAACGTCTTCTTCTAAAAAAATATGGGCTATTTCAATGATGTTTTACTAATTAGTTATAATAAATACACAATTTCTGATAAAACCATCTTTTGATACACATCTTTTAGATTTCAAATCTACTTTTGGCTGTCATTTTTCGTATACTAATACCGAGAAGAACGTCTTTATTTGCACCTCTTTTTCGCAAACTTTGTCAACCACTCCCCTTAAGTACCTAACAGGGCTAACTTACCAGAATTTTGAATCTTGCAGTCGACAAAAGCAGACAGCTTTTGTCGACTGCTACGAGCAGCTACGATTTGGCTATTTATTGTCGCCAACAGTTGAAAGCGACTGCTTTCTAAACTCCCAACCCGTAAAAGCGTCGTTGTTTCCTTAATTGCTCAGCTGGTGACCCACTAACAGGTGAGGTAACTTAGGCTCTTGGTAGAGCCCCTTACTGTCAAAAAACGTAACTATTAGATTCAGCTCACTAAACGTTGTCTGAACCTCGCGTAACTACAGTTCATCTTAATTAATCAGGTAATCAGTTCATCTTTATTATTCAGTTCATCTTAGTTTCTCGCGTAATTACAGTACTAGAGTTCATCTTCACAGTCAATAATTCCTGTTTCTAGACCTGCCCACACCACAGTTCTTGGTAGCGGGGTGGACCTAAAGAAAATACTCCAAAACAAGTAATCACTAGGCATAGCGTACGCTTAGATCTAAAATCGTTACTGAACAAGATATACTTAATTAAGATATGCCATCAGGGCGTTGGCCCACTGATTGCATATCTTAAATATCAATCTGAATGCAACACAGATAGGCTTATCATGACGTCACAATGTTATAAATCAGTCTATATTGTACTCATAACAATGATCTTGGATTTTTAAACAGACTTCCTCAACGATGCTACGAACTATATTTGACATTCTTACTAAGAAGCAATGACCCAGGACCGGGGTCGCCA
Source organism: Miltochrista miniata (assembly GCA_933228765.1). Taxonomy (NCBI): domain Eukaryota; kingdom Metazoa; phylum Arthropoda; class Insecta; order Lepidoptera; family Erebidae; genus Miltochrista; species Miltochrista miniata. The sequence continues at coordinate 34,024,701 of OW121749.1, forward strand.
GTGTGCCGCCAGGGTCTTCTTTTGAGGGCATACGGAGTTTCTTAACCCGCCATATTTATGTAAAAGCATAGTTACATCCAGTTGCTAGAGACTGGGTTTACACATTTTTATAAAAGAGCTCAGAATAGATATTTTCTCGCATAACTTATCTGCATTATCAAATATTAGCCATGTACCTTTAACGCTGTGACCGTCACTACAACTGTATTAGTCTTAGAAATAATTTAATATTTATCCAATTGTATATACATGCATCATGAGCGTGTCGTAGGAGTAAATTTTGTAAGATATGCGATCATATCCTCAGCCACTGACAGGAAATTATACTCCCACACTTGCACCTAACACAAATAGTTGTCTATTAATAAAACTATTACTCAAATCAAAGCATGCGTTCTTGTAGCTCTCTAACCGTGATTTGCTTCACAAATACCTTTTAATTATCCTTAGCTTACTTAGGTATCGCGTATTTCTCGTGTAGTGACATTATCGTTTTTAATAAGGAGATATAGCGTGTATCATAATGCAAATCAAAGTAATATTACATGTCTAGAATAATGTATAATTTTAATTAAATAACCATGCGATCCACGTGATCGTAAATGATCAGTTGATCACCGTAGGCTATGAACGAGTGACTTGCTTGCACTCACGACACTCACGTGGTCATCAACTTGACGTAATGGCTACCATGTTACACCCTGCTCTACCAACTGTCACCGATTCAGGAGGACCTATCATGACTGCCTCGTTGGTCTAGAGGTCGAAATGTGCGACTGCGGATCATGAGGTCCTGGGTTCGATTCCCACCGGAGACAAAAATTTGTGTGACCCATAAATGTTTGTCTCAAGTAGTGGGTGTTTCTATGTATGATACGTATGTATTTAATAGTAGTTTATGACACTGTTGCATAATGAGGGTTCTTATAACACGAGTGTGTTTTAAAAAAACGAGCCGTAGGCGAGTTTTTTTATAGTATCACACGAGTGTTATAAGACCAAGTTATGTACAGTGTCATACACTACTTTATCTACTCTCATACTATAATACCTGATTTAATTTTGTTGTGATATATAGTTGCTCCTTGATTTCGCCGGTAACAGGTTCATGGTCATGTTTGACGCAGTGTCCAGAATGTCTGGTGGTGTACAATTACCACCATCCTCGCTTTAAGACATGTTTTTACACAAAAACTAATTTATTTTACAAACAAAACCAATCTTTGTTTAATTTAAATGTAAAATGTTGGCGCCAAGGCGCAAACATCGATTGCGCATGCGTGTTTCTTTTTTTTTTTAGGCTGCGGAGACCATAGATTTAGGATTTTTCGCTACTCTGGAGACACATTTTTTTTTAAAGTAGAGGTTCAAACTTCTTTTTCAGCTGGAGATTGTTTATGGTGTATCGTAATGATTAAAAAGTTTTATTATGATACAGGTGTCCATACAAGACCTGTATCGTAATAAAACTTTTTTTTTGGCCTGTGCGTAATGTTTGTCATAATAGTATTGATTTCAATTTTATAATCTTTGTATTAAAGTATCAGAGTAGATAAAATTATATTATGTATTAATATCCGTGGTCTGATGATACCCATAACACAAGCAGGTTATTCCTACCTTACTTTGGGATCAGATAGCGTTGTGTGAAATGTCCGTGAATATTTATTATTGTTATTATCATACGTACATACATACATACATAACATCACGCCTGTCTCCCAACGGGGTAGGCAGAGACTATGACTTTCCACTTGCTACGATTCTGGCAAACAACTTTCGCTTCTTCAACTTTCATTAGTGTCTTCATACATGCTCTTCGGTTAAGGGTACTCTTGACCTGGCCTTTTCTCAGAAGATTATTGATTTGATCGACATGAGTATGCCGAGGTCGACACTCTCGCTTCATAAATCTGTTTCGTCAGTCTATTTCCATCCATTCTCTCCACATGTCCAAACCATCTGAGCATCCCTTTCTCTATCTTAGTCACTACATCTTCTGTCATACCGCAATGTTCCCTTATCACACTATTCTTTACTTTATCCCTCAATGTCACTCCAGTTATACTTCGCAAACTTCTCATTTCCACTGCATTAATTTAACTTTCATGTTTCTCCTGCCACACCCAACTTTCACTACCATGCATAAGTGTAGGGACAAGTACTCCTCTATGTACAGCCATCCTTGCCTTTTTAGACACGTTCTGACTGCTCAAACTCTTCTTTCAATATCATTGTCATACTTTCCATCTCTTGCAAATTTTGAACCCAAATATACAAACTCTTTCACCTGTTCCACGCTCTTTCCTTCGATCGATATCGAGCAATCAGTCATACATTTCTCTCTTTCAAAAACCATTACTTTTGTCTTGCTTACATTAACATTCATTCCTCTACTTTTAAGCGCATCGTTCATTATATTAACCATCAACTGCAACTCCTCCGCCGATGATGCCAGTATTACCTGATCATCAGCATAAAGGAGGCTTTGACGGTTAGCTCATTCATTTTTAATCCATACGCGCACAGCCTTGTCTCACACCTTTTTCGATGGGAAAAAAGTCTGTGCAAGCTCCATTGATTCTGACACAAGCACTGGAGCCCTCGTATAGAGATTTCAAGGCTCGTATCAAGTTGCTGTTCACTCCATACATGGACAGTGTTGACCACAGTTCATTCCTCACCACTCTGTCATAGGCCTTTTCCAAGTCCACGAAGATGCAATAGACTTTTTGACGTTTTGCCAAAAACTTTTCAACTAGGCATCTTAATGAAAAGACCTGATCCGTGCATCCTCTTCCTTTCATAAATCCTGCTTGTACATCCCACATTTTTCCTTCAGTTTCATTCATCACTCTTTTAATCAAAACTTTCGCATACAATTTGCCTACGACACTGAGCAAGCTTATGCCGCGGTAGTTTTTGCACTCTTGCTGTGACCCTTTACCTTTGTACAGCGGCACTATGACAGATTTGCACCATTCTTCTGGTACTCTGCCATTTCGCCAGCAAAGATTAAAAAGGCGGTACAGCTGGCAAGCTACCACGCCACGACCCGCTTTCAGCATCTCGGCAGAAATTCTATCAATCCCAGCAGCCTTTCCTAATTTCATAATATTCAACGCTTCCACAATTTCTTCCATACTTAAGTGGCTTTCATTCTCAAGTTCATTCATTACCGAAACATGAGTCTCCCTTTGCATATCCTCTTTTTCAAATAAACTTTCAAAATATTCCTTCCACGTTTTTAACACACATTCCTCTCCTATCACAAGACTGCCATTACGGTTTCTGATTTGCTTAAATTGTGAGGTTGTCTTTTCAGTCCTCATTGTACTTATAGACTTCCAAAAGAATTTTATGTTTTGTTGGAAGTCATCAGATAACCTGTTATGAAAGTCATCCTCATCATTCTCTTTCTTACTTTTTATGACTTCTTTCACAACACGCTTATACCTTTTATACTCATCCTTCGCCATTTTTACATCCTCATCCGTTGCCTTCTGCATTCTTTGGTTGGCCATTGTAGCCAACCAGTTCAACCATGCTTGCTTCTTATCAGACAAAACTCTTAAAACTTTAGCACACATACTCTTTACCTGACATCCTTGTCTCCTTTTGCTTATCCCACATACTTCCACTGCAACTTTTACGAGACCTTCCTTAATCGGCTTCCATAATTCTTCAATCTCACATATTTCCTCTAAATTTACAAATTTTTCGCTCAATTTTCTTACAAATTCCTCTTTCACGCGTATATCTTTCAAATTTTCGACTTTAATGCGCTCCAATACACTAATGGGTTTATGCACACGATGCCGCCACAGCTGAAACAGACCTCTTACTCGGCTAATTACCAAGAAGTGATCTGTGTCAACTCCGGCACCGCGGTATGCCCGGGTGTCCAGAACATTCTTTCTCATTCTTGCGTCTACTATCACAAAATCAATCATGCTTCTCTGGCTTTCTTGTTTCCTTGTATACAAGTGGATATCTTTGTGGTTGAATATGGTGTTGGTTACCACAAGATTCCTCTCCAAACATACTTCTAGCAAACTTTCGCCATTTTCATTCACTCGCTCATCCCCAAACTTACCCAATACACTTTTATATCCATCACGCTTCACTCCGACCCATCCATTAAAATCACCTAAAATTACAATCCTTTCGTTTCGTTTGCATTTACCCAGAATATCATTCACACTCTCCCAGAATGCCTGCCTCTCACTTTGATCTTTTGAGGACCGACGCCACCGCGCATCCTGTGGAGCATACACTCCTAACACAAAGATGCGGGTGAGTCCAACCTTTAACCTCAACCAAACGAGTCTTGGGCTCACACATTCATAATCTGTCACACATTCATTCATTCTCGCGGAAAGTATTACACCGACACCCTGACAAGCGGCACGGGTTGTGGCTACGCCTGACCAGTATGCCGTATAGGTTCCATGCGTCGTGGTGTCGCATCCTTTCCGCTTTGTCCCATTCACACACAAAATATCCAGTCGCCTCTCTCGCATTATCTTGCACACCTCCTCAATTTTATCATCCATACCTTCTCTTACATTCAACGTAGCAAAGCGGCTATCATTAGCCCACTTTTCGCCCCGATGGGAGACGAGACGTGACGGGTTGCGAACCACATCATATCATAGTTATCATAGTTATTATCATGAAGAGCAATAACCTTTTACTGAACATACTTCTTTCTAAGGTTCCGTTTACAGCCCCCCTTGGGTGAGGCTGCAGTGGTAGCCAAGGTATGTTGGGAGTCGAGTCATCCTTCCGAGGACCTACCCGGGGCTCGGGGCTCCCAACTGTAGGCATTAAGTTGGAAACGTGTGGTTTATAGTCGGTAGGACTCCGGCATAGGATTGCTGAACTTAGGATTTTCAGCACGTTAAAAAAAAAGTGCCGTTTACACGAGCAAGAAAATCGCGGCAATATTATCTTCTTGGCACATATTTCTATACAACGTTTCGTCGCAATAATATCGGCATGTGTACATGTTCATACAGAGGAATACGTGGCTCCTACCGGGTACCTGAGGCTGCTCACCGTTCTTTCAGAAACCAGCCCAAGCGGCGGTCTGACTCTTCGATCAACAGTATATTGTTGTTCGAAGGTGTGGCTTTAGAGTTTCAGGCACGTCTCACGTCCCAAGAAGCGGAATATCGCCCGAACCAACCCCGAAAGACGCAGGATAGTAACCGAACCACTTGGTGAGACCGCAGTGGTAGCCACAGTCGGAATCCTGGGACGTCCCCCGAGGGCTTACCCTAGTCGATAATAGTCGGGCTTGGCATCCTAAAGGGATTTACACACGTAAGAAATTTTTGACGGTATTTATTTCCTTAGGACTGTTAATCATTTCCTAAAAGATCACATCAGGCATCAACAACAAGTGCTTGCGTTTAGTTGAAGTTTTCCGTCAATTACATCGCTAACTAAATCACTTTAAATTGAATTCTAGTAACACTATTATTGTAATGATATGCATTGCAGTGTCAGAATGGAATCGTTACTTCGTTAGGTATTGCATCGTACAATATACGATACGACATCGATACGACATTTAAGAAATTTTTGACCGTTGGATACAGTAAAGAGTTTACGTACAATACCTTTGGTTTCTTACAATTATTCTGCAATTTTTCGTACTTGTAAGGTGGCAGAAATATTTAAGGCTCACCTGATCAAAAGTGGCTAATAGTAGGTGTTGTTGTCTTAGACGTGTTACATTCGCACTACAACTAGCATACCCTATACTTCAAACACTCTACTCATACAGTTTACAAGTTTAGCTAAGTAGCCCTTAAACGTTTACCAACCTAGTAGCTCAGTATTCAAAAGCTCCTCTTGCCCATTTACATTCAGCCACAATACCAGTAAATAAATAACACTACTAAGGAATAAATCAATTTGATTTATAGTTTTGTCGGCATCGTCTCGTGTCATGTAAAACAGTTCTACGAGTCGCCGCGGGCTCTATTAAGTTGTGTTATACAATAAGGTTCAATGCTATTATAATGCTACTGGTTGACTCGGATCACGACTGCGTGTGTAATTTAATAAAGTTCCATTACAACACGAGATAGTTATCATGTTACTTGTAAATATAGCATAGGAATAGCTAAGGAATTTTCAGTCTCTTAGTAGGCATGGAACCTACATAATTATCATGTATGATAATTATGTAGGTTAGATCTTTCAGCCCTTTTTTTACGTGAGGGAAATCCTTCATGGATGCTATGCCGGACTCCTACCAACTAAAAACCCTGACGTAACCCCCAACAGCCGGGTAAGCCTTAGGCAGGATGTCCCAGGACATCTTCTTTTAAACTGCATCTTAGGGGATTTTTTTACCTATAGAATAGCCTCATGGATGCTATAACCCCCTGTATTTGTCATTTTCAACATGGAAATTAGTTCACCAAATGTTAACGCTGTAACTACAGAATCAATTTGATGATTTCAATTTTTTTTTCGTGTCCTGGTGGAACATCCTTTCTAACACCAAAAATTACTACAAAACCACAAACCCCAGTTTACTGAAACTTGATTTAATATTATGGGTTTTGAAGTTCAGATATTAGAGACATCTTTTATGTACCAAAAATTCCTTTTAATTTATTGGTTATTCTAAACTGGCGTGCTTGCTATATAATACAGTATACCTTGACCTACCCAATCTACCCATCCAAGAAAAAAAGGAGTGTCTTTTTATGTACCTATGTGTACATCGAACTTTTCATCACCATTACATTATGTTATAATTAATACTAAGAAAAACTGAGTCAAGTTATTCTACGATCTAAAATGCAATGGAAACGTTTGTACCAAAGATTAATAGAATACCGCAGCATCGCACAGTAGAAGTTTCCAGAAGTAGCGCGGGCGCAATTATAATGCAATTTATGGAACGGAAGAGCGCTCTTGTAACGTTGGCATGTTCATTACCGTGTTGCGTTTCATTGTGGTGTAGGACATGTCTCATTATGACAAGTAGAAATATGATGCATTCACTAAAGACATAATTCTTTTATTTATACCTACTACTTAAGAGACAGACTGATGGTTGCTTCACCCGCTCGTGGCCTGTAGACGTTTGCAGCACCAACAGTGCTACATCTACACACGCGCTGACTCCGGCGCAGGTTGTGACGTACCACTCTTGAAAATTTTTAAGGGCATGTATTTAAATCGATATCTGTTTATTCCCTTTTTCTTAACAAAATATTACAAAGTTAAACCAAAAATACTGACTTGCACACTAATTATGCACACTAAATAAATGCAATTCAATATACTGTTTAATGGTATTTGCAGAACTATTTTACTGAACAGATCACTATTATCACAATCGTATATCTAAAAATGCCTTAGCTCAACAAACTTATTAAAACTTTTTTAAGGAAAACCATCACCTATTTTACTTTTATGAACATCTTTTATTCTAATTAAAATCCCAATTTAATCAGTCATCTTTACAAAATTATTCTTTTTAATAAAAAAAATAAAAAAACTAACCTAAATTTAGAGTGCAAGTTAGTATTTTTGATAAGTAATTCGTATTTTTGTTTAGTAAATGATTTACTAAATCCGGTAAATATCCGGTGTACGAACCACATTTTTGATGTGAATTCGATAAAAAAAGGTCATCTCGTTTTGTGTAAAATTTTAGTTTTTTAAGAAGTACATGTTTAGTTAATCAATTGGTTTTTATGCACAGCATTCAGATTTCTGGTATGCATTCAGTTAATTAGTGGTAATTCGATAAAAAAGGTCATCTCGTTTTGTGTAAAATTTTAGTTTTTTAAGGAGTACATGTTTAGTTAATCAATTGGTTTTTATGCACAGCATTCAGATTTCTGGTATGCATTCAGTTAATTAGTGGAGTTACTTAGTGTGCAGAAAAAATATATAGATGTGCATTTAAAAATATCCCATTTTTTAGCCGCTCTAAGGCTTTTAACTTAGCTTAATGACTGTCATGCTGCTGAAAATCGATATCAAAATTTTAGCTACTAATATCAGCGTAGTTTCAGCCATGGAGGATTTTACTTGGAATAAAAAACCAACGTCCATACAAAAAGTGGACATCTCCTTTGTTGTGCTCGCCACAGTCAGGGTGTTCATCCTCACACTTGGTGTGAATATGAACACCCACAGAGCGTTCGAGCACAGTAAGGTCGGGGAGTCGGGGGCTTTCTGTCGCGCACGCTTAGATTGTGGAATGATCTCCTACCTCGGTTTTCCCAAAATGTCTTCAGTATGGGATGTTTCAAAGGAGGTTTTATATTATTGAAGGGTCGGCAGCACAAGTGTCGGTGTCGTCGTAGCCCAACGATTTTGCTCTTGTACCTATATACCTGCCTATCATAATTCAGCGCGATAATCTTTGTATCGCAATGCAAGTTATATTTATTGTTTTTCGCCATTTAGCGGTCGCCATACTACGCCACAGCATTTTATCTCTTTAACCAGGGAACCCGTGGCCAGATTCTTAAACTATTACTACATTATTGTTGGGTACACAATAAGTAATAACTTAATTTAAACGTTAAGCCTCATAAAAAACGTAGCGTTATCAAGATATTTTATCAGATTATTGTTGAAATCGGAAGCACGAGCTAGCATTACTATACGCGGTGAAAGTGATAAGCTTGTGATAACAGCTGATAAGGTACACAATGACGTCACGTGTGCAGTGATAACATGTTATCTAGACTTGTTTAATGCGCTAATATTTTCTTAAAGCAAGGCCGCACTAGGAATTTGCAAGGTGAAGTTATACCTAATTTCTGGACTTGGTGCATAGTCAATTAAGAGTATATTTGAAATCTTTTTACCCAAATTCCTTAGCAAAAACCATTGTCAGAGAAAGCTTATAAGGTATATCGCCTCTTTATTGCATTTTTGCGAATCTTTATGAAACTGTGTTACATAAAAACATATTGCCAGACCATCTTGGCTTTCTGATAAAATAAATGGGAGGCACAAGCCTTCACATGAAAGCACCATCTCCTAAGTAGCTCTGCAGTGCCGATTGGTTAGCTGACTGCTGATGACATCTGAATGTCATACGGTTGCATTTAACCATGGAACCGCAGGGTCTGCTTTGTCTGCCTGTACACTGTACACCGCCCATTGTTTGCCTGGTAGAAATTGTTTATAATATGTATTCTGCTGCATTTGAGCGTAGAGTCCCAATCAATCAATCAATCAAATCTGTCTAAGGAGTCCTCAGCTGGACGTAGGCCTCTCCCAAGTTATGCCACAACATACGGTACTGCGCCTTTCGCATCCAGTCACTCCCTGCGACCTTTTCCAGGTCGTCAGTCCATCTGGCGGTGGGTCTCTTACCAAGTCACGGTCTCCACTCCAGAACTCGTTTGCTCCACCGACCATCGGTTCTCCTACAGATGTGGCCAGCCCACTGTCACTGCAAAATGCATACTCTGCGAGCTATGTCGACCACTCTGGTTCTCTGGCGGTTATGAGAGTCCCAGTGGCATCTAGTATCTCAACCTTGATCAGCTTTGAATGGCTGAAAAACAAGTATTTCTTTTCGCCTTTTTTATATCGTCATCTTCGACTTTGGCAATAGACCGCCGATATACCTACCTACGTCTTTATTAGATAAAGTTTATTAAATAAATGAAGGACTAACCATAGATTACATCTATGCTTTGGTTAGCACACTTCATTAGATTTGACTACCATAAAAGATCATCGTATCATATCCTCATATCTCAACTGACCATCTGACCTGTGACCCCGATCTCTAGAGGTATCCACCTGGTCGAGATTACGTATATTTATAAAGGTTCACATTCCACTTAGGAAGGGTCAATGTTATTACTTATCGGCCATTAGGTAAATAGAAACCGTTTTACAATTCTTTTGTCGATCAATATCTATTATAAGAATTATTTTATGTTATCTGTGCTAATACTGACTGTTAATGTTACTTCATACAATTCGCAGCTGTATTCCAAGAGCGTGAAATTTGATATAATAGATATAATCTTAGATGTTATTATTATTAATTTCAAAATCAAATATAAGTATTTAAACTCTTGTAGACATACAACTATACATAGGGTTAGTAACCCTGGCGATATTGAGATTTTTTATCATCGTAGCTCACAAGGAAATATCGTAGCAGCCAGTCCACCCCTACGGCTTTAAATGTAGATCTGCATAGATAAGCACTGATTATACTCTGTAAAATATAGCTTGATCTCTGTGAAAGTTATATGAACGTAAACAAATTTGACTTTTATTTCAAAGGCATACCTACAGTTGTTATTTACAGTTTGCACCTCTGTGTGGTCACTCTTTGCATGTCAACCACAAACGCTTTATGCCGTTGACATTAAGTCTATTCTTGTTTACGTTTGTAGAACTGTCACAGAGATCAAGCTATATTTTACAAAGTATAATGTATTCGGTTATTTTATTTTTATTTTTCTTTATTAGGAAAACAAACAGTTGTTACATCTATGTTTACAAAATTCAAAATATCTGATAACCATTTCTTAGTTTTCGCATTTTAAGACTATTATTAACAAATTGTGTCCGTCTTGCGTGCTTGCATATCTATAATAATATAATAAGGAGAGCACTGTTGACACACATTATACTTATAAAATAAGATTATTATAATAGGTAATAAGGTAGTATTGACAGTTCAAAAGAACACTTACTGGCTATAAAATGTATAAAGGGTTCAGATTGATTGAGCTAAGTGAAGTTCGATAGTTGAAGTCTCCCGCCAAACCACTCATTTGATAAATCGTTTCTTAGTTTATGTGGTGGGGTGTTAAACAGATCAAAGTCATTTAAATTAAGATGATTTATAGATTTGCTAGATCTGTTGAAGAATGCGTTTTGCCTGTGATTCGTGCCACTGTGAGGAACGTGCAAATAATTTGTGTTTGGGTTTCGTCGGATTCTCGTGGGCACAATAAGAGCTATCCTCGACAGCAGCTCTGGAGAGTTAATTTTTGCTTGTGCTATTTTCCGGTATTTTATAAAATTGCCTAATTTTTTCGCAACTGTATTAAAAATAGTTGTTCAATACAACGTGTGGGACTGTTATTTAAACTCGTTCCGACTGTCTACCCTCGCCTTCGGCTCGGGTCAACACCTGTCGTAACTCGTTGTAATAACAGAAATCCCACACTTGTATCGAAAACTACTATTATCATTGGAAAGCTACATTCACCCCTAGAAACATAGGCTACATTTTATTCCCGTATTCCTACGGAAACGAGAGCTACGTGGGAAAACCCTTAGCAACAGCAATGCGTGGCCTTTTTTTTTACGTGTGGAAATCCTACATGGATGCTATGCCGGACTCCTACTGACTAAAACCACAGGATGCTCTACAACTGTCTACGGCCGGGAGTCCCGGGTAAGCCCTCGGAAGGATGTCCCAGGGCGCAACGCGTGGCCTGGTCCTCTAGTACCTCTTGTTCGACGACTAAACATCCACCTAGTTTACCTCCGCTTCTACCGAGCCGCAGGATAGGCCAGAGTCAAAGTCCTTTATTAAATGTAAAAAAAAGGTTCTTCAAAAGCGCCAGTGTAGCGCTCCGGTGTTGCAAACGTCTATAGGCAGCGGTGACCACCGGTACATCTGGAGGGCCGTATGCTTGTCTGCCGCCTTGGTGGTATAAAAAAGGCCGCTCCGTAATAGTTTTTTGACTAGAATATTAACTCTAGAAACAATGTGTAGCGGTAGCGTAAGTAGTACAAAGTAGCATAAAATTCAAGAGCCACGTAACTGTAAGAGTGTCAAGCGTTATCTTAAAAGAGTAAGTATTTGTTTATCTCGAGAGATTAACGGTGTCTTGAAACCAAAGACGTTGCCGACAGATTATGTACTCATTGCTGCGTTGCTTTTTCATAAAGATTATATATACATTTTCGTAAAGTTTGCGTGACATAGGATTATGATATTATTTAATGTTCACTGGTCAAATTATTTGCCAATCTTATGATATTTTTCTTACAAGTGTGTTCTTGTACTTAGCAATTACATGATGACGTGGTGAAATATAGAACTTCAGGTCAAATACGGGCGACGCTGATGCTCTCCTTCTAATCCCTACTAATATTATAAATGCCAAAGTAACTCTGTCTGTCTGTCTGTTACGCTTTTACGCCTAAACCACTGAAGCGATTTAGATGACATTTCGTATAGAGATAGTTTGAGTCCTTGTGAATGACATAGGCAACTTTTTAACTGACTGCGCAAAAGGAGGGCCATAATTTGTCCTGGGACATCCTTCCGAGGGCTTACCCGGGGCTCCCAACTATAGGCTGTAGGGCGTTACGTGAAGTTTTTAGTCGGTAGGAGTCCGGCATAGTATCCATGAGGATTTTCAGGGCAATGATTTTACGCGATAATGATTTCCACGTGGACTAAGCCTCAGGGAACAGTTAGTAGCGTATAAATGTGGTGTTCTCGGCAATCTTCTGATACTTACTTACTGAACTAACTCTTCTTAGAAACAATGAGTGTTCTTGAGTAGATGGTGAAGATTTAAACTAGTTGACATAATTCAAGTGTCCGCTATTGAGATATAGCATGAGAGATAGTCACGTATATGATATAATTTCAATATCTATTCCAATCTCTAGATTATTTCTTTGATCTTGTCTACATTTTGGGATGGTGTCTGCTTCAGTTTTCCCAAACATGTAATGTAAGAACAGCGTCAGTAGCTCGTGTGCAGTGGGTCTGGACGTGAACACTCTCTCGCTCGAGACCATGGAGCGAGCCATGCTCTCCAGCGGGAGTAAGTGGGACTGCGCCGCCTCTTTTTGCGAGCAGGTCATGCTCGTGAAGGAGGCGGCGGGGCGGGTGCGGAAGAGAGCTCTCCCACCCGAGTTCCGCAGTCGGCAGCCTGGGCGCCGCCGACGTGTCTTCACCGAGGACTATCGGCCTCCATGACCGGGGGTCTGAGGACGGCAAGACGGAGCTCACCGTCCTTACAGAAGCAGGCCCATGACGGCAGCGTGAAGTGAGGAACTCACGCACGCCCCCACTTAGAAGCGGGATCACACCCGAAACCCCCCAAAGACGCGGGATAGCACCCGAACCACCCCCTGGGCGAGGCCGCAGTGGCGGCCGTAGGTCTGTTGGGAGTCCTGGGACATCCTTCCGAGGGCTTCCCCGGGGCTCCCAACCATAGGCTGTCGGGCGTTACGTGAGGTTTTTTAGTCGGTAGTAGTCCGGCATAACATCCATGAGGATTTTCCCTCACGTTGAACAAAAAAAAACTCAATAATATATATAATAGCTCGTGTGTTGCAACTTTACTATTGCAAACGTTCGTAGGCTATGCTGATCACTGTTTATTCTGCTCTCATCTTAATCCCTCCCTTTTTTTTCTGATTTTAGTACATATTTTCTGTCACAGCGGCGACAGAATTACGGCATCTGTAAAAATTTCAGCTATCACGGAGATGCAACCTTATGACGGACAGACAAACAGACCGACGAACAGCGAAGTCTCATAAAAAGGATGTCCTGTGAAGAAGGAATCGCGCTAAGAGTGCTTCATTTTCTTTTTCTAAAACCTAGACCTAACTTCCTAGGTGAGGCCTTAGTGGCGGCCGTGGGTCTGTTGGGAGTCCTGGGACATCCTTCCGAGGGCTTACCCGGGGCTCCCAACCATAGGCTATTAGGTGTTACGTGAGGTTTTTAGTCGGTAGGAGTAGATGCATCCATAAGGATTTTCCCTCACGTTAAAAATAACCTAGACCTAAATTTTTTAAATATCTATTTTTAATTCAAATATTGCTGTGACTGTAAGATAATGTAAAATTTTACAATCGTGGAGTCTTTGTTGACATAACACCTCTATATTTTGGCGACTAAATTATGTCAATTAAAATCTCGGCTGTCTTCAAGACCACTCCAAATAACTATGTAGTTTATTTAAATTGGCTTGGACAATTAAACACGCCAATTTATTTAGATAACAATTGTGACGGATAACATTAAATGCGCTCTTAAGGTCGCACAGCGAACTTTGGAGCGAGCTATGCTTGAAGTTTCTCTGAGGGATAAACTTCGGAATGAGGTTATTTGGCGGAGAACTAAAGTGGTCGACATAGCTCGCAGAACAAGCACTTTAAAGTTGCAGTGGGTCGGCCACACCAGCAAAACAACAGACGGCCGATGGAGCAAGCGAGTTCTGGAGTGGAGACCGCGACTTGGCAAACGTAGTGTGGGACGTCCACCCGCCAGATGGACCGACTATCTGGAAAAGGTCGCAGGCTTGGACTGGATGCGAAAGGCTCAGGACCGTGAGTTGTGGCGTAAATTGGGAGAGGCCTACGTCCAGGAGTGGACTGCCATAGGCTGATTTGATTTGACATTAAATGTATATTATTTTGTTCTATCTCTAAGATGGTGCAGTTTCGGCTATGTTTAAGAGAATATACCTGCCTTTTTAGGGTTTCGTAGCCAAATGGCAAAAACGGAACCGTTATAGATTCGTCATGTCTGTCTGTCTGTCTGTCCGTCCGTGTGTCACAGCCACTTTTCTCCGAAACTATAAGCCCTATGCTATTGAAACTTGGTAACTAGATGTATTCTGTGAACCGCATTAAAATTCTTATATAAAACTAGAAAAAAAGCAGTTAATTTTGGGGGTCCCCATACTCAGAACTGAAACTCAATTTTTTTTTTTCATCTAACCCATACGTGTGCGGTATCTATAGATAGGTCTTCAAAAATGTTATTGAGGTTTCTAACATCATATTTTTCTAAAGTGAATAATTTGCGCCAGAGACACTTCCAAAGTGGAAAAATGTGTCCCCCCCCCCTCTAACTTCTAAACTAAGAGAATGATAAATCTAAAAAGAATATATGATGTACATTGCCATAAAAACTACCAACGAAAATTGGTTTGAACGAGATAGAGCTGGTAGTTTTTTTTTTAATACGTCATAAACCGCAATTTTCGGTTAGAAAAATCACTTCCACTGCGAACATGTTAAAACATCAATAAAAGTTACAACGAACTATAAGAACTTTTATATTATGTTACTTGCTGCTACGAAACCCTTCATGGGCGAGTCCAACTAGCTCTTGGCCGGTTTTTATTTCTTTCAATCATTTTAATGATTACGTTCTGGTCTATGATTGACAGTTAAAGATTAAAAGCTGATTAACAGAATTTACTAATCGACCCTTAAATCTAATCCATATTATCTTAGATTTCCCGGGTAATCCGTTATCTCTGTATTAATTTACGTCCACGCTTATTAACGTCTATTTTTATTAAATTTCAGAAAAAACCTACA
The DNA here is from genome assembly GCA_933228765.1 of Miltochrista miniata. NCBI lineage: Eukaryota > Metazoa > Arthropoda > Insecta > Lepidoptera > Erebidae > Miltochrista > Miltochrista miniata. The sequence continues at coordinate 34,040,034 of OW121749.1, forward strand.
TCAATCAAATCAGCTTATCCCAGACCACTGATGGACGAAGGCCTCTCACAATTTGGTCTACCTAATTCTTTTATCTCTGCTTCACCCTAAGGTTGACTGGTAGAAAATTGTACTCTGTGTTAAAGTTCGAAATAAAAAAAAAATGAATTTTGTCTTCCAGTCTTTTCCAGTCTCTCCATGCGACCTTAACCAAAATAGTACACCTCACTCTTGCCCTGTAGCAGTCTCCACTACAGCTGGAGAGGAGCCACGGTGCTCTCTCCTACCAGTTGTCATAGCTGTGACAAGAGGTAGGAGAGAGCACCGTTGCTTACAGATGCTTACCGGGCACGGGAGCTTCGATAAGTATCTGTGGCGAATACACCGGGAAACCATGGCTGAGTGCCAGCTCTCACAGCCTACCACACATTGGTAGAGTGCACAGCGTGTGGACGCAACAGCGTCAGGTCCTCGTGGCTGCTCTAGACATGAACAATCTCTCGCTGGAGACCATGGTGTGAGCCATGATCTCCAGCGGGAGTAAGTGAGACTCCGCTGCCTCTTTCTATGAGCAGGTCATGCTCGTGAAAGATACGACGGGGAGAGAGAGAAGAGAGAACTCTCCCACCCGAGTTCGGCAGTCTGCGGCGGGGGCGCAGCAGACGTGTCTTCGCCCTAGGCTATCGGCCTCCAAGACCGGGGGCCTGACGTGAGGGATTCACGCACGCCACATCCCGCAAGAAGTGGGATAACACCCGAGCTCCCCCTATGTGAGACCGCAGTGGTAGCTACGTTGCAGCGCCCGTGGTCATGGTTGGACTCTTCCAACTGCCCGAAATGTCGGTGTATAAAATGTCCATGAGTCAAGAATATAAAACAAAGATGTACTACCATTTCCAAGTATATCCTTCAACGGAACCAAGCATATCTAGATCCATAACTAGCGGCTTAATTTTTAGGATATAGATTAACCCTAGGTACTGTACGAGTAAGTCTCCTCATCTCGGCACCGTACACCGTAAATATAGAAATCACTGGCTGTAGATTTTGCTTCTACTTAAAACTGACTTGGCCGAAGTTCCAAAATGAGGTTTTCCGTCGCAGAATCCTGTACCATTATACGCGAAAATTAGTTACAATATTTTTCCTCAAATAGGTTATTCGGTCATATGAAATGTCATATATTTTACTATAGAGTCATGTTGAAGAGACGTCTTAATTTTCATGGCACTTTTTGCCACTGAGTATCACATAAAGTTTCTGATTCAAGGTGAGATCGTCAAAGGACGGAAATAGTTTTGTTCTATTTTTCTTTTATAACGAGGTGTTTGTTCGCATATCACGTCAATCATCTTAAACTAGATGGTACCCGCGTGGAATTCTGCTCGCATTTCCGGATCCCATGGGGAACTTACTCCGAAAATAAAAGGTAGTCAAAGTGTTATTCCAGACTATAAGCGGCAACTCCATACAAATGATTCGTTTTCAAAATTCTGTCTCCTTCACTGAAACCACGTTATGTTTGTACAGAGCTTGAATGTGTGTGTGTGACTACTAAGGCTAAGCAAACGATCCTCAAAATACTTCCAACTATATGACAGCTGTGGCGGGGTTGAGGAAGCTTGCTCAGTGGGGGGGCCGGGAGTTGCCTATCTGTATGTCATACTATTACCTATATTATCTTTGCTATAAGCACCAATACCTGTACCAATTTCAGCCAGATCCCTTCAATTCTTGGCGCATGAAAGAATAACAAACATCCACACATCTACGCATTCATACTCACAAACTTTCACATTTATCATTTCATCTCATATCTGCTTACCCTTTTGTAGAAAAGATGCAACTGTTGGTGGTATTATAAGGAGAAAAAATGTCGTTTTGTGTGAGTGTGTTTGTATGTTTGTAATGAATACATTCAAAAACTACTGTGCCGATTTCAAAAATTCTTACGCCATTGGCAAGTTACATTCACCCTGAGTAACATGGGCTAGATTTTATTTCCATATTCCTACGGCAACGGGAGCAGAGTAAGTAAAATAAATAATTTAATTTTGGGAAATAACTGAAATCTACTCGACCATTATGATAAGTAAGTACATGCCATGTAAGTGATTTATACAGTACCTACCACTTACTTATAATTTAACAATCTTAAAATTGCTAATTAAAAACATCTTGAGATTAATAAAAACAAACAAAAGGATAAAAATTATCAACATTTTAACATCCTTTTTTAAAATGTAGCATTACGTAAATTACTTCTCATCTCAGGCTTTTAAAACAAAGGAACCGGAAATAATATCATATTTAATCAATATCAGATACAACAACAAATACAAATTAAACAGATTATGTAAAGTAGGTAGGTATTGTCGGAAGGAAGACTTATAAAATCTTTATCTAGACCGACACTGGTACGTAAAATACTATCTTTTACTGAATTTCAGGTGATCATACAATCTATACAATTGCGAAATGTCGAGGTAGTAGGTAGGTAGAAGTAAATAACGCCCATACGCAAGTTGTTTTGTTAGTACCACCTAAATAGTAAATGGGAGTACCCCTACATAATGCCATCAAGGGCACAAAAAATAGGAGATAATCTATATTCAGAAGCAATTCCCAACACATGTTACATTACAAGTTCACAAAATAATATATGTCCCAGTAAAATCCCCTGTCCTAGCGAAGTCCTATAATGAATTTCCTCCTGAAAATCCCTTATAAACCCCTTCATTCATCATTCGTATCACATCGTCATCACATATCAGCTATTGGGCTCTACCGAGAGCCCTACGACAGGATCGGCAGCGCGAGTGTAGCACTTCAGGGGGCCGAGTCTGCTATTGCAATCGCATCAGAATAGAATAGATATCGTAGCAAAATAGAAGCTCATCGGTACAATTTGACAGTTTTCGTATTCGCTAACTCGATAGCTTCTATCTTGTTTCTATTGAAGTGCGATTATGGTCGACCGATGGCCTCTCGATAGAATCGCCAGTGTATTTGACATTTATGCGTAGTCTGCTATTATTTGATGGGATTTGTTTTGGAAGTCGCGTAATTTTTGACAGCTAGAAATAGAAAGTGCGAGCCTGGTTATTTTCGTCCGGTATACATACAATATTATTGTTTAAATTAATCAATTTGCAGATAAACTAAATAGAAGCAAGTTTACAATTTACATCAAAATGATGAAGATTGATTAATTGTGAGACATAGCATTTTATCCGAAGCGGACTTTATTTATTTCACCTACAAAACAAGACCATAAAGAGCCTCATGGAAGAACGTGGAACATAATAAATTGTTGTACCTATTGTATTATAGTACATTGGATGGTCGTAGTGCTTTAATGAGTCTCCAAAAAGTGAATTTGCTGTGAGTGAGCCATTGTCGCAGGGTCAATGAACTTTATTAGTTATAGATACATAGATGGCAACTATTCCAAGTAGCCAACTCAACAAGATCAGCAAAATAGTATGAAGACATGTATGCAATTGACATGCATCTATTTTCTGTAAGTAGGGGAAAGGTGTACAAGATGATCCCTCGAGGTAAGACGATCCTTTTCGATTGTGACGATACTGTGCATGCCATCTAGTTGTTTTTTCGAGAAAAGCGTAGGTTCCCGCCCCCACCGACTGCAGTCAAACCGCGATGGCTGCGTGAAGGACGATCACTGTGTTTTGTGATTTTTAAAAAATTGTACAGTGTTAATCTAAAGTAAGCCTGAATTTGAAACTCCTTTACTTTTCGTGTAACCGATTTTATGTAATGATTATTATAAATATTAGTAGCTTCTAAATATGTTCATTTGTTATAAAAACGTATTGCGGTGACTGTAGGATACTTATAGGTTAGGTTAGAGAATTTCAAATAAAAAGTAAGCTCTGGGGCAAGATGATTCGTCTGCTTCTGTACAAGATGATCCGTGGATCATCTCACCCCAATGTCTTTTTGCCCGGCTGCGCCAGCGAGGGTAATAAATTTGCGCGTATGTATGTATGTACTCGTATGTATGTTATATGTATATATACTATATGTAACAAGATAATATAGCAATTCTACATTTTAAAATAAATTTTTTATATTATTTTTTTAATCATTTATGTTATTTTATTATGGATTTTTTTTAAAAGGAAATTGCCACGTGTCACGTATCGTGGAAGACCAGCCGTGGACAGTGGGATCTATGGATGATAAAGCACTAGGGGCTGTGGCAGTTGATTATGCCTAAGGGTTGATCTCATTGTTCAAAACACATATTTGATTAAAACATTTTAAAATAATTATTTGAGTAAAGTCATTTTAACGATACCTTAAGTCGAATTTTTAATTAAACGGAGTAAAGTGACAGCAACTAATGTCACTTCTTCATACAATGCTGCATAATTTCTATGAAGAAGTGACATTAGTTGCTGTCACTTTACTCCGTTTAATTAAAAATTCGACTATAGAGATTGGGTTGGATCTGAACGGGGCAAGATGATCCTCTGGGATCATCTTATACACCTGTGTGGACAAGATGATCCTTTAGCAGACATTTAGTATAATTAATGAAACTCTTATCAATACTGAATTTTGAGAACATAAGGTATGACAATACCTAGATAGATAAACTGACTATTCAAAACATCTTTAATATTAACATTAGATTGTACTTTCTCAGATTTACAGGCATTCTCCCTTAGAGGGATCATCTCATACCACCTTCCCCTACTGTCCAATATTCTTTACAATCACTCATATCTAAAATACAAGTCACATTTCTAATACTTACAGTAGGTAGTTATTATTGTTTTAGTACATAGGTACTTACCTATGTACACTTAATTCCCAATATACTTAATTGTTTTTTACAGTTTTTATGAACATTTAAAATACCCAGTTTACCCGGGTGCACAGCATATTGTCACCGTTTCACCCACATAGCTCCTGTTCCTAAGGGAATATGAGACTAAAATATAGCCTATGTTCACCGGGAAGAGTCTAGCTTCCCAACACTGAAAGAATTTATTAATCGGTCCAGAAGTTTTGGAGCCTATTCCGATGCAAACAAACAAACATCCTAATCTTTCCTCATACCTAATAATATTGGTATAGACTGCAGGTTTTAAATTACTTATGCATCCCTAATGACTTATATACCTATAAACTCTCAAGAAACTGAAATAAGTCAGGTGTTAAATGGGAATATTAGAGATTAGGTACTTAGGTATAAATAAAAAATCAATCACTTTTTGAACTCTACTGTAGGGTACCATTCCAAGCAAACCCCACCTGTAAGTAGTGTTGATGGGAGTATGAGACTTCATTACTAATTGGTCAATATTCTAACAGATCATTTAAATTCTGAGTTTTCAAACTATCTTCCGGTTCCAAATTTAAAGTAACTGGCAAGTACCTAGTGCACCAGTACACCAACGGACAAGGACTGGGTTGGTTGGAGAGCTGCCCGATGATAGTCACATTCACATCTAACAATGCTGATACAAAACTGGTCAACTCACAGTGCTCCTAATCTATACTTATAATAAATCTGTAGAAGTGAAAATTCTGTACATTGAAAATATAAAAAAAGTAAATGGCAGGGGGTGTTACTAGACCGACACTGAGCCCAAAAATGTGATTAAAAAAATTTTTGTCTGTCTTTTTATGTATTTATGTATTTAATTTGTTTTTATATAAGATAAGATAAGATAAGATTTTATTAACAAAAAGGAAATATTACAATAGTGGTAACAGATTATCATCAGATACGTAACAATAGTAGGTACATATAAAAGTATTACCAACATGTCGCAGATAATTCATAGCAAATTATTTTATCTAGTAAAGTAAGTGAACCCTGCTCCTTAAACTAGGCGAAGCCTGTGTCTTAAGGGTCAGTTTTCGATTGCGGTTTTGTTATACATTATACATTTTCTTCTTTCTCATTATTGGCCAGCGAGGCGGTATTTAACTTCTCATGTAAGACTCATGTAAGACTGCTCTTGGTCTGTTTACACAGTTAAGTACCCGTTTAAAACATAAAATTTCAAATAAAATAAAATAAATTGAAAACAAAATAAAATACAATTTAAAATAAAATTAAATCAATAACATAATTTAAATAAATAAAAATTGAAAATAATATACAATTTAAAATAAAAATTAAATCTATGATAAAATTCAATTAAAAATATAAAACAATATACAATTTAAAATAAAATTTAGTATTGTAGATGTGTGTGTGTGTGTGTGTGTGTGTGTGTGTGTGTGTGTGTGTGTGTGTGTGTGTGTGTGTGTGTGTGTGTGTGTGTGTGTGTGTGTGTGTGTGTGTGTGTGTTATTTTAGAAACTGTAATAGAGATTCTGTAGATGAATAGTCCTGAAGCAGTAACCACTCAGTCAATCGTTGTTTAACCGGATATTTGTGTAAGTTAATAATATTCAAATGTTGGTTAAGGGTTTTATAGAGGAAAGGACTTAATACGTAGAACTGGCGCTTTGCGAAGGAGGTTCTGTGGCGAACAGTAGGAAGAGTGACTCTGCGTTTTGTGTGGATCAATGGAGGCAAAGTGCTGTGGTAATTCAGGGTTGACTGCAAAATGTAAAGCTGGCGGACCGAGAGTACCTTGCAATCATTGTACAATTGTGCTGTTGGGTACTTAAAATGCTTCCTTGTCATCACCTTTAAAATAGCCCGTTGTGCTCTCTCCACTCTCAGCAAGCATGACTTTGCCGCCCCACCCCAAACACCAATGCAATATCCTAACACCGATTGACAAAGTGCGTAATAAACCAGTTTCAACGTATCAAACTCTGCCGATCTCCTGAGGAGTTTGAAAACGTGTATGAGACGCATCGTCCTAGTAACAAGTGTAGTGTGTGTCTGTCTGTCTGTCTGTCTGTCTGTCTGTCTGTCTGTCTGTCTGTTTGTTCAGGCATCACGCAAAAACTACCGGTTTGATTACGATGAAACTTGGTATAATTATTCTTTAATATCCTGGGCACCACACTGGATACTTTTCATCCCGTAAAAGTATACTTATTATAAAATAAAAACGAACTTAAGTCGTATAAAGTTATTATCAATTATTGCTTAAACGGTTAATGGTACGATGATGAAACTAAGCATGAGCGTTGTTTGTTACAATTTGACAAAAGTAATTTTACCATTTTTGAAAATTCCACCTCCAAAGGTATAAAAAAGGAGTGTCAAGTTTGTATGGGACAACGCGATTCCTTGGTCCGATCTACTTAAAATTTGGCATATAGCATTATTAACATAATTGATGGAAGACGTGTTCCTTATTTTATTGAAATTTATGCGTTATCGACCTAAAAAGGGAATGTAAATTATTTTAAAGCTGATTTTTTCCGGAGTTGATATCAATACTCTCTAAATACTCTTATTTTTGATTTAAATTACTTTTTATTTTGACACATTTGAAGAAGTTCAATCCGCTTGACATTGTCATTTTCATGATTTTGCGTTAAGTACTATTGCAATATTATTGTTAATTTAATGAAATTTTGTATAACCAACAATAAACATGTGAAAGAACAAGAATAATGAAAGACCACGCTGCAGGTAGTGTCCACTGTGCATTAGAATGAAAGATTGTCAACAGCCCTAAGCGACTGGTCACGGAAGGTATGAACCTTATACTATAGTGCTGGCTGCATTCGGTGCAGGACACACACTCACTAAGTCTTTGTAAAATACGGGAATGGCCTCTACGAAGATTACATTTGAAAAGTAAAAATAGCCATTATAATGAACATGAACGCTTAGCAGATGAAATTTACATGGTTATTAAGTTAACAGGCCTTGGTTGGACCAAGTGTATTATGAGGACAAAGTCTACCGTAGTTCGGTTTTCCCATACGTCGCGCGTCGTAGGCTTACAGTATGACTGGGACTACCTGAAGAAGGAACTAAGTTACGATGTCAATTGCTTAGAAGAGAAGTTGAGTCAAGTAGTAGTCTAGCCAATGAGTCAAGAAATGTATTTAATAAATAAATTTACATAACTCATATAATATGTATTATGAATTTGTTACTCTTTCACGCTGTAATGGCTGAAAGTATCTGGCTGAAATTTGGTACCTACAGAGAGAGGTTAGAGACAGTGTAGGAACCAAATTCCACGCAGGCGAAGCTGCGGGCATCAGCTAGCACAAGCATATAGTTTAATTTGGGCTAGATGATGTTGTGTGAGAACGTCCAACAATATTTATCTATACTTCTATACTAATATTATAAAGAAGTAAAGTTTGTGTGTTTGTATATTTATTAAATTGTAAGGGGTAATCTCGGGATCTACTGAACCGATTTTAAAAATTCATTTACCAATATAAAGCTAAGTTATTGTGGAGTGTCATAGGCTTTATAACATCACGCTACAACGAATAGGAGCGGAGCAGTAATAGTAAATGTTTCAAAAACGGGGGAAAAGTTATTCCTTTAGAGAGCTTTGTTGCGTGTGCTGCGTAAATATTTATAGTTATGTAAAAAATATGTACTACAAAATTGTTTCTCTTAAAAAGTTCCAAAAAAATTGCGCGATAGCATGTGTCTATCTTTGGGTTGGTGCACAATAACCATTTTAATGGCAATCAATTTTTTTCAACAATAATGCCACGGGATACCTCATTCAAAAACGAAATTGTTCTCAAAAATAATGCGACGGGAATACACGCGACGAGAAATCTTTCTCTCTCTCTCTCTCTCTCTCACGTAGTATTGAATATTAACGACGGGACGCTACGGGAGTAAACGCAACGCGACGGGAACAGGTAATACTCTCCCTTATGTGGCGCAAACGAAGTTGCGCGGGTCAGCTAGTACCCTAATAAATGTGATTCAGATCATCAAGCTTGGTGAAGATGATTTAGTCCTTACCTTTTTATGTTAATTTCAGATGTTTGCTGTGAGTACAGTCATTACATTATGGTCTCAAAATAGCAGGGAAGATTGTTAATGCATGTTGTGCATGGCATAACTGTGTTATAAAACATCTGTAGTACTGCCTATCTCTCCTTTAGAAGAAGAACTCACAATGGCCATGGAAACATGAGGTGGGTAAATAAGAGTTGACAAAATTGGTAAAATTATTTATTTAAATCAATTTTTGACACTTAAAATCACAGTCATTTAATATTTCTATCAGATAAATCTCATTTCCTTTTAACAACATCTTGAAATCACTTTTTAATCATCAATCATAATTCACAAGCTTGCAATAGCTGAAATAAAACTAATTGTATTGTAATCTATTTCAGGATACTCGAGTTGAAAATTGAGGTGTTAACCCTGATCTTCAAGCAGCGTGGCTATTACAATAGTATTTTTGGCAAGATGAAGATAATGTAAAAACAATAATTGTAAAATATGAATATTAAAAATATTTTTCCATATTTCATCATTTTTAATGTTTCCAAATCCAAAATAAGCTATCAAATAACCCTATTACAGTCTACCACTATGCTCAGACCTAGGCCTTACCCAATTTCATTTTGAGGAGGTATTAATAGAAATATTGTTGTTGGACATTCTCACACAACACCGTCTAGCCCAAACTAAGCTATAAACTTGTGCTATGGGATCTAGACGCCTGATAGACATACTTATATTTCTATATACATACTTATTATAGATAAATTACACCCAGACACAACAAAGCAATATGATCATCACTCAAAGAGATTTGTCCTGGGTGGGAATCGAACCCACAACCTCCGAATCCGTAGACAGGGAGTACCTGACTACACATTAGAGTTACAGTTAGTATGTGAGTTACATGTTAGTGGTTAGAGTAGTAACCACGAGGCCAGTCAAAACAACAAATTGACATTAGTCTAGCTCTAGTGCATTGGTCATTGGAATCGAAGGCGTGGCTTCTCATCATGGCAGGCTTGGATGGCCAAGATCTCTGTACATGCACATTACTCTTTCATAATCCAACATACTAGCTGTAGTTGACGGCTTTACCTGTGTCATACTATGAACCCATACATGCCAGTAAATACAAGATTTAAAAATTATCACTGCTCAGCTTCCTTGAGTATTAACAAAATGATAATAGCATATTTATTTTTACTATCCATCATATTATCTATCACACACGGGCACTAATAAAAGCTGTCTGTATTGAGATTGTTTGGCTATATCACATAGTTGCTGTGGAATACCGTGATTTCACAACGATGAAATAACTTTTTAAGTCCGTTGAGTAGTTAGGTACACTAGTGTTAATCAATTTAAAAACCAACTTTCACAGAGTAGTTGTTTGTAGATAAAAACTTTCACTATTCACAATCTTGAGTTATCATGAGGTTATTGTTCAATAGTTTTTCTGTAAAGATGTATTTGTAGAAGACTTGAATAAACTGCTGTGATATATGTATATGAAAATATACAGTCTCCTGTGTTTATTCTATGAATTGTAGCATCCAAAGCCCTTTCTTCAAAATGAAATTCATTGCTGGACCAGTTTTTTACAATTGAGTTTTGTCTCAAATTTCTAGGATATAGTTCTTCCAACCGCGTCTCGGCAACCGTGGGGTACCACCCGTTAGATGGACCGACGACCCTGGTAACGGTCGTAGGCAGGGACCAGGGCCTGATTTACCCATAAGCTAACTAAGCTGAAGCTTAGGGCGCCAGGATCAAGGGGGCGCCTGGCGTTGGGATCGGCGCTGGGCTAAAGGAGCACACAAACCATCTAGCAATTTTTAACAGATTGTAACAATTCCTAACAACATATTTAAAATTGTTATTTAACATTTTGTAACACCAAAGCACATAATAATTTTTGGTAATGTAGTGAAAATACAAATACGTGCGTTAAAATTAAATTCCTGAGCCCATCTCCCTGGCAGCGTGGTAGTAAATACGACAGCTCCACCCGTGTGGCGTTCGGGGCACCCAGGAACCAAAGTGAATGGGTGTCCAGCTTTTTGGCCGGTAGAAGCATCAGGGCCGTCATTGACGGCAGCTGTTCTAAATTCACAATTTCAGGGCACAACTCTCTCCATCTCTGACAGTACCTATATGTATCCTTGGTGTTGACATCTCCAGTGACGTTCAGTTCCGAAGTGATTTGGAGAAATAAGGCCAAGCTGGTGTCCAAGCCGCTCGGTGTGCTCAACAGGGCGCAGCGGTACTTTACTGCGGCGCAAACAGTGCTTCTGTTTAAGTCGCAAGTGCGGCTGCACATGGAGTACAGCTGCCACTGCTGGGCGGGGGCACCTGAATATCAGAATGAATTGACTGAAGTCCTTCGTTCGACTCGGTGCAGAGGCGAGCGATGAGAGTGGTCAACGATGCTTGCAGGTGGTGTGGAACCTCTTCGCGACAGGAGAGACTTTGCCTCCTTGTGCGTGACCACCGGTATATCTGGTGGGCCGTATGCTTGTCTGCCACTTTGGTGGTATAAAAAAAAGTGTGAGACGGTGAAACCAGTCATGGAGGAGTGGCTGGAAAGGCACTATCGCAGCCTCACCTACCGAATGTCACAGATATCTACTTACTGGACACGAGTGCATCCGTACGAGTAAGTATCTGCGGCGGAAGTTAACATCCGAGTGTCAGCACTACGGTGATTGCAGCGAGGATACGCTCAGCTTATGTACTGCAACCTCGTGGCGGGCCTGGGCGTAGATGTTCTTACGCTGGAGACCGTGGTGAGAGACATGGTCTTCAATGGGAGAAAATAGGACGCAACGAGTCTTTTTGCAAGCAAGTCATATTTGCGATAGAGGCAGCAGGCAGAGGAACTCCCTCCCAAGTACGGTGAGTCATCTTGCCATTCTTACAGAAGCAGATCAGGAAGATGGCATGACTCTTCACTCCTCAAAGAAATAGGATAGCACCTATTTCCCCTCCCCTGATACACAATTCGATGGCGTACAAAGTCTACGAAACAGACTTTGTACGCCAACGCAGTTCCTCCCGTGGGTTTGGGTTTTATGTGATTTCTTGGGGAGATTCGGGTTTAGTCCAGTTTATTTCAAATTGCCGGAAGTGATCAGTAACGTCCCATCATATCGGGGACACCGCAAGGTTAAAGCAGATTCTAGGACTGTTTGTTATTTTTCTTTTATTTCGTGACAGTCAGGAAAGTTTTTTGGAAGAAGAAATAGATGTAATTACCGGAAAAACAACAGATCTCTTGTTTTATGTCGAAATGTCCGGATGGTAATCACCCGGACAAATCGAGCCGTTACATTCAGCTTACACCTAGGATTCAGCTTAACTCTAGTAGATACCTTATTTGGTACCTTTCGTAATTCGTCTACCTAATTACTGACGATTTAATTAACCCTGTCGAAAAACGAGAAGTGTTATAAGTTTGACCTGTGTATCTGTGTATGTGTGTGTCTGTCGGTGGCATCGTAGCAGCCCAACAGATGAGCCAATTTTTCGGTTTTCTATGCTCGAAAGCCAATGTGCCGGGGCCATCCCCAGCACATCGGCTTTCGAGCCGTTCTTATCTGTAAATTGTGCATATCATCAGCTCACCTCCTGAGTTATGAAGGGATTTTACCAAGATTCACTGGTTCGATTTATCGGAAACTGGATCTACCGAGGTACTTTGATGGTATTTTTATCACGCTTTTAATGGCTGATGCATCAAGTAGTCTGCGGAATACCCAACTCCTCAGTAAACCATGGGTCATAAGGTTTTAAGAAGTCTCAGAATCGGGTTTTATTTTATTTTCAAATTAACAAAGAATAACGATTAGGAACGTAGGATCAGCTTACGTAAAGTGTATTTTGTAGGTAGGACTTGTAATTTAATTAGTTGCAGCTGGGGGCGCATATTCATAGCTAGCTTAGGGCGCGCGGAACCCTAAATCAGGCCCTGGCTGGGACTGAATGCAGAAGGCGCAGGATCGTGAATTGTGGCGTAAACTGGCAAAGGCCTACGTCCAGCAGTGGACTGCGATAGGCTGATTTGATTGATAGTTCTTCTGGATAACACTGTCACTCTTTGCTTTGAAGCCGTTTATAAAGTTCACGTTTGTTTATAGGTAAAGTTCACAATTTTAAATCGTAATTCTCTACAAAAGTCTCTTTTAAGTCTAAGTAATTTGTAAATAACCTAAAAAACACCTACTATTGCCATAGTACTGACTCTTACGTAGTATTGTATTCTCTTTGGTACTGACTGACAAGAGTCAAAACAACCAAAATAAAGCCCTTGTCTCTGCTTTTGCGATTCTATTTATATTCTATCGATGTTCTATAGTGGCGATAGACAAGATTTACGCGACTAGCAGATTTAGGACCAATCGCTTTATTATCGTAATAGAATCGCACTGGACCGGCTTTTTGATGGAAAATAGCAGACTCGGCCCCCAGGTGTTCCAAACGTCCATTGACTACGGTGACCACTGTCTATCAGATGGGACATATGCTTGTCTGCCAACTTAGCAGTATAAAAAAGTCTTGTAATGTGTATATAAGTTTTATCATTTACGCGTATCTACAGATAACAGCGACCTGTCATTAAACACAATAATTAATTACGATTAAATGTTATTTTTATCATAATCTCTTAGCCAAAAATTAAATAACCAAGCTTAGTGACGATTTTGTAGACTTCAGTTGCTTCGTAGTATTTTATCAAACTTAATATTCGTACCACGGTCGGTCGAACAAAGTTATCAAATCAAAATTATAGTTTTAATAGTTCATTGTTGTACTTATCAGGAACAGATTGTTATACATCGTTAGAAATTAAAGATATCTATTGTATAAATAACACCATATATCGATAAAGAAAAGATTTAGGTAGATTGAAATTTTGATAAAACTAGATTTTCAATTGAGGGTTTACCGGCAGGTTCTCTTCTCTCCTTATTTAAACGTACGATTATTCTCGGAGCGCTGATTCTCGATGATTTAATCGAAATGACATTTCTTTCATAAATTGCCGTTTCCAAATAGGAGACAGATGACGTTTTTCCGTCCACTCATTCTCATCGTAGGAGGCCATACCCAGGGCTAACGACCTTGAGCAAATGGGCGATATGACTAGCTAACATAGAGTAGCGCAACTACAGAGACATCAGAGTAAAAGAACCACGGAAGAAGAAGAAAAATAGTAGCGGAAATGCGTTCCTCGCTTCACCAAATAAACAAGAAGCTGTGAGACGGTCTCACCCGACTGCCCCTCTATAAAACGTTTATTGTGAGAGTTCAATCCGATTGACGTTGTCATTTTTGTTTTATTTCAAACTTTGAACAGATGATCCACGTGACCTAGTGACGTAGTTTAATGCAACAGAGTCACAGACTACAGACAAAGTCTCGCCATAAGCCCCTCTGCACTCTATTTTATAGAGAAAGGCGAAAAGTAAATTAAAAACAAAGGAACGTTTGTATTTCAATTTTCCTTTGTTTTTAAGTGTAGTAAAAAATACACTGCAAAAAATGTGATTGATCATTACGTAAAACTTAAATGTGACGAATTCACAAAGACGAATGTTCATATATTCATTGTTTTGTACTTAAATTATTACAAATCCAGAAAGGTCTTCCACTCGCTTAAAATTTTTGTTACTTTTAGAACACAATTTCATTTCATTTTATTATTACAAACAAACAAAAATAGACGTAAACGCAGTTGCGAGCAACTGCGTTTACGTCTATTTTTGTTTGTTTATGGTCAGGTCAGCTAGTTATGTATAAATAAGAAGCGCTCGTGGTACCGCGGGCTCAGTGTTCTGTAAGCGATCACTGTAGTAAGCACATTCACTATGGCCAGTCCTTGGATGGGTGAACATCCATGTGACCACTTTGTGACAGTTATTTGAGCGTCGTTTCTGTGTTTCGGAAGGCGCGTTAAGCCGTTGGTCCTGGTTGCCCGTAAAATGGCAGTCGTTAAGCGAAGTTGAAGGCCGTTTTGGCGGCTTGATTAATTTTAACAGCAGGCAGTCACAACCTGCGCCTGTCTATCTCAACACGGCAATACAGCTCACCGCCTATTACGTGGGACAAATTCTAAAAAGGTGAAATGTGGGGACATAATAATATGCCTCTGCCTACCCCTTCGGGGATAAAGGCGTGACCATATTCATGTATGTATGCAACTAGCTGACCCTCACAACTTCGTTTACTATGAAAGGGGAGGTATTTCTTCATCAGACTCAGCAAGCGGTGAGTAAAACTGCCCTGTTTGCTTTATCATAAAAGAACTTACACGTCGAGGGCGTGGACTGAATTGTTTTAGAATCTATTCTAAAATAATTTATTTCAGTCCACGCCTTCGGCACGGACGAAATATTTAACACTGGACTTAATCATTAAGCTCTTATAATGATAAAGCTAACACGCCGGTTTAGATTTACCCTCACATTCAAAGGAACTCTTGAATTCTAGGTTTTGAGAAGTTGAGATGTCTCTAACTCCTGAAATTCCTCGGATCAATTTTCATTCAAATCAGTAGTTTCAGCGTGATACGTATTCGGAATACAGACGGACATGAAAATTTTAAATTTCATTTTGGCTTAAGTAGGTATCGATTAGAGAACGCGTTCTTTTTTTTAAAATAGCTTCCATATTCAGACTCTCGACCCTCAACAGTTTTATTATTATGTATAGATATAGACTAGCAAGAAACACGGCGGGCACTCACTTTATTCACTTTTATACCTTAACCAATTTGCCGGTAGATGGTGCCTACTTGTGGCGACCCACAAGACGTAATAAGCTAAAAGAGTCAATTCTTTCAGCTTAGGTTCAGAGCAGTGTCTCAAAAAAGCAGTGTGTTAATAATAACTATAATATAAGCATTTTCATCAGTTGTCTATATCTCTTAGCACAAGGTTATAATAGCTTAAGTTGTGTGCGGATGTCCACAAATATTTCTTCATTTATTTATATTGAAATGACTAAGTACCGCTTACAATATAAGCATGACTACCTTTCGAAGTAATTTAATAAAACAATACAAAAAATAAGTTGAAATGCATTATATTCTTATGTAATGCAGTATGCATTGTGTAACGCGGGCTCTGGCTCTGTTACACGCATTACTCTGTACATGAATGAAAATATAACATTTTACGAGAATGTTTTGCAGACCAGAGCGACACACGTCCGTCTAGCAACACGACTCCCCCCGCACTAGTTTTTCGGGCGAGCGCGGGGAAGCAAGCAATGTGATGTATTCTTTGAATACATTATTAGTTATAATTAGTTAAAACTTATACTAATTCAAAATTAAAGAAAACCATTTTAGAGGTCTATGTTTTCTTTAGTCTCTGATATAAATTTTATTATCATTCATTAATAAAAAGATGTCATAAAACGTCTTCTTCTAAAAAAATATGGGCTATTTCAATGATGTTTTACTAATTAGTTATAATAAATACACAATTTCTGATAAAACCATCTTTTGATACACATCTTTTAGATTTCAAATCTACTTTTGGCTGTCATTTTTCGTATACTAATACCGAGAAGAACGTCTTTATTTGCACCTCTTTTTCGCAAACTTTGTCAACCACTCCCCTTAAGTACCTAACAGGGCTAACTTACCAGAATTTTGAATCTTGCAGTCGACAAAAGCAGACAGCTTTTGTCGACTGCTACGAGCAGCTACGATTTGGCTATTTATTGTCGCCAACAGTTGAAAGCGACTGCTTTCTAAACTCCCAACCCGTAAAAGCGTCGTTGTTTCCTTAATTGCTCAGCTGGTGACCCACTAACAGGTGAGGTAACTTAGGCTCTTGGTAGAGCCCCTTACTGTCAAAAAAGGTAACTATTAGATTCAGCTCACTAAACGTTGTCTGAACCTCGCGTAACTACAGTTCATCTTAATTAATCAGGTAATCAGTTCATCTTTATTATTCAGTTCATCTTAGTTTCTCGCGTAATTACAGTACTAGAGTTCATCTTCACAGTCAATAATTCCTGTTTCTAGACCTGCCAACACCACAGTTCTTGGTAGTGGGGTGGACCTAAAGAAAAAACTCCAAACCAAGTAATCACTAGGCATAGCGTACGCTTAGATCTAAAATCGTTACTGAACGAGATATAATTAAGATATGCCATCAGGGCGTTGGCCCACTGATTGCATATCTTAAATATCAATCTGAATGCAACACAGATAGGCTTATCATGACGTCACAATGTTATAAATCAGTCTATATTGTACTCATAACAATGATCTTGGATTTTTAAACAGACTTCCTCAACGATGCTACGAACTATATTTGACATTCTTACTAAGAAGCAACGACCCAGGTCCGGGGTCGCCAGTGTGCCGTCAGGGTCTTCTTTTGAGGGCATACGTAGTTTCTTAACCCGCCATATTTATGTAAAAGCATAGTTACATCCAGTTGCTAGAGACTGAGTTTACACATTTTTATAAAAGAGCTCAGAATAGATATTTTCTCAGCATAACTTATCTGCATTATCGAATATTAGCCATGTACCTTTAACGCTGTGACCGTCACTACAACTGTATTAGTCTAAGTAATAATTTAATATTTATCCAATTGTATATACATGCATCATGAGCGTGTCGTAGGAGTAAATTTTGTAAGATATGCGATCATATCCTCAGCCACTGACAGGAAATTATACTCCCACACTTGCACCTAACACAAATAGTTGTCTATTAATAAAACTATTATTCAAATCAAAGCATGCGTTCCTGTAGCTCTCTAGCCGTGATTTGCTTTACAAATACATTTTAATTATCCTTAGCTTACTTAGGTATCGCGTATTTCTCGTGTAGTGACGTTATCGTTTTCAATAAGGAGATATAGCGTGTATCATAATGCAAATCAAAGTAATATTACATGTCTAGAATAATGTATAATTTTAATTAAATAACCATGCGATCCACGTGATCGAAATTGATCATTTGATCACCGTAGGCTATGAACGAGTGACTTGCTTGCACTCACGTGGTCATCATGTTGACGTAATGGCTACCATGTTACCCTGCGCCACAAACTGTCGACGATTCAGGACCGATCATGAATAGCAATGACCTTTTTACCCAACTGCCGAAGAAAGGAGGGTAATATTACTGAACATACTTCTTTCTAAGGTGCCGTTTATAGCCCAAGGTATGGCCGCAGTGGTAGCCAAGATCTGTCGGAACTCCTGGGGTTATTCTTTCAAGGGTATACCCGGTGCTCTCAAACGTATAGATAGGTAGGAAACTGTGGTTTTTAGTCGGTAGGAGTCCGGTAGCACCGCTTTAGGAATTTCCGCATGTTAAAAAAGAAGGTGCCGTTTACAGGAGCGAGAGAATCGCGGCAATATTATCTTTTTGGCATATATTATTTTATATTCAACGTTTCATCGCAATACAAAAACAAACAAAAATGTGTTTTATTCCACAAAAAGTGACAAGTTAGATACATATAGTATGGAATGGTCGCAACATAAATTATTGTAAAACCCGCCACCTTTGCAGAACATGGCCCCCTCTCAGCTTATTACTGTCTCACGGCTAGCGTGAAATCAGCACTGGTTTTCAGAGGAGGCCAGTTGTGGGACATGATGACGACAGTTATTCTAAATCTAAACTAAAATATTGGCCTTACAAAATAGTTAGGTATCAGACGTAAACAAAAAAAAATGTTTAGCATATAGGAGTGGTCTCATCTCAATAGTTTTGATATCTCAGTTACATAACTTATACATTTACATCAAAAATGAGAAATAAATAATAAAAAATATATAAAATAAAAAGTTTAAACATAACAGTTGGCTCAATAGCTTTCACCACCTTCGTCTCTTTCTTTGAGCAATAAAATTACAATTTAAAAGCAAAGATAATGTCAATCTGTCAAACGAAACAAAACCTCAACTCAATCAACAAACAAGAAAGCAAAAAAATACAAAACGCGGTTTACAGATATCAAGTTCACATTCTATGGAATAATCATGTGCTACAAAACTTTTCTTTCCACAGTAAATTAAAAATTAAGTACAAAAAGAAAATGAAACATATTTCAAATTGATATAAGAATAAGTAAACGAATAGGTAATATATCAATAGTATCAATAGTAGGTATATCTCTCTGCCAATGTCGAATACAAGCATGCACCACAAAACCAGATGCTAACCGAAGTCATTTAGCACAATGTAAGATGCTTCCTTTGGCTAATCCGTCCATTCAAGTATTTGTGCGCGCGCAGCGAAGCCAATAACTACGCGAGTCACATGATCTTAGGACTTAGATTACTATTTGTCAGGTAAGTGTCCACGGTTCTATTTGTTTAATAATAGTAACTAGCAAATGTCACTCGATGTCACCCGCGCCTCTCCCGTTCCCGTGATAATATGTGAACCAAAAATAAAAATAAAATATAGCCCATTGTCACACAAGGATCGTGTAGTTTCCCAACATTGCAACATTGAACATTGAAAGAACCTTCAAATCGGTTCAGAAGACTTAAATAAATAAATATTCATGGACATTTTACACAATGCTATCTGATCCCAGAGCAACCTAGGAACAACCTGCTTGTGTTATGGGTATCAGACTACGGATACTAATACCCATATACCTGGAGACCGAGTCTCGGAGTTGATGCAAACAAACAATTTATTCCCATTAATACAGACAAACATTGCCCATGCCAAACAAACCACTCATGTTCCCAATTGTTTCAACATGTATATCCTTTTTAAATGTTTAATAAATGTATTTTTTGTTTTTAAGCTGCGGGTTGGTGGCGAGAGGGTATTCCAGCAGTGAGTCGCTGAATGTCTGTAGCAGCCTCTGAACGCGGCCGTCCTGAACTTGGGTATTGAGAGGGGTGGAACCATAGACCTCCTGCTATATCTCTCCTTCTCATGCCTCCAACTGAGCTTCTCAAATAAATACGTTAGTCTCTGAGTGTTTATCACACCAAACAACATAACTGCTAGATGCACCTTTCTCCTAGCCTCCATTCTCAACCATTTTAGGTCATTAATATAAGGAGACACATGGCTTCTTCTAGGGATGTACAAACAAAATCTGGCACATGCATTTTGGACACGTTGAATGAAAGCCTCTGTGCGTTTTAAAAGACAAGGACCATACATAGAGTCACAATAATTAAATCTAGACAATACAATACTATCAACTAAGAGCTTTCGCATTGGCACACTCAAGTTCTGCCTTATATTATAAAGAACCTTAAGTCTATAAAAGCAGTTACTGACTGCAATTATATCGGTATGTGTAGACACGTTCACACAGAGTATAGGAATACGTGGCTCCTAACAGGTACCTAAAGCTGCTCACCGTTCTTTCAGAAGCCAGCCCAAGACGGCGGTCTGACACTTCGATTAACAGTATATTGTTGATCGAAGGTGTGGCTTTAGAGTTTCAGGCACGTCTCGCGTCCCAAGAAGCGGAATATCGCCCGAACCAACCCCGAAAGACGCAGGATAGTAGCCGAACCACTAGGTCGCAGTGGTAGACAAATTCGGAATCCTGGGACGTCCCTGAGGGTTTACCCTAGTCGATAATAGTCCGGCTTAGCATCCTAAAGGGATTTCCACACGTAAGAAAATTTTGACGGTATTTATTTCCTTAGGACTGTTAATCAGTTCCTAAAAGATCACATTAGGCATCAACAACAAGTGCTTGCGTTTAGTTGAAGTTTTCCGTCAATTACATCGCTAACTAAATCACTTTAAATTGAATTTTAGTAACACTATTATTACAATGATATGCATTGCAGTGTCAGAATAGAATCGTTACTTCGTTAGGTATTGCATCGTACAAGATACGATACGACACCGGTATGTCATTTAAGAAATATTTGACCGTTGAATACAGTAAAGAGTTTACGTACAATACTTTTGGTTTCATGCAATTATTCTGCAATTTTTCATACTTGTAAGGTGGCAGATATACTTAAGGCTCACCTGATCAAAAGTGGCTAATAGTAGGTGTTGTTGTCTTAGACGTGTTACATTCGCACTACAACTAGCATACCCTATACTTCATACACTCTTCTCGTACAGTTCACAAGTAGCCCTTAAACGTTTACCAACCTAGTAGCTCAGTATTCAAAAGCTCCTCTTGCCCATTTACATTCAGCCACAATACCAGTAAATAAATAACACTACTAAGGAATAAATCAATTTGATTTATAGTTTTGTAGGCATCGTCTCGTGTCATGTAAAACAGTTTGCGGGCTCTATTAAGTCGAGTTATACAATAAGGTTCAATGCTATTATAATGCTACTGGTTGACTCGGATCACGACTGCGTGTGTAATTTAATAAAGTTCCATTACAACACGAGATAGTTATCATGTTACTTGTAAGTTTAGCATAGGAATAGAACCAACCTACAATCAGGATTTAGACCAGGACATAGCACGACTACAGCACTCCTAAAAGTAACTGGTGACATCAGAAATGGGATGGAAACAGCTAAGGCCACAGTGATGGTCTTAGTGGACTTTTCCAACGCGTTTAATTGCGTTAATCACGACATACTTTTGGCAATCCTTGCCCACATAAAGATCTCTTCGGACGAGCTGGATTGGTTTTCTTCATATCTTCGGGGTCGCCAGCAGTCAGTTTGTGTTGATGAGATGTCGTCGAGTTGGTGCAATCTTGACTCTGGGGTCCCTCAAGGCGGCATACTATCTCCTCTTCTTTTTTCGATATTTATCAACCTCTTAACCTCTGATCTTCAGAATGCGTATCACTTATATGCTGATGACTTGCAGTTGTATTGCCAAGCCTCTGTGGACAATATCTCAGAGGCGATCGATTGTGTGAACACGGATTTGGGAATAATAGGTAGATGGTGTGATAGATTTGGGCTGGCAGTCAACCCCGACAAATGCCAATGTATAATAATCGGGACTAATCACATGGTTAACTGTTTGAATAAACTGACTCTTCCGTCCATAACTTTTAACAGAAAAGTTATTCCTATTACTGTAAGTGTTAAGAATCTGGGTTTACATATTGATTCAACCTTGAGTTGGCGGGTTCAGGTTACTAAAGTCAGCCAAAGGGTGACTGGGACACTTCGGGCGCTTTATCGTCTCAAAAACTTTCTGCCTGCCAAAACCAAAACAATGCTTATGCAGACTTTAATTTTCCCGATTTTCGACTATGGTGATGTGTGCTATCTCGACCTGAATGCTGACCTGCTCAATAAACTCGACCGACTTCTCAATAACTGCATTCGATTCGTCTACAATCTTAGGAAGTATGACCATGTTTCGGCTTTTCGTGAGGAGCTGGGTTGGTTAACTATTCGTCGACGGCGTAGTCTGCGAGCTGTATGTTTAATTTTTTCACTTCTTAATTCTCCCAATGCCCCTACTTACTTAAAATCTCAACTTCATCTACTTGGCTCTAATCATGACAAATATCTACGCTCTTCTAATAATCTTCTTCTGCACTGTCCAACTCACACTTCAAGTCTTGTCCACTCCTCTTTTCCAGTGCGATCCATTCTTCTCTGGAATGCCCTTCCTCTCGAAATCAGGACATCGACAAACCGCTTATCGTTTAAGAACAGAGTACGTCAACTCTATATGGTCCCATAGGCAGAACATTAATATTATTGTTTAGGATTATCCTGTTTGTATTTATTTATATCTATATATTTATATTAATATCTATTCAATAATGAATTTTTTATACATGTAAGGTATTTATCTTTATTTTTTATCTTATACATGACGTAGATATATATTTCATCTTTATAATATGATACATATATATGTAAAAATCTAATATTGAGAACTTACAGTTACCAAGTACTAAGGTACATATATATGTACCTTAGTACTTGGTAACTGTAAGTTCTCAATATTAGATTTTTTTATGAAACTTGTAATTTGTACCATTTAATACTTTAACTTTCGTCAATATACTTTAAGCACCTACTTTAACTTATCTCTGCATCACCCAAAGGTTGACTGGTAGAAAATGCCTTTGGCATTAAGTCCGCCTTTGTACAAATTGATTTGTGCAGAAAGTTTAAATAAATAAAAAAAAAGAATAGCTAAGGAATTGCTTATTGAAATATTAAATAAGTTTTTCTTTCTTGTCGGCATAAAACCTATGGTCCTGGGGTATCCTTCCGATGTCTTTCCAGGGGCTTCCAACCGTAGGCTGTTAGGCAAGAGGTTTTTTAGTCAGTAGGTAGAAGTCAGACGAAATTTTCCCTCACGAAAAAAAAATAAAAAAGAAGCAAGAAACCTACATAATTATCATACATACATACGACCCTCATTTCACCAGATTGACTTTTTCCACGAAACATTTAGAGAAACTATTCCCCTCGAGACGGTCAGAAGTAGGCTGTCGCGAACTCGCGACCAGTGTTTGCGACGTTAATCTGCACCGTAGGGGATTTTTTTACCTGAGGCAATATCTCATGGATGCTTTATCCTCCTGTATCTGTCATTTTCAACATGGAAATTAGTTGACCAAATGTTAATTCAAAATTAAGTCGTAGGTACCAATATGCTGTTGGGGAGGTAGGGCGTGATCTTTGTACACTTACTTACTTTGATAAAAATGTAGAGGGTCGTGAACTGAAAAAAAAGGTTGACTTTCTGTCAATTAATCATGACGCCGAAACTACAGAATCAATTTTAATGATATGCCCGCAGGACCCCCAATGACCGCAGGACCGTGTGTTGTGGCGTATATTAGGAGCGGCCTATGTCCAAGAGTGGACTGTCATAGACTGATTTGATTGATTTTTTTTAAGCATTTAAGCTTGTACTACGAGGAAGGCTTCAGGATAATTTTCATCGCGATATTGAGAGGGGATGAAAAGCTAAATCTATTTCAATTGTACTTTCTCAACAAGTAGTCTTGTTTCAATTTTTTTTTTAATGGTGTCTGAAACTACAAAACAAAATTGCAAACCCCATTATATTGAAACCTAGAATTCAAAGTTCCTTTTAATTCAATGGTCATTCTAAACTGGCGTGTTTCTGTGTAATATAGCATACCTTGGCCTAACCAATCTACCTAAGAAAAAAGGAGTGTCCTATTGCAATGTGGCTAGACTGATGAGCCCGCAGAGAGTGATGGCCGTCAGGGTGATAAGAGGATACCGCACGATCTCCGGTGAGGCGGCATGTCTCCTAGCCGGGACCCCTCCATGGGACCTGGAAGCGAGAGCCCTTGCGTCACTGTTCAGATGGCGCAAGGAGGCGCTGGAGCGGGGCCAAAGGCCTGCGTCTCGAGAAATCGAGGCCCAGCGGACCCTGCTCCACCAGAAAACCCTGGAGACATGGAAGATGCGACTTGAGCAACCAAAGGGGGGATTCGCCACAATCGCGGCCGTCAGACCGGTCATGGACGAGTGGCTGGAGAGAAGACACGGTGCTCTCTCCTACCGGTTGACACAGATGCTTGCCGGGCACGGTAGCTTCGGTAGGTATCTGTGGCGAAAACACCGGGAAACCACGGCCGAGTGTCAGCACTGCGAGGACCGCAGCGATGACACGGCGCTCCACACGCTGGTGGAGTGCACGGCGTGGGCACAACAGCGACAGGTCCTCGTAGTGGGTCTGGGCGTGGACACTCTCTCGCTTGAGGCCATGGTGCGAGCCATGCTCTCCAGCGGGAGTAAGTGGGACTGCGCCGCCTCTTTCTGCGAGCAGGTCATGCTCGCGAAGGAGGCGGCGGGCCGGGTGCGGGAGAGAACTCTTCCACCCGAGTTCCGCAGTCGGCGCCCTGGGCGCCGCCGACGTGTCTTCGCCGAGGACTATCGGCCTCCATGACCGGGGGTCTGAGGACGGTGAGAGGGCCGCTCACCGTCCTTACAGAAGCAGGCCCATGACGGCAGCGTGACGTGAGCACTCACGCACGCCCCCCCTTAGAAGCGGGGTCACACCCGAAATCCCCCATAGACGCGGGATTGCACCCGAACCACCCCCTGGGCGAGGCCGCATTGGCTGCCGTAGGTCTGTTGGGAGTCACGGGACATCCTTCCTGAGGGCTTACCCGGGGCTCTCAACCGTAGGCTGTTGGGCGTTACGTGAGGTTTTTTAGTCGGTAAGAGTCCGGCATAGCATCCTACGAGGATTTTCCCTCACGATAAAAAAAAAAAAAAAAAAAAAAAAAAGGAGTGTCCTATTTATGTACCTATGTGTACATCGAACTTTTTATTACCATTACATTATGTTATAATCAATACTAAGAAAAACTGAGTCAAGTTATTCTACGATCTAAAATGCAATGGAAACGTTTGTACCAAACATTAATAGAATACCGCAGCATCGCACAGTAGAAGTTTCCAGAAGTAACGCGGGCGCAATTATAATGCAATTTGTGGAACGGAAGAGCGCTCTTGTAACGTTGGCATGTTCATTACCGTGTTGCGTTTCATTGTGGTGTAGGACATGTCTCATTATGACAAGTAGAATTATGATGCATTCACTCAAGACGTTTTTTTTTATTTATACTACTTAAGGAACAGACTGATGGTTGCTTCTCCCTTCGTGGCGTATGGGGGTTTGCAACACCAGAAGTCCTACATCTACACGACCCAGACCCAAGCGTAGGTTGTGACGTCCCACTCTTGAAAATTTTCCAAGCCGCCCCTAAAGCCTTCAAATCGGCTTAAAGACTGTCCTGTCACTGAAAACCGAGATCAACGGTTAAAATTTGTTGTCCTCGCCACAGCCAGGGTGTTCATCCTCACACTTTGCGCCCAGAGCGTTCGAGCACGATAAGATTCAGGGGTTTCTGTCGCGCACGTCTAGATTGTGGAATGATCTAGACGTTTTTCCCAAAACGTCTTAAGTATGAGATGTTTCAAAGGAGGTTTTAAAATGTTCTTGAAGGGTCGGCAGCACAAGTGTAGATGTCAAAGAAAGGGTCACCATCAAATTGAGTTGCAGCATACATAGGGTAGGATATGGCAGTAGTTCATAAAGGTAAATGTTTTTAAACACATATAATATGTCGTAATTGTAATAGCAAAATTTTAAAAGCAGAGTATATAATGTTATATGATTAAATTTGAGATTAAAAGAAAAGTAATAATAGTGAACTAAAGTAATATAGAGAAAATGTTGTGAACTAAATTTATTCTAAGTAGAAAGCAAGGCAAAAATCAGGAAAATTGTTGAAACGGAACTAGTATTATAATTGTCTCAGTATATATAAGTGTGTAAGTATGTGTGTTAAGTATGCATATATTATATGTATACAGTAGTAGTATTCGTAAGTAGGTACTTAAGGTAGGTACAAGATATAAATATCCCTCCTCCCACTGCATGAAAGTGCGAAAGGCGATGAATGTGAAAGAAAGTAGAATATAATGTAAGACAAGAATGACAGATAGAGATTGTAGAGTGAAAGAGAAACAGGAGAAGAAAAGAAGAGTAGCGTTTTTAGTGTTAAAACTTTGTAAGGGTGAAAGGATAAAGTTGTAGAAATAGAAGAGCAAAAATAGCCCAAGTGGCACGATCTATAATGTACATTTTAGTAATAAATCTGTCGTGGATATGCCTCTGCCCACGGTAGAGATGTAAGAAAAAAAAAGTGTTGATGTCGTCGTAGCCCAACGGTTTTGCTCTTGTACCTATATACCTGCCTATCAGAATTCAGCGCGATAATCTTTGTATCGCAATGCAAGTTATAATTATTGTTCTTCGCCATTTTATTTAACGTGAGGGAAAATACATCTTAGATGCTATGCCGCTAGCCTATGGTTGGGAGCCCCGGGTAAGCCCACGGAAGGATGTCCCAGGACTCACAACAGTGTTTTTCGCCATTTAGCGGTCGCCATACTACGCCACAGCATTCTATCTCTTCAACCAGGTAACCCGTGGCCAGATTCTTAAAACTATTACTACATTATTGTTGGGTACACAATAAGCAATAACTTCATTTAAACGTTAAGCCTCATAAAAAACGTAGCGTTATCAAGATATTTTATCAGATTATTGTTAAAATCGGAAGCACAAGCTAGCATTACTATACGCGGTGAAAGTGATAAGCTTGTGATAACAGCTGATAAGGTACACAATGACGTCACGTGTGCAGTGATAACAACTTATCTAGACTTGTTTAATTCGCTAATATTTTCTTAAAGCAAGGCCGTACTAGGAATTTGCAAGGTGAAGAGATAATTACTGGACTTGGGACTTGGCGCATATAGACAAAGATTTGGTTTGAAATCGTAAAAAAATGCAAAAACCGTCGTCAGAGAAAAGTTAATAGGTATGTCGCCTCTTTATTGCGTTTTAGTGAATCTTTATGAAACTGTGTTGAATAAGAACATAATCTAACCCCACCTTACCTTTTCTGATAAAATAAATCTTTGGGATCATATAGCGTTGTGCGAGATGCCCGTGAATATTTATTTATTTATTTATTAAATGCGAGGCACAATACTTTACATATAAGCACCATCTCATAAGTAGCTCTGCACCGCCGAATGGTTAACTGATGACATCTGGAACAGCAAGATCTGCTTTGACTGCTTGTACCCTGTACACCACCCAATGGTTGCCTGGTAGAAAATGTTTATAATACACTCGAGAGCAATGAATCCGGGTCACTTAAAGAATCCTAAAAATCTCGGAAACTAAAAATGCTAGGTTAATGCAATAAATTGTATTTAATAGACAATGTAATACTCCTTAAATGAAGGTATTAAAACTTCTTAGTTATTGTAAAGTTATATCATAAAAAAATCAAATTTGAAAAAGGGCCACTTTCGAAGATGGAACTACGAAATTACAGCATTTGGTGTTGCTTTTGTTTGTAATCTGTCATTTATGTGGGTACATAAACCATGTTGATAGTGCTCTATATTCATTAATCAAGCTGAAATTATGTCGCTTACGCCTGAAGAATGCACCAGAATACTTACAATGCTGGAAACCGGCCGGAGTCAGCGCGATACAGCCAGGACTGTCGGTGTGTCGCTGTCAACAGTACAAAGAGTTCTCCGACGTTACGAAGAAACTGGTTCTAACCTACGCAGACCAGGAACGGGCAGAACCAGGTGTACCACAGCACGAGAAGACCGATACTTGGTGAACACCATGCTTCGAAATCGCTTTCTCACAGGAACTGAACTCACCAATCAGTTTCGACGCCTCGGAGGAAGTAACCCAAGTGCATGGACAGTAAGACGTCGGCTTGCTGAATCTAACTTAAAACCCCTTAGACCTGCAAACGGCCCTAAACTGGAGCGTGGGCATCGTATTTCGAGACTAAGGTATGCCCAGAGCCACGTAAATTGGAGTATTGAAGATTGGTCAAAAGTTATGTTCTCCGACGAATCAAAATTTATGCTCTACAAGCACGATGGAAGACACAGAGTGTATCGAAGACCAGGGGAAAGATTCAAGCAAGCATGCATCGAAGAAAAAGTAGCCTACGGTGGTGGGTCTGTACTTGTGTGGGCCGGAATTTCTTCTGAAAGTCGCACAGAGCTGGTGATCATAGAAAACGGCTCTTTAACTAGCGTAAGATATGTGGAAGAAATCCTCAATGATCACGTTGGTCCATTTATGGTCAATTTAGGTGAGGATGCTATATTTATGCATGACAATGCCCGACCTCATACAGGTAGGATTGTGAATGACTACCTTCAAGAGATGAACATTACTCGTATGGAGTGGCCAGCGCGCAGCCCGGATATCAACCCGATCGAGCATGCTTGGGACGAGCTAGGCAGATGCGTAAAACAACGAAACCCTCCCCCAATCACGCTTTGTGAGCTCAAAATTGCTCTCACAGAGGAATGGGAGAATATTCCCCAAAATCGTATAAGGAACTTGGTGTACAGCATGCCAAACCGCGTAAACGCAGTAATGGAAGCACGAGGAGGCAATACGAAGTATTAAAATTCAAGAAAATCGTAATAAAGTTCAAAAATTTCATGTTTCCTATTTTTGTTTTAATGAGAGATCAGCAGTTTTTTCTTTATGTAATTTTGTGTTAATAAAATGTATGGTGACTCATATTTTTTTTACTTTCATTTAAGGAGTATTACATTGTCTATTAAATACAATTTATTGCATTAACCTATCATTTTTAGTTTCCGAGATTTTTAACATTCTTTAAGTGACCCGGATTCATTGCTCTCGAGTGTATATGTATTCTGCTTCATTTTAACGAAGAGTCCCAATCAACCAATCAAATCTGCCTGGCAATCCACTGCTGGACGTAGGCCTCACCTAAATTACACCACAATACTCGATCCTGTGTCTTCCGCGTCCAGTCACTCCCTGCGACCATTACCAGGTCGTCGGTCCATCTGGCGGTGGGTCTTTTACCAAGTCACGGTCTCCACTTCAGAACTCGTTTGCTCCACTGACCATTGGTTCGCCTACAGATGTGGCCAGCCCACTGCCACTTCAAAATGCATACTCTGCGAGCTATGTCGACCACTCTGGTTCTTTGGCGGTTATGACAGTCCCAGTGGCATCTAGTTTCTCAACCTTGATCAGCTTGGAACGGCTGAAAAACAAGTATTTCTTTTCGCCTTTTTTATATCGTCTTCGTCTTTATTTTTATATAATCATCGACTTTGGCAAGACCGCCGATATACCAACCAACCTACTTCTATACTAATAATATTATAAAGAGGTTTTTGTTTTTTTTGTTTGTTTGTTTGTAACCAATAGGCTCCGGAACTACTGGACCGTTTTGAAAAATTCTTTCACTGTGGGAAATCTACACACTTTGCGGTGAACATAGGCTATATTTTATTACCGTATTCCCACGGGAACGGGAACTACGCGGGTGAAACCGCGTGACGTCCGCTAGTCTTTAATAATTATATAAAGTTTATTAAATAAATGAAGGACTAACCATAGATTACATCTATGCTTTGGTTAGCACACTTCATTAGATTTGACTACCATAAAAGATCATGGTATCAAATCCTCATATCTCAACTGACCATCTGACCTGTGACCCCGATCTCTAGAGGTATCCACCTGGTCGAGATATACGTATATTATAAAGGTTCACATTTCACTTAGGAAGGGTCAATGTTATTACTTATCGGCCATTAGGTAAATAGAAACCGTTTTACAATTCTTTTGTCGATTATAAGAATTATTTTATGTTATCTGTGCTAATACTGACTGTCAATGTTACTTCATACAATTCGCGGCTGTATTCCAAGAGCGTGAAATTTGATAGATATAATCTTAGATTTTATTATATTAATTTCAAAATCAAATATAAGCATTTAAACTCTTGTAGACATACAACTATACATAGGGTTAGGAATTCTGGCGATATTGAGATTTTTTATCATCGTATCTCTCCATGAAATATCTTAGCAGCCAATCAACCCCTACGTCTTCAAATTTAGACCTGCATAGATAAGCACTGATTATACTCTGTAAAATATAGCTTGATCTCTGTGACAGTTATAATAACGTAAACAAAATTGACTTTTATTTCAAAGGCATAAAGTTGTTATTTACAGTTTGCACCTCTGTGTGCTCACTCTTTGCATGTCAACCACAAACGCTTTATGCCGTTGACATTAAGTCTATTCTTGTTTACGTTTGTACAACTGTCACAGAGATCAAGCTATATTTTACAAAGTATAATGTATTCGGTTACTTCTAAATGCTTCTAGTTCTGTCTTCTTTTGTTCTTTTTTTAACACGAGGATAATCCGTCTTTTGGGAGCCCCGGGTAAGCCCTCGAAAGGATATCCCCCGGTTTCCCATCAGACATTGGCTAACACTGGTGGCCTCACCTAGGGGGTTCGGGTCTTTGGGGATTATTCGGGTGCTATCCCGCTTCTTCGGACGTTAGGCATGCGTGAAGCTATCGTCACGCTGTGTCGTCTTAGGCCTGCTTCTGTAAGGACGGTGAGCACCCGCAGCCCCCTCACCGTCCTTAGGCCAACGATCATGGAGGCCGGTAGTCTTGGACTAAGACATTGGAATTCTGGTGGGAGAGTTCTCTCCCGCTCCCTCCCCGCTGCTTCTTTCACGAGCATGACCTGCTCGATTTTGTGTCTAGTCACAAAATAAAAAGGTATTTTACTGTACCTGAAGTCTTTTTCACGAGATTAGTAATAATCTTTTCGGATAATCCACTGACGCATTTGTCGGTCCTAAAAACTAGAATGCTATTAATTATATGTAGGTAATAATAAGCCCAAGAGCGAAATAGTTAAAGTTTCCTGAATTAACCTTTTTGCGGTTTTGTTTGCAGAAGATATAATAAACGACTAATTACCACAAATACTTAAGATACATAGATACATATAGTCACGCCTTTATCCCCAAATGGGTAGGCAGAGGCATAGTATACGCCCATATTTCACTTTATCGTTTTGTGTCCCACGTAATAGATGGTGAGCCTATTGCCGTGTTGAAATAGACAGGCGCAGGTCGTGACGACCCGCAGTTGACATTTTTGAAGCCGCCCAAAGTCCTTGAACTTGACTTCAACGACTGTCATTTTACTGACAACCGAGTTTCGTTTCGAGTTTTCCTTCTCTACGCAATGGATCATTTTGCGAAAGTGTTTTCTAAGTCGCATCTTGCGACACCCTCGGGATTAATTGGGGTGAAGACATTTTGTACTCTTTCCCGTCGCCACACGAAGCAAATACTTAACAGTATTCGATATTCAAATGTAATATCGATGAGTTCTGTGAAAACATGATCTGCTCCGAAAAATGAGTACGAATCCCGCCTTTTGTAACACGATATTAAAATGATCTTCTGTACGGTCCTAAAAAGGCAACATTGCATCGATCTATATGCACTACGTATATCATCAATCAATCAATATCAATCAATCAATACATATAATAAAATCGTCAACAGGTCGCTGTCTGTAAAGTGTGGAAGATAAATAAGAAAAAAAATTAAAGGGGAACTTTATGAACGCAATAGAATCCAAAACAATTATTTTTTGAATTTTTGTCTGTATATCTGTATGTCTGCATATCTGTTTGTCTGTACGTTTGTGCACGCTAATCTCAGTAACCGCTTAACCGATTGCAATGCGGTTTTTTATTGTGTTGAGGTTTACTCCACTTAACATTTAGCGTTTATTTCATGTCAATCGGTTCATAAATCCATAATTCCGGTTATCCACCCCATGGGGTGGATTTTTTGGGGTGGATTAACGGAATAATCCAAAAGTTATAACACTTTTAAGAATCAGATATTATGAAAATTTTAATTGCAAGGGTTTCTTTGAATGTGGGGGTAAATCTAATCTGGCGTGTTGGCTTAATCATACAAGAGCTTAATGATTAAGACTATTTTAAAATAATTCAGTTCGCGCCGAAGGCGTGGACTGAATTATATTAAATGAATATGCATAGCAGACAAATGAAATAGCAAACAGGGCAGTTTCACACGCTGCTTGATGAATCCGATGAAGAAATACCTCTCCTTTCATACACCTTATGTGACGTAAACGAAGTTGCGGGGTCAGCTAGTCGGTAGAATATACGTCAATGCAACATTGTATGTTTCTTAATCTAATCATAAAATTTTGCATTTAACTGCGTTTGTTAATGTTAAAATTTCATTTCGATGCGTCCCGTATTTTTATCGGAGTAGCAACATCAATACCTATCATTTGTGATTGGGATATGAAATGAATTGCAGATGATGCATTAAATAATGTTACCATTTTACGGTCTCTGGTCGTCGTGAGTTTTATTTCAGTCCTTTGAAAAGCGGGCGCGGGCGGAGTTGAGAGTGGAAAGCCGACTCCAACTGACTTGGAAAAAGGCTCGGTGCATGATGATGCACTTAAATAGTAAAATGGTCTAAGACTTAAATGTAAAGATGATTAATAACAGAACAGTTAATCTTTTTTTTAACTTTATTTTAATGCTCACTTTTGGCCAGCTTAAGCCATATCAGCCCCATCGTAACTCACAAAAAAAAAATATCTACAAAACTATTCATCTATCTAAACGTCTATGTATAAATTTCTGGTAAGAGACCATTTCCTCATCCGAGAGAAACAGTTAAACTTGTAAAAAATGAACTTGTAAAAAACCTACATAAGTTGTACTTGCATGAAAACATGATCAAACACAGGTTAATCAATTCAAACATAGTGAAACTATAAACTCTGATTTAAACACTCATACTCGTAAAATGGCTGTGCCTCTCGTGCATGGAAATGGTGTACTAAATAATTACTTCAGTACATATCTTGCGTCTTGACATTCCTTAATTAATACTGAACGTGTTTGGAATAGAAATACCTAATAATTAAATTATTGACATACATAATTAGAAGAGGGATTTTTTTTAACGTGAGGGAAAATCCATTTTGGATGCTATCCCGGACTCCTACCGGTTAATAAACCTCACGTAACGCCCAACAGTGTATGGGTGGGAGCCCCGGGTAAGCCCTCGGAAGGATGTCCCAGGACTCCCAAAAGACCTACGGCCACCGCTGTGGCCTCGTCCAGGGGGCGGTTCGGGTGCTATCTCGCGTCTTTGGGGGGGTTCAGGTGTCATCCCGCTTCTAAGGGGAACGTGAAGTGCGTGAACTCCTCACGGCACATTAAGCCATTGATCCCCAGAATCCCATCCCAGAATGATATGTAGTCGATGCACCATGGTATGTCAGCAACGAAAGACTCCACCGAGAGTTTGGCGTCAGACCGTCAAGGAAGAAATAAAGTAGAGAGTCAAAGCATACAGCATACAGAGACAGACTGCAGCACCACCCTAATACTCTAGCCCACCACCTTATGGACGAAATAGGTCCAACAACTGCGAGGAGATTAAAGAAAAGAGTCCCGCAAGGCCTAATATTAAATACGATCAACAGGGTGTGTCACTGGACATGCACCTCGCAAGCCATCAATCATCTCGCAAATATTGTTTAATGTCTCCTAGACAGATTGCAATAAGAAGAGGAAAAAAACACGTTGATCCCAGTATTTCAGTAATCCTTATTCGCATTTCTACAATGTTTAATTTTAATTACACAAGTTTCATTGTGGATCTTGTTAGGGCTCAGCAACACGGACACAAATTAAGAATCATTGATATATATTCTACATATATTCTACGTTGTACATATATGTAGATCGATGCATAGAATACTTTTGCACAAGCATGTAGTAGGTATCTCTGTAACTCTTAACACATCATGTATGAGTAGGTCCTGATATAATCTTTACTTGAGTTACATTTCTCTGTCGTGTCGTGCCTATTTGTAAGCAAACGTTTGTGACTCAATATTTTTCCTGGTAAATAATAGCAAATTTCTTGCTGAGGTCTCGAATTCAAATCCCGTTTCGAAATAAATGTTCGTGTGTTACCTACATACCTACATGCTTTCTCTTTTTTTTTAACGTGAGGGAAAATCCATCATGGATGCTATGCCGGACTCCTACCGACTAAACAACCTCACGTAGCGTCCAACAGCCTATGGTTGGGAGCCCCGGGTAAGCCCTCGGAAGGATGTCCCAGGACTCCCAACAGACCCACGGCCGCCACTGCGGCCTCGCTTAGTCCATACATGCTTGTTTGGGTATTTTCTATGTATAATATATCCGTATTTAGAACATCTATCTTTACTTACTATTATTATCAATTCAGATCTCTTCACGCCACTTATAGTTACTACTTATAGTAGCTTAATTAGAGCTATTATACTATCGTCTAGCAGTCTTCTCCCAATTTACGGTATCTTGAGTATCATGACTGCGCATTACGCATTCAGTTCTAACCTGCGACCTTTACCAGGTCGTATTTTATTATGTGCCACAATATTTATTTATGAATGATTCATACTCAATTAACTCGTATAAATATTGTGACTGTCACTAGAGTAGATACATAACTACTGACTAATGTTATGTATGTATTACTATTTAATAGAAATAGAATACTTGTATTAATTTACAATGATAATTGGTCTTTAGTTTATTGCATTCCACATATTGGTAACATCAATCAATACATATAATAAAATCGTAACAGGTCGCTGTCTGTACATAGAAGATAAATAAGAAAAAATATTATAGGGGGCTTTATGAACGCAATAGAACCCAAAACAATGATTTTTAGATTTTTTGTCTGTTTGTCTGTATGTCTGTATATCTGTATATCTGTTTGTCTGTACGGTTGTGCACGCTAATCTCAGTAACCGCTCAACCGATTGCAATGCGGTTTTTTTTATTGTGTTGAGGTTTGCTTCAGTTAACATTTAGCGTTTGTTTTATGTAAATCGGTTTAGAAATAAAAGAGTTATAACACTTTTAAGAATCAGTTATTTTGAAAATTTTAATTGTAGGGGTTTCTTTGAATGTGAGTGAACCTAAACTGGCGTGTTGGCTTAATCATAAAAGAGCTTAATGATTAAGACCGCCGCCGCCGAAGGCGTGGACTGAATTGTTTTAAAATAGACTTTATCATTAAGCTCTTTTATGATTAAGCAAACAGGGCAGTTTCAGACGCTGCTTGATGACTCTGATGAAGAAATACCTTTCCTTTCATACACCTTATGTGACGTAAACGAAGTTGCGGGCTCAGCTAGTATTAAATAAATTATTAAATAAATATTTGTGGACATTCACACATAACATCATCAAGCCCAAATTATGCTAATATATGGCAAAAACGGAACCCTTATACATTCGTCATGTCTGTCTGTCTGTCCGTCCGTGTGTCACAGCCACTTTACTCCGAAACTATAAGGCCTATGCAGTTGAAACTTGGTAAGTATATGTATTCTGTGAACCGCATCAATATTTTTACATAAAACTAGAAAAAAAAGCAGTTAATTTTCGGGGTCCCCATACTCAGATGAGAAACTCAAAAATTTTTTTTTCATCAAACCCATACGTATGGAGTATCTATAGATAGGTCTTCAAAATGCTATTGAGGTTTCTAAAATCATTTTTTTCTAAAGTGAATAGTTTGCGCAAGAGACCCTTCCAAAGTGGAAAATGTGTGTGTGTGTGTGTGTGTGTGTCCTCCAACTTCTAAACTTAGAGAATGATAAATCTCAAAAATATATATAATGTACAGTCACCTCCAATATTGCATGGGCCCCTTAAGATCTATAATTTGATGCACATTTGAGTCCAAATTCACAAAGACTGGCGCAACTTTACTCGAATATAATATTGCATAGACACCTTAGAATCACAAAAAAAATTACTAATGGCATATTTACATTACTCAAAAGATTAATGAGTTGCTATTTTGACAATAATCGCGTTCCTGTGTGAGGTATTAAAAAAATCGGCAACGCTAGATACTTGACTTCCAATGTTATCCGAGAGATGGCGTCAATTCTCAGTGCAAGGCAATTTCGTTTCGGATTGCCCATGCATTCTCAAATTCGTCTGTACATTGCCATAAAATCTGCCAACAAAAATTGGTTTGAACGAAATTAAGTTGGTAGTTTTTTTTTAATACGTCATAAACCGCAATTTTCGCCGAGAAAAATCACTACCACTGCGAACGTGTTAAAACATCAATGAAAGTTACAACGAACTACAAGAACTTTTATATTATGTTACTTGCTGCTACGGAACCCTTATGGGCGAGTTCAACTCGCACTTGGCAGGTTTTTTATTCGTATTACGAAATGACTGTTGCTAGACTCTATGAAGAGAGTGGCTGTGAGTTTTCTTGCCAGATTCTTTTTTACAGGCTCTAGACTACCTATTGCTTTGCTAATCTGGTAGTAAGCGTAAATGTAGAATTAAAAATCTTGACGTTCATAAGTGTTACCTACTTTGTGATAAGTGAATAAAGATATTTTCATTTTCATTTCATTATCACCACTAATTATTATTTTATTTAGGTTTTTAAAGGATCAGCAGCGCGAGTGTAGCGCCTCTAGTGTTGCAAACGTCGCTACGGTGACCACCAGTACAACTGGCGGGCCGTATGCTTGTTAGCCACCTTAGTGGTATAAAAAAAAATAAAAAAAACACTTGCCATCTGCTGATCTGCTGTCTTTATCCTGTAAACCAGTGTCAGAAACAGAATCGTAATCATAGTATTCATAGTTCAATATAAAGCTGACGCATCGGCTACGGTACAATTTGCCGACCCTGTTGGGAGTCCTGGGTCATCCTTCCGAGGGCTTACTCGGGGCTCCCGACCGTAAGCTGTTGGGCATTACGAGAGGTTTTTTTAGTCGGTAGGAGTCCGTCATAGCATCCATGATGGATTTTCCCTCACGTTAAAAAAAAGGTACAATTTGCCAGTTTTCGGAGCTATTGAGCTACGATTGTACACCTTTTAACTATAAACATTTTGCAATTTCAAAGATAGGTACTCCACCAAACCAACCGTGCGTGGGAACTACACCTAATTACAATAAGTGCTCTAGATGGTTCTATAATAACATAATAATTAGTGACCGACCGAAGTTTCGGTTTCGGTTTCGGTTTCGGCCAGTTTCGACCAAAAAATCGAGTTTCGGCCGCAGTTTCGGTTTCGGCCAAAATGGGCCGAAACTTTCGGCCGGGCCGAAACTCACGTGTTTGTGAATTCTGAGTGCCTGGCTCTGCTTGTAACGTGGTTGCGGTCAGCCCAACCAGTTCATTATGTTACAAATCTAAGATCTAGAGATTTAAAAACGACTTACAATCAATAGATAATACAATTTTATTCAAACCAAAAGCAATTAGTCTTTGATCACCTTTTTATGGACCCGCTTTTTGGTTACGGAATTCTAAAAAGGTGACCTAGGAAATTACATAAACCTAACCCATAGTAGTCGGTTCCGTACAAAAAGGGTAAAAACAGGGCCCCATTCCTAAGACTTCGTTGGTCGTCTGTCTGTCTGTCAGCAGGCTGTCACTCATGCACCGTGATAGTTAGACAGTTAAAAATTTCACAGGTGATGTATTTCTGTTGCCGCTGTACAACAAATAATAAAAACAGTCAAAATAATAATATTAAAGGGGGCCTCCCATACAATAAACGTGATTTTTTGCCGATTTTCTAGTTTGGAACCCTACTTGCCCTGCTGGCTCTTGTCCAATTTTAGTTAAATACTGAATGTAAACAAAACCAGCCAAGAGCTAGTAACAGTAGTAGGGCACCGTGTGGTTTTAGTCGGTAGAAGTTCGCAATCTATACTAATATTATAAAGAGGTAAAGTTTGTGTGTTTGTATATTTGTTAAATTGTAAGGGGTAATCTTAGGATCTACCGAACCGATTTAAAAAATTCTTTTACCAATAGAAAGCTACGTTATTGTGGATTGTCATAGACTATATAGCATCACGCTACAACGAATAGGAGAGTAGAGTCACAAAAAATTTGACAAACCTAAATATATTTTTTTTAAATTTCATAGGGAATAAATTTTATTTTATTTTATTTTATTTTATTTTATTTTATTTTATTTTATTTTATTTTATTTTGGAGCAGAGCAATAATAGTAAATGTTTCAAAAACGTTGGAAAAGTTATTCCTTTTGAGAGCTTCGTTGCGTGTGCTGCGTAAATATTTATAGTTATGTAAAAAATATGCACCTACTACAAAATAGTTTCTCTTAAAAAACCTCCAAAAAAAATTGCGCGATAGCATGTGTCTATCTTTGGGTTGGTGCACAATAACCATTTTAATGGCATTTATTTTTTTCTACAATAATGCCACGGGATACCTCTTTCATAAACGAAATTGTTCTTAAAAATAATGCGACGGGAATACACGCGACGACAAACCTTTTTCTCTCTCTCTCTCTCTCTCTCTCTCTCTCTCACGTAGTATTGTATTGAATATTAACGACGAGACGCTACGGGAGTAAACGTAACGTGACGGGAGTAAATGCGATGGGAACAGGTAATACTCTCTCTTATGTGGCGCAAACGAAGTTGCGCGGGTCAGCTAGTAGCATATATGAGTAATTCTACACGTAAAAGAAAGAACCCCATCTTTAGGTGAATATATTTCTAAAATGTACACTTGAGAAGATTTATACCGTTGATTGATGGAACTTGGTGGAACTTGCTGCACCTATTTAAGAAAAATTACCAGCCAAGTGCGAGTCGGACTTACGCACGCAGGGGTACTGTCTACTACCCTTGGACGCTTGGATCTTGGAGCGTTGGGTCCCCTGATATTGGGTAACAACCGCGAGAGTGCGGCTTATGTCCTCAGTTTTGAGTTCCACCGGCTATCGAGTACGAGCCCCAGATACGTCATCGAGGACTCGATGCCCTCTTGGCGGCCCCTTCCAAGGTCCGTGAAAGCACGGAGTCTCGGATTTGTGAAGGGCGACCTCAAGACCTAGACTCTGTATTCGACCCACCATCGGGCTGCATAGCGATGCGTTGCTCTTCGCGCTGTAACGAGGGTGTCGTCGGCGTAACACGTTACACCGAAAAATCTGCGCAACGGACCATCAGTACCCAATCGTAAGCGATGTTCCACAGAAGCGGGCCTAAGACCGATCCCTGTAGAACACCAAACGACACATCGCCGGCCCGGCGCTAGCCAGTTCAGTTAAGTTATGGCCCTCTTGGAAAGATAGGCCCAAACAATTTGACGGAGGTAGGAAGGCATGCCATGGTGAATAAGTGCCTTCTAAAACGCAGCTCTAGGGCAAGGTGTTAAAGGCGTTTGCGATGTCAAGAGATACTGCCACCACACCACATCACTCACCCTGTTCTGTTGCCGCTATAACAAAAAATGCCTACTAAAATCAGAAAAAACCATCTACACACAACAAACGTAATTTCTGTGCCCAATTGTTATAACGGAACCCTTCTGTGCAGGAAATCGACTCTCACTTGATTTTTTAATATGAACACGTGAGTTTCGGTTTCGGTTTCGGTTTCGGCCGAAACTGACCCTGCGGCCGAAAGTTCGGTTTCGGTTTCGGCTAGAAAACCAGTTTCGGTCGGACACTAAAATTAATATAACATAACTTGACGTCATATACCTATTGCATCAGTGGAAAAGAACCTAGCTTGTTTTTGTCTGACATACGTCTACCCATAATCACACAGTTAATCAGAAGTAATATGAACTGAGATCTTCTGAGAATCGAGGAACTTAACAGTAGATGGATTTGTTTGATGTGTAGTTTTTAGGGTTCATATTCATGAGACTTCGCCGTCCGTCTATAACAACGAATACTAAAACCAGCAAAAAGGGGAGATTAAAGCCTGCCGCTGCCATACAACAAACGTGATTTTATGCTGGTTTTTGGTACAGAACTCTCTGTGCACGAGTCCGACTCGCAGTTGGCCGGTTTTTAGGGTTTCGTAGCTTAATGGCAAAAACGGAACCCTAATAGATTCGTCATGTCTGTCTGTCTGTCTGTCCGTCCGTGTGTCACAGCCACTTTTCTCCGAAACTATAAGGCCTATGATATTGAAACTTGGTAACTAGATGTATTCTGTGAACCGCATTAAGATTCTTATATAAAACTAGAAAAAAAGCAGTAAATTTTGGGGGTCCCCATACTCAGAACTGAAACTCAAAATTTTTTTTTTCATCATATCCATACGTGTGGGGTACCTATAGACAGGTCTTCAAAAATGCTATTGAGGTTCCTAAAATCATTTTTTTCTACAGTAAATAGTTTGCGCAAGAGACACTTCCAAAGTGGAAAAATGTGTGTCCCCCCCCTCTAACTTCTAAATTAAGAGAATGATAAATCTAAAAAAAATGTATGATGTACATTGCCATATAAACTACCAACGAAAATTAGTTTGAACGAGATAGAGCTGGTAGTTTTTTTTTTTA
Source organism: Miltochrista miniata (assembly GCA_933228765.1). Taxonomy (NCBI): domain Eukaryota; kingdom Metazoa; phylum Arthropoda; class Insecta; order Lepidoptera; family Erebidae; genus Miltochrista; species Miltochrista miniata. The sequence goes on from OW121749.1 coordinate 34,080,679, forward strand.
ATACGTCATACACCGCAATTTTCGGTAAGAAAAATCACTACCACTGCAAACGTGTTAAAACATAGAACTTTTATATTATGTTACTTGCTGCTACGAAACCCTTCATGGGCGAGTCCAACTCGCACTTGGCCGGTTTATTTTATCTACAAGTCACTTCGCGAATTGTCATGCCCATACTATTTACCTTGTGTGTTAGATTCCCTCCATGGGACAAAATTCTTTCTATTCTTCAGAATAGAATAGACCGATAATGGCACCCAGGTATTTCGCAAGTGCAAAACGAAAAGAGTTTCCGTGATGCCAACTTCAGACCTAATTTCGGTACAAGGTTTATCTAATTTTTCAATAATAGTCAGTTACAGGCAGGTAGCACAGAGTTCCTATCAGTAATAAGTATGTATTTGCACCATGTAGCAAGTAAGTAGGTAGGTACTTGTGCGCATATTATGTACGTTGCAAATAAATATGACTTATTATGAATATGCAAGAATAATTTAAACTAGCTGATGCCCGCAGCTTCGCCTGCGTGAAATTTTGTTCCTAGACTATAACCCGTACTTCCACTCCGACCAACTAAACGGATCAACTCTAACGGATCAACTATTTTTATTCCCAACGGTACAACTTTTTTAGTTGGTCCGATAGGAATAAAACGGATCAACTATTTTCTTCTCAACTGAACAACTTGCTAGTTGGTTCGATAGGAATATTTTATTTATAAAAAATTGTTACCATCTACACAACTTAAAACAAATCAACTGTTTTTCTTTCTCAATTGAACAACTTTTTAGTAACTTTTTTTTCCATGGCACTACCGCTTGGCACTTCTAGGAAGGTCGGCAAACGTATTAAGATATGTCAAACAAATGAAGATCGACAAAACAAATGAAGGTCGACATAAAAATTAAGATCAATAAACAAATGAAGACTGATAAAACATATGAAGATCAAAAAAGCAAAATGAAGATCGAGAAAACAAAAGAAGATCGACATAAAAAATGAAGATCGATAAACAAATGAAGACCGATAAAACAAATGAAGACCAATGAAACAAAATGAAGATCGACAAGACAAACGAAGATCGACAAAACAAATGAAGATCAACATAACAAATGAAGATCGATAAAACAAATGAAGACCGATAAAACAAATGAAGACCGATGAAACAAAATGAAGATCGACAAAATAAACGAAAATCGACAAAACAAATGAAGATCGAAATAACAAATGAAGATCAATAAAACAAAAGACTATAGGCAAGTTGATAAGGTCGAATGTTGCTTGCATCCATTTCTAGGGTTCCGTACCCAAAGGGCAAAAACGGGACCCTATTCACGAGATTTCGCCGTCCGTCTGTCTGTCCGTCACGAAACTGTATCTTATGAACGGTGATAGCTAATACTAAAACCAGAAAAATAATATTTAAGGTGGCTTCCAAACAACAAAACTCGCCATTTTATTTTTTGAAGGGAGAGAACTCTCCCACCCGAGTAGGAGTCCAGCATAGCATCCATGAAGGACTTTCCATCACTTTAAAAAAAATGGGAGGGGGGCTCTCATACGACAAACGTTATTTTTTGGTACGGAATCTTGCGCGCGCGAGTTCGTCGCATACTTGGCTGGTTTTTTTATAAACTATACATACCCATGTGATAACCACCGAAAGCCGACTTCAAACAATTACGGTAACGCAATCAGTAAAATCGGCGTGCATCTGGATTGAGGGCCCAAAAATTAAACCTTCGCAAAACAAAATAAGATTTACAGGGACGTTAGTTAAAAGTTTCTTAAACTTAGGGCACTATGCCAAAAATTTCTTAAACACGAAATAAAGCTTTTATGATGAAATAACTTGGGCCCTCAATCCAGATGCCTGCATTAAGTGGCATAGTCTGATTCTCAGAAAGTACTACCTCTGGGCTGATAATTTTTATTTAAGGAGTTAGTTAAGAATTTCTTAGAACTTTTAAGAAATTCCCAAATATGTAGAATACGATATTACCGAGTTATTGCGGTATATCTTGGGCCCTCAGTTCATTAATGTTTGTACTGAGGAATCATCAAAATATGGGTTTGTCTAAAGAGATACTTAAATACGACTGTAATATATTTTACTTAACCGCGTCTATAAATTCCTTAAAAAGAAATAATGACAAAAAAGTAAATAGTTAAAATTTAAATTGGTAATTGAATTTTCCTAAAATGTCTGAACTGAGGGCCCAATATTTTCGGCAGTATTGACTAGGATAAGGCTTCTACACTACCGCACATCAGGGTAAGTATTTTAAGAAATTTTTAATTAAAATTTAACAAAGCGTTTATTCTTCTAAATGTCATACTTTAAGCGAAGTTTGACTTTTAATTTTTTGTAGGAGAATATTCTGTAGGGTGACCATAATTTCCATGTAAGTATACAAAAGTATTCGATGTGTTCTTGTAGTATTTTGTAAAGCGCAGGTGGACACGTCCACGAATATAAATCAAAGTATCCAGTAAGTACCAGTTCAGAAGCTGGTCCGCTTAAGAAGAACTGGCAAGAAACTCGGCGGGCATTTCTTTTTATTCTCTATTTACAATTATTAAACTAAAAATCACAAACTATTGTTGCATGAATGCTGTAGAGCAAGCAGATCATTTCCAGGCTTCCTTGTCAAGCAAATAATAGTCAATTGTATAGTAGCCCTTGCAGTATAGTTTACTTTTTATACACTTTTTGAACTGAGTTAAGGGCATACTTTTTATTGCATTTAGAAGCCAGTTGTAAAAAAACGAATACAGTTAGAGTATACAGGTAGGAAGAATTACTGACTCAGTCTACATTGATGACCAGCAAGGCTATTTTTATGTCTGATATTAATATTATTTATATCGCTTTTTTTTTTTTTTTTTTTGACGCGGGGAATGCGGTTGGGCACCGTCATCCCAACCGCGGGGGCAACTGGGACGACACCGTCCCAGTTGCCCCCGCGGGGCTCCCGGTCCCGTGAAGGGACCGTCCTACCCACTAAACCCCGCGGTGTTCCTCCTCACCCTGTAGCCGGGCCGAAGGATATCCAAAGATTATTCAGGTCGACCCGGCCAGGGGCGCCCCGCGCAAGCGGGGCTCTCCTCGGGGGAGCAAGATGGGGAGCTCCCCGGGAGCTCCTACTGGAGCTGACACAAACCCAGGCCCGCATCGCAAAGTTCTCGAGCGCCTATCTGCTAACAGAGAGGGTAGAAAGCGGTCGAGGGTCCCCCGACCTCCGACCACCGGTACAACGCTAGTCGGGAGCGCGCACGAAGGCTGCCATGCGGCGCCCCCGAATTGGACGGCGGGGCGGTAGCGTCTGACCAGCACGCTCCCGCACCCGCAGCTCCTCTCTCTTGGCCACCATCACCTCACTAGCAAATGAGGTGACGGCGACCCAGCACTCTTGACTGCCGACCATGGCTCGCACCACAGCCGGCAGCGACAAATTATGCCCTATACGGCCCGTGAGGGCGACACGCGGCCCGTCCCACGCCACACACTCGGTAAGAGTGTGTTCTGCTGTGTCTATGGAACCACTTGGGCACTGACGGCACACAGGATCCGACTCCACGCCCACCACCTCCCACAGGTACTTGGCGAAACAGCCATGTCCTGTGAGGAGCTGTGTGAGGTGGTACGTCGGTGCACCATATGCTCTCTCCACCCAAGCCCGAAGGACGGGATTATTTATATCGCTTAACTTAACGAAACTAGATATTTTTTTATAAAGATTTTCAAAATAGGTATACCTATTGCGATGCTACAGTGAGAATATTAATTATTTTTTTTTTTTATATTTATCATTCCCTTAGTTTAGAAGTTAAAGGGTCACACATTTTTCCACTTTGGAAGTGTCTCTTGCGCAAACTATTCACTTTAGAAAAAAATGATGTTAGGAACCTCAATAGCATTTTTCAAGACCGATCTATAGATACCCCATACGTATAGGTTTGATGAAAAATAAATTTGTTCGCTTAACATTTTAGAATATATCTATTATATAATCTGTGGTAACATTGCCCCAGAGATACCATGATACAGCGAACATGGATAAAGTACAATGTCAAAAAATTATTTATGAGTTGAGGAACGTGACGAACGTGACATGACGTGAGGAACTCACGCGCGTCCCCCCCTTAGAAGCGGGATCACACCCGAAACCCCCTCAAAGACGCGGGTTAGCACCCGAACCAATTTTTAGATATAAAAAGAATTTTTAGATATACAATTAATATAATAGTGATTTGTTCAGTATAATAGTTCTGCAGAAACCGTTAAACAGTATATTGAATTTGATTTATTTAGTGTGCATAATTAGTGTGCAAGTCAGTATTTTTGGTTTAACTTTGAAATATATTGTTGGAAAAAAGGGAATAAACAGATATCGATTTAAATACATGCCTTTACTTTTTTGTCATTATTTCTTTTTAAGGAATTTATAGACGCGTTTAAGTAAAATATATTACAGTCGTATTTAAGTATCTCTTTAGACAAACCCATATTTTGATGATTCCTCAGTACAAACATTAATGAACTGAGGGCCCAAGATATACAGCAATAACTCTGTAATATCGTATTCTAATTATTTGGGAATTTCTTAAAAGTTCTAAGAAATTCTTAACTAACTCCTTAAATAAAAATTATCAGCCCAGAGGTAGTACTTTCTGAGAATCAGACTATGCCACTTAATGCAGGCATCTGGATTGAGGGCCCAATACGATATTATTTCGTGTTTAAGAAATTTTTGGCATAGTGCCCTAAGTTTAAGAAACTTTTAACTAACGTCCCTGTAAATCTTATTTTGTTTTGCGAAGATTTAATTTTTGGGCCCTCAATCCAGATGCACACTAAAATCGTGGTGCTTAATGTTTTTTTAATACGCGGGGTATCCTTCCGAGGGTTTACCCGGGGCTCCTAACCATAGGCTGTTAGCAGGACCCGTGAGGTTTTTTAGTCGGTAGGAGTTCGGCATGACATCCATGAGAATTTTCCCTCACATAAGAAAAAAAAACGCCCCGTGTGGCGAGAGGAAGCACTACAAAATGTCAGCTCCCCACAGCAATTAATCCCGAGGGGGTCGTAAGAGGCGGCTAAGGGAACACTTCGCAAAACTATTCACTGCGTAGAGAAGGACAACTCGAAATGAAACCCGGTTGTCAGTGCAAAGGCAATCGTTGAAACTTGGTTTAGCAATTGTAATTTTAGATACATACACACATACATATGGTCACGCCTTTATCCCCGAAGGGGTAGGCAGAGGCATATTATATGCCCACATTTCACCTTTGTATAATTTGTCCCACGTAATAGGTGGTGAGCCGTATTGCCGTGTTTATATGGACAGGCGCAGGTTGTGACTGCCTGCTGTTGAAATAAAGCCTTCAACTTAGCTTAACGACTACCATTTTACTGGCAACCGGGACCAACGTCTTAACGTGCCTTCCGAAGCACGGAGACGCTCAAATAAATGTCACAAAGTGATCACATGGATGGTCACCCATCCATGGACCGGCCACAGTGAAAGTTGCTTACTGCAGTGATCGTTTACAGAACACTGAGTCCGCGGGGCCACGAGCGAGAGATTGTAATTTTACTGAAGGTCTTAAAGTGCAGCTTGAAAAATTTCAACTGTGGGTCGTCACAACCTGCGCCTGTACCTACCTATTAACACGGCAATAGGCTCACCACCTATTACGTGGGCATTACCATGAGAGGTGACTTTGGTCTAGCGCCGATACCATACCGAATACCACCCCACCACAAAGAACAAGCGGCGATGTATAGCGCCTCAGGTGTTGCAATCGTCCATAGGCTACGGTGACCACCAATACATTTAGTGGGATGTATGCTTGTCTGCCACCGTAGTTGTATAAAAAAAGTGCTCATTAAACTGGTCGCATCCCTCGATGCTGCATGCGGTTAGCCTTTGCACCAACCTCGAGCCCGCGCGGGTGTCTCAAGACTTCTCGCTCAATCTCCTCCGCAAAATGCTTCGCCTCCAACAACAGCAACAGCCCGTCGCCGTAGTCCACTGCGAAAGGAACGAAGTCGATCCCGCAATGCCTCGCATTTAAACCCTTTCTAGCAGCCGCGTTTGCAGCGGCCGCTGTCAAGACCGTAGCTACCTACCACAGAGCAACACGATCTATGACGTTCACCGGGAGGGGAGGCGATTGCTTTTGTAGTGGTGTATAATGAATATGGTTCTAAGCTATGTCCTCTCCCCTGGTACTGGTCACGTTGCTCTGTGGTACATACGACGGAGGCATTGTCTAGTAGTACCATAAATACCTATGTCTTAAAAGTCAAAGTGCCAGGCCAGATCAGGTTGACAACATATTGTAAACTATTATCAGTACTGTCAGATAAATTGACAGTTCCAATCGTTGTGTTTGTTCATTTTGTGGTTCTTACTTCTTTGACGATCTGTAATACTGTAATAAATTTCCTACAAATTAACGAAAGTTTACCAGGGTGAAAGAATGAAGCGAATCTACTACATAGTTCAACTTATGCTCAGACGGAGTGTTCAATGCCAGCGACGAATGTGTCCAGGTGGTACACTGGACTTAAACTGCTCTTGTAGTTCCCTATTCAGCACATTCGCAGTGTCTTCCTTCTGCATTTGAGGTAGGTATGCCATGTACAACAATATTTTACGGCGCGATGTCGCGGATTTTGTGGAGACTATTGTTTTTGGGCATTACCCAAAGTTGCAGCGTGGCCTGCATAAGGAAATATTGTCAGGTAAATTAAGTTCTGCTCTATATGCAGTTAAAACAATTAGACGGCTCACTGATGTTGAAATGGCTAGAAAAGTCTATTTCAGTTATTTCCATAGTGTTATGTCATTCGGAATTGTTCTCTGGAGAGATTCAGCAGATACATATAAAACATATTTTTATCAAAAACGAAGTCTGCGAGAGCGTTATACCAGCTTGGTCCCAGAGTAAGAGACAGAAATTAATAGGATAAAATGAACCATACCACAGAATTGATTGCTCATGTCATCAATCTTATAATTTTATAACCAAGCAATGTAAAATATTATCTCCTAATTTATCATTTTTACAATGTCAGCTGATATTTAAAGCGTCAAATAAAGATCAACAATTATGTTAACTTGTCCTTCTTATTTACACATTACCACCTAATTTACTCACTCAGCCACGGAATTAACGTATCATCATCAGTTTACGTTTGTGGGCGCAAACTGGGCGACATGTCGCGGCTACAAGCTGTGGGCGCTAAATTACACAAGTAAGTACATTTTGTTATAAGCTTCGCTTACGCTATTGTGAATTATAATATCGCCTCCCACATTCCATGGGAACAACCTCCAGGGATAAAAAATATAATATTATAATTACACTAGCTGATGCCCGCGGCTCCGCCTGCGTGGAATGTTATTCCCGGTCACTTAGGGGTATGAAAAATAGATGTTGGCCGATTCTCAGACCTACTCAATATGCTCACAAAATTTCATGAGAATCGATCAAGCCGTTTCGGAGGAGCACGGGAACGAACATTGTGACACGAGAATTTTATATATAAGATTAAAATAATGAGCTTTTTAAAAACTATTTAGAGCAATTTTGTAATGCACAATTTTTACGTAACTTAAAAACAATTCACGTAGCTCACGGAAGCTCTCAGAAGGAATAAATTTATATTACTTAAATTACATATTATAGGACTTTTTTAGAACTATTTATAGAAAGCAATTTTGTAATGCATAATTTTTACGTAAATGTTCGCGACAGCCTCGTGAAAAACAGACTTCTAGTGCTTGTGCTGTGATCTAAGTGCTAACCCAGTGTTCCTAAAGTCGATATAGTGCCTAAAAACAGTGTTCAAAGTGATTAGAGACGATTTAAGTCAAAATAGTGTTTAAATGTCGAATTAGGCAACCTAGGACTCATGTGAGTACCTAGATAGGATTTAGGGACACTAGAATTGTAAATAAAACAATCTTTATAGTTTCATAATTTATTACGTAACTTTAGTATACAGTTTTAATAGATTTTTACCGTGTTTTTATTCGTCGTTTTGTTTTATTGATAACATGTTTTCTTGAGCCTAGATACCTAGTTATAGAGTCTAGAATGTTTTGAATTGTTTAAAGCTCTTTAAACTATAGTAATTTAACAGTTTCGAAGCGTTCCTATACCCTACAGTGTCTAGATTTGTAATAAAATTCAAATAATGGGTATAGGACGCCTAAATTTGTATAGAGTCGTACATGTTTCTTTGAGTACTAAGAAATCTAGACTTGTCACAATGATACTAGTTACAGTTTCAAAAAGGTATTGGATTAGCACTTCATTACCAGCTTTCACCATGTTTGTAACATGTTTGTATACTTAGCTGCAACAGCTTTTATGGGTGTATGATACCGAAAATATAATAAAATTTGCGACAGATTTGGGGAGCTCTACACGGTTCTCGTTAAGGTAAAGTTTCGAAGTAGCTTAGCGAACAGTTTTTTATGTATAGCTACGGTAAATCTACGGTGAACGTGAACAGTGAAAACAGTTAATAGTTATCGGTTGACGGGCTACGGGCACGGGGGAGGCAGAAGACCTAGTGGGACCAGAGGGCTGCATATATTGCAAACTAGATGCGATTGCCATTCAAAAAAATTGGTGCATGCAATTCTCGACCTTAATGACATTTATAAAAAAATGTGCTTTTCGGCGTTTATAGACATCACTGATCACGAATATATAAAAAAATTAATAGATATTATGCATGCCCATAAGGTCGAAATTCGCTTGGACCCATTTTTTGTAATCTAGATGCGATTGCCGTTCAAAAAAATAGGTGCAAGCAATTCTCGACCTTATGAACATGCGTAATATTTATTTATATTTTACATATTCATGATCAGTGATGTCTATAAACGCCAAAAAGCACATTTTTTTAGATGTGTCATTAAGGTTGGGAGTTGTCTGCACCTATTTTTTTGAATGGCAATCGCGTGTATATTACAAAATATGGCTGCGAGTAGTTTTTGATCTTATAAACTTGCTAATAGTCTTTTGTTTTATTGATCTGCATATGTTTTTCGGTCTTCATTTGTTTTCTCGATCTTCATTTGTTTTCCCGATCTTTATTTGTTTTGCGGATCTTCATTTGTTTCGCCGATCTTCATTTATTTTGTCGATCTTCCTTTGTTATGCCGATCTTCTTTTGTTTTACCGAACTTCATTTATTTTGTCGATTGTCATTTATTTTGTCGATCTTCATTTGTTTTGTCGATCTTCATTTGTTTTACCAATCTTCATTTGTTTTGAAAACTATATAATTACTTAATGCATTTTAACTTTTAGATGTCCTTCGTATACCACAACCTATAATGGATTTTTTTCCACTCGCATGTCCTAAAAGATGCATTTTTCATAAAAAATACTTTAAGGTATTAAAGTGGACATGATATGTTCACAAAGATCCATGATGGATCTTTTTAATGGATTTTAGTGGACAAAGGGAAAAATTGTCCGACAACGGGAAAACAGGCACAATTGAGTCCCGTTTTTAACCTCTCTTTACGGAACCCTAATTTAATGAAAAAGGTACGATAGTACCTAACGCTTTGATATGTACCAAAGTGACAACTTTGGATGCGGATGAGACTATATCAATAAAAAAATCCTCTCGAACCAACTCTAAGAAGTATGTATAGATGAAAAAGAAAATCGTTGATCCGTTTCACTTTCAATTGGTATCGCAGTTGGTCCGAGTGGAACATTTTTTCGTAAATTAACATATGTCATCAGTCAGTTGGTCCGATAGGAATAAAGTCCCTTATCGAGTTCCACTCTGTACAACGGTTGGTCGGTTTAGTTGGTCGGAGTGGAAAGATATAACATATATCTCTGTAGGCACCAAATTTCAGCCAGACCCGTTCAGCCGTTACAGCGTAAAAGAGTAACAAACATCCACACACACACACACATTTGTATTTATAATATTACCTAGTTAGATAGATTTCTGATTAACAAATTCATAATGCATAATATATGAGCCAAGTAAATTTATTTATTAAATATATTTCTTAATTCAATGGCTAAACTACTACTTGACACAACTTCTCTTTTAAGCAATTGACATCGTAACTTAGTTCTTTCTTCAGGTAGTCTCAGCCTACGACGTTTAAACAAACCGAACTACTGTAGTAGGCTTTGTCCTCCTAATACAGATGGTCCAACCAAGACCTGGTAACGTAATAACAATGTAAATTTCATCAGCTGAGCGTTCATGTTCATTGTAATGGCTCTTTTCAGTCCTGTCAAATGTAGTCTTTGTAGAGGCCATTCCCGTATTTTACAAAGACTTAGTGAGTCTGTTTCCTGACAGAATGCAGTCAGCACTATATGTAGAATGCCTTCCATGATCAGTCTGCTGACAATTTTTGTCGTAAGGATTGAGTGTGTCATTTTATTGATCAGTGGATACTACCTGAAGCGTGGTCTTTCATTTTTTCTGGCTAGCCATCTTAGAATTTTCTTCTTCTTTTCACAAATGGATTTTTGTCACACAAAATTTGATTAAATTAGCAATAATACTTCCGTATAGCATATATGGTTAATATTATACCAAAATAGCGCTTTTTATTTAACTTTATAGCTTTGTAGTAAAATTATATCTTTGAAGTCTGAAGTAAAACCATATATTAACATAAATGACAATGCTTTCACAAATTATGTGTCAAAATAAAAAGTAATTTAAGTATAAATTAAGAGTATTTAAGGAGTATTGATATCAACTCCGGAGACAATCAGCCCCAAAATAATTTACATTCCCTTTTTAGCTCGTTATAGTATAAATTTCAATAAAATATGAAACACGTCTTCCATCAATTATGTTAATAATGCTATATGCCAAATTTTAAGTAGATCGGACCAAGGAATCACGTTGTCCCATACAAACTTTACCCTCCTTTTTTATACCTTTGGAGGTTGAATTTGCAAAAATGTTAAAATTACTTTTTTCAAATTGTAACAAACAACGCTCATGCTTAGTTTCGGATAATTGATAATCACTTTGGGTCTAGTGATCGAACCGCAAAATTATGTTTGGTTTGAATTCTATATACTTTTCCGGGATAAAAAGTACCCAGTGTGGTGCCCAGGCTATTAAAGAATTATTATACCAAGTTTCATCGTAATCGAACTGGTAGTTTTTGCGTGATGCCTGAACAAACAGACAGACAGACAGACAGACAGACAGACAGACAGACAGACAAAAAAATTTATAATCACAAATTTGGATTCGGTGTCGGTCTAGTAACACCCACTGCTATTTATTTTTTTGATATTTTGAATGTACAGAATTTTCACTTCTACAGATTTATTATAAGTATAGTAGATAATAGAATGTAAATAAGAAATATTATACTATAGTGGCCAGTTGGTTTGATTCGTAATGCTTAGGAATGAAGCTTTAATTTATTTACAATTAAGTTCAAGAAAATAATTTACTAGGAAATTGTAGGCGATGACAATTTTCTTGGGTCTGCCTGCGGCTTAGATATCGACCCATTATTAATAGAATCATAGATTTTCTATGAAAAATGTTTTAAAGAAGACTATGATTGTAATTTACTTCCTATATTATACCTGCAGATGGAGACAAAGCTGCAAACATTGGGGGAGTGTATACCGTGAGCGCAGCAGCGTCAAATCCTAGTGGCAAGTCTGGACGTGGACATTCCCTCGCTGAAAACCATGGTCCAACCCCCGAAAACGCTTGATAGTAGGCGAAATTCTAGAAATATAAATAATCGTCTTCGGCGACTTCTGTGAAATACGAGAACAAATTACCGTTCAATGCAACGACGATTATAATAAGACATGTCATGCAAGAACATCACGGCTTTCAAAAACAATTTCTATGAAATTATCTCTGGTAGCATGTATGAAAAGTAAGGCAATTGCCTGACTTTTCAAACATGCTTTTTTGTTGTCATTTTTCAGTGCTGGTCTGACTTTTTTGTTGCCATTTTTCAGTGTTGGTAACGTATCTATAGTTTTTATTTTTTTAGTGATACCGCTTGCGGCGCTGGAGGTCGTGGATTCGATTCCCACCGGAGCCAAATATTTGTGTGACCCATAAATGTTTGTCTCAAGAGTCTGGGTGTTTCTATGTATAATATGTATGTATTTAAAAAAAAAGTATAAAAGTATTAATATCCGTGGTCTGATACCCATAACACAAGCAGGTTATTCCTAGCTTACTTTGGGATCAGATGTGTAATATGTCCGTGAATATTTATTTATTTATTTATATAACATTGGTTCAATGCAATAAAATTAGCTCCACTCGAGTTTGATCTTAAACATCATCGTACATTTGCTACAAACGCATAAAAATCAAATATACTTAAATCTAGATCACTATGTGAGTTCTGTAACGCTTTTAGGTACCTAAGTACATATTTAACTATACTTTACTATGAAAAGCTAGATTATTTAAAACACATGCATCGATAAAGCTTCACAATAATAGAATACAAACTGTCTGAAGTGTATAACACATCGACGCACGTCCCAAATATAAAAATAGAATTCCGGAGCAGTCCACCGTGCGCCGGCTTGCAACGTTTAACCTAAAAGAAAAGCGTAATTTTTGTAATTGACTGTGTTCAACAAAAATGTCTCAAGAAAGTGAAGGATTCTTTAAAAAGTTCCATGAAACGTTTACAAACTCTTTAGACGACGTGACGAAGAAAAATTTCGCCAATTTAGAATCCAATGCAAAGCGTGTCTCCTACTTGTGCAGTCTACCGATCGTCAAAGATTACGATTTAACTGGTGATTTACAAAAATGCCAGACGGGCGGCGAATTTCCAGTGAAAAAAGAATTAGAAAAAGCGCGCCATTTGAAGGATGAGGCGAACAAAGCTGTACAGAAAGGCGATTGGGCTAAAGCTATGCAGTTATACAGCCAAAGCATGATTTACATGCCGGAGAAAGAAGGTTAGTTTGTGAATTCGTAATATCATAAAGGGCAAGCTGTGTAGACAAATTTTTTATTTTATGCTAATATTCCATGACGGATTTTTAATTTTTATGGTGTCATTGACACGTATTTTGGGTTTGCATTTATATTTCAGTTGGTAATATGGTTATTAAAAAGCTAGGTAGCTAGTTAGGTATGTACCTTCCTACCTTCGTTCCATTCCTACTTGTTTACAGGGAAAAGCTGTAATATAGCTATGTAAAATGAAATGGCTGGAGAGTGTCTTAGAAAGGGGGAAGGAATTCGTACCCAGAAGAAGAACTGAGAACAAAAGATTAAATAGATATTTGATATATAATTGAAACTTAAGTTGGATGTAGTTACAGACAGTTGGTTGGTGTAGGGACAGACCTAGGCAAGTTATTCATTACCATTCTTAGGAGATTCTTGCAAAGTCGGCAGGGTGAGTGTAGAGCCTTTTGGTGTAACAGCCTGTCTTGAGGCTGCGGAGTACTGTGACCACATTCGATTAGGTGCTTCTCTGCCATATCAGTGGTATAGAAAACATATCAAATAAATAAAAACAGATATTCGTGGTTTGAGTACACGATGGTAGGTACTCAAACCACGAATGTCTGTTTTTATTTATTTGGGAGACCATATCCTTGGCCGATGCCAAGGATATGGTCTCCCAGTTTCGACAAAAGCCTCATTTTCATTTACAAAAGTTTTCGGGTTTCGGAAGGCTATTGGCAACGAATTCAGACGTACATCGAAGGACAGTTCATAAGGATTTTTGTGCCAATTTTGTTGGGACATGTCCCCTGCTAGGCCAGTTCTCTGACATGCGCGCTATTTCTCCCACTTTTAAGTTTAACTAGCGGACGTCACGCGGTTTCACCCGCATAGCTCGCGTTCCCATAGAAATACGGGAATAAAATGTAGCCTATGTTACTTAGCGTGAATGTAGCTTTCCAATGGTGAAAGAATTTTTGAAATAGGTACAGTAGTTTTTGAGTTTATTTATTACAAACATACACACACAAAAAAATACAAATTTTGTGTGTGTATGTTTGTAATGAATAATTATAATATTAAGAGATTTTAATGGGTAAGTAAGAGAGAGAGAGGCCTTACTGCGACTGCCACGCCGTCAAGCGACAGTTTGAGTCGCTGAAAGTTTTAAATATGGAAAAAGAATTGGTTTCGAGCAGGATTCTAACCTGCATCTTCTCGCATACCGTGCAAGATGCTTAACCAATAAGCCACCGAAACCTACTCGGAACCAACCAAATTTTCCACCTTACATTTACATTACAGTTACATTGCTTTTTCCATATTTAAAATGTATGATTAGTTAGTATACTAATTACTGTTCAAAAATAATCGCTAAAAGTTTATCTTCTACACAACATTACAGTTACATTGCTTTTTCCATATTTAAAATGTATGATTAGTTAGTATACTAATTACTGTTCAAAAATAATCGCTAAAAGTTTATCTTCAGAGCGGCCATAAAGGGCCACAAGGACCGTTCTTAAGTACGTTGCGTTGCTGTTTCTGGCACTACCTAACCCACTAATTACCCACTAACTAAAACCACACGATGCCCCACATTTGCCTAAGGCCGGGGGCCCTAGATAAGATAGATAAATTTAAAAAACTAGTAAAACTTTAATTGTGCCAGAAAGCTTATTATAGTATTAAAGACTTTCTAGAAGACAAGACTGCCTGGCAGTGACACGAATTGCTCCTTTCTACATTTAAAAAAAAACTGTATTAGATACTAAGATGAATAAGAGGGACCGGACTGAGTTTCTTGGGGTGTTCTTCTCAGTCTGTAGCATTTCCGAACCCCCGGTAGAGTCACAAAAATTTTGACAAACCTAAATAATTTTTTAAAAATTTCAAAGGGAATAAATTTTATTTTATTTTATTTATTTTATTTATTTTAAGCCCTCTGAAGGATGGCCCAGTTTGTCCTGTAATAATAACTTAAGGTAATTTCCTGGATGAAATAGGGCTGTGGGATCTCCAATAATTTGTGGGCGGAATTACAGATTGAACTAGGTACCTACTTCATAAATATTATGACTAATATGAGCTTTTCTAGATAATGATGTGAATAATTGAGGACATACCTACTCTTGTTGTTTCACAGTGAGGAAGTGGCGCTGAAATGCCATTGAAACAAAATGTAAAGTAAATTATATTGTGGTTTAATTTCAACCACAAACTATTATGTTTCTATTACATTATATTATAATATAGAAATTATTTTCCTGTTATTAAATGATAATTAATTATTTAATGTCTTATAAAACCACCTTGTTATTCCCAGAAAGCAATTACGAATTGTAAAATATCCTGTCATTGTGATAGCACTTACGAACAATAAGGTTTATTTTATTTACACTGCTTTAAACGGGGAATTACAAATCGTACCTACTTCACTCATAAAACTACTGTTTTCATTTAAAATAATAATACTAAGTAGGGGAGACCGGGGTGCAACGTAACAAAATTTCTATTTTCAATTGTAGCTTTTAGAATATAAAATATTTTAGTATGGTTTTTGTATTTAACAATGCCAAAACTATTCAAGGAATTTAATAAGACAAATTTTCGTTACTTTTTCCATAAAGTTGATTTTTGACATAAAAGTCAGAAGCAGAAGGTTAGAATTAACGGTCTCGAGGTAAGTATTAACTAAAGGGGCAACAGTTAACATTCATATCTAATACTAGCTGACCCGCGCAACTTTGTTTGCGTCACATGAGAGTGAGAAAGAGAGAGGTATGGTATTAATATTTCGAGTATTATATTGTTTCCCGTTGCATTTACCACCGTCGGGCTTATTCCCGTCGCGTCGCGTCGCTTGTATTCATTAGAGCTGAACCGCATATCTTCGTTTACGTCACATGAGAGTGAGAAGGAAAGAGGTGTTAAAGTGATATAATGTTTCCCGTCGCTTTTACTTCCACCCATCCGTTTTTCGGTATGGAACTCATCGTGTGCAAGTCCGGCCCGCACTTGGCCGGTTTTTATCGTTCAGTTGAAAGGCTGCCACTGCAGACCAAGTTTACTCCCGTCGCGTCGCTCATCTATACTATAATAAGAGAGTAGAAATCGTGTGTCTGTACAATTGATAAAATTAAAAAAAAAGTAGCGGGGGCGGTATAAAAACACCAATAGAGCACAAAAATGATGTTTTTAAATTTCTTTTCTGTCTGTCTGTCTGTCTGTCTGTCTGTCTGTCGTCTGTCTGTCTGTATGAGCGTCAGGATTTCCGAAGATACTGAACGGATTCATTTGCTGTTTACAAAAAAAGATTAAGCTCAACTCGGGGGAGGCTTTAGGCTATTTTTCATCAAAATCGAATCGCAGATGAAAGAACTATAGTCGTATAAAGTTATTATCAATTATTGCCTAAACGGTTCATGGTACGGTGATGAAACTCAGCACGAGCGTTCTTTGTTACAATTTGAAGAAAGTAATTTTACCATTTTTGCAAATTCCACCTCCAAGGGTATAAAAAAGAAGGGTAAAGTTTGTATGGGACAACGTGATTCCTTGGTCTGATCTACTTCAAATTCGGCTTATAGCATTAAAATCATTATTGATTAAAGATGTGTTTCGTATTTTATAAAAAATTATACTATAACGAGCTAAAAAGGGAATGTAAGATAATTTGGGGAAATTTTTTTCCAGAATTGTTATCAATAAATACTCCTTAAAAAACTTACTCATTATTTTTGATTTAAATTACTTTTAATAGTGACACATTTTTGAACGTTAAATCCGATTGACATTGTCATTCCTATTTGATGTCCAACAGAGATTGATTTTGTGTTATTGTAAATGTCTTCATGTTGATTAATTAAAGTTTAGTATAAAAAGTTGAACCGGTAGACTTAGACACAGGCTGTTCAGGAATAATTAACGAACTCGCTCTAAGTGTGTACGGTTCATTCAAATAAAACCAACTATTATCAGGGTATTCATCCTTCGACTAAAAACTGTCAACATGATTCTCCAACCGAAGTTTTAATTACCTTGCATAGGTAAAATTTTGCTTGATTTGGACGAAAAACATTCAGGGTTCCGCATCCAAAGGGGTAAAAACGGAACCCTATTACTGAGACTCCGCTGCCCGTCTCTCTATCACCAGGCAGTACCTATCTCATAAGCCGTGAAGTCACGCTCGCATAGTTCCCATCCCACCACGTAGTTCCCGTTCCCGTGGTATATAGTAAGGGAATATAGCCTATGTGACCCGGGGATAGTGTAACTTCCCAGCAGTAAAATAGTTTACAAATGAGTTCAGTAGTGGCGAAGCCTGCATACAATCAAATCTATAAATCTATTCTCTTTATAACATTAGTTTTTTTAACATGAAGAAAATCCTACAGGGATGCTATGCCGAACTCCTACTGACTAAAAACCACACATTTTCTAACTAATTCCTACGATTGGGACACCGGGTAAGCACTCGGAAGGACGACCCCAGGACTCCCAACAGACCTCGGCTACCACTACGGCCTCGTCTATGGGTGGTTCGGGTGCTGTCCCGCATTTTGATACAATATTAGTTTAGATATATATACTACTAGCTGACCCGCGCAACTTTGTTTGCCTGATAAATCAAGAACCGCTCGACCGATTTTGTGCAAACTTTACATAAACCATCTACTAAATAGTCCAAACAAAGCCTAAACATTTGGTTTAGATAGGTGAGCCCGATCTCGAGTTATAAAATTACAACGAAAAGTGGCATTGATTTTTATATATATAGATAGGGAAACATTATTTTACGGGACGGGAATTTTTTTGCAATATTCATGAGACTTCGCTGTCCATCAGTACGTACCTATCTCAGGCTGTCCACTCACGGTACTTATCTTAGGAACCGTGATAGCTAGAGAGTAGATATTTTCACAGATGATGTATTTCTGTTGCCGCTGTAACAGCAAATATTAAAATCAGAAAAGAAGGGGGATCAAGGGGGGCTACCATACAACAATCGTAACTTTTTTTTGCTGTTTTTAGTACCTACGGAACCACTCGCACTTTACCGATTTATTAGATTCACTAGCCGTTCGCGTTCTGAAATATGTCTATCTTACAAGTCAATGACGTATAATTAGCTCCGTGTGGCGACGGGGTTCAGTGCTGCACTTATTGGCAGTTTGAAAAGAGTGGCCGTGAGATTTCTTGCCAGATTCTTACTCACAGGCTCTACCTATTGGTTTGCGAATCTGGCAGTAAATGTAAATGTAGAATCATTCCTAAAGACGTTCATTGTATTACTATGAACCTACATGAATAAAGATGTGTTTGTTTCTTTGATTGTTTGATTTGAGTCGCCAAATTAATATCACCCTACCATGATAATGCTGTAATGGATTTCAGAGGTTCTTTACTGTATATCTGACTACCTCGGTGCTGCGTAAGCGACCGCCGTGTTTAGGCCTCTGGTTTCTAACCCTGGCTCTGGAGTTGGGATCTATGAATACTGGTTTCTATGCATAATAATGTATGTATGTATGGTAGAATACAAAATGATGTGATGAGCCGACGATGACGCGAGCGAAGCCGCGGGCACCAGCTAGTACTCCCTCCTTCCACGTAGTCAAACTATTTTGTCAAACTGGTTTGACCACGAGGAATTATGATTCCTCGTGGTCAAACTAATCGAATTATTCACCCTGTGTTAATGTTTAATTGGTGTGTACAGTCGTAGTCAAACTATTTTATCCAATTGATTTGACTACGAGGAATTATGTTTCCTCGTGGTCAAACTTCATTCACATTGCGGCCTCTTTTCAAAACGTGCATGCAGTTTATGTATTCATTATACAGTCATAGATAAAAATATAAGTAATAAGTTGATGTCTAATGTCAGGTACAGCGACGCGACGTTTGTGAAATTGTTTTCCTTATCATATTAGTACCTAACTATTATTAGTAGTATTATTAGTAATATTATTATTATTAGTAGTAGTTAAGATGAATTTAAAATATGTGAAACGTAAAGGTGGAACAGTTCTTCTACTGGAAGGCCGGCAATACTATAAATGGCGTACATATAAAAATGAGAACGTTTTCTGGGCTTGCAGCCAGCGAAGAAAGGAAAAGTGTCGGGGATCGGTTACTCTGAAGGTACCATACCAAATTATTACCTCCAGTATTATATATGGAGAATCTTCTCTTCTCTCTTCAGCTCCAATTATTCTATATTCCGCTTCATTAATTCAATATATTCTATTTTGTTACTTAGGATGAAGTCATAGTTAAATGCAATAGCCACACATGCAATGCCGATTTTAAAAAAAATGAGATGGATGTAGTCATTGATGAACTAAGACATGAGGTAGTTAGTAACAGTGACGTCCCTATTCCGGATGTATACAAAGAAAAAAAGAAGTCGGTTGAAGATCGAGTTACGTTGCCATCTTTCGGCAGCCTCAAGTCCGATTTGTATAACAGGAAAAAAAAGACGTGCTTCCGACACTTCAAAGAGGTAACAGTTCCTGATAGTTTCAAATCATTTCTCTTGGCGGATTATATTGACGAAACACGGCGGATTATGGTTTTTTGCTCTGAAACTAATCGGGAAAGAATGGTTCAGTTAAAAGAGTTTTTCGGGGATGGTACATTCTTCAGCTGCCCAAATCCTTTTTCTCAGTTATATACAATGCATGGTGATCTATCTACTTCGATAACAACAACGCACGTGCTCCCCGTTATTTACACTTTAATGACGGATAAAACTGAAGAATCGTATACTATCTTGTTCTCTATGTTACAGTCAAGAATACCCAATTGGACTCCTAAAAAAATTCATCTTGATTTTGAAACTGCTGCGAGCACGGCCATTTCAAGCATTTTTCCCGACATTCAAATCATAAACTGTTTTTACCATTTCACTAATTCCCAATGGAGGCGGGCAAAAAAACTAAAAATCAAGAGCAAAGATGGAAACAGAGCTGTTGGACTATGTTCAGCACTCGCTTTACTCCCCGATGACAGAATTGCGGAAGGGTGGTGTTACATTAAATCTGATACTCCTAACACAGACAAAATTCAAAAATATTTTAAATATTTCGAGAATACGTGGCTAAAAAATGAATTCTTCATAAAGCAATGGTGCGTATACGGACAAAGACATCGCACAAATAATGTTGTGGAGAGTTGGAATGCCCAACTAAATAAAGCGATGAAAAGGCATCATCCAATAACAGTTGCACGTTTGCTCACAACATTATTACAAAAAGAAATAAGTTTCTGTGAAGAACCATCTCCTCGTCGGAGTGAACATGTGTATAGAGATGATTTCATAACAAAATGCCAAATGGAGTTGATCCATAATGAAATAGATGTTGGTTATTTTTTAAATAAAGTGCGATAGGGATTATTTTTGAATGAACGTCTACAAATAAATGAACATCTACATAACAAATGAACGTCTACAAAACAAATGAACGTCTACAAAACAAATGAAAGTCTACAAAACAAGTGAACGTCGAAAAACAAAAGACAATCGTAAAGTGATCTGACAACGATTGCGATTGTAAAAAATGGGTGCATGCAATTTTCGACCTTATCGACATTGCTCAGTTTCCTATTTTTTTTACATATTCATGATCAGTGTCATCTATATTACCCAATAAAAGTGTTTCTAAAGTTTTGTCGATAAGGTCGAAAATTGCATGCACCCATTTTTTAAAATCACAATCGTTGTCAGATCACTTTACGATTGTCTTTTGTTTTTCGACGTTCATTTGTTGGGTAGACTTGGGTAGGTACTGTTCGTACTGCCGGACGTGTTATATGGCATAACCGCGTACTGGTTCAGTACCCAGTACGCGACAGAATTTAGCAGGACCCAGGACCTTTATCGGACGCGATATACCGCTCGGGCGCGTACAGTCGACGTTCGGCCGCGTTCGGCCGGCCCGCGTCCGAGTCCGAGATAGATTACAAATACTCGGCCGCGTCCGAGTCCGAGATAGAATATATTATACTATCTGTGGTCCGAGCGACCGGGTGACCGGAATGATGCACGCTTGGGAACATTTTGCTACGTAGTGTATCTCAACTTAACGTGTACGAGTAGTAACGAATACTGATGAATGTTATATGAATACTTGAGGCACGCCTGCCTGCTTAATGGGCTCAGGAGATGGTCAAGCGACTTGAGTCAATATCAAGTGTACATACACGTCGATGCATACACATGTGCAAAGAAATCATGCACACTGAAGCTACTTTCATTAATATTTTAATCGACTTGTCAAGTGCATATTGACCATAAGAGCCCATTAGTCGAGCCACGTGTAGTACCTGCCAGATAATAATATATTAAACGAATAATATTTATTATTAGGATAAATGAAGAAAAAGTGAATAATTTTATTTTTTAATTATCTCGAAAACGGTGCGTGCTATCGTAAAAATAATGGCATTTTTGACCCCCCTTTGAAACCCCCCATCCGCCAAATATACAATACGAATAACGATTTTTTATACCACTAAGGTGGCATAATGTTGCCTGTAGTATAGGTTTATTTGTTGGTTTGATATTAATCGTCAAAAAGGGTCCATGCTGGCGGTGTTGCAGTCATCCTCATCAGCTAGCAGTTTCATAGAAGAGAATGATTACAAGGTAGATTTTTTTTTCTAAATCTTGTATCTCGAAAACCGTGCGTGATATCCTGATCAAATACAACAAAATTTTCATCCCCCTTTAAGAAAGCCCCAACTATAAGGGGCAAACACTTACAAACATGAGTGACCCTCGCCCCCCCCCCCCCCTTTATTTATTGCAAAGCGGAAATTAGTAAATTATGGCATTCATAAGAACTGCAGATATATTATGGTCTAAGTTTCTTGTTGCTGTTTTATACGGCATCAGGACTTTTTGGCGCGAAGCAGGCAAGGGCGGTTATCTCTCCGTCGTATATTTTTTTCTAAATTAGAGTATTTTCAAATGTTTTGTGTGTATCAACGGTGGATTCCGAAGACTATACTTGACTTTGACTGGGACTTAGAGGAAATGTGAAATGAAGATGAAAAAAGAAACAAGACTTGGCATTCGGTCTAAGTAACCAAAGCGTGTTTAAATTAATAATAAAAAAAAGAACCGGGACCTGTCAGAACACTCAGCAGGACCTTTCCGTTCCGTTTTCATAAACTTAGTTTAGGCTTTATTTTGTCTGAATAAAGATAATATTAGTATAATAGCAGTACCAACGCCATCTAGAGCACGTTGACCGCATTTCTTACTTTCACGAAACAAATGAGTTAGTTCTTTTATAAAAAATATTATAAATTATCTGTGGTTCTATGTTCTATTC
The DNA here is from genome assembly GCA_933228765.1 of Miltochrista miniata. NCBI lineage: Eukaryota > Metazoa > Arthropoda > Insecta > Lepidoptera > Erebidae > Miltochrista > Miltochrista miniata. Next base: position 34,103,011 of record OW121749.1, read on the forward strand.
GATCGTACCAACATAAGCAACTCAAAGGGACTTTATCAAGAAAAATAGACCATAATCTATATAATTCAAGGTCTTGTACTTTATAAAAAATATTATAAATTATCTGTGGTTCTCTGTTCTATTCGATCGTACCAACATAAGCAACTCAAAGGGACTTTATCAAGAAAATTAGACCTTATTCTATATATAATTCAAGGTCTTGTACCTATCTACACTTGTACACATACATTTTATAACAGCGACATCTGCTGCAACTGGGATAATTCAGATACGTCCACCCCATCGTATCTGTTTTGCCTGGGTTGCCCTAGATGGCGCATAATGGCATGCAAATTCAAAAGAACTTTATGTACATTAAAATAAGGTGTATTTTTCTTGATACGATTTATGAGGGTCCGGCACCTGTCAGAACAATCACGACACTGTATGTACTCGTACGAAAGACCGGGTACTGGTCCGGGTTCAAGAGAACTTTATTACCTTGTGAATAAGGTCTATTTTTCTTAATACGGTTTATGAAGGTCCGACACCTGTCAGAACAATCAGAACACTGTACTTGTACGAAAGATCGGGTACTGGTCCGGGTACTGTTCGAATGCCATATGGCACGGTTCGGAAAGCTATGCCATATGTCAGGACATCATCGGGTACTGTTTTGCGCAAGTCTATTGTTGGGTTATGGGGCTAATCGTCCGAGCCAAGACTGATCCTCGGACGAGTTGCCTCATTCGTAAAACGTACGTATGTATTCGGCTACACTACAGGATTTAAGTTAAATCTAATGGTATTATTGGTAACACTTACTTGCATAAATGTACACATTTTTAACTTAAGATTGATACAGGGTGGGTCGATGAACTAGTTTGACCACGAGGAAACGTAATTCCTCGTGGTCAAACCAGTTTGACAAAATAGTTTGACTACGTGGAAGAGTGGCTAGTACTTAATAAGAGGGTTATTTTAAGTGAATCTTAAAAGATAAGCATATGCTGTTGAGGACTTTTTTTATAACTTTTTAAGAGGAACTATTTTGTTTTACACAATTTTTACGTAACTTTAACTATTTATGCAGCATCCGCAATGGAAGCTCTCAAAAGAAAGAAATAATCCCCGTTCTCAAAACATTATTCATGGCTGCTCCGCTCCTATTCGTCTTAGCGTGATGCTATATCGCTATTAGGCAGCCTCAATAGAGATAGACAAATTAGGTTATTGTGAGCGAACTTAAAAAGATAGACATATGCTGTCGCGAACTTTTCTTTAGAACTTTTTAAGAGAAACAATTTTGTAATACACAATTTTTACCTAACTGTAACCATTTACGCAGCGTACGCCTCGGAAGCTCTCAGATGGGTAAAAATATTCCCCGTTTACAAAACATTCTTGATTGCTGCTCCGCTCCTATTCGTCTAAGCGTGACGTTATATAGCCTATAGCCATCCTCGATAAATGGACTATCGAACTGTAAAAGAATTTTTGAAATCCAACCAGTAGTTCCTGAGATCCTAGCGTTCAAACAAACAAACAAACAAACTCTTCAGCTTTATAATATTAGTATGGATTTTCCAGGATAATTACAGAAAACACAAACAAAACGTTGTTTTTTTTTCTATTAACTTATTAAATCAAATATTAATATTCATATCTACTAATGGCAATGAAAAAATTTGGCGTATTACCTCACACTATTTGGCCCTGCGGCAATTTTAAACAATATACCTAAATAAAATTGATAACAAACCTAAAGGAAATCTTTCTAGCAATAACAAAAATTGATGTTTTTCATTGATAAAATTCATAATTTCATTTTAATACAGTACGACATGGCCATACCTGGTGCGAAGGGTTTTCTATCCTATTGACAGGAAACCACTCGCTGCATTGCCTCTCTGGATGGCAATGGCAATCTTTTGTTCTATGTACGACAAGACATGGGGACAAGTGGGTGGAGTGGCCTGCATCCACGAGTTCATGTCCCAAGCCTAATCTAATACATAAAATTCTCGTGTCACAGTTTTCGTTGCCATACTCCTCCGAAACGGCTTGACCGATTCTCATGAAATTTTGTGAGCATATTGAGTAGGTCTGAGAATCGGCCAACATCTATTTTTCATACCCCTGTGACCGGGAATAACATTCCACGAGGGCGGAGCCGCGGGCATCAGCTAGTAATATTCTAAGTCGCATGACTGCGTGCTAGCTAGCAGGTTGACATACAGATCTAGCTTCCTAAGCCGAGGTATGAGCACGTCCAGGCTACGATGAATGTCCACTGATGGACCCTCCTCGTTCGAATCAGGTCCAATATCGACGCACGTCACAGAACTTTCTCCTCCGTCGCCTTCGTGGGGCCAAAACTCCAGAAATCACTTTTAATGTACCGTGTATAGTTTCTGAGATATTGGCTTGTTAATACTTACATCTGTTACTTGAAGCCCCGGTCTCCCCTAAGTAAGTCTATCAAAACTTTAGCAACTTTTAACAAATAATGTCAAAAGTTGCTACAAGTCCTCCGGCCACTGGCGTATAGTCTACAGTGAAATATTTTCAAAGCACAACAACAAGATTACAATACTACTAGCTGAGCCCGCAACTTCGTTTACGTCACATAAGGTGTATGAAAGGAAAGGTATTTCTTCATCAGAGTCATCAAGCAGCGTCTGAAACTGCCCTGTTTGCTTAATCATAAAAGAGCTTAATGATTAAGACTATTTTTAAACAATTCAGTCCGCGCCGAAGGCGTGGACTGAATTGTTTTGATTGATTGACTGAATTGTAGGTTCAATCACATTCAAAGAAACCCCTACAACTAAAATTTTCAAAATATCTGATTCTTAAAAGTGTTATAACTCTTTTATTTCTAAACCGATTTACATAAAACAAACGCTAAATGTTAACTGGAGCAAACCTCAACACAATAAAAAAAACCGCATTGCGATCGGTTGAGCGGTTACTGAGATTAGCGTGCACAACCGTACAGACAAACAGATATACAGATATACAGACATACAGACATACAGACAAACAGACAAAAATTCTAAAAATCATTGTTTTGGGTTCTATTGCGTTCATAAAGCCCCCCTATAATATTTTTTCTTATTTATCTTCCATGTACAGACAGCGACCTGTTACGATTTTATTATATGTATATTTTCAAAATATCTGATTCTTAAAAGTGTTATAACTCTTTTATTTCTAAACCGATTTACATAAAACAAACGCTAAATGTTAACTGGAGCAAACCTCAACACAATAAAAAAAACCGCATTGCGATCGGTTGAGCGGTTACTGAGATTAGCGTGCACAACCGTACAGACAAACAGATATACAGATATACAGACATACAGACATACAGACAAACAGACAAAAATTCTAAAAATCATTGTTTTGGGTTCTATTGCGTTCATAAAGCCCCCCTATAATATTTTTTCTTATTTATCTTCCATGTACAGACAGCGACCTGTTACGATTTTATTATATGTATTGATTGATGATTAAGGTACCTATCAAACAAGTATACGACCCTCCGGACCGAAAGTGGTCTGTCTATTTGAAGTGCTGAAAAATAAACAACTAAAGACTTGTTTATTTTTAGTACCTACCTATATGCTATAGGTACATGTACCCCTGAACTACCCATTCTACGTACGTTTCATACATCTTACTTTTTCATAATACATATAATAAAAAATTTATTTGCAAATCGTTTAGCTACCCCGAACCATCTGCGGCAGTATTTTTTGTCGAATTATTTCATACTAGCGGACGTCGCGCGGTTTCACCCGCGTAGTTCCCGTTCCCGTGGGAATACGGGAATAAAATATAGCCTATGTTCACCGCAAAGAGGGTAGCCTCCCAACAGTGAATGAATTATTATTATTATTATTACAACCAAACAAACAAAAAAACAAATCTTTCATCTTTATAATATTAGTAGAGGAAAGGAAGCATATTTGGAATACCACTTTGTTTAAGGGCTCTTCAAACTTTTGTGTGACAGTTAGATTCGTGAGACAATCTTAAAATGGTAGCAAAACTAGCTGTTTATCAGTGTTGAATGTATTAAAACAATTGAACATCATCTGGAGTGGGTACAATTATTTCAAATTTAACACAAAATGTCTTAAATCTTGTTTGGAGATCTGGATCAGGTATTTTGGTATAGGGGTATTCCAATTTGTATTCATCATGCTTAGATAAGAAATGTGACGCATGATACCAAACTATCTTAGAAGAACATGTAAGTATTTTGAAAAGTAGTCTTATCATGTAAACAAACTAACTCAAATCAGTGTCTACTCTGAGTTAGGTATTCCAATCTACCTGCACTAGACGATTGGGGTATTCCAACTTACCTTCACCATTATGAAATACGGAATATTCCAATTTGTCTTCACTTATACAAAATTATATTAATTAAGTTCTGAAATCAATCAATCAATCTGAAATTTTGTGGAATGACGTATTTTGACCTCCTAGTCACGAATATCATAACGGAAATTCACGAAAACACACACACACCCATACACACACACACACACACCCACTCACTCATACACACGCACACACACACACACACACACACACACACACACACACACACACACACACACACACCTTTTTGCCAATATTCGTGATTAGGAGGTCAAAATACGTCATTACACAAAATTTTAGATTGATCGGTGGTATGCGCTTTTCAGAAGTTTACCTACCCACAAAAAATAACCCTTTAATCCTAATTAAATAATTAACCAATAAAATAAAACATACATACAAATTATGGAATAAAATAAACATATAAAATATTAATTTGGAATAGCAATGGTGAACATTAATTGGAATACCGAATTCCGAATAACCATCCCCTCATATATTCCAATTTAGCAACACGGTGTGATCCGACAGAAACTGAATTTGTAGGTTAATAAACGCGTATAACAACAAAATCTCATATAATTTATGCAATTCAATTGTTATCTAAAAGATTAATTACAATCGAAAAGAATAAAACACAGGATTACTCAAAAAAACAGATTTAATCACATACCTTATTTATTTCTAAAATGCGGCTTTCGGTTTCGTGTGTCTGGACACCATACAAGAACAATGGCTGGCTCGCTGTCAAAACCTAACTATAAGTGACAGTGTGGGCTAAGAGTTAACGTTAATATAATGAAGATGGCACTGTTGGTTTTTATAATACCTCACTATTCCAAATTGCCAACAGTATTCCACATATGCTTCCTTTCCTCTACTATAGATTATAGCGACACGACCTCCATAAAAGAGCCACGCTTTATATGGATTTTATATACAAAACTGTCTGTGTTGCGGGGAGAATTCGTATACACTCATACTAAAGATATCGGCTGTGACCATGGAACTTACACAAAACAATACATAATTTCAGACGCACATATCTATTATTTATAACTTGTAAAGATAGGATGTATTTAGATTTTAGATAAGTAAATAAATAATTAATATTTTTTATTCCATTTGGAGTCATGTAATAACAGAGGGGAACGTCTCCGTATGGCGCCTCCCGTTCCAATCTATCTATGAATTATGTAAAGAGCCATTTCCATTGTCTCTTTCATATTTAAGTATCTATATTGTTTCTTACTCCTTACAGCTGAAGAACTTTCAATAGTCTACGCAAATCGTTCAGCTGCCCTCAACCATCTGCAGCAGTACGAGGACACGCTGGCAGACATCAAACGCTGCCTCTCTCTCGGGTATCCAAAACACCTGCAGTACAAGGTCTATGAAAGAAAAGCGAGGTGTCTTCTGGCTGTGAAGAGGAATCAAGAGGCTATTGCTGCTTTTCGGTAAGATTTTAGGTTCCCCTTGAGTACGTAACCCTAAAATGTACTACTCTTAAAACCCCATTTTCAACCGCCGCAACCTACGACTCTCTATTTACACTTTTTTTTTTTTTTTTTTTTTTTTTTTTCAGTAGGATCACCGCCTAATCTGCTTTAGGTATGTAAGACAAAATAAAACTGGTAAAATGTGGTATGAGAGTACCTAAAGTATGCCGTATCTAATAGTGAAAAAAATGCGACTATGTATGTGTATGGAAATTAAATATTCTAACAGAAATCTAGGTAGGTTTAGTTCATAATATCTCTCGACAATTTTTGTTTGTTTAAACTGATGAAATCTTTCCCAGGGACACGATTAAGGCTCTCGATGAAGCTACAAAACTGGACAAAGAGAAAAAGCAAAAACTGCACACTGACTCGAAACTCATGCTAGAAATATTAAACAAGGGTCTAGTCATGGCCGGAAATCCAAAAGACCCCATACCTTTAAGAAAGCTTCCACCCTCTCCAAAACTTTCAGGGAAACACAACCCTCAATATCCTGCTGCTTCAGAAGCTATTGAAATAGAGTATGATGAAGTTCGAGGAAGGTATGCAACAGCTACAAAAGACATTGATCCTGGAGATATATTGCTGGTGGAAAGACCTCACAGTGGAGTTTTACTAGCAGAATATTCTAGTACACATTGTCAGAATTGTTTTATAAAGTAAGTACAATTCAAGATGGTTGCACTCAGCACCATATTAAGAGATTTTAAAGTCACAACGACGATATACCGAATGCTTATTGGCCATTATAATATGCTGTAAATTACATGTTCCAGGTGTCCAATTCCAGTCGCATGTCCAAAATGTCCAAACGTAGTATTTTGCGGCGGCAAATGTTTGGATTACGCTCAGAAAACTTACCATGGATACGAATGCCAGATACTTCCATTAATATGGAAATCAGGATGTTCTGTAACTTGCCACATAGCGTTAAGAATGATCACACAAAATAAAGCAGACTATTTTACTAGTATTCGGCAAGAATTAGATATTAAGCCAACTGGTCCTTACAAGACAGGAGATTATAAAAATATCTACCATCTTGTTTCTCACGAAGATAAACGCACTAAACAAGACTTTATACACAGAACACAGATGGCCGTTTTTCTTGTGAAGTTACTAGAATTGTGTGGTTACTTCGAAAGAAAGCCTAGAAAAACCCCTATCGAAGTCGCCGAGCTTAAATGTATGGCGGTAGACGAAAAATATAAGGAAGATGTAGAATTATTTGGTGGACTTATACTGAAGAACTTACAAATCCTAAAATTCAACGCACATGAAGTGTTTGAGCTGCAGTGTCCTAAGCCTAAAGTTGGGAAAAACATTATCAAGCACGATGGAAAGTCAGTGTTTTTAGCAGGGGCAGTGTTCCCTACTCTGGCGCTATTTAACCATTCTTGTGATCCAGGGGTAGTTAGGTGAGTTGTGTTTAAAAGTGGCTAACTAAAAATGTAATTAACTTTTGAGTTGTAATGTTTTTGAGGATCCTTCATCACCCTTCTAATGCAGTGAAACTTGGGTTGGACTAAATTAACAGTGGGCTATGCCACTACTAAATTTGTGAGATTTAATTGATTGATTCAACACGTAGCAGGAACACTGCCATGAAAAAGATTCTGTAAGAACGTCTAACTTTACAGGTACTTCTGCGGCGCCAAAATCGTGGTGCGTGCGATCAAAAGCATTAAGAAAGGCGAAGAGGTTTCCGAGAACTACGGCCCCATCTTCACCACAGGTACGAAAGAGAAGAGACAGACTGATCTGAAGCATCAGTATTGGTTCGACTGTAACTGCGTCCCATGTGAACAGAAGTGGCCTATGTATGAAGAAATGAAGGAAAATTATATGAGGTTTAAGTAAGTGAGCATTTTCCAAGTCAGGTAGCAAATGGAGAGCCATAGTCTCTACCTACTCTAATGTGACGTGGACACTCTCTGGCTCGAGTCCATGGTACGAGGCATGATTTCCAGCGGGAGAAAGTGGGACTGCGCCGCCTCTTTCTGCGAGCAGGTCATGCTCGTGAAGGAGGCAGCGGGGAGGGAGCGGGAAAGAACTCTCCTACCCGAGTTCCGCAGTAGGAGGCCTGGGCGTCGCCGACGTGTCTTCGCCGAAGACTATCGGCCTCCATGAACGGGGGCCTGAGGACGGTGAGAGGGCTGCTCACCGTCCTTACAGAAGCGGGCCCATGACGGCAGCGTGACGTGAGGAATTCACGCACGCCCCCCCTTAGAAGCGGGATCACACCCGAAACCCCCCAAAGACGCCGGATAGCACCCGAACCGCCCCCTGGGCGAGGCCGCAGTGGTGGTTGTGGGTCTGTTGGGAGTCCTGGGACATCCAACCATAGGCGGCGGAGTTCGGCATAGTAGACATGATGGATTTTCCCTCACGTTAAAAAATGGAACACAGGCGTGATGGAATGTATGAATGTAGGCACAGTTTTGTTAGAAAAGAGTAAGAAAGCAGATGTTCTAGGCTGTAACCATCGATAAATCGCCTCGTAAAGCGAGGGCATTATCGAGCAACCGGGATTAGCACGCGAACGATTATTTGATTTAGGTTAAATGACAAAAGCATCCTTATAGTTTTCCTTGTATTTTGCACTAGTTGTTTCCTAATTTAATCAGCCTATTTAATATTTCCACAATGCCTTACAGATGCGACTCAGATCGCCCGTGCCCGAACGTGGTGGCCGTTCCTCACGATTGTAAGGAATTCATGGTACAATGCGGTCTGTGTCAGCAGTACACCAACATATTGAAGGGACTCAAGTCTCTACAAGTAAGTATAAATTGGTATATTGCTTATAAAAACTACACTTTCGCTCTATCAGGGAAAGTCTTATATGTATGTATGGAAAGATTGGAAAGACTGCAACATAGTTTATTTAGAAGTTCCGCGAGCATCCTTCGCCCGGCATTGAACCGTGCGGCATTCACGCTAACTGATTCGGTATCGATATAGTTTGCGTGATTGCCACATGGGTGGAAGTCAAGAGAAGGCTCAAATCATTTGGTCCAGTTACAAACCGCGTTACCTACTGTGACAAAGATGAGACAACAGAGACAAAGACCTTTTAAAGCTCCAGTTCTTTGTGACTCGATGTGCATTTGAAGAGTGTGATTCAACGCCGAAAAAGCTAGATAGGTGCGCTCTCCGACCGGATCAAGAGCAACCGAGACAAGGCTATCGGAAAAACCTAGAGTGAAATTGAGCGTGAATCTCAAGATTCTGCAGGATGATGAATGATGATGCATTTAGACGCCCTTTGTCTCACCTAGAGGAGATAGAAACATACGATAGCAAAACTTAAACCTTCCTGGCATCTGTTAAAAAAAACACATTTATTATAACAAAAATCCATGTTTTAGAGGTATGTCAGATAAAAATAAAATTAGTGTCCTCATGAAAATTGTTCAATAAACAATCTTTATGTAACGTAAAAAAATTAACATTATTATGGTTGTAAATCAAACTTAATTTGTTCAGCTAACTTACTGAGTATGGTTCTAGGAATCTCGTGACACGATCGTTTACCTGTAGTAGTTCTAAATCTGTATCGCCTTTTTGTATGTAGGTACCTACACAGATTAATAAATAGTTATAGTACCTATCTACCTACCCTATTAGATTATAGAGTAAACTTACCCTATCCTATGACTACTTGGACAATTTCCTTTCAAACTATTAGAATCGTGTTATTTTTAACACTCATACTTGTAAAATTCGGGACTTCACACGTAATACTTTTTACTCACATGCACCGACGTTTCGGACACGTGTTACACTCATTCCGACGATCGGACTGCTTGGAATTGTTTTTTCAAACTTTTAGGCTGAGTTTTTCTTTTCAAACGTTTTATTAGGTAGCTAGGTATTTTACAACTTACCATTTGCGTATAATACCTACTACTAAAATAAAAAATAAATAAAAATACCTAATACCTACTACTACTATAATACTAATAAGAATAACCTTCGAAGGTGATACATTTCTACAATTATCTAGGTAGGTAAATATTATTACAACTGAAACCACAGAAATAAAACATTGTTTTTATTATTCCGTGACTGAAACCCTTCTTAACGCAACATTAGGTAGGTACATAGGAATAGCCAGCCAAGAATATCTTATTAACATGTTTCGATATGTTTTATTATGTAAACTATGTAAATTTACTCTTGGTGTTCAAATAAAGTTTTATTCCCATCTAATACCAAAAATGTAAAAGAAACTTTTGGAACAATGATCAGACCTTGCCGCCGCATTGGCAACGCTTAATTTCTCCTTATAATAAAAGACGAAAACCTTCTGTTTCGGCTACAAGTAACCCACTCGAAACACCCCCTTTGAAGTAATAGGTCACACACCGCGGTACACGGCTAAGCGCCTTTAGCTAAGTAATAGCATGGCACTGGAACTCTACAATGCCGATATAGCATTCAGGAACAATTTTCGATGAGGCGTAGATAATATACGCGTGTGAGGGTGTGCGTGTGTGTGTGTGTGTGTGTGTGTGTGTGTGTGTGTGTGTGTGTGTGTGTATGTGTGTGTGTGTGTGTGTGAAGTAGGATTAGGCAGGATTTTCGTGATACAAACTCTCATACTACTTAGTAAGCAGGTGCAGGGATTACATAACCGTTAAAGTTTGATAAACAAGGGATATTTCTTTCTGTGCTGTATTTCTTTCTAAAACGAATTGCAAGTGACAAAACAAGTGTTCATTTAAAAAATTAAAAACCCCCGATCCTCAGTTTGTTATAACAGGCCCAAACACGTTCTATATCCTGTAATTTAATGAAGAGTCGGGTATTCCGCAGATTGCATGATGCATCAGCCAGTTCCAAGTTACCGTGTCGTGAGAGTACCATAGGGGTCGTCCATTAATCGCGTGAGGTTTTTTGGGCATTTTTTGGACCCCCCCCCCTCTTCCTTGGTGAGGTTTCAGATTACCCCTCCCCCCCTGGGCCGAATCACGTGTGTTTTTAGTAACTAAAAGGTTTTTTTTTTAAATATATTATATTTTTAAATTTTGTACATAGAAGTCTCTATTGTTATAATCTATCCATAGTTCTATACGAATACTAGCTAATCCGCGCAACTTCGTTTGCGTAACATAATCAAGGTTGAATTTTCATGCGATCATTATGCTTTTGGTCACGACAATCGATATCCACGCCACGTGGACTGAGCTGCGGTTTTTTTCGTTATGGGGGGAATACGGTTTGGCACCATCATCCTAGCTGCGAGGGCAGCCGGGACGGTGTGTGGGGCTCCCGGTCCCGAAAAGGGACCGTCCTACCCACTAAACCCCGCAATGTCCCTCCTCATCCTACAGCCGGCTTGGATATCCAAAGATTATTCACGTCGGCCCGGCCCGGCCGGGTGCTCCCAACACTTCCGGGGTTCTCGCCCGCATCGCACCGCTTTCGAGCGCATCTCTGGAAGCAGAGAGGGTAGAGAGCGGTGAGCGGGTGGGCTCTTAAGGCATCTCCGGAACAAGAAGGCATCCCCAAATGATCATCGGTGGACGGGGTCATAGCTGCGTGCATCGGCTAGTCTATATATATTATATATACCTTACTGTAGAGAGTCCAATAATCTGTACGTCGAATATATTTGGTAATTATTTTCCAAGATCTTTTTTTACTGGACATTCTATCTTATGTAACTTCCATTACAGCCGATACTGAAGCTAAAATAGTTTTTTTTTTGTTTCATGTGTTTCTGTTTCACGCCATGACTATAGATAGTACCATTAATAAATAATAGGTACTGGCATAATTTGAGATTATTATTGATCGGATTGATGCCCATATCGTCGTTGCGCCTGACAAGTTCCATATGTGCATTTTTTTTGATTTTTCGATTTTTGCATATTTATAATCTCCGTCTAAATCTACACATGCTAGTAAAATCCGTTGTGTAATATTTAGCTTAGAACCAATTTTGCCATATTCCGTATGTGTTTTAAGCTTTGGAAAAAAACCTTATGTGCACACACGTACATATGGAATATGCGATCTTGCCAATATCGCGCGGAGAACACGATAACTATGTAACATTTTGGCGACAAACGTGGTCTAAAGTGACGTTAACCATCATTTTAATTAGTATTGAAAAGAAAAGTGTGTCGAAATTCGTAAGTAATGTGCTTTTTATTTATTTATTATTATTATTTTATAAGATTTGTTATGTATAGAGTCCTACCCACAACATAGGGGCTACTTTCCGGTCTCACCTGCTTCTTTGCACTTCCCTCCCGCCATTGTTGTGACCGCTACCGCGACCGGAACAGCGGAAGTGCAGGGAACTGGGGGCTAAGACAGGCTTTTTTTTTTACGTGAGGGAAAATCCTCAGAGAATGTTATGCCGGACTCTTACCGATAAAAAAACCTCACGTAACGCCCAACAGCCTGTGGTTGGGAGCCTCGGGTAAGCCCTCGGAAGGATGTCCCGGGACTCACAATAGACCTACGGCCGCCATTGCGGCCTCGCCCAGGGGGGTGGTTCGGGTGCTATCCCGCGTCTTTGGGGGGGTTTGGGTGTTATCCCGCTTCTAAGGGGGGCATGCGTGAGTTGCTCACGTCACGCTGCTGTCATGGGCCTGCTTCTGTAAGGACGGTGAGCGACCCTCTCACCGTCCTCAGATCCCCGGTAATGGAGGCCGATAGTCCTCGGCGAAGACACGTCGTCGGCGTCCAGGCTGCCGACTGCGGAACTCGGGTGGGAGAGCTCTCTCCCGCACCCGGCCCGCCGCCTCCTTCACGAGCATGACCTGCTCGCAGAAAGAGGCGGCGCAGTCCCACTTACTCCCACTGGAGAGCATGGCTCGCACCATGGTCTCGAGCGAGAGAGTGTCCACGCCCAGGCCCACTACGAGGACCTGGCGCTGTTGCGCCCACGCCGTGCACTCCACCAGCGTGTGGAGCGCCGTGTCATCGCTGCGGTCCTCGCAGTGCTGACACTCGGCCGTGGTTTCCCGGTGTTTTTGCCACAGATACCTACCGAAGCTACCGTGCCCGGCAGGGCTAAGACAGGCTACCATTCACGACTGATCCTGGCTCAGTATAACGACGCACTTTAGGTAGGTACACTCCATAGCTGAACGAGCATCTTACCAAACTCGAGGTAGAACAAAGTCGCCAAGACATGCTAGACTTGTGCGAGGTCCGGATATCTTCACTTACAAACTAATAAGGAACACTAGAACACGCTAACCCTAACACCAGATGAAATGCTCTATTTTTAGCAAAGTGATGGAAGAACCTCCGACGGTGGTGTCAATTTTATGGTGAAAATGTACCTCATCAGTGATGTGGAAGTCAGCAGTGTATCGGATCGGGTAGCATATCTTATACTTGAACTCACCGACAGGAACTACCTGAATGTGATACAGGTGTTAGCCCCTACCTCGAGAAGCACAAAAGAGGCAATCGAGGCTGTGAACGAAGACATAGCGAAGATATTACAAGGCACTGCCAACTACAATGTTAATGGGGATTTTCAACGCCAAACTGTAGGGTATAAGGTCGCGGCAAAACCGTGACACGGCGAATGTCTAGGGGCATATACCTACTTGTTGATTTTCCCTCCAATCTCAGGGTTACTTCTTGGTGAATTCTTTCTTTAATATGAGGCCCCATAAAAAGTAGATTTGGTGAAGCCCCGACAAAGTCACAATTAATGAGAAAGTGTTTATCACAACGGACAAAAGTGATGACTTTGTGATTGTCAGGTGTTTTAATGCCGGTTGTGGTCACTGACTTTTCCCAGTATCTCCAGAAAGAGCCCAGGTTATAAAGCCTGTTCTTCTACCTACTACGCTCCACATAGAATTGGGATCCGAAAGGTTTCAATTGAAACTTTAAAATCGTTTCGATTTGCTAGAAACCACTGACAATTATAAAACCGACACAATGGTAAAAACGTTACAACAAGTGCTCGAAGATTTTTGTGCAGCAATGTCAAAAAAAGGTGTTCAAAGCTCGAGACACTCGAGGTTATGAAGATTAGACGGGAAATGAGACCTACGCCTGCGTATACGTCAGAACGGTTTGATCTTAACGTCAAAATTCTAAAGCTGCCACGACACGATCTCAGATGTAATTACACCAGTGTTTTCGAGGCTACGGTTGAGCAGAACAGGGGAACAGGGTCTGTACTCAACAGTTCAACATCAGCAAACAGCCACAGGAAGCAAAATTGTACCCTCAAGGTTAATTTCATTAATATTCTCGAGGAAATGGACTGCTTTTACAGAAACCTATAAATATCACGGATTAATTAGCCTACGTGGCCTAACAATGATGGCCACAGGGCTCCATTAACGCACTAATATACCTGATATCGATCGATCCAGCGCGGCTCTCAAGCAACACACAAATTATAAATCCCCTTGAGAGGACAAAATTAATAAACAACACATTAAATTTGGTGGGACTCTGGTCCTTAAAGTGTATTAAATTTCAGTCTCCGGTTGGAACTGACAGCTAAGGTGGGGAGAGGCAGTGTGGTGTTAAAAAAAAGTGACAAGACCGGCCCCATCCTCATGTCACTTGCGCGCGAGCCATGTTTACAAGTTGTTCTCGAGAATAGAGTCTCAAATTGCCTCGTCGTAAGGCAGGCCTTCGTAGCAGGGACTAATCCTAGTCGAAAGATTGAGGCTTGTGGTTGCCCAGGAGTCTACCTACTTTGAAACCTGATTTGAAATGTTATCTGTCAGAATTCCAGAGTTGTCGACATAGCTCTCAGAGCATGCGTTTTGATGGTAGGTACACATCTATAGAACAAACGATAGTCGAGCTTGATGAACGTAGGATAGGACGATCTCCCTCCTAATGACTCGACCGCCTGAAAGGTCACAGAGAGTGACTGAATGCGGAAGAAGTAGGACCGTATGTTCTGGCGTAATTTGGGCGAGGCCTACGTCCAGCATTGGACTGCCATAGGCTAATTTGATTATCAAATTAAGAATAGGCATAAAACTGAGCACGGTTTCTACAGACATAAGATTGTACGTAATTATTCAAAAGCTCCATCTGTTTTGTTCTGCACTCTGCATTGGACTCGTGTGAGCGGATTAAGGACTTTAAAGAGGAGTTTATATTGTGACATTTAGGTATTTTAACATACTTTAAATTCTACTTATACGATTAAGGACAGAAGTTTTAATTAATACTAAATACATTACAAAAAGTCCGACCAATAATTGTGAAAATGAAAGTGTACTACTTTCATTTTCACAATTGTTGGTCTGAATGTTTAATACCGAAATGTCACATAATAGACTTGTTTTTGAGAAAACAGTGTTAACATTATCCCTTATGTGCATAAAAATGGCACATGAATAATTTGCATGCACAGTGCCAAAACAGGTATGTGCAGATTTACGGAAAAAAAAATTATATCTTCAAATATATGCAACATCGCATTTCAAATGTACATCTTGCATATGCAAAAAATGAATGTTCATAATACTGCATTTACAGATTTTTGATTACTTACACACTTTTTAAAAAAACATGTTTTTTTGAGTTTCCCAAAACCTTGTAAAAATCACATCTGGAACTTGTCAGGCGCATCGACGATATTCTGCGCGGTTCCTTTGGGAGGACGCATAGGTATTCCGATTTCAATTAATTTCTGATGTAAGAAAGGAATCAAGTGCTTTATGTGAATTATTCCATACAAGTTTTAATATTGTAGGTTTTGTTGTTCAGAAATTACAGTGATCTCAAATTCAGGGTTGTAAAGTTGCTGTTTGAAATTAATACACGTGATATCTCATTACACCCCCCACCCCCCTGGTGATGTTTCGTGATTTTTGTCAGACCCCCCTCCCCCCCATTCGAGCCTCACGTGATTAATGGACGACCCCATAGAATAACGTGTGTGCGCTCGGGCTACGCACACATAGACATCGCTCACAAGTACATACATGAGACTGCGTTCTGTACCTTACTATTTTATGGTAAAAGTAGGTATACCCAGTTTCAGTGTTTTCTGTTTCCGATGAATCGACATCTGTGAATTTTAGTGAAATTCTTTAATCACACAGGAAGTGCACATGATCTTCAAAATTTATAGCTGAACCATTCCATATAGGCTTTCAAACATAAAACCGCTGGTCCATTCAACGTTTTGGGCCGATACGTACGATGCCACAGACAGATACACACATACACGTATACACACATACACAGATCAAACGTATTTATAACACCCCTCGTTGTTCGTCGGGGGTCAAAAAGGTGTTTAACGAATGAAACCCCATTCACATTTTCATAATTTTATTAGTAAATTCCTTAGCAATCCTAAAAGGCACTACATTTAAGTACGGCGCAAAGGGTACCCTCCCACCGGGAGTAATGCGGGATGGGTTAAGGGGCGCGTCCGCAAAATGCACGAAAAGACATTCAGGATTTTGGAAATATTCAAGAACTTACTTCATTAAATGACACTAAAATGGAACCTTAAATTCTTAATAGATGAGACTACATTAACACCGTGCGCTTTTTACAAAATAATTATTTACTTACGAAAAAACCTCTGAAAATCATCGAAATCTACCTTTGTCAATTTGATTATTTCTGTATTCTTAAAAACGGAACCCTTATAGATTCGTCATGTCTGTCTGTCTGTCCGTCCGTGTGTCACAGCCACTTTTCTCCGAAACTATAAGGCCTATGCTATTGAAACTTGGTAACTAGATGTATTCTGTGAACCGCATTAAGATTCTTATATAAAACTAGAAAAAAAGTAGTAAATTTTGGGGGTCCCCATACTCAGAACTGAAACTCAAATTTTTTTTTTTCATCAAACCCATACGTGTGGGGTATCTATAGATAGGTCTTCAAAAATGCTATTAAGGTGCCTAACATCATTTTTTTCTAAAATGAATAGTCTGCGCAAGAGACACTTCCAAAGTGGAAAAATGTGTGTGTCCCCCCCTCTAACTTCTAAACTAAGAAAATGATAAATCTAAAAAAATTATATTCGTCGCTGCGCTTGCAAAAGTCGCTATGTATTTTTAAGCTACTTTTCAGGAGGAAGTAAAAACCGATTTACTCAAAATATAATTGTGATAGAGAAAGTACATAATTTTTTTATAATGTAAATATTATATTTACGAAGTGGAAAATGACTTTTAGGAAGATAACGTATAAAACGAAAATACCAAAAAACAAATATTGTGAATCTGACACATAGCTAAAATTGTTTGGGTCACAAATATCGCCATGTGTTGTTGAGCACATAGCGGGAAGGAATAAAACATAATTCACGTTGTTTAATTACACATAGCTATTTAATAAAAGGTGTCAATTGAAAATAATATCAAATTTTATTAAGAAACTATGGCAAACATGGTGTTCTCTGCCATAAAACTCTGCTGCCTTGATGTGTGAGGATGTGTTGTACGCAATAAAGGCGCTGAGGTAGGACCGGGAGCGCAACAGTTCTCTCCCGTAAAGCAGCAGAAACACTGGTCGCCGGAGATCCCAGAACGATCTCCATAACTCTGGGCTGGCTACAACCTTTCCTTTTTTTTAACGTGAGGGAAAAATCCTCATAAATGCTATGCCAGACTTTTACCGACCCAAAACCTCACGTATCCTGCCGAACAGCCTACGGTTGGGAACTCCAGGTAAGTCCACGGAAAGATACCCCAGGACTCTTAACAGACCTTTGGCTACCACTGCGGCCTCACCTAGGGGGGGGGGGTCTATTTGGATGCTATCCCGCTTTTTAGGGGGGGCGTGCGTGAATCCCATACGTCACGTTGACATCTATAAGGACGGCGGCCTACTTCAGAAAGGACAGTGGGCAGCCCCCTTACCGTCCTCAGGAGACCGATAGTCTTGGGCAAAGATATGTCGGTGGCAACCCCGACGACTGTGGAACTAGGGTGGTTTCCGTTCCCAAACCTCTACAAACTCTTTCACGAGCATGACATGCTTGCAGAAACAGGCAGCGCAGTCCCACTTACTCCCGCTAGGGTTCATGGCTTGTACCATGGTCTCCAGCGAGAGATCCACATCCAGACCTGCCACGAAATCCTTCCAGCCTAGTAAGACGTGGTTTCCACGACAACCGTGGCGAAAGGTCGCCGCAGCTTGGCGACCACGGCTGGTGAGCGTGCCTGGGATTTCCTCTCGAGAGTGTACCAAAATCCCTGGCTACAAACAGCCGGGAAGGAGACTACGAAAAGGCGTGCCGTCCCAATTATTTACCTCTACCAACTCCTTTAAAGCAACCAAAGAATATTACTATTTTTTAAGGAACCCTGGTAGGTATGTACGTACCACCTATAATACTAGTACCTAGTTTTAGATACTTGTCTGTAAATGTATGCGACTGTTGTGCGTATCCCGTAAGGAGGTTGATTCCCGATTAGACTCAAATATTTGTGTGATTCAAAAAAATTTTGCTGAAAAGGAATGAGTACAGAGCTCGGATTTTTGAAAGAATTTTTAGGATGAAACGTAAAAGGGTCCTTTATGAGAAAAACAGGCTTAAGTAAAGGAGATTGGGATTTTATGGGGTAATGAATAAACTAGACATTCAAGTGATCCAGCGAGGACGGAAGGAAGCCACTTGAGTTTTAGGCGAATATAGATAATTCAGCGAGGCCACAGCACTTCCCACAAATAGGGAGTACATAGCGTGGGCGCAGCAGTGCTAGGTTCTTGTTGCAGGTCTGGGCGTGAACATTCTCTCGACTATGGTGTGAGCAATCATCTCCAGCGGGATTAATTAGGACGCCGCCGCATCTTTCTTTGAGCAGGTTATACTTGTAAAAGAGGCAGCGTGGAGGTAGCAGACTATGGAGAGGCATGGTGAATCTCTGACTATTGGCCTAGACATCGTTAAAGACTTTGATAGGTTATGGCATGTGTTGCTTCTTTTCAATTTGCCGGCATACAGTCTATCGTCTCAGTTGTGCCGCTTGTTGGCCAGCTTCGTGTACGGGGGTCCTCTGTGATGGTCAGGCTTCCTGCTTTTTGCAGGTAAATGCCGGAGTACCACAGGGATCAGTATTGTCTCCAACTCTCTTTCTTCTGCATATCAATGACATGCTGTCCCTTGGGTGCATTCATTGTTATGCGGATGATAGAACTCTGCATGGGAGCTATTCTGGCCGTCCAGCGGAGGGGCGAGGCGACTTGGAGGGGAAGAGAAGACAACTCGTGGCGGATCTCGACCGGGACCTGGGCTGCATTGCCCAATGGGGTTCGGACAACATGGTCGAGTTCAATGCCAGAAAAACACCGGCGAGTGCGTTTACAGCTAAGAAGTCCCCATTCCTACCAATACCCTCTCTTCAGAGCATTACGGTTCCACTAAAGGACAACCTGGAGATCCTCGGTATAGACGTCTGACAAAAACTACATAGAGAGCTGTATTGGGTGGCCTCGCGGAAGCTAGGAATCCTGAATAAGGTGAGACGGTATTTTACGGTACATCAGAGATGTTTACTGTACAAGACGTAGATTCGCCCCTGCGTCGAATACTGTTCTCACCTTTGGGATGACTCCGCAGAGACGTGCTATCCGAATAATTGGTTGTCCTGAGGTGGCGGGAGGCCTCGAACCGTTAGCGCAGCGAAGAACCATAGCGTCCCTGGCAGCTTTCTACCGAATGTATAACGGTGAATGTTCTGAAGAGCTCTTCAACCCGATCTCAACCCTCTCCTTTCCGATCCCGAACAACAAAAGAGGTGCCACTTATACACAGTGGAAAGAGTTTTCGCCAGAACGGAGCGTTTTAAAAGATCGTTCCTCTGTCGACCTATAAAAACATGGAACGACCTGCACGCACACGTGTTTCCCTCATCTTACAATCTCGGGTTCTTCAAGAGGAGCGTGAAGAGTCCCATCACAGGGCCGCCAACTTGAGGACCACTGTCAGAAGTGGCTCCAATCGCTAGATGCTCCACGGCTTTCCATCAGGCTGGTGGCGACGTCAATTTGGCGAGCTAAATATTTAAAAAAACCTTTTTACACTTTACTAAAATATTCTAGCTCCAAAGCTGCCTTATTATTTCAATACATTCCTGAACGGATCGATGACATAAATATCCAAAACGACTGGCAAATTTCATAGAAAAAGATAGCTATGTGACACTTGATTTGTGCAATGCGCGATGTTTCAGGTCAAATATTGTACACCAATATCGCTATGTGCCCGTAAACACATAGCGGGCGCAATTTCGCGCAATATTGACTATATTTTAGTTAAGGTGAACTTTTTAGCTATGTGATTTGAAGCACATAATTATTTAGAGGGCGCAAAAAAGTATTGATTTCACATAGTTATTTTTTGAAGCTTCCTTAATATTAGGTTTTTTAAAATTTCGGTTTTTGCTCCTTGTGCGCCTTGAAATAAGGATCTAAATGGCATCAAAATCCAAAATTCGAAAAAAATCACATAGCGACTTTTGCAGGCGCAGCGACGATATGATGTACATTGCCATAAAAACTACCAACGAAAATTGGTTTGATCAAGATAGAGCTGGTAGTTTTTTTTTCAATACGTCATAAACCGCAATTTTCTGTTAGATAAATCACTACCACTGCGAACGTGTTAAAACATCAATCAAAGTTACAACAAACTATAAGAACTTTTATATTATGTTACTTGCTGCTTCGAAACCCTTCATAGGCGAGTCCAACTCGCACTTGGCCGTTTTTTTTAATAACTTTGAGAGGTGTTTTTTTCTAATTTAAATAATTATTTTGTAAAAAGCGCACGATGTTATTGTAGTTTCATCTATTAAGAACTAGCTGACCCGCGCAACTTCGTTTGCGTCACATAAGAGAGAGTAAATCACCCGTTCCCGTCGCATTTACTCCTGTCAGAATAATTTCGTTAGCGAGAGATAATTCCCGTCGCACTATTCGAAAGAATTAAAATAATTTTAGAAATTGCGCATATTCATGCATATGACGTGGACTACCGGTGTACGTCGCCGGCAGAATAGTTAATCGACCAAAAAAAGCGAAAAAAAAAAAAAGCGAGGTCAAACCGGATAAAAAGTATCCTATGTCTGTCTCCTGGGCCTAAGCTACCTCCCCACCAATTTTCAGTCAAATCGGTACGGCCGTTCTTGAGTTATAAATGTTGTAACAAACCCATCTTTGTTTTATATATTGAGATTTAAAGTTCCATTTTAGTGTCATTTAATGAAGTGAGTTCTTGAATATTTCCAAACCCCTAAGTGCAGTTTTTGCGGACTAGCCCCTTAATTCTATCTAGGATTTACATTGACATGTTTAAAATAATAAATCGATATGTTGAGATAACATAGGAGATCTTAATGCATAGCAGTTCATAAATAAAGCTAAAAACACAATTAAAACTATAGTACATACTTATTTAGTTAATTTTACAACGAACTTATCGACCAGACGGTCTCTAGAGAGAATTCGGTTTCTCTCTTCGTCTTGAAACACATAGTAGGTACATGTCTCGCCAAGCTTATTGTGCCCTCTGAAGTTTGCAACGTACCGTTTGCTCAATTGCTACAACAATAAATTAACTTAAAAGCGGAATGAACATTAACAAATGTTGTTACATAGCACGAAAATGGCACCCCATTCCTGATAGAAAGCCAATGTGACATCAAGATATTTAAGATCACTTTCTCAGAAAGCAAGAGAATACAGATTTCAATGTACTTTCATTGTAGAGCTCACTATGGACGTCTTTACCGAGGATGTTGAGATTGTCCCGCCATTGCATTTTAGAATACACATACTTGTTTTGGACCAGTCTAAGCTCTCAGTTTCGTTGGGAAATACGATTTAGATCCCAGTCAGTCAAATAAAAAACGTGTGTAATTTTTCCACTCATTGCCAACTTCAGAGCGCTTAAGAACTTCGGTAATACCTATACAACAAAAGATGTTTAGTACATATAAACACCATAGACAATAGTGTAACAGAATATGGTGTCGTTTCTGTACAAATCGTCAACATAGTCATCAGTCTCCGGGTCCCATATGCAGCGCTGTCCGCATTTAACACCCGCTCCCTTCATTTCTAATAGTGTAGTTTGTACTAGAATTTTGTACCTGAAAAAGAAATGTGATTTTAAGAGATTGGTCAGATTAAAAACAAACCTTTTGGACAGATTAAAAACAAACCTATGGCCTGAGTAGTCACAGATAACACAATACTGAACACATAAATACATAGTCACGCCTTTATCCCTGAAGAGGCATGCAGAGGCTTAGTATACGTCGACATTTCACCTTATAGTTTTATGTCCCACGTAATAAGTAGGTGGTAAGCCTATTGCCGTGTTGAAATGGACAGGCGCAGGTCGTGACCCGCAGTTGAAATTTTTCAAGCCGTCCATAAGGCCTTCAACTTGGCTTAACGATTGTCATTTTACTGACAACCAGGTTTCATTTCGAGTTTTCCTTCCCTACGCAATAGATGGTTTTGCGAAAGTGTTCCCTTAGTCGCCGCCGACGACACCCTCGGGATGCATTGGGGTGGTTACACACATTTAGTACTCATTCCCGTGCCACTCGTGTTCCCGTCGCCATAAGCCGGTAATACGGGGGAACACAGTAAACATATTAGTAGGTAGAGTTACAACAATATTAATTTGTTTAATGTACAATACACATTAAAAGTTACTATGTGTAGCGGCAGTATATGCAACTGCTGTCGGATCAAACATTTCTGTGATCCACAAATTTTTGCTTCCTAGTCTGAGAGTTTTTACTTTTGCATTAGATAAAGTATTTAGAAATATTTAAAGTATGTTCGTCAGCTATCTAGACCCTACGGCACTTTCCGAGGGCTTACCCGGGGCTCCCAACCGTATGCTGTTAGGTAGGATAGGTGTGGTTATTGGTCAGTAGGAGTCCGGCATAGCATCCGTGTAGGAATTTCCTCAAAAAAAGACCCTACGACACTAGTTTTTATTAGTTAAATTGGTTACCTTTTCATTTCAAGCTCTTGGACTCTCTGTCGCACTCCGTTAGCGATAGACTTCGCCCATTGTGGTGCCTGGTCCGACCGGTACTGCCTACCCATCAGTTGTTGCTGCATCGTCGTCAAGATTATGTCTTTTACATTTGCCGCTTGAAATCTGAAAAAGCGAAGTGGGTTTCAAAAAAACATACAATCAAGGTATCTGATTACGAGAAGCGATAGATGAAGAAAATGTGCGATATAAATAAATAAACGTACCTACTTATTTAGCTCATCTCTACCTACACTACACTTCCGCCAAAAGATCCATTGCGTAGAGAAGGAAAACTCGAAATGAAACCGGTTGTCAGTAAAATGACAATCGTTAAGCCAAGTTGAAGACCTTATAGAAATTTTCAACTGCGGGTCGCTGCGACCTGCGCCTGTCCATTTCAACATAAAACTATATGGTGAAATATGGGCGTAAACTATGCCTCTGCCGACCCCTTCGGGGATAACGAGCGACGACTCGTAACGTCAAGAAGTCATGTTTTGTCCTACGAGTCGGATTTAGATGCGATTTCGCTAGCTCGGCAAATTCTTGGCTGACTCTGCAAATGTAGTGCTCTTTCGTGTTCACGACAGCGTCAGTCGCAATGCAGTTGTCACAGCTCATGTTTCATATTATAAACTTGAGTACACTCCGTCATATGTGATTTTCAGTAAAAGACTACTATTATATGGGAGAGCGGTCTTTCTAGCTAAGAAGCTAGTATCACTGTGACTATTCCAGCAGCGCGATTCTAGATCATACGACAACGTGAATGCGTGCATCTACGGCAAAATAATTATGCAAACAGCACCAGCAAATTTTCAGTCCACATAAAGTCTTATGATTGAGAATCCTATCGCTGATCTATTATGTTCGCCACTGTCTACAGTTCTTGCCTAACTCTAGGCGCAAACTGGTCGAAATTTCGCTTCAACAAACTGCGGGCGCCAAATTACATACATTTTCTTCTAAGCTCGGCGACAAGCTAGGGGCGACTTGTGGCCAACACCAGCGACAGTCGCGGTAACAGGTGGTCGATTCAGGCGTACTGGGCTACACCCGGAATTTATAAAAGTCGCCATAAACTATATGAACTGTATTCTGAAAAATCATATAATTTCAACCCAGAGTTTCAGCAATATGTTAAGAAATACTCAAAGATATTTAAGCAAGCCTGTACCTTAGCCAAGTCTAATTTCATTAGAAATAAAATTTATGATTCTGCGAATGTAATTAAAACTACTTGGAACATTATCAATGCGGAATGTGGTAGGTGTACAACGAATGAAAGAAAGTTTCATTTAAATATAAACAATCGCCACGTATCGGGGGATTTGGAAGTGGCGACCGAGTTTGAAAAATTTTTCAGTAATGTTCCAATAGAGATAACTGACACTCTCCAGTCGTCTTCCACCTCCGCCGAGCTATTATTAGCAGAATCTGTAGCTGCCTGTGAAGGCGCGTTCGAATTCACCGTTGTCAACTGCAACGACATCATAAAAGCTTTTAGATCTATTAATGTTAAAAAAACCGCTGACCTTTGGGGGTTATCAGTAAAATCCATATCAAGTATTATAGATGTCATTGCCCCCCACTTGGCAACTGTGTTTAACGATTGCGTCTCTAGTGGTGTATTTCCTGATTTGATGAAACACAGTAAAGTTATACCACTATTCAAGGCTGGCACCGCTTCAGATCCGGGTAATTTCAGACCTATCTCGGTGTTGCCGACCTTGAGCAAGATATTTGAAAAATTGATACTAGAGCAGATGCTGATCTTTTTTAACAGTCACAAATTATTTCATGAGAAACAATTTGGCTTCACTAAAGGACGTTCTACTACCGATGCTGGTGTAGAGTTATTGAAATGTATTTATGACGCCTGGGAGGATAAACAAGATGCAATTGGTGTGTTTTGTGATCTGTCTAAGGCATTTGATTGCGTCCAACATAAAACATTAATCAGGAAATTACACCATTATGGCATAAGAAACAAGGCTCTCGACCTTCTGACTTCATATTTGAACAATAGAATTCAGCGGGTCGATGTTAATGGTGCACGCTCAGAGGGATCTGTAGTTACTATGGGCGTCCCGCAGGGTTCAATACTCGGACCATTTTTATTCCTTATATATTTTAATGACTTACCCTTTTACGTGGGGGACAACAACAGGATTGTTTTGTTTGCAGATGATACTTCTTTGATTTTCAAAGTAAAAAGACAAATAGATAACTATGACGATGTCAACAACGCAATCTTGAAAGTGGTTCATTGGTTTAACACTAACAATCTTAAACTAAATGATAATAAAACTAAATGTATTAAATTTACCTTGCCTAATGTAGCACAGTCAGAAACCAATGTTCAACTTAATGGTCGAGAGTTGGAACTTGTGGAACAAACCACATTCCTAGGGTTAACGGTTGATGCTGGTTTACAATGGGGTCCACATATTGTAAAACTAGCTAGTAGATTAAGTTCAGCAGCATTTGCTGTACAAAAAATAAGGCACTTGACTGATGTAGATACGGCTAGAATAGTTTATTTCAGTTACTTTCACAGTATAATGTCTTATGGTATTCTACTGTGGGGCAATGCTGCAGATATAAATAAAAATTTTATTTTACAAAAGCGGGCCATAAGAGCTATATATAGACTAGGTCCAAGGGTCTCTCTGCGCGAAAAATTCAAAGAGGTTAATATTCTTACTGTAGCATCACAATATATTTTTGAAAACCTTATGTATGTACAAAGAAATCTACATAGTTTCGCTAAGTTAAGTGATAGACACAATGTCAACACTAGAAATAAAAATAACCTTGCTGTTTTTCATAGCAGATTGCACAAAACCAGCAATTCTTTCATGGGTAACTGTATACGCTTTTACAACAGGCTTCCAGACGAAATTAAAAGTATGTCCCTTAATAAGTTTAAAAGATCTGTTAAAAGTAAATTGAACTGCAGGGGCTACTATACAATCAATGATTATTTGTTGGATAAGGAAGCCTGGAAATGACCTGCTCTGCTGGATTCTCAAAAAAATTGTTAAAATGCCTGTTTTTAGATTCTTTAAAATTGTAAATAGAGCAAAAAAAGAACAACCCGCTGAGTTTCTTGCCAGTTCTTCTCAGGTGGGTCGCGTTGTGAACTGGTGGTAGAGTTTTTGTTTTGTATTCTGGACGTTTTGCAAGCGCATCTGTATAATGCCTATGTGAAATAAATATATTTTTGATTTTGATTTTGATTTTGATTTCCAACAAATTCTAAGTAGTGCAGTATATATTTTGTAGTACCGAGAGGAGAGAGGTGCGGCTCCTAACTCTACCTTACAATCAATAAATGCTGAAAATCACACTTACTTTTGTCCAAGTCCAGGTCTAACTTCATATAATGGAGGTGGGAGAGGCTGCTCGACAGAAACAGGTGTGAGGTCACTATCAGCTTCTTTCTGTTCTTCTTCCTCTATAACTGTGTACACAGAAAATAAAATGGGTTACTTTACGTCATCATGTATCTACAGACAATTGACGTTCTACTATAGGGTATTGGGCCTCCCCCAAAGATCGGTACAATGTTCAGTCTTACGGCTATCGTAGAGTGGAGAGACGTGTTTTAATAACCAATCAGATATTGTTATTTTCAAATCAACCGTTGCGACATCAAGCTAGACGAAATATAGGTAATTGGTTCCTCGTCTCCGATTTGGTTGATACTGGGCCTAAGAGTTGTTTGTAACTGTACATACCGCTCAAGTACTGTACATAGTCTCTCTCATTGTGAGACATTCAGTCTCTGCAGAGGTGGCTAAAGACTCAAGTCTTATCTCAACATCGTCAAGAAGCAGGTCCAGAATGTGTCCACTGCATACGATGATAATGTAAGTAGGCTGCCCCTTTCCTGGACAAATAGGGGTCAACCCGACTATTTGGTTGGCACTGCAGTGCAAGTGTAACACTTTAATGATGCAAACATCCTTATGCTACGTCGGCTACTATGACCACTTTCGTACAGATGCCACATCAGTAAACAAAACCGGCCGAGTGCGAGTCGGACTCGCGCACGGAGGGTTCCGTACCAAAAACGGCAAAACATTACGTTTTATGCGAACCCCACTTAATCCCCCCCATTTTTATGATTTTAGTATTTGTTGCTATAGCGCTCGTGGCCCGCGGACTCAGTGTTCTGTAAACGATCACTGCAGTAAGCAACTTTCACTATGGCCGGTCCATGGATGGGTGACCATCCATGTGATCACTTTGTGACATTTATTTGAGCGTTTCCGTGCTTCGGAAGACACGTTAAGCCGTTGGTCCCGGTTGCCAGTAAAATGGCAGTCGTTAAGCTAAGTTGAAGGCTTTATTTCAACAGCAGGCAGTCACAACCTGCGCCTGTCCATTTAAACACGGCAATACGGCTCACCACCTATTACGTGGGACAAATTATACAAAGGTGAAATGTGGGCATATAATATGCCTCTGCCTACCCCTTCGGGGATAAAGGCGTGACCATATGTCACTGTATGCTATAGCGGCATCAGAAATACATCATCTGTGAAAATTTCAGCTCACAAGCTATAACGGTTTCTGAGATAAAGCCTCGTGACGGACAGACGGACAGACAGACAGACGGACAGACGGACGGTAAAGTCTCATGAATAGTGTCCCGTTTTTTACCCTTTGGGTCCGGAACCCTAAAAAAGATGATGTAGCATCACATTTGGTGCAGTAATGTTTACTAAAGTGTCTTTCTATAATTGAACAATTTGAAGTCTCACATTCATCATCAGCCATGTTGAGTTCCTATCTGTTGTGCACATCAGTTGAATCTGAAATTGATAAACATAATACAATTAATCATTAAATTTGTATAATTGACACTGCATCTGCCGCTCATATACAGTAAGATTAGTTTAGTGTAGTCCCTCCTTGCAGGTATTTGAATGAGGTACCTGCCTAGGTTCTCAAATGTCTAGGAACCCTATTTATTTAAAAGGGAGCTTTTATATAAATGGCATCTGCAGCAAGAGTGAATATGGATTCACTAGTTGCAACAGTTCCAACAAAAAGTAAGATAAAACTGCTGCTGCTGGGTAAATCTTAAAATTGTGTTTCAGCTCTCCTACTATTGGTAAGATTCACTTAAAAATTATGACACTATAGGTCCAGTAACCATGTTAAAATGATAATATTTTAAATACAACGCCTTGCATTTGGAGCATAAAATATACATGGGACTGATAGTTTCAAAAAAGGGGCAAAAGTGGACTTACAGAAAGCCCTTCTGGACAGCGTAATACTTATTATTTATTGTTCATACATATTAATTATTAAAATGTGACCGTTTTGCTTCAGGACACGGAAATGATGTACCGCCTCGGTCGTGCAGCGATGGAGAATGGTCAATATGGAGAAGCAATGAAGAAGTTCATAGATGTGCTTAAGCTATACAATGAGACCTTGTCTCCCCCTTATCGCTCTTATTATGACTGTGCGCAGGACCTAAGGCGCTGCATGTTATCTATGGGGAACTACAGTATTGTGTAACTTTGCCCCAAATATAAACTTACATAATGTAAAGTTGGGGCGAATAAAACATCAATTTTGTATTAATGTAACCATTAATATTTGTTTTCTGTATTTCTATATTGTATTTATATTTATCAATAAAGAGTAAATAATGTTTTTTTGTTATGGATTGTCTCTGTAACTACATTTGAATAATTAAATGTGAATTATTTGAAATCGTTGCATTATTGAACAGAACAGGTAAGGGAATAATGTCCTGGACATTATTCCCTTACCTGTTACTATCTGAACTGCCTGGGACCTCTTGGGAACCAACAACACTTCCCAGAAGTGTGACATTATGAAAATAATTTTTACATTTGGGCTTACAGATGATGTTGTGTATTTCCACTTACCAACAAAATTTATTTTAAAAAAGATTTTAGCCTAAATTTATAATAATATTATAAACAGGAAAGATTTGATTGTTTGTTTGCATCGAATAATCTCCGAAACTACTGAACTGATTTGGAAATTCACTGTTGGGAAGCTACACTCTTTGCGGTGAACTTAGGCTATATTTTATTCCCGTATTCTCACGGGAATGGTAACTACAGGGTGAAACCGCGTGACATCCAATAGTAATACATATTCTTGCAATCGGTTAATGTAGGCCCATTATAATATTGTATTTATGTGGAATATAAAAAACGTAAAGCCGATTTATTACTTTTAATACAAAAATCCAAATCATCCCTTGGTAGACGTAAAATTAAAGGTTCAAAATGGTATAGACATCAAACTTTTAATTTTACTTATACAAACTCTGAGAGGCAGAAGAAAGACAATACAACACATCAGATTATTCTAATATCTATATAATTTGCACACCTCTGTACAGTGTTGATATAGACTAAAAAACGGCATTATTACAAAACATGGTTGGTGGAAGCGATTGTAACTGCTAGGCACTGGAATTCTGGTCAACTATCCCTAAAAAACTCCCGATCTTGAAACTAAATAAACTTGTGAGAATGACACGGAAGCTCTATACATACTTTTCTATATTTAGTACAGTACTATAGTTAAACCATGTTTTGTAATAAAGCTGTAGGCTTTAGAATCGTGCCAATCGATTTTAGAGTTTTTAGGGGTTGCGTTGGATAGGGGTGGGTCTCCCCTTCTCAAAAATACCCCTCCCCCAGTGAGGAGATGCGTGGTTTTTTTTTAGGGCTGTTTAAAGTTGCGTGAAATAGAATGAAAAAATGCGTAATAAAACGCTGTATTATTATTTATATACGTTATAAATATAGTTTATTTTAATAATTTTACTATTTGAATATATATTAACGTCTGTATTATTTAAAATTGCAATAAATGATAAAAAACAACCTTAAAGTTTCTGGTAACGACTAAGACTAAGTAATGCGTAATAAAATGCTATATTATTATTTTTATACATTATAAATATAGTTAATTTTAATAATTTTACTATTATTTTACTATTTGAATATATTTTAGCGCTTGTATTATTTAATAATGCAATAATTAATAAAAAAACAATAAAGTGATATACCTAGTACAACAAAACATACTTACGTCAAACTCAGGGTTAATCTACCAGTTAAAAAAACACGAAATACAATTCGAAGAAGTTTGAATATAATGGATCTTAAAGTAATTCTGGATAAAATGGACGAACATTTCCAAAAACAAACAAAAGTTATTACTGAGAATGTGAGTGCTAATATTTTGAGCCGTATTGAAGAAAAACTTAAGCCCCTGGTGGAAGAAAACCAAATGTTGAAATCGGAAGTAAATTTTTTAAAGCAGAAAATTCTTAAAGTGGAAAGGGAAGTGAGAAAAAACAATTTACTAGTATTTGGTATTGAAGAGACTGATAGAAGTCCTTTTGATACTTTGGAACTGATATTACAAATATTCAACGGAATTAGTGAGAAAGGTAACCTAGAAAAATGGGACAAATGGGAGATTAGCAGTGCTCGCAGACTAGGGAGGAAAGATGAAAGGAAAACAAGACCTATTCTAATAAAATTCACACTAGAATGGCGAAAGTTCGAACTGCTTAGAAATAAAAAGTTGTTTCCGGAGCATGTGTATGTAACCGAAGACTTTCCCAAAGAAGTCCTGAACAAGCGAAAGCAGCTTAACATTCAAAAACAGGATGAAATAAAAAAAGGAAACATGGCCTATATTCGTTATGATAAGTTAATAATAAAAAGCAATCCAAAACAAATGGCTGATAAAAGGAAACGGTCCCCATCCAAATCACCTAACTCACAAGGAAACCAAAAGGAAGCTCCTGCAAAGATAAATAAAACCAGCAAGGTAGAGTACACACGCAATGCTGACCGACCAAGATCACTCCCTGATAGAAACAAACAATAGCAACTAAAGTACAGATCCAACGGGAAAACAAAGATACCAAACAATACACCAGCAACGTTAAACCCAAACCCTTCTCCAAGCCGGCTGGTCCCCGTGGAGAAGTATGACCAAAACCCTCCAACAAAAATGGAAAAATCTAGCAACACGAAGAAACTAACAGCAAAAAGTACCATTAAAATATGCACATATAATGTCAAATCACTGTGCTCAGAAGAAAAGTTTCTAGAGCTAACACATGCTCTTAACAACATAAAATTCGATATAATAGGTTTATCAGAAACCAGAATATTAGGTTGCCAAATAAAGGAGTACCCAGATTACATCTTATGCTACATTGGTCAAACATAAGGTCTATATGGAGTGGGCTTTTTAATTAAAAAGTCCCTAAAAGATAAAATAATAAACTTCTCAGGAATATCTGAAAGAGTGGCTGTATTACGACTCAAAGTGGAAGATCTCAATATCTCAATAATACAAACATACGCACCGACAGAAAAAGCTACAGGAGAAGAACTGGAAGCCTTTTATAGCGATCTCAGAAAAGGACACTCTTTAGCTGACGGGCTGATTTTGGTCATTGGAGACTTTAACTCAAAAATTGGACAGCCAACATACAACGACCACCTAATCATGGGTAAATATGGTTATGGTACAAGAAACGAACGAGGGGACCGACTCATAGAGCATGCTTTAGAGTATAAGCTTTCAATAATGAATACTTTCTTCAAGAAACGGGGGAGCCGCAAGTGGACATGGGTGTCACCCGGCTCTACAACAAAAAACGAGATTGATTTTATTCTCTCAAACAAACCAGATATGATAAGCAATGTAGAAGTTCTAAGCAATATAAAGTATTCGTCTGATCATAGACTAGTTCGAGCAACAGTAAATCTAAAAACTTCCAGAAAAAGCAGGAAACATTTTCAGTCCCCATTAAAAGCCCCTAGCTCTGAAGACGAAATTAAACTCTATTTAAACCAGTTGAACTCACATCTTGACACAAACCAAAGTGAAGAAACCAATGTCCAGACTTACTATGACATGATAGAAAGAGCTATAAAAGGCAGTCTAAAAATGGACCAAAAGACAGTAATAAAGAAAAAGAAAAATATAATAAGTGATGAAACCTGTAAATTAATTCAAAAAAGATCCGATTTAATTAGAATGAAAAGTAAAGATCATCAAATGAAAAAAGAGCTAACTACGCTATTTAAAGATGTTAAGAAATCGATAAAAAGAGACTACAAGAAACACAGAGAGGACATAATTAAACACAACATAAAAACATATAGAAGTGCAAAACGAGGACTAAAAGATCTAAGAATGTATAAGACCTGGATTTACACACTAGATGACAAATCTAAAGTAACTAAAGCTACTTCAAGAAAAGAGGTAATAGACATAGCAACATCCTTCTACAGAGACCTATATAAAAAACAAGAAACTGATCACCAAGAAGAACAAATAAATGACGCACATTTTAATACACCTCCAATAAACTTAATAGAAGAAAAAGAAGTATATGAACATGTTAAACTCTTAAAACAAGAAAAAAGTCCAGGTCCTGATGGGATTAGTAATGAGGCCATCAAATTAAATTAATTAGGAAGCATCCCAAACAGTAGTGAAGATAGTCAAAGAACAACTTGGACTTCAGTCTTTCACGGCGGATGACATCAGTAGATGCCA
Source organism: Miltochrista miniata (assembly GCA_933228765.1). NCBI lineage: Eukaryota > Metazoa > Arthropoda > Insecta > Lepidoptera > Erebidae > Miltochrista > Miltochrista miniata. Next base: position 34,135,471 of record OW121749.1, read on the forward strand.
TAGGATGGGCCGCCCTTCTAGTGCCAATAAGCCACGACCCATCTTGTTGAAGTTTCGTCACTTGGATGTTCGCAATAAAGTGTGGTTTACGAAATCAAAGTTGAAAGGCACAGGGTTTACACTTTCTGAGTTCGTGACACGGGCCCGGCACGAAGTATTCCTGGCGGCACGTGAGCGTTTCGGGATCAACAAATGTTGGACCAGGGAAGGCCATGTTTATGTCCTGGATGCCGATGGAGCACGTCATCGTGTAGCAAGTTTAAGTGACCTAAATCAGCTTGACAGTAGTAGCCATAAGTCATCCGCTCCTGTGGTTAAAGTTCCAACCAAGTCCAGACGTGCCGTAGTGAAAAAGTAATGTTTACGTTTGTTGATACTTCTACCACTGTTGCGTAAGGTCAGGTATTTATCTATAGAAGTTTTTGTAACTCACTACCCTAATTCTTTTAATTTCACTATTCAAGTAATACCTTCTCTTTACTACATAAATATATTTATTTTACTAACACGAACACCGCATAGAAATATTTTTCTTGTTTTGGTTTTTACTGTCAAGTGTCAGCTGTCAAAATACTTTGACGCAATTTTTTTATTCTTCTTTTTACCAATCTTTTGCAGCCGAAGGACTATATTCCATACAGCTTAGATAGTGGTGTCAATAATAGGAACAATTTTTGTTAACATTATATTGTGTAGGTACCGGCCTACGTGACTTTGGTGCCGTTTGCAGGTACTATTGTCTATTACTTATTGCTTTTTTTATTTTTATTTTTTTTTTATGATGTTAGTCTCGGTAATTAAGAAAATAATTACACATAGATACCTATTGTAACACGCAGCTGGCGGGTGGAATATATATAAAACAATCAGAAGCACTATTGTGGTACTTGTATTATATTATATTTTATTTATACATATTTTATTGCTGCGCGGTAGGTTTATATAATATCTTTTATTTTTATTTATTGTTCTATTACATTTCATTATAATATATTTATAACTTTATAATTTTGATGGAGAGCATTGATAGTGACAATGAAAGCTTTGCTACAGCGAGTAGTCTAAATGATAGTTTCTCACACATGCCTTCATTAGCTGATGTTGTTCAGACCCAGTTTGCTGATGTACCGAAGAATTTCAATGTAGTCCATATAAATGCACAGAGTGTTCACGCCCATTTCCCGAGTATGCTGACGACCTTTAACTGTAAAAATATCCATGCTATTCTTATCTCTGAAACCTTTCTTAAACCTAGTTTACTTTCTAGGTGCTACTCTCTTCCCGAGTTCAATTTAATCAGAAATGATCGTACTGGCTCAAAGTGTGGCGGTGTTGCGATCTATCTACGTAATAACATACCATATAGTATTGTCGACCTATCCCCACAACCACCGCCATTAAGCGCTGGTGAGCATCTCTTCCTGGAAATTGAACTCGCCCATATTAAATTATTACTTGGAGTATATTATTGCCCCTCAATGCATATTAACTTTTTCTATTCATTTGAAAATTTAGTTGAACGACTTTCACCAAATTATAGTCAAACTATTATTATGGGAGACTTTAACACTTGTCTTTTAAAGCAAGACTCCCGCTCTTCTTCTTTTCTAAGCATAGTCGAAGCCTGTAATCTATCTGTCTTGCCTTCTGGTGCCACCCATCACGCTCCTGGTCATCCTCCATCTCTTCTTGATTTAATACTTGTCTCCTCCACGGACCTTGTTGCTAAACACGGTCAGTATCCAGCCAACGCTTTTTCTTGTCATGACTTGATATTCCTTTCATATAAAGTTCGTCCTCCTAAACCTAAGCCTAAACTCCTTATGCAGCGCAACTTTAGTGGCATGAATCTTGACAAACTGCGTGAGGATGCCAGCAACATCAACTGGGATCCGTTGTTTGAAGCACAAACGATTGATGCCAAAGTTAACTTCTTCAACAATAAAATTGTAGAGCTTTATGACTTGCATGCGCCAGTACGGGCAGTAAAAGTTAAGCACTGTCCATCTCCTTGGCTTACAGCCGATATAAAAAATCTCCTATCAAAAAAAGCTACTGCCAAATGCAGATATAATATACGGCCTACAAATTTCAACAAGGAGAAATACATTACATTACGAAATCTCTGCAGTAAGGTGTGTAGAAAAGCGCAACGCCAATACATTCATAACTCGGTCGAGAACGGAGATCCTGCCAAGATCTGGAAATTTCTCAGAACATTAGGAGTTGGAAAGCAACGTCAAAATCTGATATCAAACTCACTTGATATTGATTTACTTAACAATCATTTCTCATCTTCGTCCACATTAGATCAGTCTAATAGGGACAATACATTGCAGTTTCTTTCATCGCTTCCAACTCCTGACCACTCGCCGTTCAACTTTGATCAATTATCTGCGTGTGATGTTAAAAGGAGTATAATGTCCGTAGGCTCCAATGCGGTTGGTGGTGACAACATTAGCCGGAAGATGGTACTGCCTGTCATTGACGAGATTCTGTCTATAATATGTCACATTCTAAACCACTCTCTCATCTACGCCGAGTTTCCGAAAGCCTGGAAAGACGCAAATATCATTCCTTTGCCTAAAAAATCGAACCCAGCATCCTTCTCCGAATATCGTCCTATTTCCATATTACCGTTCCTCTCCAAAGTCCTAGAAAAGCTTGTTCACACCCAATTAAATGCGTATCTAAATAGACACAACCTCCTAAATCCTTTTCAATCAGGCTTTCGGTCAGGCCACAGTACGACCAGCGCATTGATTAAGGTGACTGATGACATTCGTCTAGGCATGGAGATTGGAAATCTCACAGTGCTCACATTACTGGATTTTTCCAATGCTTTTAACACGGTAGATTTCCATATCCTGCTTGGTATGTTACGCTCCTTTAACATATCCCCACCAGTGATTGATTGGTTTCATAGTTACCTGTTTGGACGCCGGCAGCGGGTTTGCGTTGAAGATTTTTTTTCCACTTGGTGTAGTACTTCTGCCGGCGTTCCGCAGGGTGGCGTGCTTTCTCCTATGCTTTTCACTATTTTTATAAATTCTATCTCGAAGTATTTATTTTCTTCCTACCACCTTTATGCAGATGATCTTCAAATCTACAATCAAGCCCCATTGTCTGAACTATCGACAGCATTTATTATACTAAATACCGACTTGGCGTACATCAGTCAATGGAGCACAAAATATGGCTTAGAGGTCAACCCCTTTAAGACTCAAGTGATTTTGGTTGGTAGCTCACAAATGATTAATAAAGTGCAGTGGACGGCCCTTCCGAACATCGAATTTAATGGTGTTGCCCTGCAAGTTAGCAGTGAGGTAAGGGACTTGGGTATTTTGATTGATAGAACACTATCTTGGCGTCCCCAAATGAAAGAGGTTAGCCGTAAGCTTTTTGCTTCTGCAGGTTCACTGCGTAGATTACGCAACTTCCTGCCAACTGCCACTAAAAGGGCGCTTGCAGAAACCCTTCTCCTTCCTGTACTCGACTATGCAGATGTCAGCTATCTTGATATCTCTGAGGAGCAGCTAGACAAACTTGAGCGACTTCAAAATTTTTGTATTAGATTTATATTTGGGTTACGCAAATATGATCACGTATCTCAGTTTCGAAGACAGCTCGAGTGGCTCCCGATTCGCCTTCGTCGGAACACTCATATTCTTTCTATGCTATATAGAACTCTCTTTAACCCCTGTACCCCCGCTTATCTAAAAGAACGTTTTAAGTTTCTCAATGACACACATTTGAGAACTCTGAGGTCATCAGTGTCACTGGAATTAGAAATTCCTAGACATTCCACATCTTTTTATGACAAATCCTTTGCAGTACAAGCTGTACGGTTGTGGAATGCTTTACCTTTAGACATAAGGCGCGCGCAGTCTTTAAATGTTTTCAAAAGACTGGTTAAAGAACATTATTTGGCATTATAGTATCTATGAATATACTCGTACGTATGTGTGTATTTAAGTGTGTATATATATATGTATATATATATATATATATTATTATGTATGTATTATTGTGTATTTATGTATTTGTGTAGGTATATTATGTATTATTTATGTACTTATTGACATGTATGTGTTGATGACGTGGAACGTTTAACGTTCAAAATGACGTGTATTAATAAATCACATCTGAAATCTCTTCACACTAATGACCACCCATATCCTGTGATTCTTAACAATATTTTCCATCCAAAGGTTGCCTGTAAGATATTGCTTTTTAGCGATAAGGCCGCCCTCTGTACATTTATAAAATTGTAATGTCTCCCTCTTCTGTATGTTTTTGTTTTGGTGTGCAATAAAGTTTATTCTATTCTATTCTATTCTATTAGGGCTACCAATTCTTCTGCCCCATCTCAAACTTCTATTCAATGCAATCTTAAAGACTGAAATCATACCAAAACAATGGTGCAACTCTGATATTATTCTAATTTACAAGAAAGGAAATGCTTTGGACATAAGCAACTACAGACCGATCAGTCTGCTAGCTAGTATGTATAAACTGTTCACTTCAATTATACTCAAAAGGATAACACCAGAAATAGATGCAGCCCAACCAGTAGAGCAAGCAGGTTTTCGTTCAAGCTACAGTACAACTGACCACATACACACTCTTGAGCAAGAACTAGAAAAATATGAGGAGTTTAATAGACCTCTATACTTAGCATTCGTAGACTATAGTAAAGCCTTCGATACTATTAGTCATAACTCAATTTGGAGAGCACTAAAATCTTTCGGAGTACAAGACAAATATATAAAAATTATACAAAACATCTACAAGGAAAGTGTAAGCAAAATTAAACTAGAATCTAGAGGTGAAGAGATAAAAATTGAACGAGGGGTAAGACAGGGAGACCCACTGTCACCAAAACTCTTCCTAGCAGTGCTAGAACACATATTCAGGGCTCTGGAATGGAAGCAAATGGGAGTTAAAATAAACGGCCGCTATCTAAGTCATTTGAGATTCGCTGACGACATTGTGATCTTTGCTGAGACTCCTAGGGACTTGGAAAATATGCTTACCTCACTAACTAAAGAAAGCTCCCAAGTAGGCCTAGAGATAAATACAAATAAAACAAAACTAATGAGCAACCGCTACAAAAGACCTATTAACATTAATGGCAAAACAATAGAATATGTTGAGAACTACATATACTTGGGAAAACAGGTGTCCTTTTCCAAAGACAACAACGAGGAAGAAGTTATGAGAAGAACAAATATCACATGGAAAAAATACTGGTCGTTAAAAGAAGTCTTCAAAGGTAACTACAACTTATCATTCAAAAAGGTCGTGTTCGACACCTGTCTCCTACCCTGTCTAGCTTATGGCTCCCAAACATGGGTTTTCACAAACAAAATAAAAACTCAAATCAGAACCACTCAGCGGGCCATGGAAAGGAGTATGTTAAGTGTAACGAAAAGAGACAGAATAAGACACACTAAAATAAGAGAAAAAACTAAAATAACTGACGCTCTTACCCACACCTTGAGACAAAAATGGAAATGGGCTGGCCATGTTGCTCGACTGTCTGGCAGAAGATGGACTAGTCATAGTACTACATGGAGAGGGCCAGCAGGCAAAAGAAAAGTGGGCAGACCCTACAAGCGGTGGGTTGATGACATAATACAAACAGCGGGAAGACAATGGCTAACAATTGCCCAAAATAGGAAGAAATGGCTAAATTTGGAGGAGGCCTTCACCCAAAGAGGGATCCATAATGAATAATACTACTAACCAAACTAACATAGCAAGTAAGAAAAAATATTAATAACTATACTAACAACATTAGAAATGTCATTACTGAAATTATGGAAATAAACAGGCTTTATTATTATTATTATTATACCTAGTACAACCACCATGTAGTGCAGTATACACCTCGCGCAATCCGACTTGGATAGATTAGGTTAAGGCGGGAGCGGAGCGAAGCGGAGCGAAGCGGAGCGAAGCGGAGCTCCCGCATTAGCCTTTGTGGTTTTTTTTTGTAGCAACCTAAACAATTTTTTTTATTAGCAGGGTGGAGAGTGGGTGTCTGTAAGGATTTTTTTTTCCCAACGGACCCCACGTACTTGGCAAGCCCTTGTACATGAAATTATCTTCAATTCCCAACGGACCCCGTGTGGGGACAGATACTCGGGGTTCGTTCGTAATAAATTGCATCCGGGCCAGGCCCCACTTAAGTTGATAATGGTTAGGGAGTAGGTACATAGGGGTGGGGGAGTAGGTAAATGGGGGCTAGGGAGTAGGTATAAGAAACTTACTTAGCCTTCAAAAATATACTTTTAGGTTAGTTTATGAAAATGTTCATAACTTAAAAACTAAGCGTTTCCGCAGGGGGGGAGTTGCTGGGGGGGGGGGCTCCGCCCCTCTCCCCTACCCCCTCCCACCCCTCTCCCCCCTTAATTCGATTGGCACGATTCTAAAGCAATCCCAAGCTGTAGAGTTTTGAACGAAATAGAGTGCAAAAAATGCGATCGGATCGTCCGCTCGGCATAGCCAGCGTCCCCCACAAGAAAAAACTAGACTAAAAGAGAATACCAAAAAACGTTAAGAATTTGGTTTATTGTATGCCTTGATCCCTCTTTTTTCTGATTTTAGTACTTGTTATAGCGGCAACAGAAATAGGTACATCATCTGAGAAAATTTCAGCTCTCTAGCTATCACGGTTCCTGAGATACAGCCTCATGACAGATAAACAGACTCATGACTTTCTGTGCTGTTTTTACCCTTTGGGTTGGTACGGAACCTAACAAATGGGATGTTTTACGTAAGCTTACAAACGGGATGTTTACGTAGTAGAGTTCTTCTTGGTTGTATCTTGAGCTCGACTTTAGAGGCACTGAAAACCTCGAACGTTGACTTACAAATAATTAACTCAGTACGAGTACACATAGCAACCTCTAAATTTATCAATATTTAAATGAAGAGTTTATGAAACACCTACTTACCAGTATTATGAGGCGTAGCTGTACACCAAGCTTTTTAAAATACTTAACTACACTTCATATACGGAGAAATTGAATAGAAATTTTTAAAAAACCCAGCAACCGGGCTTCAGGGTACACTGTTACTATGACAACCGCAACTTTTTAAAAAATTGTTAGTGCCTAACACTGACAGCTGTCATTGTCACAAAGTGTCAAACTCTACAAAATTGTCGTCTGACCTCTGACCTCTCAAGCCCTGCTGTAAGTAGAAACTTGTGATGAGCAGATATTATAGGGTCCAGACCAGACACGATCAATTGGCAATCAAAATCAAATCTTCTTTGGAATCAATTCTCAATATACAACTGAGCGAACAATCTTGGTCCCAGGCATCTCTTCCCATTAAATATAGTGGGCTAGGGATCCGCAAAATTTCTAGTGTGGCTTTGCCAGCCTTTTTGTCATCTGTACATGCCACGTCGAGTCTCGTAGGTAAAATTCTGACGAATTGTCTTACAGACTATGAGACGACTGGCCTTACAGATGCCAAGAATGCTTGGCTAATGGCTTGTCCGGGACAAAATTTACCCACCCATCCAAATTTACAACGGAGCTGGGACGACGCTATGTCAAAATTAACCTTTGACTCCTTTTTAAATGCTAGCTTAGGCCCGGATCGGGCCAGATTATTAGCGCTCAGTAGAAAGGAATCCGGTGATTGGTTGAAAGCTTTCCCTACAGCCAACACCGGAACTTTTTTGGAACCGGACATCCTAAGAATTTCAGTTGGTTTGAGGCTTGGCGTCACGCTTTGCGCTCCACATCGATGCCCCTGCGGTTTTAACGTTGACACTTTGGGGCATCATGGTCTTTCATGTTTAAAGAGCGCAGGCCGCTTCTCACGCCACGCTGCGCTGAATGACATCATCCGCCGTGCTCTTGCCACCGCCAATGTGCCTGTGCTCTTAGAGCCAAACGGCGTTTTCAGGGACGATGGCAAGAGACCGGATGGTATAACTTTGATACCGTGGGAGATGGGTCGGGTTCTGGTGTGGGATGCAACTTGTGTTGACACTCTAGCCCCGTCCTATCTTCCTAAAACAAAATTAAAAGCCAGTGCAGCAGCGGAAGCGGCTGAAAATATTAAAATTAATAAATATAAGGGTCTCGACTCATCGTATCGTTTTTGTCCAGTCGGTGTCGAGACCCTGGGTCCATGGGGTCCCAATGCGCAAAAATTTTTCAAGAATTGGAAAAAGCGCCTTGTGGAGTCAACTGGTGACCCAAGTGCTGGCAGTTTTCTCGCTCAACGAATAGGCATTGCTATTCAAAGGGGGAATGCTGCTAGTCTTTTGGGCACAATGCCACGGGGGCCTTATTTAGGTTTAGTTTAGATAGTAATAATGTAAATATAGATATGTAATAATTATGTTTCTGTCGCGAAGATCTGATAATCTTGCGAAGTTCTGAAGTTATACTCCATGGAGATTGCTACCTCCATGGTAATTATCGCGTCGGTCTATTTGTTTTTCATCTAAATTTGAATATGATTCCGTTTCTAATGTCAAATGGATAATTTTCTTTGCACGTCATTTAGTTAAAGTCGAACAACCCAAGACGCAAGGTTTATGTGTACGGTCAAGTTTATCCTGTACCGCGTGTGCGAAGTCTGACAGCACATTTACGAAGGCTTGTATTCCTTTTACATGTTATTTCTCACCCGTGTAATAGATAAAACTATTGTGTTGTCATGAGTGTCACGCATGAGTAAGTGAGCCGACCCTGTATACCTACATTTGATGGTCCTAGAACTGGAGTCAATGATACTTGATATAATGAGTCGATGATATTTGATGTTACTATAGTCTTTTTCTGGACAGCTCAGCAATCATGTAAACATGTCATGTTTTGACAAAAGTTGTCTATGATCATAGTGCTGTAACTATACTGATTCTATGTATGTACATAATCATTGAGTTATATCTAGTTCACCGTACATTCATTTACTTCGGTATATCAAATTCATCAAATCATGAAATTCGGTATATCGGTATATCAATATAATTATATTATGTGCAATAATTAAAGGATCTTTAAAAAAAAAAGAAACTTTTAGAACATTTAATAGTATAATCATTTATTTACAGTAATAAATTACTTTAGGGATGATAAAAAGTGTAGACGCCTCGCTAGCTGCTCGCCGTTCTTACAGAAGCAGACTAAGACATCTTGAGAGATTTCTAATGTGGGGTTTTTAAATCTGAAAACTGAAAATATTAATACTACCTACCTTTTTTTCACTCATAACTCTCATAAGTGACGTGACGCAAACGAAGTTGCGCGGGCCAGCTAGTCTAATATACAAATCGTAGGAATGCTTCATATCAAGAACCCTTCGGCCACATTCGAAACCAAGTTTTGAAATGTTTCTAACCATATAAGTATTTAGGAATGTATCTATATCTAATACTAAGTACCTCATTGCTGTGTCTTATACTACAACATTACGTTTTATTAAGATTTCCTAATTTTATTTGTGTATCAATTCATTCAGCCTGCTATTCAAACCAGCCGACACAATAACCCTTCTTTTGTGTCGCGCAGTAGGGTAAAATTAAATATAAAATGTTTAGAACACCTGAGGTCATAATTGTGCCGGACTTACCTCTCAAGACATTTGAATGGCCATAATGTTAAATCTATACCTTACCTATATTCAATCCACAAAGTATTAATCAGATTGTCATTGATTGAAGTCGTTCCATTATAATCTGCACGACTCCATAACTATCACCAATCAGATAATAAGGACCCCAGACGGACTTGCCTCGCATCGTCAGGGAAGTCAGTCTAAGCGACCAGTTTGACAGAAACCTGTTTATTTAGTTGCCGGGTAGCCGGTGCCGGGTAACCGACGGCGAATGCAAGCGGTTGCCGGGCAAATCACGCCGGTACGTGTGAAAGCTACAGTACACGGCCATACCCTACCCGGCACCCGGCAACCGGTACGTGTGAAAAGGGGCAAAGACTCGCACTCTTAGCTCTCTGGGTCAATAAGTTATATTATTAAAATAAGTACATTTTTTCGAACTGACAGATTGATAAAACAATAACCTCCTTTTAAAATCAATTGGCCAGTACAACAGTTTTACAACACTATGGCAAAGACAAACAAGTCTGAGAAAAAATAATTTAATGACAAGCAAAAATGACAGTCTTAAATTTTTACCATCCGAGTATTTTTCATGAAATTATTCTATAATCTAAAGGTTTATTAGTATAGAAATGTCTGCATAAATCTAACTAGAGTTCCTTGAAAGGACTATGATCAGGATTGATAATTAAATGTAAGTAATTATGGAGTAGTCGAGATCCAATTTCTTTGTTTACTATATTATTTAGGTCTGTTGAATGCCACTATAGAGCTGCGATGCTCTGTGTGGGCCACTGATGTTTGATGATCCTATAGTTGGGAGTCAATGTAGTTATCGTATCACCCGGCGGCCTACCTGTGTGTTTTATCGTGTTATATGTCTATCGCTGTGAACATGAGATTTACAGCATCTAGGTCTTGGATCCAATACTGTTGTACTTTTATGATATGTATAGGAATGCAAGCAATTCTCTTCGTGAGAATAACGTTTATTTCATTGGTTACAGATAAAGCAAGCAAGAACATCTCTGGACGTAAACAGCACAGCATTTAATGAATTTATCGGAATTAATATGAACCCAATAAAAGAACCCATAAATCAACCATCTTTTTTCTCTTTTTTCTTTTTCCGACAGTTTCTCTGTAATTTTTAACAATAAATGTATATATTCATTGTAAAAAAAAATTGGCAATTGTCATGCCTCATCAATATCATTTGTATTCTCTTTGAATATCATGTGCACAGACACATGCAAAGAAATTGCGCACACTGAAACAACTTCCATTCATAAATATCAGACTTGACTCAATATATTGACCCGTGTCGGGAGCCCATTAGCAAAATATTTTTCTCTCAGTAGAATGTGGGTGGAATGAATTTTTCCAATTTTTTGTTTTCATTTTTCCAATAAGTTTTTCACCACATCTAATCTATTCCCTGAAAATATCGTCTAAAGTAGAGTTCAAACAAAAAAATTGTTTCTGTAACCGAGCCAAAAAATAATTTAAAAAGCATGTTATGTGTCACATCTGTCAAATGGTGCGTTTCCGCGACGATAGTGCAAAGAGGTTATACTTAGAGCATCATTTAGCTATGGAAATCAATTCAAATGCTAAAAGTTATTAAAGAAATCATAAACTTGGAACACGCGAGTGTGTAGCATCTTGAGTTGTTTGGGAACTGCATACTTTGACATGTGTTTTATTTTTTGGGGTCAATCAAGAAAACAAAACTTTAATTTTATAATAACTAAAGATAATTAACAGTAATGGCTACATACGACAACAAAATCTGGCTCCTCAAAACCATTCGAGATGCGTTTATTGCTACCGACGACACAGGTTTATGTGAAATTGTTATGGCTGGAGAAGACTTTTCAAAAATCTTTCAAAATAAAGCTGTTGAAGAAAAGAAGAAACTAAGGGAAGGAAGATTAAGCCAACCAGGACCTAGCAAAGGCAAAGATGGTATGGGTGATATATCTGAAGAAGAGGCAGAGAAGGAAATCGTGACCCGTTTTGACCCTTATCCTGACATGGATGACAGTGAAGATGATGATCCCTTGTGTGATAGCTACGTACGTAACGATCCAGGCTTCGGAGGACGATATGACAGGTATTAATAACACAAACTAGTAATATGTACTCTTTGGATATTTTTATGTTAACAAATTTGCAGAAGGCAATCTAAGTACTTAGAACCTAATAACTAATTAAAATGTGTTAGGTTAAAAAGCATTCCTACTTGTGCTTTTTATCAGGTGATCAAGATGCCTGGATTTGAATGTAGAAAGAAGAAATAATTGACTTCCTAGTTAAATCTATTACTAGTAGCACTAATAATGAATATTATTTACCTTTTCAAGTAATACTTATGTAAAAAATAATGTTCTTATGCACTTGTGTGCTTGTGCACCACCTGACACCTCCTGTTGGTGCCCATGGCAGGAATCCTTGTAAAATACAAAGCCCATCTAGCAAGGTGGGGTGTGGGAAATATACCAAATTGGCAGACCAGGAAACTGTTGGATATACCACTGTACGGCCATTTTAACAATAACATAGATTACATGCAATTTTTTTATTTATTCCAATGCGGCTTCGGAAATGTTATAAATGTGTAGCAATTTTAAGTATTTTATTTGAAATTGCAATGTTTTTTGTTTTATAGAAATCGAACAAATACAGGACTGTTGTTGGACAAAAGGGAGCAAGCCCTCAAAAAAGCAGCAAAAATAAAAATAATTAAATGGGAAGATTCATCACCGTTAACCGCGGATCAACTCACAGAAGTGTTTTCAAAGTTCGAAGTCACAAAACCAGTGAAAAAAAAGTCATTACTAACACAACAATTACAGAATTGCCCAGATTTACCCCATCGTCAATATCTGGAGTATGCAAAGTTTGATGGTACAGCACAACTAGGTCTGCCTATTAAGTCGTTCAAAATATTCATGACGATGTTGCCAGAAAAACATCAGAATTACCCGGTACTTGTGTGTGTTATTGCCAATGCCAAGATCAAGGATTTAATAGGTTTCACATGCTATAAATACAGGTAATATGTGAACCATTTTGTTATTAATTTATAATAACTTCTGTAAAAAGAACCCTTGTGCAGCGTTATATGACAGCGTAATGATCAACGACAATATCTTTTTGAACTATTCAGGCTCAAACATAACTCCAACTTACTTCTCTGGACTCTAAATCAATATCAAAACTTTCTAGTTTAAACACATGCTGATGCACAATTTCATTATTTTTTTTTCTATACAGATCACCAAAATGATGTTGATAATGAAGTTTTTCAATATGTATACTTAGCAAGTTCCATCAAGTGCCATCAGTATCAATAATCACCAAAATGATGGCACCACCTGATGGAAAGCCATAACAACATCTAAACGATTGGGGGCCACTGTCTTAGTCTATAAGACCACAGATAGTGGTCCTCAAGTTGGGGGGCTTATGACGTGCCTCTTCACTCTCCGCTTAAAAGCCCAGGATTGTAAGAGAGTGATTACACCCATTCTTAGATCATCTAACCACAGGATGCGCCTTACTTAAGCATTGTTTTCTGCCATTGCACATGACCATTTGGTCTTTTGGCTTTATGAAAAGCCTGTACATCAGTACATCATTTTATATGATTAAACTAGTACATTACATTGTAGTTGACTGTACAATAACAATTAACACACAACAGCCATTACGCGTTTGTCGATAAATACATTTTTAAATGCAATGAAATTTTATATGTCTTTGTGTTTCCCCCTTCATTTGTATGAAAACTGGCAGAATATTTTTGTATGCGGTGGTTCGCAAAGGCTAGTCCCGTGTTATATGGTCTAAGCACCCATTACACAGGTGGTTGTGAAGGGCCTGTAAATTTGAAGGACAGTTGCTCTCTTAAATCACAAAGCTATATCATGAATCCAGAATGAACTTCCTGGATTATAACCATGACATAACACTAAGAATATACAATACTAAATATTATTGTTTTTAGGATGTTGATTGACATTTACGTGGCGCCATCTAGCCTAAGTCAGGCTCCTCCAAGTTTGTGATATGGACTTGATATCAAAGTGGTACACCTTATGAATAAAAGTGACAATGTCTCTCCTCACTGTGGGGCATAATTGCTTACGACCAGTTCAACTCAGCTGGCGACAAAGGGTTCTATTTCATTATCGGGTGCCCAATGTGGGGGCACTGACAAAGTTGACCATCTGTGGTCAGAGTCCCATTGCTTGCTATTGTTTAAATAACAGACAGAACGGCTTAGTAAAACTACCTTTCTTTTTTCAGCATAGAACATCCAGAAATAACTCTTGGATCTGTGCATGACTATGGACTTTGCATAGCAGAAGATGATGGGGAAGTAGACTGGGGTTTCCCTTGCCTAGATGCTAACGAACCTTGTTCCAAATTTGGATTTACATGTCTTGGCCTTATAGAACTGAAGAATAAAAGTATGTTAAGTCCAGCTCCGATGCCAATACCTGACAATATGAGTGGGGCCTTCCATGTTTTTCCAAAGACAGATAATTCTGGTCAAAGTCATCAAAACCCTTCCAGACTGAATACTGGTGACAGTTCTACGTCAGAAGCTGTTTTAAATGCTATTAAGGCTTTAAATGAAGGTAAGAACATCTTTAATTACGAGTATTAGTATCAGCCTCAGGCCAGTACATGATAGTATCAAATCTAAACCTCCAAAGATACTGTAAAGTTACAAAAAGATAATTAGGTACATAGTTATCTACACACACATTTAATATTTGCAGCCAATGATATTTAAGTAAAGATATGCTACCTTCATACAAAACAGCATTTAGTTATTGTTGAGTTATAATTTCATCTGCTTACCTATTGGTACCTAAAAGATTTCATCTATGATTGCGATAGAGAATACAGAACGTTTAAAACAGAGAGGGATAGCTATCTGTGTCGTTTTGCACACAGCAGCAGACCACAACACGGCTTGTTTCGCTCGCAGCTATTAGCCGACTAAATGGAATTACTGCTCGTTCGCTCTAACTTTGCCGTTCGGCTCCATACTAAAGTCCAATTTTTAATTAGACGAAGTACATTGACAGCAACTGTCAGAGTGATGAGTCAGAACATCCTTTACTTGTAAATATATATGGTGTAGCATGAATGAAAGCAATCATTGTAAATTATTTATGGAATGAATAAACATTTTTATTTATTTATATTTTATTATTAACTAATGTCACTTCTTCATACAATGCTGCTTATTTTCTATGACGAAGTGACATTAGCTACTGTCAATTTACTTCGTCTAATTAAAAAATCGGGTATACGCCTCTACGCCAGCGGCAAAGTTAGAGCGAACGGGTAGTACAACAATTGTGTGACTTTGTCCGCGTGGACGTAACGCCGCGTGTGTATAACATCATTGTCTGCAGCCCATTTTTGTGAATATGTATGCCTCAATTCCATACTCACAAAAAAAGGCAGACATTTTCATGTATCACCCATATGTATTTCTATTTTCCCAAAACATTAACATTGTGTAATAATATTTTTAAATTGAATTGAATTACCTGTCAATAGATTTAGAGTTTGAAAACTTTAATGAGACAAAAAAAACGACATCAGAAAAAATATTTTTGACTGATGCCCATTATGTATATTTTGCAGGTGGAGGTGACGCAGATATAAGTAAGCTACAGTCTCATATAATGGCGACAGAAGCGCCTCAGTACAAAGCGTATAAAGTACAACTATTACGGAAAGTGCGCACTAACACCTCAGTACAGTTGGGCATCTCTTTAGATAGGATAGAAGTTGAACCACTAGTCACGAATAAACATGCTTTCTGGGTAAGTTATGTTTACAATATTATCCTTCTTAATCGGTACTAATAATACGCCACAGAACGACTGTAATGAAGGTTGATTCGGAGATGGAATAGAGCATGATAAAGGACATAGGCCCCTTGGTTTCCTACAGGAACTAGCCTCTGTCCAGTCAGTGACAGCTATTACCTGACCCTCCTAAAATGTCCGCCTACGGCCTAGCAGTCTAGAGCAGAACGAAAATCAAATCCTCTCTCTCCATCTATACATATAATAAAAGTGTTGAGGGTCGAGAGTCTGTACATGGAAGATATTTTGAAAATTTTAATAGTAGGGCATTCTCCAATCAATACTGAAGCCGAAAATGTAATTTAAAATTTTCATGTCTGTCTGTCTGTCTGTCTGTATCCCGAATAAGTATCACGCCGGAACTACTGAATCGATTTGCATGAAACTTGGGACAATCAGAGCATATAATCCGAGGAAGGTTCTAGGATACTTTTGATCCCGATATTTTGCACGGTTTCGTTGGGAGAGGAGATGAAAGCCAAAATGGTTTTTTAGTTGTAACTTCTCAATGCGTGGTCGGATTCCAAAAATGTTTTCAGTTTTATAAAGGGAGTACTTAAAGAATTGTTTCACACAAGTTTCAATATCCAGGGTTTTGTAGTTCAGGAATTAGAGACATCTCAACTTTCGCAAAACTTAGAATTCAAGGGTAAATCTAAACTGGCGTGTTGGCTTAATCATAAAAGAGCTTAATGATTAAGGCTATTGTAAAATAATTCAGGTCGCGCCGAAGGCGAGGACTGAATTGTTTTAGAATGGACTTAATCTTTAAGCTCTTTTATGATTAAGCAAACAGGGCAGTTTCATACGCTTCCCATAAGCCTGATGAAAAAATACCTATACTTTTATACATCTTATGTGGCGTAAACGAAGTTGCGAGGGTCAGCTAGTTTCAAATAAGACTGATAAGAGTTGTTAAGAATATATGAAAACTTTGTCCATTTCCAGTCTAGATCCAAATACTTCCGTCACAGTATAGACTCAGTCGCCTGGTGCCAGGTGTTGGAGACGAGAGGGAACAGAACCACCTTTAGGATAGTCTACTCGCCTAGTCATAGTGCCGCCTACAACGATAGAAGTAGTACAGGTAAGTTGACTTGCTAATAAATTTTTTGTTTTGGGAAACGCCATGTAACCCAAAATAAGCTAATAATGTGCTCGATCGATCGGATCGACACCAATTGATTAACTTATAAATTGTATAGCATAATTATGTAGACTACATCTGAACTTTGAAAAAAAATTTGCGGATCACACAAATATTTATTCCGACTCAGGATTCGAACCCGGGACCTCAGCGCGACTGTCGTATAACCATTGGTCCTGCCAGCAACATGTTGGTCGTTAAGCCATTGAAGACTTGTATTGCACTGGTGTGGCAACAACAGTTGCTGTAATTAAAAATTTTCTAGAACTCATTTTGACACAGCCTGCCAAATTATCTATTATTAATACTGTAAATTACTGTAACCACTTTTGATCAATTTATATTTATTTATTTAATTCTCCATATTTTCCAGGTCAAACTTCATACATATTCCATCCGAACACATCATACAAAGTACACGATTTCGAATGTGACCACGAAGTCTCTAAAGAAATAGTAGATAAAATAAACACAATTCTAGACTTACGGAATAGTCCATGCCGACGTGAATACAAGACTGCCAAAGAGAAGAAACTACAGACGCGGCGAAGTTTTCACACGAAACACTTAAGTTGAGTATTGTAGCACACCCTGTACAGTGTAATATATTATCTCGTCAAAGTTCCTGAACACACTCTTAAGGTTGCAAGCAATAAATCTCGAAATAAGCCTTGTTTTCAAATATAGGTATCATTGTTGGGCAAACCAAACTTTTAAATAGCTTAGATTTGTCTTTACCGTACATATGTACGCTCATCTCGTGACAAAAATTAAAAGAAGAAAAACCAAAGTGGTTCTCTTTGTACAGTCAGTCTTTATTGCCAGAACCTAAGTTGTGTAAGAGTGAAAAAGATGTAACAAGGTCACTCACTTTCTTTGGCTTATCTAAGCTATTAAATATTTGGGATTAACTCTGAAATATAAAAGAAATAACCTCAAAATGAAACCAAGCAATTTTATAATGATCCTGAAACTCGCAATAAAGATTTTCAGTGTTTAGCTGTAGGCCTTAAAAGTCATATAACTATTGAAATTTTTGTACCGTGCATATCTATTGAAAAGCTGTTTGAAATTATTTAGTTTGTATGATCCTTTGGAAAAATCTAGTCCTGTCTCGAGTTCCTTTAAATAATTTCAAACAGTGTATTTGTATTTATCCTCATATTAAGGACATTTGTAATCTCAACACCAATTTTGCAATAAATTATTATACAAACGTATTTATAAATGAAATGTTGGTATTGAATTGGAAGCTTGCAAGGCCTCTTTTTTATTTCATACATTTCTTGAAATATTTAACCAATAATTGCAATTCTTACGCTTCAAAATTTGCAATTTGACATCTGTCAGTTTCATGTAATTATTTTACCTATCGTTTTCTCTTTCTCTCGTACAGCATCGTAAGAGAAAACAAAATTAAAAGATGTTTTAATGCACGTATTAAACTTACGTTAAAACGTGTCAAAGCCAAAACTGTATGTAAAATTAGCTTGAACACTTGCATGACCCATGTTGCTCCTTATTCGTAAATACAATGGCAAAAATGTAGAAACTCATTTAACTTTTGAAAATATAGAAAAAGCAAGCTTCCAGACCAATTTTTATGAAGGTACAGTCAGCGTCAATAATATAGACATTGGTAAAAAACGTTCGTTAAAGTTTCTTTTAAATTAAATTTTTATATATTTTTTGTCATTTTGGTTGGTTTCATTGTTATTATCGCTGGGTGTACCATAAAATATGAACTTATTCACAAGAAAAATGTGATTTTTTTAATAATTTTGTATCTAGACTTATAAGAAGAATTTGTAACATCTTAAGAGTGTTAGCGTAAATGAGTATTGAGTTTTTAATTTTATATAATTTGTTATAATTGTAATAACTTATTTTTCGTCCATATTTTAGTTGCGTTAAAATTTATATGAACGCTTTAAGTTTTCATGTTCCATATGACTCGCATTTGAAATGACATGAGCGAGATATAAAGATATATTTCAATGCAAATTCGATTATTCGTATAGTTTTTAACTGTGATGTCAATATAAGAGTATTTATTCAGTCAATGAATGCATTTGTTATAAAGATATTTATTGGTTATTTTATTTTTGTATAGTTTTCACCCAGATATTATTCCTAACAATCTGTGTGAAGACTACTTACAATATACAGGCTGACTTTTACTTCATAATTTTATTGAAACCATGTAACTGCTTGTGATAAAACAACTTTTAAAGAAATCTCAGTGTTTTTTAGAATCCGTACTCTATAGGCTTCAGGCCGTTTTCTTGTTTGCCACTCTAGTGCGTATAGCGTTTCACCATAAATAACAAGTTACATGATAATGCACGATATTTACGAAGTAAAAGTTGTTCTGTCAGAAAGTGCGTGACATATAGATGTTAATTCAAATATTATTCCCGTGGACACCAGACGAAAACACAAATAACTGTGTCAATATATTAATAGACTGAAATCGCTCATATACAATATTCCACTGCCACAAACAGCTCAATTTTTATATCCAACTGATTCATTGTGTGCATAACGAATTGAATTAATTTAATGAGAATTAATACGAAATAATGAAATGTTTGTAATAAAATGTGTATTTATCTATCTAATGAAATGTTTTTAATGTTTTATGATTATCGAAATAGCTCTTATATTGGTGTGCGTTCGCGCAGCGGAATGTTGTTGAATTTAAAGATTTTAATTATGCAGATATTTAGTATATGACGTCGTGTAATTGTGTATGGTAAAAAGAAAATTGTGTATGCAGCCATTGTGGAGAAATTCGCCAAAAACTGATTCCGCTGGGCGAACGTTGTCCTGGCGAAACTTTTTTTAAATCCATGCACTTAAAAGAAAAAAAATGTGTCCAACAATTAGTGTGTATTTGTGTGTAATTGTGTATGTAGGAATAAAATTAGTGTTTGCATAAACTTCGGAGAAATTCAAGTTTCCGCTACGCGAACGTTTGGCCATTAGCTAGTTTTCATATAAAGCGCTTATATAGAGAGCTGTAGATTTTTACATACGTTGTTTTGAATTTGTTTATATTTGTTTAAAAAACAGATTTAGAAAAAAATTTAGGGTTTAAAAGATAAAAATATAAACGTAAAATACGCTTTTTAGGTCGTAGTTCGTAAAGTATACACTTTGGGGTCTAGATTTTCACGTTTATACCAACCATGTAAGTGCCTGCAACATGTTGCCAAGTATCAATGATGTTCCGTTAGTAATTAAAGGGTTATAGGACAATTTACCATGAATAGATCACTGTTTACAAAGCAGTCAAATATCACGGCGTTCTAAAGGAATTGCATAGTAAAATGTATTCCAATAATTAGTTTATTAATTCAACTACTGACATGCAAAATTTCATGTCATTAAATTCAGTAATTAAAGAGAAACAATTAAAATACTGACAAAACATCGAAAGCCTACATAACCCGACCAAGTTCGAATGGCTACAAAAAAGCGGCCGTGCCATATATCTAAGTAACGCTCTTAACCTTCCAGTATAGTATTTATTATTATAGTACAGTTGCGTACACAAGCGTTAGGAAAAAATTAAACAATTGATTTCTTGAATGAAAAATATTTTTTAATAATAACGCCACCATCTACGATAAAAATAAATCTCCTATTAACAAGTACTTCTCTAATTAAACATCTGTGTACAAAAATATTTGTAATTACATATAATAATTATGTGTTTATTATTTATTTCTCGCCACCTGTTACGTATACATATAATAATTATGTATTTATTATTTATTTCTCGCCACCTGTTACGTAGAAACCCAAAAATGGCGAAATGTGGGTGACACAGAAATGTCACACCTCTGCCTACCCCTTCTGGGACAACAGCCGTGAGCATATGAATTAATGAATGAATATACAGCTCTTTGGTACTAATCATGACAAACCTTGGGCGCGCGCCCCAGTAGCGGCAGAACTTGGCATACAACTCATGTGCGCGCACAGGCCGTGTGTATTTTGAGCGTATCGGGAGCGCAGCTGAGGTGCTTGTCATGACTAGTCCCTTGTTTATAAAAACTTAACATTAACAAACGCTTGCTAAACATACTCTGTCATTGGTTAGAGACAACAATAGACTTAAAATGTGTTTTAACTAAAATAGGTATTATAAACGATTATGAATATGAGGGTAAGGATAATATGTATTTCGAGCTTCAATAAAAATTTAAATCACTGATCACATATAAATTATAATATCGAAACAACAATTATGTTATCACCTGTACCAATTCAAAACCGGTATCATACTGTAAATTTTAGAATGTTACCTAAATATATTGCACGGCCGCTTTTTTGTCGTCATTCGAACTTAGTCGGGTTATGTAGGCTTTCGATGCTTTGTCAGTATTTTAATTGTTTCTCTTTAATTACTGAATTTGATGATATGAAATTTTGCATGTCAGTAGTTGAATTAATAAACTAATTATTGGAATACATTTTACTATGCAATTCCTTTAGAACGCCGTGATATTTGACTGCTTTGTAAACAGTGATCTATTCATGGTAAATTGTCCTATAACCCTTTAATTACTAGCGGAACATCATTGATACTTGGCAACATGTTGCAGGCACTTACATGGTTGGTATAAACGTGAAAATCTAGACCCCAAAGTGTATACTTTACGAACTACTACCTAATAAGCGTATTTTACGTTTATATTTTTATCTTTTAAACCCTACATTTTTTTCTAAGTCTGTTTTTTAAACAAATATAAACAAATTCAAAACAACGTATGTAAAAATCTACAGCTCTCTATATAAGCGCTTTATAAGAAAACTAGCTAATGGCCAAACGTTCGCGTAGCGCGTAGTACACTAATTTTATTCATACATACACAATTACACACAAATACACACTAATTGTTGGACACATTTTTTTTCTTTTAAGTGCAAGGATTTAAAAAAAGTTCCGCCAGGACAACGTTCGCCCAGCGGAATCAGTTTTTGGCGAATTTCTCCACAATGGCTGCATACACAATTTTCTTTTTACCATACACAATTACACGACGTCATATACTAAATATCTGCATAATTAAAATCTTTAAATTCAACAACATTCCGCTGCGCGAACGCACACCTTATATTGATTGTGATAAGGTGCATTATAATTTGAGATTCAGTCAATAATAATTCTGACGAACCTAAATCAATCAATACAACAAATTGACTTTTTAACTCCATAATAACATTTTTTTTGTCTTTTGTAACCGACTGTACACTGTGATGTGTAACGGTGTTAACTACTTAAATTAATGGGAATACTACTATATTAGTAGTTTTTAAATTGTGCCATCGCATCGTAACCAAAATGCGTTCCTGGTCTACAAGAAAATAATACTATGTTGATTAAAAATTATACTATCACTGGGAGTTTCTCAGTGAATATTGGTATGTAAGAGATGTCAACCATGAATCTCATAACAATCCTTCTGTCTCGTTCTGACTTATATCAAAATGCATGAACAAAAATGAGAGACATATAAAATTTGATCACTTTTCTCAGTGCTGAATTATTTTATTTTTTCGCGCACCGGAAATCAGTGAAAGTGTATTTTGACTCATCCATCAGAGAACCAGATAAATACCGCAATTTCCATTAAACTATAAACGGCAATAGCTCATCCTCTTTTTACATAAGTAATCATATAAACTACCCATCTCTTTCATTTCCGTACCACTTCCCGCTCCTTACCTGAGCTATATAGTTGTTTTTTCTTAAAAAGTACTTTCATAAATAAAGCAATAGCGTTATGTGCTCAATGAATTAAAAAATATGAATATTCAATGTACAATAGGTATTGCATACCTACCGAATTCAAATAATAGTTCGAAATAATTAATGTTATTATGATTTAATGTTGATTCTGTATGAATCGAATTTATAATGTCTTCAATGAAATATGAAATAAATTGTTATTCATTACATAAAACGATTTTGATGTATTTTATTTAAAACTGCCGTATCGTACCAATAATAAATGTTAAAGTTTTTATGGATGTGTGAATGTTTGATACTCTATCACGCTCTAACAGCTGAAACGAGTCTAGCTGATATTTTCACCCTGACGGTTAGCATAGTGGCTGCTGAGCCCGCAGAGGACGATGGCCATTAGGGTGATAAGGGGATACCGCACGATCTCCGGTGAGGCGGCATGTCTCCTAGCTGGGACCCCTCCATGGGACCTGGAAGCGAGAGCCCTTGCGTCACTGTTTAGATGGCGCAAGGAGGCGCTCGAGCGGGGCCAAAGGCCAGCGTCTCGAGAAATCGAGGCCCAGCGGTCCCTGCTCCACCAGGAAACCGTGGAGACATGGAAGGTACGACTTGAGCAACCAAAGAGGGGATTCGCTACAATCGCGGCCGTCAGACCGGTCATGGACGAGTGGCTGGAGAGGAGACACGGTGCTCTTTCCTACCGGTTGACGCAGATACTTGCCGCGCACGGTAGCTTCGGTAGGTATCTGTGGCGAAAACACCGGGAAACCACGGCCGAGTGCCAGCACTGCGAGGACCGCAGCGATGACACGGCGCTATGTAAACTCTGTAAACATAGCGGTAAGCAACTTTGGCTATGGCTGGCCCTTAGAGGGGTGAACACCGCGTGACATTTCGTTTGTCAGGGTTTCCGTGCTTGGAAAAGCACGCTACTCCTAGTTGTCAGTAACCCGAGAGTCGTTAAGCCATTTGAAGTCCTGATCAATGAAAATCAACAGGGGTCGTCACAATTTGCGCATGTCCATTTCAACACGGTAATCCACCCATTACGTGTGAAAAAAGGGAGAAATGTGGGTGTATATATGCCTCCTCCTACTCCTTCGGGGATAAAGGCATGACTATATACTGGGTGTAACAAAATTACCTCTCCAAATTTCATGAGATGACTTGGCATCGGAAATCAAATACAAATATTTACTAAAAAAGGGGGTTAACATTTTTTTGTCGCCCATTAAGAATTCGTTTTTTACCGCGGCAATTCGAGGTCACATGGTCGCCGTGGCAAAACAAACACGGAGCACCCGTCTGGCTGTCGTTGTCGCTTTCTACTGCTGCTCAGTAGCGATAGAAAGGGTGATAATTAAAATGTATAGGACCTTTAAAAACGGATTTACGGTTAAAGTATTCATGGGATTTTTTTTCCTTAATTTTTAGGGTTTCGTAGCCAAATGGCAAAAACGAAACCCTTATAGATTCGTCATGTCTGTCTGTCTGTCTGTCCGTCCGTGTGTCACAGCCATTTTTCTCCGAAACTATAAAGCCTATGCTATTGAAACTTAGTAACTAAATGTATTCTGTGAACCGCATTAAGATTCTTATATAAAACTAGAAAAAAAGTAGTAAATTTTGGGGGTCCCCATACTCAGAACTGAAACTCAAAATTTTTTTTTTCATCAAACCCATACGTGTGGGTTATCTATAGATAGGTCTGAAAAAATGCTATTGAGGTTCCTAAAATCATTTCTTCTACAATCAATAGTTTGCGCAAGAGACACTTCCAAAGTGGAAAAATGTGTGTCCCCCCCCCCCCCCCCCTCTAACTTCTAAACTAAGAGAATGATAAATCTAAAAAAAATATATGATGTACATTGCCATAAAAACTACCAACGAAAATTTGTTTGAACGAGATAGAGCTGGTAGTTTTTTTTAATACGTCATAAACCGCAATTTTCGGTTAGAAAAATCACTACCACTGCGAACGTGTTAAAACATCAATCAAAGTTACAACAAACTATAAGAACTTATATTATGTTACTTGCTGCTACGAAACCCTTCATGGGCGAGTCCAACTCGCACTTGGCCGGTTTTTGTAATGTTTCTTGACTGATGCCACGTCACGTGACGAAATTTAGAGAGTCAATTTTGTTACACCCAACATTAAGTAAAACCTAGGATTCAAAAGATCAGTAAGTTCTTTACTACAAGAAATATCCAAAATTGGAGTATGGATTGGAGCTTACCGATTTCGGCTAGACATTGAGCTCTAGATCTGGCCTGGCGATTAGCACTGATACATCACAAAGTGGCCCTAACCCTACATATCGCTCCCTTAATATTATAAGGGCACAATTCGAAATTTATAGCTTTTGAGTTTTTGTGTTATATGGGCTCAATAATAACTATTCTATCACTTGACCTTGACAGAAAGAGAAAAAAATGAAATACGGCTATAGTGCCCCTTTCACACTACCCTCTTCCGCACCCCCGCCTTTCCGCTAGAGAGGCCTAACCAGTAAGGTGCCGTTACTTGATAACACCGAACCGCCGGTCGTGTTGTTCGAATTGGAATTGTGCCTTTTTATTACTAAATAACGGGCAAGTATTGCTTTATTTTTTAGTACTAGACAGGTTGAACTAGAGTTAGGCTCCTCCAAAATTTATAAGAATATGTCATTTTATATCAAATTAGCTCTTTATTTTACAACAAAATTTGGTTTTTTCTATGTTAATCTCAAAGTCATTCTTTTTTTTACAAAATTGGATTCAAGAATTGTGTTTACTTTTATGGTTAGGTTCTTTACACGATACAAAATGTGTACCTAATCACATTTTGAATTGCCTTCATAATCTCCGGTATGGTTAGCTTAACAAAAAGTAATTATTGGTTAAGTAGGTGTAAAGTTTGTATATAGGGTAAGTAGCTGTAAAATAGATACAGTTGTTATTTCTATTATTGACAGAAACATGACGTCGCGGTCGCATAACATTTTAAACTAACTTAATCTGCCAGAACCACAAGTTGAGTAACAAAATGAATCGACTAAGGATCAGAAAGTAAGTTTTTGTATTGTAATCTTTCTAGCTAAATCCTTAACTTTAACATACTTTTTATACAGTCAGTTCACCCGAATCTTATTTCAGATTAGGTGTAAGTAATGTTTAGCATCTAATCGTATAATTTATGTTTTAGGTTAGTACTGGACGCGTTTCAGAAAATACACAACTGTTAGTCGCGTTGTCTGGATCATTGACTGCTTTTATTGGAACACCGTCGAAGCGCTCAAGCAGTACATTTTTCAGTAGTTCCAGCTCATCTTCAAGTTCCGACAGCGGTAGTTTGACGAGTACAACTTCTAGTAGCCGCCAATCCTCGCCAGAATGTTTCCTAATAACTCGAGCGTATCCTATTTTTCAAATTAATGTTATACCCTCGGATTAGCAACCGCGTACTTCTCGAAGACAATCTACATACGTCTCCCGGCAGGTCTCTCCGGCAGTGATAATGGTACAACCTATAATGCAGAACCAGAAGCCTAACACCGTTCTTTGAGCTCATCATCAAATACTTAATCTTTTAATTTACATTACATTAACTAGAACTTTAACGAGAAAACGAAAAGCTTATCATCAACAAAAAGCTCATGCCTCGAGGATCACCCGCTACTCAATGATCGACAATACGGCTTTAGGCCAAAGCGGTCTAGCTAGGGTGGCCTCCTGGCGTACGTGACGCATGTTTGGGGTGAGGCTATGAGAGGCACGGCGAGTCGTTGGCTATAAGCCTCGATCGATATCGCGAAAGCCTTCGACAGAGTATGGCACGCGTCGCTGCTTTCCAAGCTTCCGGCCCCCAATTTTGCAGCTGGATGACCAGTTTTCTGCATAGACGATGAATACGGGTCCTCTGTGACGGCCAGGCTTCCTGATTTATGCAGGTTAATGCCAGGGTACAACAGGGATCTGTGTTGTTCCCAACTCTCTTTCTTCTGCATATCAATGACATGCTATCCCGCGGGAGGATTCATTGCTATGTAAACGAAAGCACTCTGCACGAAAGTTACTTGGCCCGTCCATCGGCAGGGAGATTCGACATTGTGGAGAAGAGACGGCAACTTGTGACTGATCTTGACGGGGTCCTGGACCGCATTTCCCAATGGGAATCCGAAAACCTGGTTGAGTTCAATGCCCGTAAAACACTGGCGTTTGCGTTTACAGCAAAAATCTATTATCCATATTATGGATCACAATTTTGACTGCCTTTGCCTCGGTGGCGCGGTCGGTAATGTAACCGCCAGCCGGTCCTGGGTTCGATTCCCAGGTTGGTCCAAATATTTGTCTGAGCCACAAATGTTTGTTTCGGAGTTTGGGTAGAAAACATCCTCTATTATATGATATGTATGTGTGTAGAAATATACGTATCTATCAGTCTTCTTGATCCCATAGCTTAAGCTTACATTAGCTTAATTTGGGCTGAATGATGTTGTGTGAGAATGTCCACAAATATATTTATTCAAATGCTCCGGTCGCGTTGAGATAGAGAGAGTTTCTCGTCGCGTGTATTCCCGTTGAATTATATTTAAGAACAATTAATAATAATTCCACGACACCACTGCAGTCTTCCCTCTATAATACGCTATGGAACTGGCACCCGCACAGTGAATCCACAGCATGCTACATATTAGGTCTAATCTTATTTCAGACAGTATAAAAAATCAATAATGTTGTTAGTGGTATTTATTTTCAAAATATTTACAGTTTATTCATACACATATTTACAACTCTTGAAATGGAAACTGCCTCTCCAACTGTTACTTACAATCAAGTATTGCCACATTAAATATTTAAATGGCAGTGGTTATGATTTACCATGTATAAAACGTTAGATTCAAAGATCCTCTAAATATAAACTATTTACAACGTCAATAATATAATTAAATTAATATGAAACCCCAACATTTCGAATCGATTTTATGTGCATTATCGATGTGGATGTCAGTGAGGTAACATCTTCGCAGTTCAAATGCCATAATAGATCTTCATTAAATTGTAACTAGGTAATATCTTGGTCTCATCAAATACAATGTTAAAATTGGTTTGTAGGTTCAGAAGCTATGATGCCACCGACATACTCAGGTCAATCATAGAACACAGTTCTGTTTGCTTCGATAGTTGAAAGGACCACTGGTCATTCCACCAGTTCAACTGTACTGTTCTCCAAAATGTAATTTGTTACTGTGGCCACAACATCTTCACTTCTCATCAATATTACATTGTCTAGATCACAAGCTCGCCTGAATAGTTCTCGGGTTTCAGAAACACTCTTATGTAACTTTTGCTGAGAGTCTACGAGTTTAGATAAGTTTGGTTTTGCTTTAAGAAATTCTATGTCTTCATTTGATAGAGCTGAGTATGAAATTCTTGATCTACTGGAAGCTTTGGCTGCTATCTGATACTGCCTGCAATAAAAGTTTAATGTTAGTAGTAATCATGTAATGACACAGAATAAATACTACTTACATAATATTGAGTTAATGATTGAATATTCAGGAGAAATTACCGCCCATATGAGTCAAATCATTTGGAAGCTACGCCTATAACACAAAATGAGCCATAAGCGAAACTCAAGAAGGCAGGGAATGAAGCCATGTTGATCGCAGTACATGGTTCAGTTCAGAATGAAACATAGCCTCCAAATGGTTTGACTGATATAGGAGCTTGATACAGCATATTTTGACAGACTGCCTCTGTGGCGCAGTCGGTAGTGATACCGCCTGCGGCGCTGGAGGTCGTGGGTTCGATTCCCACCAGAGACAAATATTTGTGTGACCCATAAATGTTTGTCTCAAGAGTCTGTGTGTTTCTATGTATAATATGTATGTATTTAAAAGTATATAAGTATTAATATCCGTGGTCTGATACCCATAACACAAGCAGGTTATTCCTAGCTTACTTTGGGATCAGATAGCGTTGTGTTAGATGTCCGTGAATATTTATTTTATTTTATTTTTTATTTATAAATCCTACTTCCTACTATCCTACTAATATTATAAATGTGAAAGTTTGTGAAGATGTTTGGATGTTTAGATGTTTGGATGTTTGTTACTCAATCACGCTCTAACGGCTGAATGGATCCAGCTGAAATTTGGTATAGGGATAGAGTATAGTCTGGAATAACACATAGGCTACTTCTTATCCCAGAAAATTGTTTTCACGGGAAGCTGGAACGGGAACCAAAATTCACGCGGGCGAAGCCGCGCGCATCAGCTAGTAATATTATAAATGTGAAAGTTTGTGAAGATGTTTGGATGTTTAGATGTTTGTTACTCAATCACGCTCTAACGGCTGAACGGATTGGGCTAAAATTTGGTACAGAGATAGATTATAGTCTGTAATAACACATAGGCTACTTTTCATCCCGGGAATATGTTCCCACGGGAAGCGGGAACGGGTACCGAATTTCACGCGGGCGAAGCCGCGCACGTCATCTAGTAATAAATAAATTATCATTATCAAGTTAAAAGGTAAGACCACACTGTAACCGTTTATAATACTCCCTCATAAAATGTGTATTGTATAACTGGAGTATCGAAGCTGTTCAAAAAGTAGGAGCAGGCATAAATGCACCCAAATACAAAGTACTATAATTATATTATAAAAATAAAAGAACTTACTGTCTCAAATCATGATATTTGTTTCGCCTCTCGTTGACTTCTTTTTTCCATAGGTCTTTCTCTACAAGAAGTTGCTGATAGTATCTGAGTAAAAATAAAACATGATTACTAGGGAATGCAATCCCGCAACAGAATTGTAATCCCGGTATTTGCGGGACTGAGAGATCTCAGTCCCGCGGGATCCCGGTATTTGCGGGATCCCGCATATTTCTGAAAGTCATTGAGAAAAGAATAGAATTCTGTGTCATACATCCATCTAGAACTGAAAAATAGTCACCCCTTAATCCCCGAAGGGGTAGGCAGAGGCATATTATGTGCCCACATTTCACCTTTTAAGATTTCGTACCACGTAATATGTGGTGAGTTGTGTTGCCGTCTTGAAATGGACAGGTGCAGGTTGCGACTGCTTGCTATTGAAATTTTTCAAGCCGGGCCTTCAACTTATCTTAACTGCCATTTTACCGGCAAACAAGACCAACGGCCTTCTGATGGGCCGTATGCTTGTCTGCCACCTTAGTGGTATAAAAAAAACGGCTTAACATGCCTTCCGAAGCACGGCAACGCTCAAATAAAATCACAAAGTCGTCACCCATCTGAGGACCGGCCATAGTAAATGTAACTTACTGCAGTGATCTTTTACAGAACACTGAGTTTGCAGGGCCACAAGGAAAAATAAATTATTTAATATTACTTAATGTATTGAGATTATTAAACGGATATACATCTAAGTAATGAAATACCTACTGCAAATTATTAGAAGTGCAAAAAACATAGTGTGACAAAATTCTTATCTGCCAAATGACGCCTAACTTTACATGTCAGATAGCCAGCAAGCTATGTACGAGATAATTGAATACTTTTCTAACTGTTTATGGAACAAGAAAAGTCAAATCTCTCTGATTAAATCACTAAAAACAAATAAGTTTACATCACAATTACAAAAAACTTTCTGAAACTGAATCCGCTTACAGAACAACACATGGCGTTTACCTTTGCACAGTCCCGCTAATCCCGCGGGATCCCGCACTATTTTCGTGCGGGACTGGTCCCGCAAAAATACTGCGGGATCCCGGTATTTCGGGATCCCGGTATCCCGGTATTGCATTCCCTAATGATTACCTTCCTTAAACATATAAAAATCTGTCAATGAAGACCTGTCTAGCTTAACCAGATAAGTACTGCCCTTTCGCGCTAAGTTTGCCACAGGCATAGAGGAGTAGTATGGGAGGTGTCCAGCGAAAATCTATGAATGAAGTTCCCATTAGTTCTGGTAATGATTTTTTTAAATATGACCTGAAAAGTTTTTGGCTTAATTTCTATCTAAAATTGGATGATGATTTTGACAAGTCTCAAGCCATGAAGGTAATTGATAAATTGAACTTCTTGTTGATTATTACTAACTTAGTTAGCTTCAACATGGATAAACAGGAAACCTGTGTACATAATAACTCTAAGAAGTATGGGGCTTTAACAACCTCTAGTATGTATGTACACCATACACCTGTACTAATTAATATATTATATTTCCAAACATATTTTTGATGGCCTATAAAAATTTGAATGTGTGTCTCTTCACTATGTGATAACCCACTATGAAGTACGACAACAAACGAAGAACATTTTTAAAAATAGAATGTACAACACTTTGTAAGCTTGAGCTATAAAAATTATAATCCTGAAAATGAATTTGTAATTAAAACAGAAAATAATACATTACCTGCTAATATCTTCTGTCTGTCTTTCATTCTTGTCCAAATCTTTTGTACGGGGGCTAATATTTTCTGACGTAGGATGTGGCACTGAAAATAGAGACAGTGATTGTTATGAGTTTGAATCAACACAAATAACTTATTCATTGTTTATATCCAAGTTAGTAGGGGATCCACGGGTGTAAATAAGTTTTGTATTCATATTCTACCGCGTAGCGCTTAGCCCTAGTACATGCATAGCCTGAAAATAGTTTAGTCGAACTTACCCATACCTATTGAATCTCTTCGTTCAAAAAAAGTGGATCGTCTTCTTCTGGGTGGAGACCGAAATGACTGCTGTGCTACACTTTCGTCCATAGAATTCTCCATAATATTTTTTTAAGTATAGCTTAAACAGTTAATATATTTATGGCTTTAAAAAGCAAAGCACAACTGCACACGAAAGTAAATATTTTTCAAATTTCAATTTTGACAGATATCGTAACAAACGGACGCCAACGCCAAGCGTAATAATGACGTAAGCAGTGTGACCGAGTTTTATTTCACAAATAATACCAAAGCTCCTTAAAAATATACCAATTTGCGCACTGAAAATATACCAATAAACATATCGATTTTCAAAACGTGTTTTATTTATTAATTATTACCATATTTATATTTAAGAAGAGCCTAGAATTTTATTTTCACATTGAATTTAAAGTAATAAAATGAATTCAACATCCTTCATCCTCATCAAGTTTCATAAAAACCCCATAATTTCGAGAAATTACCCAATTGTATTGCTACAAACCCTTTTAAGGAAAAAAATTGTTGCGATACGTGATTGGGTTTTTTGTAGGGTCCTTAGCGAGCTCTAGGGGAATTACCCGTCTTGCTCCCCTGAGCAGCGCCCCAGACGTGCAAGGCACCCCCAGCCTGACTGACATGAATAATATAATCTTAGGAAATCCTTCAGTCGGCTATAGGGTGAATAAGAACACCGCGGAGCTTAGTGAGTAAGATGGTTCTTTTCCGGGACTGGGAGCTAAACACACCTTCGCAGCAGCTCCCGCGAGCTGGAATGACGGTGCTGTCGATACGATCCAAGGATCCGCGAGGTTCGGAAGTTATACTCCAAGGAGGTTCCTACATGAGGTACAGATTTCAACTCATCGGTCCACGTGTTCCATGATTTGTTCTATATTTGAATTAACCTGATTCCGTTTCTAAGGTCAAATTGATATCTTTTAGTTAACGTCGGTTGGTTGGAGCGGAAGAACGCAGTACGCTTGCCTACTAAGAAATATTTTGAAGACGCGATGTTACGTGTCAGTATCGCGTCACTAATACGGTTAAGTTTATCCGTATTAGCGACGCAAATCGTTCGTTAGTAACGCGTGTGCGAAGTGTTGTTTGCTGCCTGTGACTAAAAGGCGCATCCACGGCACCTACATATCGGAGGCGATAGCACTTCTGTACGAAGACTCGGAGTCTGGTATTCCTTTTGCATATAATTTCTTACGAGTATCTGCCATAGCTTAGTGAACTATCAAGCGGTCCCCCCCCCCCCCCTTTGTGATTCATCGCCCACCTGGTGTCTACATGTCGGCCACAGGATCAGTAGTGAATGCTTTTCGCCCAGCAGAGCCTGACGACCAATAACTGTGATTTATAAGATTGGATCCGATTCACGGTTAGGTATTGTGACACGCTAGACCCATTGTGGTCCTACGGAGGACTGAATGTAGTCGCGTCACACCTTTGCAGTGTGACGCAAATTGTAGACCTAGAGTTCAGCACATTTGTGCTTTACGCTATGTAAAAGGGATGCCAGCTTACTCTCGATTTGGAAGTGACAGATATCTTTATTGTTTACAGGAGACGAACAACATCCACGCGAGAGCAATTCTGGACGTAGACAGCTGTGATAGACTCGCTCCTCGTATTGTTGGTAAGTCAACGTTAAGTAACTTATTAGAACAAATGTCATATTCTTTTCGACATGTGCCCAACCGCATTCCCCACGTCATCAAAACAAAAATTCTGAATATTTTTAAAGATCCGTACAGCGAAATCTTCGTGGGTTCCGTTTTTAACCCACGGAGATACTAAGTATATTAAATACTAGCTGAGCCCGCAACTTCGTTTACGTCACATAAGGTGTATGAAAGGAAAGGTATTTCTTCATCAGAGTCATCAAGCAGCGTCTGAAACTGCCCTGTTTGCTTAATCATAAAAGAGCTTAATGATTAAGTCTATTTCAAAATAATTGAATGGAATAAAAATTGGAATTGTTTCAAAATAGTCTTAATCATTAAGCTCTTTTATGATTAAGCCAACACGCCAGTTTAGGTTCACTCACATTCAAAGAAACCCCTACAATTAAAATTTTCAAAATATCTGATTCTTAAAAGTGTTATAACTCTTTTATTTCTAAACCGATTTACATAAAACAAACGCTAAATGTTAACTGGAGCAAACTTCAACACAATAAAAAAACCGCATTGCAATCGGTTGAGCGGTTACTGAGATTAGCGTGCACAACCGTACAGACAAACAGATATACAGACATACAGACATACAGACAAACAGACAAAAATTCTAAAAACCATTGTTTTGGGTTCTATTGCGTTCATAAAGCCCCCTTAAAACATTTTTTCTTATTTATCTTCCATGTACAGACAGCGACCTGTTACGATTTTATTATATGTATCATATTGATGAAATACTTGAACTACTTATATTATTACGTTACACAATATGGCTTTTTAAAATATTTAATAATTAATAAGATGAAGATATGAATTTTGATTGTCCCTGTTGTAATCTAATTATCATTTTATTATTTTCGGGCACTCACAAGTTCCATCTGCCAATATTATATGTAGGTACTCATACAATAACATAGTGAAAGTTGTTTAGTTGATTCAATATTTCTACCCCTTCTATTCCATGCTCCCATTTATGTGGCAACGGAAAATATCATTTAACCGTGGTTCCCATTGGTTATTGGGAGTACTGAATATACTGATCATAAGATTATCTATGCTCCAGAATGAAATGTCATGGATGAAATCCGGGCAATCCCCAGAATCCAATGTTCGCTGAGACACGGAGGTGTAACCATAGGCTTTTTAATTAAAATATACCCAAAAATACCGACTTGCGCCAATATACCCATTAATATACTGATATCTAAAAAAGTCAATAAAATATACCGAAAATGTATTAAAATACTGAAAACTGCCACACTGGACTTAAGTCGCGTTTGGTTATTGCACTTTTGCTAAAAAATATCCACTAACCTGTAACTACTGACCCCTAAAAATACTGACCTCTATAACTAACTACTGACCTGCATTGTATAAGGCCGGCTCCATCATTGGCCCCAACATTAAAACACAAGCCCGAAAGCAAACTCGTCCAACGTATGGATCTAGAAAATGGCATTGAAATCTCAGATTAAGATTCACTGCTAACATTTTCCTACAACACATGCCAAACCGACCTCCGCTTCAATTTGAATCAAGTTTTCGGGGTAAATTACTTTAAACTTATAATCCTGTCTTATCTCCAGTCGTCGTTTTCTCAAGTTAAAGTCAAAATCTTTGTTTTTCTGCGACGACATGTGTCACGAGCACGTCACGAGTCACTCACAACGTCTCTAAAATATAATTCTCAGAAAAACTTTATTATGGCACCGAAAGTTATGACTGTGTCCCATACCTATACCTACACACTGTAGAATTGTCAGGTTATAGAGAGTAAAGTTAAGATATCCATTGGATTTGAAAAATGACCGTCAAAATGTTACGTACATGCACCGACGTTTCGGATGCGTTGCAGCTTTAAGCACCTGTGATCGCGCGAATTCGTACATTATGGAACATGTTTTCTCATACTGAGCTGCGTAATATTTAATGGGTCCCGGCTAGTACCTATTAAAATATTTTATTGATAACTTTTAGCGTTTCCATGGGATGCGGGAACCGTAAAAGATTTCACACCAGTGCATCAGGCACCACGGGCACCATTCAGTTTTTGATAACCAAAACAAAAACAAAAAAAAAACCAGGAAATCAAAAAACAAAAACCAGCGAAACAAGTATTTTTGTACGATATTCATCTAACTTATTATATGAAGAGGAAGATTTGTTTTAGTCGTAGAGAAAATATGAAACCCTGGAACCAATTTTATTAACCGTTTCGCCATTATTATATCAAATTATTTTAAATATAACAGTGTATAAGTAGGGCTGCCACCATTAACGGTAGTAATAAAGACGAAAAAAGAACACATTCATTTATTCGAGCACTTTTGATTGATGATTTGGTATAAAAATACAACTGCCATTGTATCTTTGAGCATGCAATACTTACATTTAGGTACTTAGCAATCCATTATATATCATTGAATTATTATTACTAACTAAGTAATAAAAACTCAATGTTTTAGACTAGATCCGTAGTGTGGTTCCAAGAGGTTCGTTCAGTCTCAGGAATATACCTAAACTAAAAAAACGTGAGAGGTGTCAAGGGACACCCGGATGGAACGAAGTTCCTTTCGATTAATTAGTGAACGAATTGTAATAAAATTTTATTTTTTTAATTAATAATAATATTTTTTTATTATTAACCCCCCTTTTATTACCCCCCCTTTCCCCCCTCCCCCTCCCCCTCCTTTCAATCCCCCTCCCCCTCTCCCCTCCCCTCCCCCTATCCTCTATACTATAGCTTTAAGGAACTTCGTTCCAAAAAAGTGTCGTTACAACTTTTCGTGAGAATTTTTTCCGTCTAGCCCCCTTTCACAACGCGCGATAAGGAACTTCGTTCCAAAAAAAATCTACTCTCAAAACCTGTCGACCAATGGAATCGCACAACAAACTGTCACGTGACCAAAGTTTCCTATGTTTCTTTGTTGACAAAATTTGGGATTTATTGAGTCTCGTCGAATATGACAGTAGATAGAGCTCATTCATTCGTGTGTAACCAGCCCTCGAGCGTTGAACCAAGAGCGTTGAGCGAAAGATAGTGTAGAGTACGTGCAAAATTCGTAGCTCACTAAACAGAATTATCCGTAGGTATCACCGGTGTACTTGTAATAGTCTATTCTTATAATAGTAAATAGTTCTTACTTGAGTTCTTAGGTATTACCAAATTTTATGTGCATTAAACTCAAAAATAAACAAATTAAGAGCTATTAAGAAAAGATAGTGAGTATTCAGTGGTTTACCAGTTTCAGTGTGGATGTTTTTTATTTAGGTAAGTGGTATTTGTTTTTTTATGTGCGTTAGCATCCCTAGTCAAGTACGGTCTGTGCTTTCTGCTCAAGTTGAAATTGACATTATTGACTCTGTGTGAAACGGATTTTCGTTTGACATTTTGTTTTCATGCAGTTCAATTCAATAGCTCTTTTTAATCCATAAATCGGTAAATACCTGCCGCACAGAAATTTTTAATATTGCATGTAAAATTGAAAGCTACAGTCTATTGCTAAAATGTATTGTTCTCGAAAGAGAACTTAAATTCAATGGGTAAGCTGGCGTTGCCATGTAGTTTACACTTACCACTCAAAATGTGTTTGTACGTAGGTTTTCGAGGTGTAAGCATGAGTGTTTATGCGTTCTATAGTTTTTGTGATTGTTTGCCAACAGCGTGCAGTGATGGAGAACTGCTTTTCGAATGAAAGGGAACAGTCTCGTCCCTCTGAAGTATCGGATGAAGTATATGACGACGCTGTGAGCAGCCCACCGTCTCCCGGACCGCTGTTTACAGCAACTGTTAGTGGAGACTATGAAGATTTTATTAGTGACGTAAGTACATATTGTTATTATTCTTCTCGTAAATGCTTAAAAGCTAAAAGTACAATTTGGAATGGAACTGTTGATAGATACTGGTGGTTTTGGAATAGATAGATAGATAGCAGAAGTAGTGTAACTGACTAGATCACTGAGGCCCTGCGTTAGATTCCCAGCTTGCACCAAATTTTGGTGTTAGGGCGCACCAAATTTTGGTGTTAGGGTTTAGTCAAAAGTGTGACTCACTATGTATTTCAATATGTACCTACCTATAACCCTATAACTATGTTTATCAGTTGTTTAGATCCTATGGCACAAGCTGATTTAAGCTTAATTTGGGTTGAGCGGGTAAGAATGTCCCACAATATATGTATATTTTACCTCAGCAGTTGTATAAACTACAAAAATTACAAAAGGACTTAACTGTTAGTTCAGGTACTTCTGTACCATTGTTCTGTTTTGAATGTTGATGTTTTGAATAACAAGTGGTGTTATTTTTACTTATTTTATATAAAAATCGCGATAATGTCGAGCTTTCTTCTAGATTGTTGTACTTTATATCAGGAGTAGTGGATAACATTTTAGCCAATATTTGACAATTATTACTGAAATACCTATGTAAGTCTTTGACCTTAGTAAAATAAATAAATAAAAATGTTTATTTGACACAAATATTTTACATCCGATTCAATATTTTTTACCCCAAAAATTACACTTAGAGTGTTCACAAAAAGTGCTGATACTGTATTCCATACTAGGCAAGAGCCTGTATTATGGAGGACAGCTTTCAGTCGTGGCGATTATGATTAAATGACATCTGAATGAATAGTTTGACCAGAGTTTAGAATTACTGAATAATAATAATACCTGAATAATAATAATACCACATGTTTACTATTCGCTAAAAGAAATTATAGTAGTAGATGTACAAATTGTATGTTGATAAATAAATA
Organism: Miltochrista miniata; assembly: GCA_933228765.1. NCBI lineage: Eukaryota > Metazoa > Arthropoda > Insecta > Lepidoptera > Erebidae > Miltochrista > Miltochrista miniata. The sequence continues at coordinate 34,172,980 of OW121749.1, forward strand.
TTTACTCATGTTAAACAGGATGTCTATTTCATGTTTTTGTTGCAACTTTTTAACCAATTTACTTGTTTTAGGCTATAGCTGACACATTGCAAACCTCGCAGCGTTTTACACGGAGTCAACTGATAGATCAAGAACTGTCCATAAGGCCGGAAGCGAATATTGAAGCAAATGTGCCAGAAGGTTTAGACCTGTACAAAGTAATTCACGAAATTGAAAGTGACACAGAAGTTACAATGGGGGATGTGGACAATGCGGATAATAATGCTACTTCGGTGAGTGTTTGCTTTCATTTTATGCTTAAATCTGGTAAAGTGTGAGTGGGACTCATGCACAGAGGGTCTGTACCTAAATATAACGAAAATCATGCTTGTTGTATATCCCCTTTTTTTTTGTTTTTAGTATTTGTATTTACTTTTTTTTTACTACTTGTTGTTATAGCGGTATCAGAAATACCTACATCTGTGAAAATTTCTAATTATAGCGTTGTGACAGACAGACAGACAGACAGCAAAGTCTCAGTGTCCCGTTTTATCCTTTGGGTATGGGACCCGTAAAACGAGAGCGGGAGTGCTAAGGAATTGCGGATTTACTGACGGTCCCACTCTTTTTTTCTGTGATATTCATGACTACCTATTACAATGAAAAGGGATTTCTTTTCTTATTCGCCTTCGATAATGCTCTCATTTTAGGGGATCCCACACAATCAAATTAGTACAACATGCTTCTAAAAGAGAAACCTATAGCCCTCTCCAGTAGTATGTTAAAAATATAATTAAGTACCTGAAAATAAATAAGAACTTCATGCATTTTTAAAATATTTTGTCATTAACATCATTAGTAATTTTTGTCACTCATCGCCATCACATTATGAAAGTGTCAACTTGTTTTGCCTGGGTAAGACATATTCATAGTAGAGAGTTAATTTGACTATTCTAACACATTGTAATAAAAACCCAACTTTAATTTTTTTTTTTCATCTTAGTGTATATGCAGTTACTTCATCACATTACCTGGATCTAGAGCCAGTACATAGTCCACTGTTTTTAGCTAGAAACAGCTTTAGTATTTTTTAGGATTTTTGGGCATAGGCTTTTGCCTCATCCTTTAGTCAGCTGGTGAAGATGTCTGGGTGCCAAGTTCTTGGTGGGGTCTATTACACTCCAAAGAAACCAATTTTGAATGAATATGGGCATTTAAAAATTTCACCCATATCTCTAAGAGAAAATAAACATTAATTATTGTAACTAGTACCTACCTACGTGGTACTAGGGGGGGATGTAGTGTGCCTTCACGAAGAGCGATACCTGTGCTCGGGCCCTCCCCGTAAGTAGCGGCGAAAGCGAAAACGCGAAACAAAACACTACCGATGAGTGCCGACAGGGCTAGGGCGTCCCCCCAAGGCGACGCGTACCGGTATGCCCCCGTCGGTACGACTGCATGCGCACGCGGCGAAGGGGGCCGCCACCCTTCACGCAGCGCCAACTCTGGCGGGATGCGAGGAGCCGAGTGCCGGATAGGCACGTGGAATGTGCGTGGTGGTATGGAAGGTAAGATGAATGAATTGATGGATGTAATGAAAGAGCGATGCCTGGATGTATTGTGTGTCACAGAGACTAAGCGGAAGGGGAGCGGCATCGACGATCTTCCTGGCGGAATAATTGCTTTGTGGTCCGGAGTGGACCAAGAGGATCATGCCAGTAAGGGAGTGGGTGTCTTGCTCTCCTCCCGTTTGGCCTCTGGAGTGAAAGATTATGGATTGGTAGGCCCAAGACTCCTGTGGGTACGTATAAAACTGGGGATCACGAGAGTTTTTTTGGTCGCAGCCTATGCTCCCGTCAGCTCGGCTAATCCCCAAGTGCTCGCGGAGTTCTGGGAATCCGTTAGGGACGTCCTCGATTTGGCTGACGGGAATGAAAAGTTGATCTTGTGTGGTGATTTGAATGGATGGGTGGGGACCAAGCGAGATGGCTTCGATGCTGTCCTTGGTCCGTATGGAGATAAGAGATCGAATGATGCTGGTAAGTCAATCTTAGACGTATGCTTGGAACGAGACCTCCTTGTGGCGAACAGTTTATTCCGTCACAAAGATATCCACACGTATACATGGAGACGGAAGGAAGAAAAAAGTGTGATTGATTTGATTTTGATAGACAGTCGTCTTCGACAGGCTATAAGGGATACAAGAGCCTACAGAGGCCCCACTCTTGAAACTGATCACTACCTGGTGGTAAGCCGGTTTGTTGGTCTTTTCAAGAAGTGGAGGCACTGGCGAGTGCGTGTCCCTTTCGGAGACTATGAAAGGATAAAGAGTGAAAAACTGGAAGATGAAAGCGTAAGGAGTATGTATGTTGGCTTAGTCAGTGAAAGGCTTGCAAACGCGAGCCTTTCCGACTTAGATGTGGATGAATGCTGGAATATTATGAAAGAAAGTATAGTGGATAGTGCAAAAGAAGCATGTGGGAGTGCAAAGAGACATGAACATTCGAAAGGTGATGCCTGGTGGGATGCAGAAGTTCAATCCTGCGTAGCAAGAAAGAAGAAAGCGTGGTTGGATTATGTCTCATCTTTGCAACTGAATGACAGTATGAAAGACACGAAGAAAGAAATTTACCGCCTCTGCAAGAATGAAGCCAAAGCTTTAGTGAAAGAGAAGCGTGAAAGGATAAATATGATTGCGGAGGAGAAGCTGACGAGGAACTTCGAGACGAATACCAAACTCTTTTGGAGGGAGGTCAAGAAGTCTCGGAGCTGTTCGTCAGTTTCCAGAATGGATAAGATAAAGAGTAAAGCTGGGGACATTCTTGCGGACCCCTTAGAGGTGTTAGAGCGGTGGAATGAGTACTTTGGAGAAATGTATGAATATCTCCCGGATGCGGGCACTGCGAGGGAGGCGATAACTGATCTTGCGGTGCAAGCATCAAGCGGAGATATTACTTTGGAAGAGATTGAATGGTCGATACGAAGCTTGAAAAATGGAAAGTCTGCGGGAATTGATAGGATATCTGCTGAAATGATCAAATTAGGTGGTCCTTGCGTCCGGGACGCCTTCTGGTCATTGAGCAATCTATGCTGGAAGACTGGAAGGGTCCCAATGGACTGGAGGCGTGCTATCGTCGTGCCCTTGTATAAAGGCAAGGGCTCACGTATGGAGTGCGCCAACTATAGGGCCATCAGTTTGATCAGTATAGCAGCTAAAGTGTATGGCAAAATTATTGAAAGGAGAATGAGGGTGGAATCTGACGGATTACTGTGGGAGGCGCAGGGTGGTTTCCGAAATGGAAGGGGATGTATGGACCAAGTTTTCTCGCTCCGCAACATTGTAGAGAAGCAGCTGGCTGTAGGCCGGAAGGTTTTCTGCGGTTTTGTGGACATGGAGAAAGCATTTGACAGAGTTGTACGGAAGGATCTCTGGGATATATTGCCAGGATACGGGATTGATGGTGCGCTGCTTCGTGCTGTGCAGTCTACATATGTGGGATGTACGGCATGTGTGCGGGTGGGCGGCAGCCTGTCTCCCTGGTTTGACGTCAACATTGGCGTCAGACAGGGTTGCGTGCTGTCGGCTCTGCTGTTTGTCCTGTACCTGGACGATTGTCTTAAGAGAGTAAGATCGATGAATGTTGGATTGCGAATGGGTGACTTACTTGTGAACTGTTTGCTGTATGCAGATGATGCCGTGCTCATAGCCGAATCGCCATCAGAACTACAGTCACTAGTCACAACGATGAAAGATGATTGTCTAATGAGAGGCTTACATTTGAACGCGACTAAAACGAAAGTGATGGTATTCGAAAGAGAAGAGGACAGAACGAATGCCAGGATAACTGTAAATGATGTAGTGCTGGAACAGGTGGATGAGTTTGTATATCTTGGATGTGCATTTAGCAGGGATGGACGGTACACCGCTGATGTAGAAAAGAGGGTAACTGCGGGAAATAGTGTGAATGGAGCGTTAGGCAAACTTTTAGGTACCAAGGCCTTAAGTCAAAAGGCCCAGCTCGCAGTACACAATGCGGTGCTGATACCTACGCTAACGTATGGAAGCGAGAGTTGGGTATGGCAGGAAACGCATGAAAGTAGAATAAACGCGGTCGAGATGCGCGCGCTACGCAAAATCTGCGGAGTAACGCTCGCAGATCGCGTTCGGAATGAAGATGTAAGAAAGAGAGTTGGTCTGAAAGAGAGTGTCGGTGTTAAAGTAAGGAAGGGCATGCTACGATGGTTCGGGCATGTGGAACGAATGGGAGATGAAAGAATGACAAAACAGATATACAACGCGAAAGTGGATGGACGTAGGAGTCGGGGAAGGCCACGACACACCTACCACGACCAAATTTATCATGTGTTAGTGGAGGGTGGTGTCAAGAGCCGTAGGAACCGACGTGCATGCATGAAAAGAAAAATGAAAGTTGAAGAGGCGAGTGAGGTGTGTATGGACCGTGCCGTGTGGCGCTCGGTTCTTTCTGCCTACCCCGCAAGGGATTTGGCGTGAAGATAGTATAGTATAGTATAGTACCTACCTACCACTTTATTAGAATTTTAACTTTATCTTCCAAATTAACAGTGCATGACTCTCATACTTCCAAAATACTTACCATTGTACTGAAACACATGATATTGTTGATTGAATGACGTTTTGAAGGAATATCAGTATTGAGCTGTAACCTTACACTGAAATTTTATTTACAATAAAATATTATTGTATTCAATCTCTTATTGTCTGCAATAGTGTTGTGTACTTTATCTTCACACTAGCTGTTCCCCACGGCTTCGACCGCGTGGAAGTCGTTATCGCGTAAAATCATAACCTTCCCTTTGCGCAGTCGGTTAAAAAGAAGTCTATGTCCTTCTAAGGGCCTCGAACTATCTCTATACCGAATTTCATCTCAATCGCTCCAGCCGTTGAGGCGTGAAGGCGTAACAGAAAGACAGACAGTTACTTTCGCATTTATAATATTAAGTAGGGATTTACTTAAGATATTATTGTATTCAATCTTTTATTGTCTACAATAGTGTTGTGTAACTGCATAAGTAATCCACAACTCAATACAATATCTGGGTTTAAAGAAAAAAAAACACTTAATTGAATTCATTTCTGCAATCTTGCAGTTACCTCCAGATCTTGGACAGATAACTAGAGGGTTTCAGCCTTGACTCTTTGCCTCTAATACTATAATAAACTGTCGACTGAGGAATATTCGGTAGCTTAGATATTGAGAGAATTGTACGTAATAACGAGACCGATTTTGCGAAAAGAGTTAGCACTCTTATACATAACCTTGTAGTTGGTTACGGCTGGACGGTGACAATGGCAATACGGAGTGTGAAAGGGCATATCATTGGGCCGCCAACTTGAGGGCCACCTACTATTGTCTGCTGGATCTTGAAAGTTACTCTCAATTTACTAAATGTTGTGGCTTTCCATTAGGTGGGCGACGTCATATATACAAAAAGACCGTTTCACACAGGATTTTTTTTACCAGAGGGAAAATCCTCAAAAGAATGTCATGCCGGACTCTTACCGACTAAAAAACCTCACGTAACGCCCAACAGCCTGTGGTTGGGAGCCCCGGGTAAGCCCTCGGAGGGATGTCCCAGGACTCCCAACAGACCTACGGCCGCTACTGCTGCCTCGCCCAGGGGGTGGTTCGGGTGCTATCCTGCGTCTTTAGGGGGTTTCAGGTGTGATCCCGCTTCTAAGGGGGGGCGTGCGTGAGTTGCTCACGCCACGCTGCCGTCATGGGCCTGCTTCTGTAAGGACGCTGAGCGACCCTCTCACCGTCCTCAGACCCCCGGTCATGGAGGCCGATAGTCCTCGGCGACGTTTCACACAAGCTTTTAAAACAACAGAGCTTTTACTTCTTTTTAAAACTGTTGGTTCAAATCTGTTACTACCCGGCGAAACAGACACTTTATAAGATAGGGACTTATTGTAAATCCCACCTCCCACGATCTTCGATGGTTAAAACTTCAACCCCTTCGCACAGTTTAGTCGTTTACCAGGCCTGGTCCTTCTCTAACCTGTGACATTGGGTTGTCTTCTGGCAGTCATCCGGAGAAATCGGTCCTGTTTCTCAGCGATAACACGATATCTAACCCGTGTATCGTTTTGCCACATCCTTAGTTGTACGATAACGTGACCACAACCTCCAATCCTATTATGACCGGTGTGGTGTGCAGAGGCTCAGCAACTATGCGTTGAATATCACACACATGCCCGCAACATTTCATTTCGACTCAAATGAAATGAACGATAAGTCATGACGATTAAAAACTTTTACCCCCTTTTTGTTAGTAAATCAACTTCAAAATATCTTTCTGTTTGATCATCCACTATCTAGACGTCTACTTACAATTTATTTCAGAAATTGTAATACGTTTGTCTTATAAAATCATTTCAAATTGCCGCAAGGTGAGCTGGGGGCGGAAACCAGGCAATCCAGTATTAGGCTTTCAATAGTTTCTAGACTTGTTCCTACTAATATGAAAATAATTATTCAATGTAAGAGAAAATTGTTACCAGCAAGGCCAGTTGTTCGCAGTTTGTTATCGAACGATATAGTGAATTATAGTGCAGTAATCAGAGTATTTGTTGCATGCCTAAATGGGTATTTTCTATGGAGGAAGATTGTGGGTACTGCAACAGATTGAAGTTGCTTCAATACTGTACAGGGTAAGCAGGAGATGGAATTGCCCAATAGTTTTTGTTTGTTATGAGTAAATTAAACAAGGAGGGAGATACACAGAGGGAGGCGGCAGCTAAATACTCATATCTTGTTGGTAAAACGACGGAGGAATGCAATGTTCACGTTCCGGCAACAGCAATTCCGGCACCGCGAGTTTTGCTTTGTTCTCTCAACTAAAGTTTCCATGGGTTACGCTGACCACTTGCCATCAGATGCTGTTTTATTTGACTCATATGAATACAAGTAACAACACACTCACTTCAGGTATTGTAATTTCACGATGCAAATAAGTGTCTAATGAAAATCTCACTCGAAACCTGCAGAATTTACTACCAGTTTGCTATAAGTTTGCCGGTCGCTTCCCATACGCCTCTTCAACAGCCTCTACGCCAGCGGCAAACTTAGAGCGAACGGGCTATACCTGGGGCACCCGACACTAGACGGATATGCAAGGACCGTGTGGTTAAAGTCGGTTTGACTACGGTACGACATTCCTGGGGTTTAAAAAAACGCCTGTAAAAATATTTTACTGACCGCTGTTATTGTTAGCGTTTATCTCTTTCTATTTTTTGTAAAATATATGGGAAACAATAAATACAGCGACAGGCACGGAGCAATGGATTACATAAATGAACTACCTGCCATTTGGTGCACAGTATAGAACCTTTTTAAATTTTAGCGTTGAAAAAATCCGTTTGTGTTGCAATCATTTCTCAAATAAGTTCTCTCAATACTCTGTACATACTTTACAACGTAGGATATTACTTTAACGGATGATATATTCCACTAACTGCATTCTCATGTTTTTTGCTTATACAAAGTTGTAATGGAAACCAAACTATCCGCATAGTGATTGGTGAATTCTAGTGAGGCCAATTCCCACGTTACAAACTTTTTCTAACCATTTGGCAACATTAGTCTTAGTATTACATGGGTACGCAAATTGAGAATAATGTTATACAGAATAGACCAGAGAGAGCGTTTAGGTACTGCCGAAAAAATGTATTCATATCCATTTCTGCCGAAAGAAATATATCTTGACAACTGCCATATACTTTTACGGAGTCGCAATCTCAACGTAATTCAATCAGAAGCAAAGTCTATCATAGTAAAAGAGCAATCTGATAGTTAATTACCTGCTAAAAATACTTACGCTTTTATTTGAAGCTGTCAATCTTACATATCTACTGCTACTTTGTTTTCATTGTGGTACTTAAGTGTACCTATGATGTAATTTAGATGTGCGCGTCTGCGCCCTTGTCATACTTCTAATCCCGAGCTACCACCCCCTTTTTCACTCCCTTAGGGATGCAATTATTATGAACAGACCTTACTTAGTGGGTAGCCTACAATAGGAATGCATTACCATATAAACTTCAACTTTTTGGTTGTAAGGGTGTCGACTCTCGACTGGGCATTAATACATGAATTTAAGGCATTCGGAATCGACCTTGACCTACTTATTATATTTTTGCCTTATTATTATTATAGGTCGAAAACCACACTGCTCATCCTTCTAACCTGAATTCATTCGAGACGGTCTTTAACCTCAGTAGGTCAACAAGTAATCTGATTCAATGAACAAAGAGTTGTCCTTGCCGCATACTAGGCTGAAGTATTTTGTACACTTGCACGATGAAAGTACCTGTTCTATCTATGGTTATGTTTGTTAGTTGTCTCGTCCCTTTGCGGTCCTTTTTTTTGTTTTGAAATTCTAAGCAACGATTTCACATAAAGAGCTGACGGACAACTGTGTCTTGCACTCTTGCCATCTAGAAATCAATGTTTCTTTGTTCATATTTGTGAGTTGCTATTCCGTTCATTCGATTGATATCAACTTGTAAACTCTACTCATTATGCCAGTTACGGTAATAGGCATACCTACTATGGTACTTACAATGTAAGTTAAACTGCCACCTTCGAGCATTGCGGTTGGACGACATTTTCAAGGAAATGCGTTATACCTAGACATAATACCCCGCTACCAACAATTTGAATATCAATGTCAGCCGATTGGCGCCCACTGCCGCATATAGACGTCCCCCATGGATAATAAATGTAATCAGTTTTGAAGGTATTTGGGGGATATGTAACAATTAACGTGATATTTTGTAATAATAATTGTTTATGGCGTGCGTGAGTGGGGGTGGAGTAGTGCTTCAATCGTCCGCATACCGCAAAGAATGCAAAAATATTTTCTTACAACGTCCATGTCGATCTATGATCATCATTGCTCTCAGTCAATCCTGTTGCTCCTTGTTTACATTTATTTTAATACTGTTTTCGTTATCTTCAGAATAAATTGTTTTTCTTTAGACATCTTGATGTGAACATCTTCCGAGTTAACCTGAATTTGTATGCTTGGATATGCTTCTATTAACGTATTGTATAGACAAATACATTAAACTCATACGAAAGTAGAACTTCTCCTTAAGAGGAAACAATCTGTGTACAGTCCTTAGAACTTCGATATCGCCAATCGGTTGTGGAGGTCAGATAATAGCATTTCCGGATTCACTTCGGAAAATATCGAAGTTCGCTTCGCAGTTAGACTGGAAAGCCTGGGTTGGAAAAAGGCTCGGGTGATATCGATGAATCTGCTTCGAGGAGCAGCTTTTAAATATAATAATAAAACAATATCGCTCGTCATTATACGCATTATTAAGTTACGTAAACGTACGTAGAAGGTGCGTAATAAATGGGTTGTTAAAGTGTAATAAAATCTTAACTAATTGCGATACTGTGACCTACACTGGGCTGGTCTAGGTATGACTGCATTATGTAATGTGTTTATTGCATCGCTTGCAGACGAGCCTGGTTCAGTCCATAAGTTCTCTCGGTAGATAATGTAATTTCTTGAGTGAGTCAGGAAAATGATTCGATAACATAATTATAGTTTTTGGTGTAGTTTGGTGCAAGTTAGGTTTAAGAATAACTTTGTCATGATTAGTAAGATGAACTCGAGGCACTTGCAAAGAAATAGAAAAAAACATGTAGGCTTTAGTAAGCAATGTTGTCAATTTCAATCAAATCAGTATGTGTAGTTGTGTATACAAGGGGTCCTCGTTTATTCTGAACAGCATATTCCTGAATTTATGGTATTGAAAACGAAGAACAGAATCCAAATGCATCTTTTCGCATTTACATAATTTCAGTAATAAACTTGTCATAGAAAATCTTCTAAAACACCGTATCTCGAAAGTCATATTAACTGCCGCCTACAATAAGATTGAATATTATAATTATGATACCAAGGTACTGATAAAACTTGGGAACTTCTAAGAAATAATTGTACGAAGTAATGATACCATTAGTGTATTTAGAATGGACTTTCATTGAATATTTTGATAACGTCTGGTTGGTGTCAAATAATGTTTGATGAACGAGACAAGCAATTTGACGACTATCACTGTGGTCAAATAGTATACAGTAATAAGTAAATGGAAATTGAAGACAGGAATGTTCAGAAATTTCAACAAATTTTAATATCTTTGTCGATTTGCTTGACAATGGCAAGTTCGTTATTGTATTGTAACCGCAAGCAATTACCAATCATGGTTCAATATGAATAGTAACTGTCTTTGCATGTTTGTTCTACAAGAAGCCTAAAAACGGAGCCCATAAATGTTGACAGGTATAAGCAGAGATACGAATGTTTCTATTATAACATTATAGGATACATTTTCCTATAATGTTATCCACCTCTGATAATGCAAACGTTAATTGGCTACGATGACCTGGTTTTCACTAAAGCAGTGGCCAGCGCCGATATCTGGCGACCAGAACTGGTCCGGGTCTCTGGGATTTCCTTTCGGGGGTACACCATGTTCCCTGACTCCATATAGCCGGGAAGGACAAAAAAAATGCTTCGATGACTGTAACAATTGAACAAAATCACAGAGGGACACCTCTGTGTTTTGCATATAATAATAATACTCTGCCAAGTGCATAATGTGCATCAATGCACCTAACAGAATTGTCTACGTGAACTACTCCTATATTATACTCGTAAATTTCCATCCAATAAATCATCGCACACCGTAACTGTTGTGTGATGACCTTTTCCTTTCAGCTGGGCCGTGGCCTGATCTAGGTGTACATTCCTAAGTTCAAAGTAGTTTTGTCCATTTCCATTATGTTGTACTTAATATAACTTAATTTTTGACGTCTTTAGTGTAAAGGTAATAATTCTCACGAACCTAGGTAGGTACCAGACTATAATTATTACATAAGTAACATGAGCCTATTTATACCATGTCAACAACAAAATAAGAGATCAAAAAAAATATAAACAGATGGGCACGCGCACCCCCAACGGCGCAGCTGCAGGGGCAACATCGCACCCCCGAACCCCTGTTCACGGCTCTTTGCGATCGATAGTTGTGTGTTGCCAGATAGATCATAGCGAAACTACAATAGAGTATAGTCCGTGGAGGTTTGGCAACATGGCGTTGGCGGCCGGTTGATGCAGTACTTTGGATGCATTGATTCCTGATATCAAAAAAGTCTGGCCTCCGATTTTGTTCTTTCAACAAAATCGGAGGGATCGGGAAAATTGGAGCTGTTAAAAAAGCTTGATAATGTGAAGAGGAATGTCACTAGTTTTTATTTCATACCAATTTCCATTCGACTTACTGAATTGACTGACCAAGCTTTAGGTACCTACCCTATCTATCTACGATATTTAAACGTTTTGTAATTCCTTTAAAGTTTTGGAAAACTATTAATTTATTAAATCCATTCAAATTATTGCTTTCAGGCTCTTTCAGACTTAAAATTCATGTTTCTTTTGTAACAGTGTGTCAAATTGCACACACTGTTTACATTTATTGAATAGATTGAACATGAAGATGACACCTGTGAACAAGGGTAAACTTTTGTAGTAAATAAAAAAAGGTACCTACTTAGTAGAAATATTTTGAACCTTAGTGATTGGTTTAGTCGTTAGTTGTTGCGTTTTATTGCTCGTAAAATTGAGATGACATAGGTACAGTTAACTACGTTACAGGTTGTGTACGCTTTTTAATGGGGGGGATGCTTTTATACACAATGACCTTAATAGGAAAGACAGAGAATGTGCGAGTCTCATGATTTTCTGGTCCACTAAAGGCGAGGTGCCCCAGGCACGCAGCTTCTGTAGCCATCCCTGCTATGTTTGGAGTGATTTTCTCACATAAGTCTATTCGACCAACAGGACACTAGCGAAAGAGGATGACATTGTTCAGATTCCTCCTGTTCAATTCGATTGAGGCACTCACAAAGCAGTCCATTTGAAAGTCCTTCGTTTAACCAGTTTAACATACTATGACGCCGACTTCTTGTTGTGACTATGTTTTGGCCCTCAGGTAGTGTTGAGTTTTGACCACTGTTCACAGGTAGTTCGTAATATTTATGCCTATGTATAAAAGGCAGCATATGACTGACATTGATTAAACTTTTTTAAGGAAAAAATGAGAGTCTGCAAGTCAATATATTGACTGTGATCTGTGAAAGAATGATACTGTAACATCTAGGATGGAATACGTCATTGACATTGAGTCGTAGAAAGTGAAATATAAATTATAAATATGCATGAAATAAATGTGGCAAAGCCTTGAAGCCGAAAGTATGTACGAGAAATCGTTGAAAACTACAAAAAATAAACATACTCGTAGAACATTAGATTTTATACGTCTGTCGGTAAAAATGAACGCAGCACCGTGTGAAAGTATGTAATTATTTTTTAAACATGCACTTTTATTAGTTTGTCAAAAACAGAAACAAAATACTACGACATATTGAACGGGTATGTTGATATTACTATATTTCTTAAGCATGTTGTAAGAATCCGGTAATGTCTGTATTTGACGAAGGACTGCGACTTAGAGAATGTTTTTTACCCTTCTGCGTATCTTCTGTGGTTTGCTTTGATAGTTTTCTACTTGTATGCTACAATCTGGCTTTAACTGCAAAATTAATAACGTTTTCAGGAACAATGTATTATTATGTTGCCTCTTGAAAAGGCAACTTTTTAGGCCATGTTTTCTTCCTTCTTCAACACAAACATTAAAATGTGCAGTAGAGGAGGCCAGCTCTGACAAAGGGCAGTCCTCAGTACTTAATTATTTCGCCTTTAAAATGTGTCCTTTTATAACTGCAGCAAATAAAAGAAATGACGACTAAACATGAAAGATGGTAAAAAAAACACAAATAACCAAGGATTTCGAGACCGGACGGAACAATCGAACAAAAGCACAGAGGTGTCCGCATATTATAATAATACTGTGCCAGTGCCAAGTGCATGTGCATCAATGCACCTAACAGATTTGTCTACGTGAACTGCTCCTTTCTTATACTCCACATCCACTAAATCATCGCACACTGTGTCCGTTGAGCCCGTAGCATGAGTATATCGGGCACATTTTCGACGATTCAGGAGATTTTCGACCTCTGATAAACAATGCCTCTCGTCTATGCATCTAAAAGAGAAAACATTGCCTATAGGGGCTATAGCGTATTTGCCGGTGGCAAATCTCGCTCACGCTATAAAAATATAACTGAATTATTACTTGACCTTCCAGCTTGTGGAAATCACGGCTCTCTTACAGCCTTACTTTGCAGTATCTCAATTTACTGTGGAGGAATAACGTTGCCACGAAAAGTGACGCTGCTGTACGTGTAAAATTTGACACACCCTTACGAGAAACAACTTTCACAACGATGAATCTTTTTGTTTCTTGATCTAAAAGTTCTTATTTCATCTTTGCAAGCAAGGTAATCTCCTAAGTACCTACTCTGAATAAATATTCGCTTAGTGGCGTATAAATTGTATCCACAGACTTACAATAAGTAGCAGACAAAGCATTAGAGATTGAAAAGTACGCCAAAACTAACACATATAAAAACCACACACACTAACGCAACTACAGGGAAGGAGTTAGCCGCCTAGTTCAATAAGATTTACTTTAATGAAATAAGAGTATCTTAAAATACCTCTTTTAAGGTTCTGTAGCCAAATGGCAAAAAACGGAACCCTTATAGATTCGTCATGTCTGTCTGTCTGTCCGTCCGAATGTCACAACCACTTTTCTCCGAAACTATAAGACCTATGCACTTGAAACTTGGTAAGTAGATGTATTCTGTGAACAGCATTAAGATTTTTAAATATAACTAAAAAAAGCAGTAAATTTTGGGGGTCCCCATACTCAGAACTGAAACGAAAAGATTTTTTTCATCAAACCCATACGTGTGGGGTATCCATAGATAGGTCTTCAAAAATGCTATTGAGGCTAAAGCACCTTTAGAAAAAAATGATGTTACAAAACATCATTTTTTTGATTTTTTTCTAAAGGTGCTCCCTCACCGGGAGCATTCGCGCGTAATGTAATGTTACGAGTCGAGAATTACGGCCAGTGTGGGAGGTGAACCGAGCATTGCAATGCGCACCTTGTAATGATACAAGACGAGGTTACAGCAGTGAAGCAGGTGATCCGAGCATTGCAATGCGCGCCTTGTATACAATGTGTAACGTTTTGATCCAACTCGTAACATCAATGCGCTTTTTTGTTGCGGCTGGCCGGCCGCACACTGGTCCGTATTATAAATAGGTGGACATACGATCTAAGATGTCAAACGCTTTTGGGAAAAAAATAGTAGTACGAGTACGAATATCAGGTTAATTTTGCAATCCAATATGGCCGCCGCGCCACCATTGTAAAATTTCATGTTGGATATCGTTTATGGGGTTTTTTGGTATGCGGAGTACGAATTTCAGGTTAATTTTGCAATCCAATATGGCCACCGCGCCACCGTTGTAAAATTTCATTTTGGATATCGTGAAAGGGGTTTTTTGGTATCTCAGCATACTGACAGAAATCTCGCAACAGTGGCGCGGTGGCCATATTGGATTGCAAAATTAACCTGAAATTCTTACTCAGCATACCGAAAAACCCCATAAACAATATCCAATATGAAATTTAACAACGGTGGCGCGGCGGCCATATTAGATTGCAAAATTATCATGAGATTCGTACTCAGCGTACCAAAATCCCCCTTAAACGATACCCATCATGATATTTTGTGATTACGGCGCAGCGGCCATATTGGATTGCAGAATTATCATGTGATTCGTACTCAGCATACCAACAAACCCCTTAAACGATACCCATCATGAAATTTTGTGATTTCGGCGCGGCGGCCATATTGGATTACAAAATTATCATGTGATTCGTACTCAGCATACCAAAAAACCCCTTAGACGATACCCATCATGAAATTTTGTGATTTCGGCGCGGCGGCCATATTGGATTGCAAAATTATCATGTGATTCGTACTCAGCATACCAAAAAACCCTTAAACGATACCCATCATGAAATTTTGTGATTTCGGCGCGGCGGCCATATTGGATTGCAAAATTATCACGAGATTCGTACTCAGCGTACCAAAATCCCCCTTAAACGATACCCATCATGAAATTTTGTGATTTCGGCGCGGCGGCCATATTGGATTACAAAATTATCATGTGATTCGTACTCAGCATACCAAAAAACCCCTTAGACGATACCCATCATGAAATTTTGTGATTTCGGCGCGGCGGCCATATTGGATTGCAAAATTATCATGTGATTTGTACTCAGCATACCAAAAAACCCTTAAACGATACCCATCATGAAATTTTGTGATTTCGGCGCGGCGGCCATATTGGATTGCAAAATTATCATGAGATTCGTACTCAGCGTACCAAAATCCCTCTTAAACGATACCCATCATGATATTTTGTGATTACGGCGCAGCGGCCATATTGGATTGCAGAATTATCATGTGATTCGTACTCAGCATACCAAAAAACCCCTTAAACGATATCCATCATGAAGTTTTGTGATTTCGGCACGGCGGCCATATTGGATTACAAAATTATCATGTGATTCGTACTCAGCATACCAAAAAACCCCTTAGACGATACCCATCATGAAATTTTGTGATTTCGACGCGGCGGCTATATTGGATTGCAAAATTATCTCTTAGTCTTTCTGTTCCCGGTTTCCATTTCGGAGTTTCCAGTTCTATGATCCGATTCAAAATCGCAATAAAAACCATTTCTGCTAATAGTTTTGCACCAATTTTTTTAAAACCTTCTCCTGACAGAAACAAACACAACAAAAAAGAATTAGCGAAATCGGTCCAGCATTTCACGCGTGATGCCGTGACCACGGAAATCGGGCTTCATTTTTATATATTGTATACTCAATATCATCGAAGATTACAGGCATTATATTAAAATGCAATTCTGAACTAATTAAATGCTGAATCACAGTTTTCCACACTTATTTTTATGTTAGCATTAAATTTAATCTTGAAAAGAAGTGCCTGAGTTTGGCCCCTACATTAATGAGAGGTATCTAATACGTCAAACTGCAGCATCGGCAGCTTAAACCTTTCAAAAACCAGGCGGACGTCATTTTTTTTAAAATGTCATGTATAGTGTTGCTTTAAGTGTAGAAACGAGATAGCAGCATTCACTAACCCCTTAGAGCGAGCGGAATGGAAAGACCAACGCACACAAACATAATTAATGTTTCGTCTGCTACTTATTGTACGTCTGTGATTGTATCATGAAACTACCTTGAGATATTTAAGAATTTTTGGCTTGTGTCAGTCATTCACACCGCCTAGCGCCTCAGAGGAACGCAGCAAATGGTGTTAACTTGTCGGCGATATGACTCAGATTCATCCTTGCGTGGAATAAATGAGGTTGTGTTCAATCTAGGCGTTCTTTTTCACTTTGATCCCGCGAAACTAACAGAATTTCCGATTGCCTTGATTAGAGCAGCACTGAGAGAGATGCGACAGAGCAGAGCCCGGTCCTAGCAGAAATTGAGGTAGGTAGCTGTCGAAGAAAGAACGAAGGCTCTAGGCAAAAAAAGCAGTTTCTTAGATGTGTTTTCGCATAATAATATTGTATTTAACCTTGGTTAAATTCATATCATCAGATTTTTTCAGTAGACTACGAATTGTATTGGTCGAAATTGTTAGATGAATTTGATGTTATACATAACAAACAGGAAAGCCGTGAAGACTGCCCTGACAGCGACTCAGAAGATTGTTTTACTTTCTTGTTGTGTCACACCATTGAAAAAGAGGCATTGATGATTGCTGTGTCACAACTTCTGACTAAGTTTCTTCAAAGCCTAACCTCTACAGCGATTTTGTTAAGATCTTCCTACAGCAATCAATCCGAGGCGAATTTCGACATAGTCATAGATAATTTTAACATGCGACATAGTCTGGTCTTGAGAATGCCTCATGTGAAGGCAAAACATGTCTACTGAATCATGTTGTAAAGCAGAATATTGCACATTACCAATAATCTGGAGGGTTATAAAGTGTCTACTACCGATCCCGTGTCCTATATCCTTTTAAGGAGATCGATTCCTAATTCCTCTGTTCGTAAGCCTTGACTGTCGAAGATGTGTGGGGAATTCATTTTCCTTACCTGCATTTTGGCTAGAATTCCCGATTTTTAATTATGTACTTACTGCAAAATACCTCAATATTGATGTCTGACGCTGAATAAAGTATGACATGATAAATTAGGAATGACTCCAGTCACATAATGTAACCAAGACATTTACAAAATAATTTGCTGCTATTATTTAATTTCGATAAGCTATTGCCAACTCGTTATTATTTTACTATTGACGCATGTGGAATACGTGTTGTTTTGCGTCATTTTACGCTCTTTTCTGATCGAAACGATAACAGTTCACGGTTATATGTTACAGAACACCTGAAGTAGTAGGTTGTGAAACGCTAAACGGAAATATTTTTCGATAAATTCTTTATTATAATATAGGAAATAGTGTCGAATCAGGAAACTTTGTTCATTTGAGTTTTATAATTTCTTTACCAACCTACTGACGCATTTAGCTACTTGAAACCTAGTATAATGAAACACTTATTTGGTGCATTTTATTTCAATTTATAATATTTGTGAAGTTACTGACTATTAAACTATCGCGATCCATGCTACAAGTATGCCTGTGACTACAGCAGGAGCAACCTGGTCGAAACTTCAGGCAAAAGAAAAGGTATGCAACATTAATAACCGCTTTGACCCCGAAAAGTAATATATTTTGTAAAGTATTTAATGTTTCTGGTAGTTTTGTTACAGTATCTGTGTACTAATGGTCAGATTGTTTTGGTTTCGACCTATATTGTGCGTCCATTAAGCTCGTTACCATCGTGTCGAGTGACGGTCACCTCGATTGACTGGCTACTCAATACAAAAATTTCAAGTGAAGTGATTTTGTATAGTATTGTAGTGAATAAAATCCATTCCTAGGAAATCTTTCATTGCGTTTTCGAAGCTGTATTCGTCCTTTAAAGTTCTACTAAGCAGGCGTGATCCCTAAGTAATATTTTGGTGATTAACAGTTTACCTTATTTAGGAATTTTTGTTCGGCCACGCCTAAAATGATTAACATTGTTAGAAGTGATAGTACTTACAATAGTTGCGTTATTAATTAATCCTTTATGCATATTGTTAATAAAATAAAATAGTGTTTTATTCTTATGTAATTGTGGTATTGATGTTTATCGTAAACACAAAAACAAACACCTTTATTTTGAAAAAAAAAAAATATATAATATGCACCTCTGTGTCAAGTGTGTATTAATATTTGTTGTCTGTGTGTATTAGGCAACTATCTGGAGTTGAAAATAATTACGGTATTATGTAGTATAAGTACCAAACTTACAACTATTATCTAGTTCAATATTTAATAAACAAAATATCCCTTATCAAAAACGAAGAACTTTACACAAACATAGTACAAATTAAAAAAAAAAAACGATTCCAATACTTATCACAATGACGTTGTGCATCAAATTGGTTACTCTGTGGAATTAGTGAAGTGACATTCTGTGTTTAATACACAGGATTGTGTGAGTGTGACAAAGAACTTGGTAGTGAAAAATATGCAAACAAGTCATAACATTTACAAATAAGGCGAAGGCATGGCGACCATCGTTTTAAGAGGGAAGGTAATACTGGTTTTTATGAAATTAGAGTACTTATTGTGTATAGAAAGATGTTTTCTTAAGACTCGTGGACTGGACGATTTGAGTAAACGTTTTTAGAAGGTAGTTGTCCATATGTTGGTTTTTTAACAAAATATAGCTCAGCTTCTAAATAATTTAATCAAAATGAAACAAATTCCTTTACATGCGGGCTACATCACCTAAACGTCATTTTTGACATTGATTTATGTTAAAAATAATCTGTTTTCCTACAATACTGATTTACTCTGTACTTACTGAACTCTGATATGCAGTATACAAAAAAAGTTTACCTTAGCTTACAGAGTTGTTCTGCTAAACATCCAGACAGGACGCGGTAAACGAATATTAATATTATCCAAGTGATCAGGACAGTGGCTCACCTCACCCATTCTTTTCCTCCTCCTTTATGTCAAGTTGTTTACCTAGTTTAAAACTTCGATGGTTGATAGTTGACTAGGGTCCGTTCACACAGACCGGCTCAGAGAGCATCGGAGCGCACTTTTCTTTTCACACAGACCGGATCGTATACGCTCGGAGTTGGTCGGAGCGGAGCCGCCAACTATTTCACACAGACCGGCTGAAAGCGGATGCGCTCGCAGCCGGTCGGATGCATCGAGTGCATCGATTCACTACAAAGGCAGTACCAGTATTCCAAGTTTTGTTTTCGGTGTTTACAGGTGCTTTTCGGAACATGGTTTTAGATAGCTCCGATGAAGAAATACATTAATTTTTCATCAGTCATGTTTTTGTATAAGTGCACACAACTGTTCTGTTTAACACAGACCGGCTCGGAGAGCATCGGCGCGCACTTTTCTTTTCACACAGACCGGATCGTATACGCTCGGAGCTGGTCGGAGCGGAGCCGCCAACTATTTCACATAGACCGGCTGGAAGCGGATGTGCTCGGAGCCGGTCGGATGCCCTCGCAGCCGGTCGGATGCTCTCGCAGTCGGTCGGATGCTCTCGCAGCCGGTCGGATGCTCTCGCAGCCGGTCGGATGCGCTCGCAGCCGGGTCGATTCACTACAAAGGCAGTACCAATATCCACGCAGTCCAAGTTTTGTTTTCGGTGTTAACGTGTGCTTTTCGGAATATGCTTTTAGATAGCCCCGATGAAGAAATATATTAAGTTTTCATCAGTGATGTTTTCGTATAAGTACACACAACTGTTCTGTTTAAATTGTGCCATCAAAATGGCGGTCGGCGTGGGGCGGCGCGCACACAATCGGAGCCGATCGGCTGCGCGAGCGGGAAAGACCACGCAATCGGAGCCGATCGGCTGCGCGAGCGGGAAAGAGCACGCAATCGGAGCCGATCCGCTGCGCGAGGGATAAAGAGCATGCAATTGGAGCCGATCGGCTGCGCGAGCAAGAAAGAGCATGAAATCGGAGCCGAACGGCTGCGCGAACCAGAAAAAGTACGCGGTCGGAGCCGGTCAGCTCCTCTTATTATTTCACACCAAGCGCGTTCAAGCATTCTTAATGACAAAAGCAGTGCACATGCAAAAATAAACCTTACTTCAAATACAAAAAACTCTGTTTTCAACGTGATAAGAATCTGCTCTCCTCTCCGAGCCGGTCTGTGTGAACGGACCCTAAATTGTGCTATCAAAATAGCGGTCAGCGTGAGGTGGCGCGCACGCAATCGGAGCCGATCGGCTGCGCGAGCGGAAAAGAGCACGCAATCGGAGCCGATCGGCTGCGCGAGCTATAAAGAGCATGCATTTGGAGCAGATTGGCTGCGCGAGCAAGAAAGAGCATGAAATCGGAGCGGAACGGCTGCGCGAACGAGAAAAAGTACGCGATCGGAGCCGGTCAGCTCTTATTATTTCACACCAAGCGCGTTCAAGCATTCTTAATGACAAAAGCAGTACACATGCAAAAATAAACCTTACTTCAAATACTAAAAACTCTGTTTTCAACGTAATAAGAATCTGCTCTGCTCTCCGAGCCGGTCTGTGTGAACGGACCCTAGTTAACGAACAAAATATTGCCAACCTTTCTTCCTGCTAAATGGAGATATTCATTGAGCTATGCTTATATTGTACGTTATTCTAGAATCTAGATTATAATGTAGAATAGCAGGTGTCATTTTTTAAAAATTTAATTTGTAAATAGTCCCTTTCACATTTTGAAGTCGTTATTGGTGTTCGCGACACTCTACTGGCTGCCACATCGTTCTTCTTTATTGCTGCCATAACTTTTGGCTCTGATATCATATCTCGATTAAACTTCGTAGTTTGCACGCGATTTCCTTCACACTCATTTCTGAAAATCTGATTGGTATCGACCACCAAAATTGGCGACCGTGATCCATTTCTTTTCACGCTCCTTTAAAAAGATGAATGAGGGAGACGATGCAGTTCTGCGCTCCAGGAGGCTTGTTCTTTTTGCACTCCACTGTCCGATGTCTCCTATGCAGTATGCATTGAATGAGTGTACGCACCTCCTCATAGATCAAGTTCACGAGGACTTTCAAGCCATGCCATAACGTCCTGTCTTAGTGTTCATTCAATGGTCTTTCTTGTTATTTTGTTACCAACATTGATGCTTGGGATATTTTATCAGCTACCAGTTTAGGTACTACCCGTTCGCTCTAACTTTGCCGCTGGCGTAGAGACGTATACCCGAATTTTTAATTACACGAAGTAAATTGACAGTAACTTATGTCACTTCGTCATAGACAATATGCAACATTGTATGAAAAAGTGACATTAGTTGTTATGTGTATATTGTATATGTTGAATTTACTTCGTCTAATAAAAAAATCGACTTTAGTATGGAGCCGAGCGGCAAAGTTAGAGCGAACGAGCAGTATGCCTTGTGACCAATTACATTTTTACCGCACTGTTGTAATCGCTTTAACAAACTGTCCTTGGACAGAAGTAATTTTTACAATGTAGCTTATCAATTCTACATTATTTCAGGAATGAAGATTCTTTTGTATTTTTTTTGTTATTAAGCCAAGCCTTCTTTCAAGCCAACAAAGAGTGCTTATGCCAATCAGTCCACGTGTATCACTTCTTAGTATTTTTCTAATCTTTGTAATATGCGGGTTTTTGGAAGTGTTAGAATTATGGAGTTTTTAATACATAATTAAATTACACACATGCTCTTGTTTATGTATGTAGCCTTATGATAGCGCGTTTGCGCACTTTTCTCTTACCTGCGTTTATCCTCGTAGAATTAAATGTACTTACTTACAGAGCGCAAAAGTTTAAAAGTTAGTAAGGTCTAAAGTTAGAAACTTCCGCATTATTTAATTAGGATTTCCGAGTCAATTCGAGCATATTCACAAAACAAACGATTTTTTTTTGAAGTTGAAATTGGATAGACATAATTTATAAATAAATTGTAAACCCAAATAAAAATAAATATTTGTGGCCATTCACACACAACATCATCTAGCCCAAATTAAGCTAATATAAGCTTGTGCTATGGAATCTTGCTTTGTATATTTTAGTCTACCTTTGTACTTAATACTACTTTTTTTTTCAATGTTTAGGATACGTACAGACTATACCTATGTACAGACTGCGGAACAATGTAAGAGATAAATAAATACCCACTCATACATTATATAGGTATAGTTCTGGCTACTGCGGTCGGCGTATGATTCATAGAGAGGAATATCGGACAGTTTAATATTCCAACCGAGGTGGACACTCGCGTCAAGTACATCAATGTTGTTATGAATTGAAGTTTAGAAATCAACATATTGTCACAAAGATGTATTAAATTAGTTCCATAGTTAATTACAATACAGCACGATGACTCTCCAACGTAGCAGATACACTCAAATTGTGGAAAAGGTACTTATTAATTTATGTATTTAGTTATACTTCTGTATATTTTTATATACATGTTATGGTAGTGTCCTTATCAAGGACTATGATAAATTATATACATAAACTTTCGTCAAGTTATTAGTTTGATAACTGTGTAAACATATTTAGGACAATCTTTATCTAAATATTACGGAGTAGTGTTTAATTGTAAATGGCATAGGGCCGTATTATTATTTCACAACATTTTTCAAAACTAACCTTTCGAAACGCTTCTTGAGAGAAGGTCAATACTACAAAAAGTTATGTTTTCTTCTCTCAAGTAGTGCTCTCAGAGTTTTTGAACTTTTAGTGCTATTTTGTAATGCAGTATTTTTTATTTAGAGTAGCACATATTACTAGCATTATTTTTTCATAAGATCTACCCAGAGAGAAAGAGAGGTGTGGCTTGATTGTTGTCGTTGAGGGAAAAGGTTCGTTACAGGCAGTGCTATGGTCAGGTCAGAAGTATCAACAACAAACGAATAAATACTGTAAACATAACAATCATATTTTAGGCACATCAAAGTGACTCAGTAACTTGCGTACTGTTGATGTCGAATATGAATATTTTATGACGCTTGAGGAGGCATATTATGGGGACATAATTATTATAAGTATGTACTTGGAATATAGTTGCTAACTATTCAATTATAGTTAATTATTTATGATTGGATCATTGTTTCTACGATTGCAAATATATTGGGGTTAATTTGGATTTCACCTAAATTGTCTCTCTATTTATAATTAGGTACATGATGTAGTGGTCAACAAGTTAGTTTTACCTTTGAGAATGCCGCAAGGCGAAACCGGTCAGGTGTAAAATAAATAAATGTTGTGGAAAAGTACAAGTGGTGTTATTTAATACGTGCAGCAGGTTCCACCAAGTGCCATCAATCAACAGCATAAATAACCTTAAGGTTAAGAATGCAGTCTTAGTTGGGGAAACAACTGATTCCAGTGTTTACTTAATCGAAGATCCAGTTCAGCACTTTGGTTAACTCAAGAGTCAATTTAGTTCTTTCCTTCTGCCTGAACTTGTCTTGCACCTGTTGTGGCACTATTCTCGCCTCTATTTATTTGAGACCCCTGAAGAAGTGATAAAATATTAAATAAATATTATTTTATCCGTGATGGGGTGTCCAGGATTCATTTATGCAAAAGCACTATGATAAGGTCTTAGGTGGTGTCAAAAGGCTTTGAGATCGTAAGAGAAAATTGTATATGTATTAAAAATTGTATATGTATTAGTATTCTCATAAATGCACTCTTCTTTAAGATTATTCTTTTTTATGGAAGAGTAAATGGTTTTTTTAGTGTTTTTACCTAAATTAAAGTACTGCAAGGATCTATCCAAGGATGTGAACAAACTGTTACTTCCGTATTCTGGCAGGTTGTACTAATTACCGTGAATTCATTGGAATTTCGTTGTTCGAGTCAAATAACGTACAAACGCAGGATCTCTTTGTCACGTCGTAACACTTTTTTCGAAGCAGGTACCTCGGGCCTGTAGAAACAAAAAAAAGACGTACAAAGAAGATTATGGTATACTTACATAAATGGTTCGGTTTGGCAACATCGCGCGGTGTCTATTCTCGACTACTACTCTTATAGACGGAAATTTACTGGTGAAATGTCATTTAGGTATACCGTCACAATACCAGAAATTATAATGCCTTAACTCAAAATATCGTAGCCCAAAATACCCGAAATCGAAATATCAATATTCAAAAGGCAAATATTTATAATATAAATAATTTAAAATGCCTTACGGTCGAATAACCGAAACCCAAAATATAAATTTATCAAATACCTTATCCTAAAATGTTCAAACTCAAAATACCTTTTTTTTAACATGATTTAAATCCTACATGGATGCTTTATATCTGTGAATTGTTAACACCCCGACTCAGAGTATCCCGACTCGGATAGGTTAGGTTAGAAGACTAAGGCGGGAGCGAAGCGAAGCGGAGCTCCCGCCTTAGCCTTCGTGGTTATTTTTTTTTTGATTTTTCGTTAGCCCACTGTAGTACTTTTGTAACTCTGAATGAAAGTGTTTTAACATGAGGTAAATCCTACATGGATACTATGCTGGACTCCTACCGACTAAAAACCACACGTATCCTACATAACAGCCTACAGTTGGGAGCCCCGGGTAAGCCCTCAGAAGGATACCCAAGGACCAACAGACCTAGGGCTACAACTGCGACTTCACTTAGGTGGGGGGAGGGGGGGGGGGGTGTAAATAAGTTAAAGTCAAATAACAAAACGTGTGAGTGACAGTGACACATTGTATTCTATTTTCGGTATTTTAAATTAAGGATATTTGAAAATTTGTATTTTGAATTCTGATATAATAATTATTTGTATTTTAAATTTAGACGTTTTACGGTAAGGTGTACTGAAATAAGGTATTTTGAATGTTAAGGTATTTCGAATTCGGGTATTTTGGTCTAATGCATTTTAAGTAAAGGCATTTTGATTTCTGGTATTTTAATATATAACCGTCATTTATCTTACATTTTTGGACACGAGACATTAAACATGAGACAAAAGATATGCCCGCCGTGTGGCATGCGCTTAAAGCACGAGGATATTTTTTTTGAT
Organism: Miltochrista miniata; assembly: GCA_933228765.1. Classification (NCBI taxonomy): domain Eukaryota; kingdom Metazoa; phylum Arthropoda; class Insecta; order Lepidoptera; family Erebidae; genus Miltochrista; species Miltochrista miniata. The sequence continues at coordinate 34,198,134 of OW121749.1, forward strand.
ATTCCTACTTACAATATAAAATCTCGTAGTTCTTCTAGCTAGATCAACTCAAAATAATGACAATTACAAGACACTTTTAAAAAGTAGTTTGAAAATTTAAGGCAATTTGTTAAATAGCTTACTCTCTACTGACAACACATCTCTTGATATGGTGCATGGAACTCGGTTTTTGAGTGTAAAGTTCGGTGAGCTAGCTAGAAGCCTTTCGGTCCATTAGGTCCCATGTATCAAAATGTCCGCAGTATCAAAATGCCCAGTTTTACAAAATGTCCGGAGTGTCCAAATGTCCAGTTTTACAAAATGTCCGGAGTGTCAAAATGTCCAGTTTTACAAAATGCCCAGTTTTACAAAATGTCCGCAGTGTCAAAATGTCAAAGTAAACTTAACTACTTTATTTTGTACTCAAACCATTTTCTTATCTCAAATTTATACCGGGAGAGCATATTTTTAAGTTTAATTTATAATTGTTTCAAGCCTTATTCACAAATTATACCGCAGAGCGCATTTTTAAGTGTTTCAAGCCTTAAATTCACAAATAATACTGAGAGAGCGCATTTTTAAGTTCAATTTGTAAGTGTTTCAAGCCTTAAATTCACAATTTATACCAGGACAGCGCATTTTTTAGTTTAATTTTTAAGTTTTTAATTCTAATTAAAGCCTTAAGTTATAAACCATACTTTCATTTTGATACTCCAGTCATTTTGATACTCCGGTCATTTTGATACTCTGGTCATTTTGATACTCCGGTCATTTTGACACTCCGGTCATTTTGACACTCCGGTCATTTTGATACTCTGGACGATTCAATATCGGTCATTTTGTAGAACTGAACATTTTGACACTCTGGACGTTTTGATACATGGGACCTAATGGACCGAAAGGGCTAGAAGCAGCTGTAACATTGTTTACAAACTGTGTATGCGCGACAAGAATCAGAAAAGTATTGTCTAATCCCTTTAGTCGCATTATGTCCAATTCGGAAAATGTCCAACTGTCCAATTCTCAATAGGTCCAGTTCGCAATTGGTCCAGTTCGCAATTGGTCCAGTTCGCAATTGGTTCACTTCTCAATTGGTCCAATTCGCAGTTGTTCCAGTATTTTAATCCGTCTCATCGCCTAATGTCTTTTTTTCGAAATGTCCTTCTCTCAAAATGTCCTTTACGCAAAAAGTATTTTTCTCAAAATGTCCGTTTCGCAAAATATGTTCACTATTATTTATTTATCAACGTACCATAAAATCTTAAGTTTTTCGAATTATTTAAAAGTAAATATTAATAAATAGCTCAAAATTGTACATGAATAATTAAAATAGAAAAATATGATTGGAGTTCTTTTTTGCATTTTCTGAGAAAATTTACCATTGTGATGTATATATATTTTTACATCATCAGAAAGAAGAGATTTTAAGTAACAAAAAGCCCACCAATTTTTAAAAAATATCTGATATTTTGACAGGTGATTTTTCGATTGAAAATTTCAATGCTTTTGCGATATTAAGCCAATAAAAGAAGAAAAAATAAACATTTTGGATCAAAGAAATTACAGTGCATTAGGAACATAAAAAGAAAGGTTTCTGCCTAATTTCATGACAAAACGAACATTTTTGTAAAAGAAAAAAATCAAAAACTCATAATCTGGGTTTTTTGAGTTTGTGACATGCTTTTTGAGGTTATGTCACAAAAATGTAAATCCAAAAGTTGTAGATTTTTTTTATTTCCTACAACTTTGCCATTAAACATTTTTCCATAGGACCTGTAGTTTTGTCGAAAATCGAGAAAACCCCTTTTCCCCCCTTAAAACCACCATTTTTTTCACTTCCCTACCTCAGATCGCCCGTAAATTATTTTTCCTGTTATTTTTGTCACATTCTCTTCGCAATAGGCTTCATTCTACTACTATTTTTTTTATATTTTAAAAACTATCTGCACTGGTCTACTAACCTAAGCACAAAGCACATACAAAAAAATGAATCATGTGATACTTACTAAAAAAAAGGTGTGTTCATAATTTAGGGTAATTTATAAAATAGCTTACCCTAAATAGCAACAACTGATCTCTTTTGTCACATAATGTATGCACACATGATCCTACAAAGGGTGGTAATCAGTTCTTGACTGAAAGGTTAGGTGAGCTAGTAGCAGCTGTTACATTGTCGCGAATTGTATCTGTGCAATAACATTTTTTTATACCACTGAGGTGATAGACAAGCATACTGCCCAACTGATGGAAAGTTGTCACTACTTGTCACATCACCTTAGCCTATGAACTTTGCAACACCTTGTGTATATTAGTAAGGAGATGAGGAGTTACCTACCCATTAAAAAAAGAGTAGATATATAATACCATGTTATATCAATACATATAATAAAATCGTAACAGGTCGCTGTCTGTACATGGAAGATAAATAAGAAAAAATATTATAGGGGGGCTTTATGAACGCACGTTTACGTTGAATCACGCAATTTACGTTGAATGCACGCAATTTACGTTGAATGTAAGAGGAGGTATGATAGACAAAATTGAGGAAGTATGCAAGATGATGAAAGAGAGACGACTCGATATTCTGTGCGTGAATGAGACAAAGAGGAAAGGATGTGACACCACCACACATGGACCCTACAGTGCCTACTGGTCGGGTGTGCCTAAAACCAGTAAAGCGTGTCAGGGCGTTTGGTGTAGTACTGTCTGCGAGAATGAATGAATGTGTCACAGAATATGAATGTGTAAGCCCAAGACTCGTTTGGTTGAGGCTGAAGGTTGGACTTACCCGCATCTTTGTTTTAGGAGTATATGCTCCGCAAGATGCGCGGTGGCGCCGATCTTTACGAGACCAAAGCGAGAGGCAGGCATTTTGGGAGAGCATGAGTGATGTTTTGAGTAAGTGCAAACTAAATGAGAGGATAGTAATGTTAGGCGATTTTAATGGGTGGGTTGGAGTCAAGCGTGATGGGTATGAAAGAGTATTGGGAAAGTTTGGTGATGAGCGAGTGAATGAAAATGGAGAAAGTTTGCTTGAAGTATGTTTGGAGAGGAATCTTGTGGTGACTAACACCATGTTTCACCACAAAGATATCCACTTGGTTACGAGACAAGAAGGAAGTAAGAGGAGCATGATTGACTTTGTGATTGTTGACGCAAGGATGAGAAAGAAAGTACTAGACACTCGAGCCTACCGCGGTGCTGGGATTGACACAGACCACTTCTTGGTTGTCAGCCGAGTAAGAGGTCTGTTTCAGCGGTGGAGGCACCGTGTGCATGAACCTGTTAGTGTACTAGAACGCATAAAAGTTGAGAATTTGCAAGAGATAGGTATAAAAGAGGAATTTGTGAGCAAACTAAGCAAAAAGTTTGATAATTTAGATGAAGTATGTGAGATTGAAGAATTATGGAAGCCGATTAAGGAAGGACTCGTGGAAGTTGCGATTGAACTGTGTGGTGTGAGCAAGAGAAGCCAAGGATGTAAGTTAAAAAGAATGACCGCGGAAGTTCTGAAAGCGTTGTCTGATAAGAAGAAAGCATGGTTGGACTTGCTGGCTACAAAGGCCAATCAAAGAATGCAGAAGGCAACAGATGAGGATGTACGAATGGCCAACGATGAGTATAAAAGGTATAAGCGTGTGGCAAAAGAGGTGTTAGTAAGAAAGAAGGAGAATGATAGAGATGAATTTGATAAAAGGTTATCTGGTGACTTCCAACAGAATATAAAATTCTTTTGGAAGTCCATAAAAGCGGTGAGGAGTCAACAGACCACATCACCGCTTAATAAGATCAGAAACCAGGATGGAAGTTTTGTGGGAGGAGAAGAGTGTGTGCTAAAAATATGGAAGGAGTATTTTGAAAGTCTATTTGATAAAGAGGATACGCAAGTGCAAACTCATTTTTGTGAAATGAATGAAATTGGTAATGAAAACGACATTAGCATGGAAGAAATAGTGGAAGCATTGAATAGTATGAAACTAGGCAAGGCTGCTGGGATTGATAGGGTTTCCGTTGAGATGCTGAAAGCAGGACGTGGCGTGGTGATTGACCAGCTGTACCGCCTTTTTAATCTGTGCTGGAGGAATGGCAGCGTACCAAAGGAATGGTCCAAAGCGGTCATTGTGCCGCTGTACAAAGGAAAAGGGTCGCAGCAAGAGTGCAAAAATTACCGCGGCATAAGCCTGCTCAGCATCGTCGGTAAACTGTATGCGAAAGTGTTGATAAAAAGAGTGATGAATGAAAGTGAAGGAAAAATGTGGGATGTTCAAGCAGGATTTATGAAAGGAAGGGGATGCACGGATCAGGTCTTCTCCTTACGATGCATAGCAGAAAAAGTTTTGGCGAAAAGCCAAAAGGTATATTGCGTATTCGTAGATCTGGAGAAGGCCTATGACAAAGTGGTGAGGAATGAACTATGGTCAACATTGTCTTTGTACGGGGTGAGCAGCAGCTTGATACGAGCACTGAAATCTCTTTATGAGGGCTCAAGTGCTTGTGTCAGGATCAACGGAGCTTGCACGGACTTCTTTAATATAGAAAGGGGTGTGAGACAGGGTTGTGTAGCGTCACCGTGGCTGTTTAACCTGTACATGGACAGTTGTTTGAAAGAATTGCAAGAGAGTGCGTGTGGTATAAAACTGAACGAGCTGACCATCAAATGCCTCCTATATGCTGACGATCAGGTGATCTTAGCTGCATCGGCGGAGGAGTTGCAGTTGATGGTTAATATTATGCATGAGGCGCTGAAAGGTAGAGGAATGAAAGTGAATGTAAGTAAGACTAAAGTAATGGTTTTTGAAAGAGAGGAATGTATGACGAATTGCCCTATTATTATCGAAGGGCAAAGAGTGGAACAGGTGAAAGAATTTGTGTACCTGGGTTCAAAATTTACGAGGGATGGAAAGTGTGACCAGGATATTGAGAGAAGAGTTTTGGCAGGAAATCAAGTGAATGGGGCGATGCATACCTTTATGAGCAGTCAAAACGTGTCTAAGAAGGCGAGAGTGGCTGTGCATAGGGGTGTGCTTATCCCCACGCTTATGTATGGTAGTGAAAGTTGGGTGTGGCAGAAGAAGCATGAAAGTAAAATTAATGCAGTGGAAATGAGAAGTCTGCGAAGTATAGCTGGAGTGAAATTGATGGACAAAGAAAGGAATAGCGTGATTAGAAAACAATGTGGTATAACTGAAGATGTAGTGACAAAGATAGAAAAAGGGATGCTTAGATGGTTTGGACATGTTGAGAGGATGGATGAAAATAGACTGACTAAACAGATCTATAAGGCGATAATGAATGGGCAAGCTGGTAGGGGTCATCCTCGGCGTACGCATGGTAACCAAATTGATGACCTGCTGGAAAAAGGCCAGGTCAAGAGTACCCTTAACCGGCGAGCGTGTATGAAAGCACTTATGAAAGTAGAAGAAGCGAAAGTGGTATGCCAGGATCGTAGCAAGTGGAAAGCCATAGTCTCTGCCTACCCCGATGGGAAACAGGCGTGATGATATGTATGTATGTATGTATGTATGAACGCAATAGAACCCAAAACAATGATTTTTAGAATTTTTGTCTGTTTGTCTGTATGTCTGTATATCTGTTTGTCTGTACGGTTGTGCACGCTAATCTCAGTAACCGCTTAACCGATTGCAATGCGGTTTTTTTTATTGTGTTGAGGTTTGCTCCAGTTAACATTTAGCGTTTGTTTTATGTAAATCGGTTTAGAAATAAAAGAGTTATAACACTTTTAAGAATCAGATACGTTTAAAATTTTAATTGTAGGGGTTTCTTTGAATGTGACTGAACCTAAACTGGCGTGTTGGCTTAATCATAAAAGAGCTTAATGATTAAGACTATTTTTAAACAATTCAGTGGACTGAATTGTTTTAAAATAGACTTAATCATTAAGCTCTTTTATGATTAAGCAAACAGGGCAGTTTCAGACGCTGCTTGATGACTCTGATGAAGAAATACCTTTCCTTTCATATACCTTATGTGACGTAAACGAAGTTGCGGGCTCAGCTAGTCTTTAAAAATAATTCACGCTTTACACTTACAGTCTCCATAAAAAAGGTTGCCTGTAAGAGATTGCCTTGTGCAACAAGGCCGCCAATTCTTATGCCAATATGTTTAATTTTAACCTACTGAAATGTTTCCTGGGACATCCTTCCTAAGGCTTACCCGGGGCTCACAACCATAGGCTGTTGGGCGTTACGTGAGGTATTTTAGTCGGTAGGAGTCCGGCATAACATTCATGAGGATTTTCCCTCCCGTAAAAAAAAATCTACTGAAATGTTATTCCTGGTATACAAAAAAGAGTTGTTACTTACTTATACAAGGATACAAAACTACTCATTATCCACTCTAAACCCCCCAATACAATAGTACATTGCCGTGTAACTATTGTATTGGGGGTTTGATATTGGGGTAACTATGATAGGCACAATTGTGTTCAAAAGAATAAACATCTAGGTTACCTCTTTACCTTTTCCGTTCGTCGGGGTGTAAGTGTGACATTTGCTCGTGAAACTTTTGTGGCACATTATCAAACAATAATGTTGTATGTCGGTAAAAAACCATTTCACTTCATAAATACATGAGCTGACTGCTAAGTAAATATATAAAATACCTATCATGAATGATCATTATTTGAATAACATTTATTCATTATTATGTTAGTATCAAGCTGATTTTTAAAAAAAATCCTGCCAATTGCGAATCGGATTCGAGCATGGAGGGTTACGTATCAAAGAACAGCAAATTTATTACTTTGGTTGTATGGGAGCCCACTTATTATTTTCAATTCTAATATTTGTTGTTATAGCGCCAACAGAAATATATCATCTGTGAAAATTTCAGCTCTAGCTAACACGGTTCCTAAGATAGTCTGATGACAGACAGATAAACGCGTCTACTCCCACCTGTTCTGTTGAGTAGTTCTGTTAACAGAACTCGGACAACGAAGTCTCAGTTAAGGTTGTCAGTTAGTTGGTTTGAGTGTTTTCGAGACAGTACCACCGTGTCCTTTTATCTAGACCTTTGAAAATGCCGTGAAGCGAAACCGGTCAGGTTTAGAATAATAAATATTCTGAAACAGAAGTGTCGTTTTAAATATATGCAACAAGTTCCACCAAGTGCTATCAATCAACAGTATAAATAATCTCAGTTAGGGATCCCGTGTTTACCTTTTTAGTATAGAACCCTCCCTAGAAAAGTCTTGAACCACCCATAGTCCATGAAGTACTGGGACGCTGCCGATGAAACGATCTATAAATACTTAACAATATTTCTATTATTCCAGGACGCTTGCCGTTTAGTGGGTGGTTCGAAGTTCTACGAGATGATGGACGGCAAAGCGGCCACAGATGCGTCTACGCCGTCTCCTACAGAGAAACATGACCACATGAAGCCAATTGACAGTGATGACGAAGGTGAGAAAGTCTACTACTTTTTTCATGATTATTCTTAAGTATTATTATGGCCATCTTCTTGGGAGCTCTAATGCCCAGCAATTGTTGTCAATCGGCTTATGCAATATTATCGCGACGAGAGGAGAGGTTGTATGGATTACGTACAATTTGATGATAATACTCACGTGGACTGCCTCTAGTCTTGCGCTAGTATACTTGACCGTATGTGGAGACCTTAAGTTGTTGACGATGAATATATCTAAGTCTCAGACATGGTATTCGAGCCACTTCGAAAGTCTTCGTTAGTTAGCTCATGTTCAACCTCCACAACTTTACCAGAGGCCTAGACCAGGTTCAAGTGGTGTGTCTGGGAACTGAACTGGTAAAAGACAAATTGCATTTGCACACCACGTAATATGAAGTGCAAGTGTAATCTGTAATAAGACTATCGGCCTCCATGACCGGGGGCCTGAGGACGGTGAGAGGGCTGCTAACCGTCCTTACAGAAGCAGACCCATGACGGCAGCGTGACGTGGGGGATTCACGCACGCCCCCCCTTAGAAGCGGGATCGCACCCGAAACCCCCCAAAGACGCGGTATATCACCCAAACCGCCCCCTGGGCGAGGCTGCAGTGGTGGCCGTAGTCTGTTGGGAGTCCTAGGACATTCTTCCGAGGGGCTCCCAGCCATAGGCTGTTGGGCGTTACGTGAGGTTTTTTAGTCGGTAGGAGTCCGGCATAGCATCCATGATGGATTTTCCCTCACCTTAAAAAAAAAGTGTAATCTATAATCAAGTCTGATCCATACTCTTATCCAAATCAATATGAAATTTCATTTTCTAAACTGAAGAATTTTCTGTATACAGGTATTATATAATTTGCTAGCTGAAGTCCTTGACTTTACCCGCGTGGCATTATACAATACACATAAACCTTCTTCTTGAACCCCCCATTATGTTCGTTATTTTTTATGTTTATTGCGCTGAGACAGACTGGGATTGTAGAAATTTTAAGTAAGGATGCCGTTTTTATTATGAACGGAATAATTTATTTTTGAATTGCTTTGGTATTTTTTTTATTGCGACTCGGGAAAAAGCGACGGAAGACCAATCGTCACATAGATTGAAGACCTAAATAGGTTGCAGGTGTGGTGTAAATTGAGAGAGGCCTACGTCCAGCAGTGGACTGCCATAGGCTGATTTGATTGATTTGTATTATGCATTCTAAATCACAAGTTATGCTCGCCTTTGTACAACGCCTACAGTAGTCCCGGGGTATCCTTCCGAGGGCTTACCCAGGAGTCCCAATCGTAGGCTGTTAGCGGGACACGTGAAGTTTTTTAGTCGGTAGGAGTCCGGCATAACGTGACCATGAGGATTTTCCCTCACGTAATAAAAAAAACAAAACTCCTACAATATGGGGTTCTTTAAAAGTGGTCTTAGCAGGTTTTTTACAGGGTCGGCAGCGCGAGTGTGGCGCCTCTGGTGTTGCAAGCGTCCATAGGCTGCGGTGACAACCAGTACATCTGGTGGGCCGTATGCTTGTCTGCCACCTTAGTGGTATAAAAAATAAAAATATTGACAATACTCAAAATGTCAATGTAACTTGTTTCTGGAATAAAGAATTAAATAAATATATTATCAGTTTCAGATGTCGATCAAGAATGTACAGTGTTCAGCGGTGTGAGTTATTTGGGTGGAGAGAATATTTCGGATCCCAAATCCGAAAGCGATATTCAACGGATCATGAAGGAATTAAGCTCGATGCCGGAGAGTAGAGACGGAATCGCAGTATCGATATCAGTACCGATATCTTCACAAGGACTTGTTGTGTAAGTACATTTTGACATGAGTACTAGATCATATAAATATATTCTCAACTTTAAAAGAAAACTTAGCATTCACGTCAACATTCAAGTAGAGTTCATACAGACATACTTACAAAAGTATAAATCTGACAAGTGTTCGGAAATAAGAAAATATGTATGGGGCAGGGCAACGGTGACTTCGTTTCAACATTATAGCTCAAAAGTCTTGTTGTCATTTGTGCCACCAATATGAAGAAGAAAATGTATCAGTGTCCAGTCGCATAGAACAAAATTATTCAGACCACTAAAGGTCAAAGCCCACTTAAACGACTCCGCTTCAACACCGCTCCCACCCAACACTGCCCTAAAAGAAGACTACTGCTCGCAGTCTACGCGGCGACAGCTAGCACGCACCCAGCAGTCCACGCGGCGACAGCTAGCAGACGGCCAGCTGTCCACCCGCCGACCGCTCTCGCTTTTCACAATAGACACAGTTCGCGATCGGTTTCCATTAAAACAACTCGTAGTAGCGATCCGGTGAGGCCGAGGCGACGGCTAGCAGTGAGCGCGCGGGCACCGCGCCGACCGCTCGTCTACAACGCACGGCCAGCGAGGCGTACACTCCCGAGCAGTCTGACGGCGGTAAGCTCGCTGTAAGCGAGCTGTCCGCTAATTGATGACGGCAATGTAAAATATATCTAAATAGCAATATTTAAAGCCTATATTTGAATAATATTATTTTTGCCGGGTGGGAGCGGAGTCGTTAAAGTGGGCTTTGACCTTAATTGAACCAAATGCCTTACAAACAACAATCAACAAAAACAAATCTTACAATTTATCAATACGACGCTCAAGAACCGGGTCGAAACTTGTACAAAAGAAATTTCCACTCTTATGTATTAGACGAATACCACTAAAAAAGGCATATGAATGTTCTATAATTGTATGATGGTTGTGATTACCAACAAAGGCTCTCTCTGTCTCCTTTTCTTTCATTTTCCAACGTTTGAAAATGGCAAAAGAAAGATTAGTATTTTTAATATTTCAAGATTTGTGGTTATCATTTTGATAAATTCTTTGCTGTGGTTGATTGACCTATATACGAGGCTAATATTCCGAAGTATGCGAAGTAGATCAGACACATCGAAAACAACCTTTATAAAAAATTGGATAATATTTGATAGGTTCCTTTCATAAGTTCATTGTTCATTGTTGAACGTAGGAAACCCTTAAAAAAAATTTAAAACCAATTTGAATAAAAACTCGATTAAATATCCTCCTGCGTAAGACTTTATATTCAAATGAAGCTATATACCCAGTTTACGAGCTAAGAAAAAAATCGCAGGTCAATAATACAACCACCAAATCAACGAGGCATGTAATTAATATACTTACTCACAAATGAACGTGCATGCCTATCTAACAAAAAAATCATATCTTGAGATCTACCTCTTGACTGCCTAGCTCGTCGTCAATTTTCGTTGTAACAAAAACAGTCGTGTAATGAATAAATTAAGGTTGAAATTAAATGGTTTATAAAATTAGTCCGTTCATCTGACTGCAGGAATAAAAAGTAGCACAAAGTAAATAACATATAGACTCCTTTTTTATTCCTGAGTCCTGACTATTATCAATATCTGTACCAAATATCAGCTGGATCCGTTCAGCTGGTAGAGCGTGATAGAGTAACAAACATCCACAGATCCAAACTCGCAAAATTCTACTGATATTATAAACTTCGCATTATAATATTAGTAGGATTAAATCAAATCAGCCTTCATTCAGCAGTCCATTGCTGGACGTAAGCCTCTCCTAGTTTACCCCAGAAACCACAGTCCTTGTCCTTCCTGCATTTATAACATTAGTAAGAAGACACAATTCTCACAAACGATGTCACTCCACAGCCTCTACCAAGCCGACTCAAACAGCGTAATGACTCGCTACGCAGTGAACCGCATATCGTTCTACGCGAGAGGAGCTGCCGGTACCCCGGTGGCATCCTGTTTCGCCTTCACGTGGTCTCATGGCGAGACCAAGGAGTCTGCGGTGTATCGGTGCCATGTCTTCAGATGCCACATCGCTGAAGCTGTGAATCAAGTATCCGGTAAGTATTTTTTTTATATCTGTATGGCAACTTTTTGAGTCCAACATGGAGTTGCTATAAAAACGCTGAATTTGCCGTGTGATATCATATTTTAAAGTAGGATATGGTCACCGCAAAGCCCAATGAGGCTATTTGCAAAGGACGTGGCGGGCCGGGCTGGTTGATTTTACCGCGAACGATAGCGCTAAAGGAATCCTATACGACCAACGCACATGCAGGGCAAAAAGACCGCGCCGCTGGTGCCCGCCGGACACACGGTGAGGGCAGTCGCCAGCATCGACGGGCAGACGCGATCTTTATTATGTCGCGGACTAAAAGACCGGCCCGCTTAGTCGTCTGCTAAGCGCCTCAAGAGAGTTTTTTATTTTACCGAACACTGTGTAATGTAAAAATAGATCATGGTATTAGCAGACTTTCTTAAAATATCGTCACTGTTGAGTACTAATGCAAAATTGAAAAACTCTAAACTAGATATTGTAATGTCACGCTTTTACTTTCTACAAATCCACTTGGATAGTTGTATTTTAAATATTGGGCACTTATAGTTCCCGTTATCAACTGAACTCAGGCTAACCATCAATCGAAATAATAGCATATAACTCACATACTTACTAACTTAGTACTTCAGGTCTATATCGTCCAATAAGCTGTGTCCAGGTAGTGCGTAAATTGTAGTAAGAAGTCTTATAAGTCACGTAAAACGTTCGTTAAATACTTCTTGTTACGCAAGCTGTAATAACATGTCGATGCAATATTTGAAACCTGTAGCAATTATATGTACAAGTATAAGCAATACCGGCTAGTGCGCGAAAAGTGGGGTTTCGTAGGTGTTAATTTGTGTTTTATAAAACTTATATTGAATAGTACATTTTCTAAGTCAGCCCACTGTTATTCGAAAACTTGCAAAGCTTGGTTTTCTTTTTCCATGTGTCTACACCTAGCGGGATCCCCTGTCTGGGAGACTTATGAATGATGCAGAGAATTAGTTCTGGATATGTTCTACTGAATTATGCTGAAAACAGAATTTGTTCCGTATAATAAACGGAAATATAAACTATTCTAACCGACCTCTAGCCAGCGGGATATTTACCAAAATTAAGTCTGGGGAACTATAAATTGGTATTAACTTTTAGTTCTGTATTTGTTCTGTTTAACAAAACAAAAAACATACTTCTAGCGTCCTTACTTCAGCCACACTCAAGCTGAAATGAAACCTCCAGTCAGCGGGCTTTTTCTCTCAGGGACATTTTTTTGTAACTTTTACACTACATTGATAACATTTAAACTATTTACGACTATAATTTTACTTAAACTACCTATTCGTACATCTAGTATGAAAATTAAAAGTATAGAATTTGAAAGCTAGTAAGTGGGTAGAATACAAAATAATCTCCCTACATAGGTACAAATTAAAGTTGTTTGGGAGTAGGGTAGTTTATTAGCGATACAAATGTCGGTTGATATCGTACATACATACATACATATTATACCAATATCCATCCTTACAAATATTCGCATTTATAATATTAACTTATGAAAGATAATGCAGACCGGTGAGATTATTTTGTATTCTTCCCACTTACTAGTACCGGCACTTTATATAAAGTTACATGGCACGAATTTATAGAATTGCACCTATATTCATTCGATTTATGATGAAACCTGCCCAACAATGATAATTTTTTGAAACCAATTCTTTTTCCATATTTAAAATTTATGATTAGTTAGGAGACTTGATTGTTAACGAAAAGTATCACCTCGTCAACTGAACCTTAATATTTCTCAAACCAATATTTGCTGGTAATCGCAAGATTCAAGAACGACTACATCCAGCGAGAATAGGACGTTAAAGAAAGTTACTTTTGGAATCAATGATCAAACAATATTGAGATCATCACAAGTCCATCAATAATTTTATACCACTAGTGACAAACAAGTATAGCTTGTGGAAGGCGGTATCTCGCGCTGCGGAAAATTGCCGTGGGCATCATACCAAACAATTCCTCAGAGCAATAAGCTACTAGAAGGCTGCTGTAATGATTTGTGTGTATGGAAACGCATTGGGTAATCAAATAATACAATAGGGTTGCCATCCTTTGTAAAAAATATATCAAGATAGTTGTATGAAGGCCCGTTGCAAATATTTATACTTTTACACATAATCGTCTAGTAGACAGATGATTAGCCGCTGTAATATAAATTGCCTGTCAGTACATGCGGCAGGAAAAAAAATTAAAAGCATGTAGTTTGCTAACCGCACCATAATTTCAGCGTGGGAAAAATTTCGCTTGAGCTGAATTCTATCGGTAAAGATAGTCTCGTGGCGACGTGGGCGCCATCTACTGTCGCTTATTAGATTTCACGTATTTATAATACGCCATATTTGAAATAATTTAGAAAAACACTATGTTGCTAAATTAACATATTCAAATATTTTGAAAACAAATCAAAATGTTATTAAGGAGGACGTGACTTGCTGAATTAACACAACAAATTACGTATTGCAAATCACGTCCAGTCCAGGTCGCTATACTAACTATACCATCCACGTTACAATAATCTATATTAATATTACAAAGAGGAAAGATTTGATTGTTGGTTTGTTTGCATCGAATTGGCTCCGAAACTACTGATTTGAAAAACATTTTCACTGTTGGAAAGGTACACTATTCCCGGTAAACATAGGCTATATTTTATTCCCGAATTCCCACGGGAACAAGAACTACGCGGATGCAACCGCGTGACGTCCGCTAGTTTTATATAAATCGGTGAAGTCTCGTTAAAATCGAGATGCGTGGTAACCCTGTACAAATACTCGTGTCCTTCCACTCATTACTGTTTGTTGTAGCATTTACGATGCATTAGTTGGGCTGGTCTAAATTATCTAGGACAGTACGCGTTCGGAAGTCGTTTACAATACACCCAATTATGTAATTCGTTGGCTGGACTTTTTGTTGTGTGTATCATGTAATAAACATTGTTTTGAATGGGAGTATATTATTATAGTTTGTGCGTTTAAACATGAGTGAAAGTTGTGGAATAATGTGATATAGGGATTTTTATCGTGAGGATTGTAATTAATATTATATTCCTGATATTATTATTTTTTTAAAGATGAATAAGGACCTATCGCATAAAGTCTTATCCAACTTTATAGTGTGTGTGTGTGTTAGTTTCGTACGCATGAATAATTTGTTAGGAACTCTAGTCAAGTGACTAAAAACCAACACGTTCGTTACCTACTCCCTACGGTTGGAAGCCTCGGGTAAGCCTTCGGAAGGATATCTCCAGGATATGTGATAGTGTAGAGTACCAGTTTCCATGTAAGGGTCATAAAATTGTTACAAAATAATATAATATCGATTTTCACATATTTTTGCATGTATGCTTTAAAAATACCATAACTTATTCTTTCGTACATTCAGATGTTTCACGTTCCAGCATAGTTGCTGGCCGTATTCAGCAGCAGCATAGGTATATCTCTAGAGGAATTAACCTCCATTTGTGGACTGTTTATTTGTATCTACTATTATTTTACTTATATTTACTTTTCAGTTTTCTGTTACATGTAATATTCCGCGTAATATGAAGCGCTCGTGGCCCCGCGGACTCAGTGTTCTGTAAACGATCACTGCAGTAAGCAACTTTCACTATGGCCGGTCCATGGTGGGATCCATGAGATCACTTTGTGACATTTATTTGAGCGTTTCCATGCTTCGGAAGGCACGTTAAGCCGTTGGTCCCGGTCGCCAGTAAAATGGCAGTCGTTAAGCTAAGTTGAAGGCTTTATTTCAACAGCAGGCAGTCACAACCTGCGCCTGTCCATTTAAACACGGCAATACGGCTCACCACCTGTTACGTGGGACAAATTATACAAAAAGGTAAAATGTGGGCATATAATATGCCTCTGCCTACCCCTTCGGGGATAAAGGCGTGACCATAATGTATCTATGTGTAATATTCCGCATTCGGTCAGAAAAATATTATATCAATGCACTTTTTATCCCAAATTAGAAAATTTGAAAATCTTTTAATGTGCCTGGAACAATCTGCTCTTACTAATATTATAAATGCGAAAGCTTGTGAGTGTGGGTTTTGTTAGGTACTCTTTCACGCTCTAGCAGCTGAAATTTGGTACAGGGACAGAGTCTGAAATAACACACAGGCTACTTTTTATCTCAGAAATAATTTTCCGTGGGAAGCGGGGACAATAACAAAATTTCACGGGCGTGACCGCGGACGCTATCTAGGTATTACACAAATCAAGGTGACTAAAAAAATACCGGAAATATCTCACAAAAGTATCTCCTTACTGATTCTTGTCACTGATAAGTGAATCTTCCAAACAATGCTGTTTTACAAATACGTTGGGTTAGGGCTTAGTGAGCTCACATTTTTCAATAGTATTTGACTCACTCATCACATATATCGACATGTTACTGATAAGAGCTTTACATTGCTGGTTTATTCTGATGAAATATAGACTTAATACAGTAATATGTAATACCATCGGCTCTGCCCGAGTGGTCAAGTTTTCTACACCCAGTTTCCACCCAGGTTCTCGGAAAGAAAAGTAGTCTGTGTTATTTCAGGGTGTCAAATTCTGTCAGAGGTTGGAGCATGTTTAAGTAACAAATAAATCTTCACAACTTACACATACAATATGGAATATGAAATTGAAAACAAATTCTGCCAAGTTTCTATATGTCCAACTACTATTTAAGGATCATAATCCTAACCTTGTTTTATAATTCATAGATCATTTCATGACTATTATTCAACAGAAATCTCTAACGATTTTTATACGAGGCGGGAGAGGTTTTCCATTTCGCTGTCAAGAAAATAGCTGGAACTGAATAAGTTTAGAATCGATAGAAATTGCCCTACTATCAAATTACGTCATTGAAGTCGGTGGACTTGAACATCTACGGCTTCAAGGCTACGACCTGATTGACGCGTCTCCTATTTGAGGTCAGAGCCTCAATTTTTATTTGTTTGTATAATTATATGTTATTTTTATTTGTTTGTATCGGAATTTTTGACTAAAACCAGGCACGATGTCTTCATGGCGGCTCGTGAAAAATTCGGTGTTGCGAGGAGTTGGACAAGGGATGGCGTCATTTATATATTGGGGTCTGATGATGTCCGGCACCGAGTGATATCCTTTGCTGAGCTTAATACTGTTGAAGTTCCACCCAAAGTCACAGCCGCCACGTCGAAGGTGATCGCAGCAAAACCTAAACGCGCAGTGACGACAAAAAAGTGAAGTAGACTTTGTAATGACTTTGTTTCGGTCCAGGTGAAATATCTTCCTTTTTTATCCAAGTCTATATTCAACGTAAAATTGATCTATAAGTCTGTTTACTTTCTTAAATATTTTGCTTAAAACTTTCATGAGACTCTTTGTCTTTGCTAATCTACACAAACTATATTCAATTCCTTTTGCACATTGTAAAATTAAAAGCATAATATTGTATAACATTAATTTGTTTGTTAGGTTAATAATGAGTGGATGGGTTTGTTGTCAGACTTGTCAGTGTCACCACTAACTGACACTATTGACAGCCAACTAAAGAGCAAAAGGTGCACCATCGACCATAAAGATGTCAAGAATGTTATTGTCTGTGGTAAAATTTCTGTAACCGGCCGGGCGGCCCCATGCACGTACAATGTTATTGACTCAATAATATTGCATCAATATTTATTTCCATTTGAATATAGTCTGTTCAAACCTCAATATTACCCATTCACGGTCAATTTATTGCTATATTGATCAATATTATTGTACGTGTATGGAGCCGGTTGCGTTTTTATTTTTTATTTTTATTTGGCACTGAATGGTATGTCTTTAAACGGTCTTTGGAGATTATCTTCAAATGTGTTTCCTAATGTTGACACCACATTTTACACTGTCATGTCAGTATGGTGATAACTTTTTTAATTTATTTTTTATTCTTTATAATTTTGTAAGTGGCTGAAATTAACTAATACCTAACAATGTGGTATTTTTGTTTTGCCTGGGCTGCAAATTAACTTTAGAAGTATTTTTTTTTTTTGTGCCGGCAGATGGAGTTGAGCATAGCATTTGAGTATAGTAATTGTGCGAGTATATATCACAAAAACGGATTGTGATATAAAAGAGTAATTTTGAGTCGTAATATTGTTATACTTACTATATTTGTCTATATATACATACATATATATATTTTTTTATATTATATAGGTAATATATTTTATCTATTTAGGTACATATTATATTATATTTTATGTAATAATGGCTAACAGCAGTGGTAGTTACAATTTGGCGGATAGAAATTCCAAATCTCAGGATGAACCTCCTCTGGCTCGGTTTTTATCGTCTCAATTCTCCGACGTGACTAGGAATTTCAATGTGATTCATATTAATGCTCAAAGTATTCCGGGTCATATAACAGAAATGCTGGCGTCTTTTGACTGTACAAATATACACGCTATACTTGTCTCCGAAACTTGGTTGAAACCAGACTTACCCTCTGCAGCTTATGTTCTGCCAGGGTTCAACCTAATCCGTAACGATCGTGGGCCGGATGGTTATGGTGGCGTGGCAATTTACTTACGTTCACATTTTCCTTATACTGTTATAAGTTTATCACCACAGCCGCCTCTGCCATATTCTGGCGAGCATCTTTTCCTTGAGGTTGAACTTTTCCACACCAAAATGCTTCTAGGTGTTTACTATGGCCCTTCTTCCAATGTAAATTACTTCGCTTCCTTTGAAACTCTCCTAGAAAATGTAATTTCAATGTGCAGTCACACAATAATCATGGGCGATTTCAACACATGTCTTCTTAAAAATGACACACGCTCTTCTACTTTTCAATCTATCATCCAATCCTGCAACCTGTCAGTTCTTCCTTCCAAAGCTACTCATCATTGCCCAAATCATCCTCCATCACTACTCGATCTCATACTTGTGTCCACTCCAAGTAGGGTGGCTAAGCATGGTCAGCGTACGGCCGATGAGTTTTCTTTTCACGACTTACTGTTTCTATCCTATCGCCTTCGTGTGCCTAAGCCCAAACCCAAATTTCTTGCACTACGCAACTTTGGTGATATGAATCTTGATGTTCTGCGCAGAGATGCCGCAAACATTGACTGGAATCAGCTTTTGGACTCAAATTGTATCGATGACAAAGTAGAACTGCTCACATCTAAGTTAATATCGCTGTATGACGTTCACGCCCCAGTTCGTAAGATTAAATTGAAGCATTTACCGTCACCATGGCTCACAAACGATATTAAAATACTCATCTCTAAAAAAGCGGCAGCTAAGTCGAAATATAAGCATCGACCAACAGCCACAAATTGGGAAAAATATGTGCTCATCAGAAATCACTGCGGTAAGGTGTGTAGGAATGCTCAACGCCAACATATTCACAATTCTGTTGAAAACGGAGATCCTGCAAAAGTATGGAAATTTCTACGGTCATTGGGAGTGGGGAAGTCTGATCAAGATTCCTTACCTAAAACTTTAAATCTGAATTTACTCAATCAGCATTTCTCAGCTTCGTCAAACTTTGGTAAAACTACAAAAGAAACGACACTTAAACATCTTTCAACTATGTCCCCTCCCAGCTGTTCTCCTTTCTTTTTTAGTCAATTATCTGCTTGTGATGTTAAGAGGAGTATAATGTCGATAAGTTCTAACGCGATTGGTACTGATTGTCTAAGCCGTAATATGATCATCCCTATTATTGACGAAATTCTTCCTGTCATATGTCATGTTTTAAATTTCTCACTAACCAACAGCATATTTCCAGAGGCTTGGAAAAATGCTCAGATTATTCCTATCGCTAAAAAGAAAAATCCTTCCTCGTTTTCTGATTACCGTCCTATCTCTATTCTCCCTTTTATTTCCAAAGTTCTCGAACGACTCCTTTCCACTCAGCTTACGAATTACCTCTCCACAAACCAACTCTTAAACCCCTTTCAATCTGGTTTTCGTACTGGCCACAGTACAACCACTACGTTGACTCATATTACGGAGGATATCAGAGTAGGCATGGAAAATGGCAACCTCACAGTACTAGCATTGCTTGATTTCAGCAACGCGTTTAACACGGTGGATTTTGACATCCTACTTAGTATACTCGCCTCCCTTAACATATCTCCTACAGTGATTGACTGGTTTCATAGTTACCTGTTTGGCCGCCAGCAGCGTATTGTCATCGAAGACACTTTTTCGTCTTGGTGCAATATATCTAGCGGTGTGCCGCAGGGAGGCGTTCTATCTCCCTTACTTTTCGCTGTTTTTATTAACTCAATCACAACAAATTTATCTTCTTCCTATCACCTTTACGCTGATGATCTCCAAGTATATTCCCAGGCTCCGTTAGACAAGCTGAGCGAGGCTGTGGGCAACGTCAATGAAGATTTGCGTACCATTTGCAGCTGGAGTGAATCGTATGGCCTTAGAGTGAACCCATCTAAGACCCAGGTCATCGTTATTGGCGGATCCAGGATGATCTCTAAAATTGACTGGACTCGACTCCCTAAGGTGGTGTGTAATGGCGCTGCCATATCCTATGGCGATAAGGTCAAGAATTTGGGAATATATTTAGATTCTTGCTTATCCTGGAAGCCCCAGCTGCAAGAACTGAGTCGAAAAATGTTTGCTGCAGCGGGATCCTTGCGTAGGTTGAAAAATTTCCTACCTATTGGAACTAAGGTTGCGCTTGTGCAATCACTTCTTTTTCCCATCCTTGATTATGCAGACGTCAGCTATCTGGATCTTAATGAGGACCAACAAAATAAACTTGAGAGACTCCAAAACTTCTGTATAAGATTTATATTTGGACTGCGCAAATATGATCACGTTTCTGAATTTCGTAAAAAACTCAAGTTGTTACCAATTCGCCTTCGCCGGAATACCCATATCCTATCGTTGTTATACAATGCACTTTTTAACCCCTTTACTCCTTCCTATCTTAAAAAACGCTTTGACTTTCTGAGCAACTCTCACAATAAATTTCTGAGATCGTCGAAGAATTTGAGACTAAAGATGCCCGGACATTCCACTACCTTTATGGACAAATCTTTCTCCATTCAAGCGGTTCGGTTGTGGAATGCTCTCCCTGTGTCTATCAGACGTGCTCAGAGTCTGGCCACATTTAAGAGGCTAGTGAACGACCACTACTTGAGAAACATTGGCTATATTTAGTTGTGCCTACCAGCAAACTAACATTTTTATTTTTATTGTTTTTTTTTTCTTCTAATACTGTGTATTTTGTCTATCTATGGGTGTATCTATGGAAGTGTGTTAATGGTTAGGTATATGTGTAGTTATATAATTATAATGTATAATGGAATATATATATATATCTATATTCTATTTGTGTATATATGAGTATTTCTGTGTTTCATATATATGTATGTATGTGTGTTTGTGTATGTGTGTATGTATGTATATAAATATCTACGTAAAGTTTTTATCTTAAAATGTTAATCTTGCTACCCCAGAATTAGTATCATAAATTAATTTCTATATAAGGTTGCCTGTAAGAAATTGCCTTGTGCGATAAGGCCGCCAATTGTAAAACCAATTTAGTGTAAGTAGATATAAGTAGTATAAATTGTATTTTGGTATTACAATAAAGAATATCTATCTATCTATCTATCTATATGTATTTGATTAATTGATTGTTTTACCTTTGTTTTGTCTTTATATGCCTATCTACACTCGAGAGCAATGAATCCGGGTCACTTAAAGAATGTCAAAAATCTCGGAAACTAAAAATGATAGGTTAATGCAATAAATTGTATTTAATAGACAATGTAATACTCCTTAAATGAAAGTAAAAAAAATATGAGTCACCATACATTTTATTAACACAAAATTACATAAAGAAAAAACTGCCGATCTCTCCTTAAAACAAAAATAGGAAACATGAAATTTTTGAACTTTATTACGATTTTCTTGAATTTTAATACTTCGTATTGCCTCCTCGTGCTTCCATTACTGCGTTTACGCGGTTTGGCATGCTGTACACCAAGTTCCTTATACGATTTTGGGGAATATTCTCCCATTCCTCTGTGAGAGCAATTTTGAGCTCACGAAGCGTGATTGGGGGAGGGTTTCGTTGTTTTACGCATCTGCCTAGCACGTCCCAAGCATGCTCGATCGGGTTGATATCCGGGCTGCGCGCTGGCCACTCCATACGAGTAATGTTCATCTCTTGAAGGTAGTCATTCACAATCCTACCTGTATTAGGTCGGGCATTGTCATGCATAAATATAGCATCCTCACCTAAATTGACCATAAATGGACCAACGTGATCATTGAGGATTTCTTCCACATATCTTACGCTAGTTAAAGAGCCGTTTTCTATGATCACCAGCTCTGTGCGACTTTCAGAAGAAATTCCGGCCCACACAAGTACAGACCCACCACCGTAGGCTACTTTTTCTTCGATGCATGCTTGCTTGAATCTTTCCCCTGGTCTTCGATACACTCTGTATCTTCCATCGTGCTTGTAGAGCATAAATTTTGATTCGTCGGAGAACATAACTTTTGACCAATCTTCAATACTCCAATTTACGTGGCTCTGGGCATACCTTAGTCTCGAAATACGATGCCCACGCTCCAGTTTAGGGCCGTTTGCAGGTCTAAGGGGTTTTAAGTTAGATTCAGCAAGCCGACGTCTTACTGTCCATGCACTTGGGTTACTTCCTCCGAGGCGTCGAAACTGATTGGTGAGTTCAGTTCCTGTGAGAAAGCGATTTCGAAGCATGGTGTTCACCAAGTATCGGTCTTCTCGTGCTGTGGTACACCTGGTTCTGCCCGTTCCTGGTCTGCGTAGGTTAGAACCAGTTTCTTCGTAACGTCGGAGAACTCTTTGTACTGTTGACAGCGACACACTGACAGTCCTGGCTGTATCGCTCTGACTCCGGCCGGTTTCCAGCATTGTAAGTGTTCTGGTGCATTCTTCAGGCGTAAGCGACATAATTTCAGCTTGATTAATGAATATAGAGCACTATCAACATGGTTTATGTACCCACATAAATGACAGATTACAAACAAAAGCAACACCAAATGCTGTAATTTCGTAGTTCCATCTTCGAAAGTGGCCCTTTTTCAAATTTGATTTTTTTATGATATAACTTTACAATAACTAAGAAGTTTTAATACCTTCATTTAAGGAGTATTACATTGTCTATTAAATACAATTTATTGCATTAACCTAGCATTTTTAGTTTCCGAGATTTTTAGGATTCTTTAAGTGACCCGGATTCATTGCTCTCGAGTGTATTAATGGGTGTTGTGGCCTATATTAACATTACAAACATAGAAGTAAAGAGAAATTCGGGGTGACAAATATAAAAAAAAAAGACGTGTGGCACTCGGGGACTGCCGCGGTAAAGCTATTACATAGCATTTTTTACCAACTATGCTAGTATAATTATTTCTATATAAGAATACTAGCTGATGCCCGCAGCTTCGCCTGCGTAAAATTTGTTACCGCGGGAAGTTATTCCCGGGATAAAAGGTAGCCTATGTGTTATTCCAGACTATAATGTATCTCCGTACCAAATTTCAGCCCGATCCGTTCAGCGGTTTGAGCGTGAAAGAGTAACAAACATCCACACTCACAAACTTTCGCATTTATAATATTAGTAAGAAGTAAGATTTTAAGGCCTATGTTCAACAAAGTAAAGTACCAAGTGCCTACTTGACTGTGGACATTTGGGCTTTTGGAATTTTGTTTTAGAACTTTTTAAGAAGAACAATTATTTTGTACTTAATAAATTATTTTTATGTAACTTCAACCATTTACGCAGAGGCGCAACGGATACTCTTATAACGATTAAATGTTTTCCGTTTTCGAAACATTCCTCATTGCTGCACCACTCCTATTAATCTTCGCATTATGTTATGTAGCCTATAGCCACTATCAATAAATGTACCTACTTACTATCGAACAGTTTTTGAAAGCCTACCAGTAGTTTCAGTAAGGCTTGCCTTGGTATGATGTGATTCATGGTCCCTTTGCAGCGTGTGTCCAATCCAGCGCAGCAGCTACACTTCCGACGTTTGATCTGTTGGTGGATAGGGGTCTCACTGCAGCGTTCCAATAGTCTTACGTTCGTGATGTTCTCGGGCCCATATGTACCGAGGATCCATTGGAGGCAGCGTTTGACGAAGACTTATAGCTGGTAGCTGGTGCGAAATGTCTTTACTTTAGTGACCTTCCAGGTCTCGCATCCGTATAGCAGTTAGCAGTACAGTTTTAACGTTTACTTTGTTTTGAGTTTCACTCTTCGTGTCTATTTTCGCAACTGCCTACGGGGCGCAGCTGTGTAAAGGTTATTCTGGCCTTGGCGAGACTCGAAATGATGTAGGGTACTCTTCTATTCCATCAGTTTCTGACACGACACTCCCGAGGTACGTGAATTAGTGCCTCCACCACATCTCTTGCGTCTGTCGATTTTAATTTCAGTCCAGCCATTCGCTGCCTCATCCTGCTCGTTGTCCTGCACGTTGTCCTGCAGACATGCATGACGGATGCATGTCTGCAGGACATCACATCCTGCACGTCCTGCAGACATGATGCAGACATGATGTCCTGTGCCTCAGCAGGCACAGGACATCGGCATCATTAATATCCTCCAGGATATCAGTATAGGCCCCATTCTATGCCGCGCCGATTGTTCTTTGCGGTATTCAGCATTATACCATCTATTTTCTATGGATGGTTGTTAACTATCCTGTTATCTTCATAACGATCCTCTAAGGTAGGTACAGTATGTATTTTCAAAAGAGTTTGTGAACTCTATTTTTAATTTCTTTTTCAGAATATTGATGACATTTGATTGATGTCATTTTATACACGTTACGTCTACTACATTGATACATGTAATAAAATTCGAACACGCCGGTGTTTGTATGTAAATTGTTTATACTGAGGAAAATTCTATACTGAGGAATAGTTTTAACCATTAAGCTCTATTTTGATATAGCATACAGGGCAGATTTACACGCTACTTGATGAGTATGATTAATAAATACCTCTAATTTCATAGACCTTGTGTGACGTAAACAAAGTTGCAAGGGTCAGCTAGTTAAAAGATAAAACAATAGGTTTCTTCTTTCTACTTAAAAACTATTTTTACAAATTTTATGGTAATAATAGACATTCTTTGAAATATGCATGTATGGTATTGTTGTGACTTTTATGACACGTTTAAAGTACATAGGTATGGGATAGATGGCGCTCGCGGCTACGTCAGCGTGAAATTTTCTTCCCGCTTCCCATGGGAACGTACTCCCGGGTTTGGTTATCTTTATAGCAGTATTAAGTATATATAAATTAACAAAACAAAAAATGATACTGCATTGGTGATAATAATAATAAAATGTATGTATATAGAGTACTCACTCATTTTCTTTCACTATTTTTCGTGACTTTCTACATTAATAAATGCACTTTGTTTATTTATATTTAAAACACTTTTTACACAAATTATACGAGTACAGTTCACTGTTGTACATAGATGATGAATACCTATACACCTATAGTCGAATTTTTATTTAGACGAAGTAAATTGACAGCAACTAATGTAATTGACAGCATCGAAATAGTCATTTCACATTAAGAACTCTAAATTCGACCAACACTCTTAATTCAACTTTGGTCGAGTGGTTAAGACGCGGATCGGTACGCAGAAGGCGCAAGATCGATTCTGGGTACAAGCATCAATTTTTGGATTATTTGACATAATAATAATAATATATAACGACTGCAGAGTTCATAATTGACGTAAACAAAAAAATTATGAATTGCTAGACTAGATACACGAACGTGGCCGAAGGTAGCCGAGTGTGACTCGTTTTCGTGACACAATTTCTGGATTCGGTCTCCACGCAAGGCCCGCGATAGAAGCTATGCAATAGCTTAAAAACAATTTGGAAAGAGGAAAGTCGTCGTCCTACATGTCAGTAGACAAGTCTGAATCTACTATGTATGTACCTTTCTGCGGTGTACTCTCAACTGTTTATTTCATCAAAGTAACACTTTGAAGCAGCAACGTTTGAAATAACTATTCAGTCATTTTAAAATCAATCAACAATGAAATTTTTTTATTTACTCGCGTTATGATTATTTGCTTTTCAAACATTTCTTAATGAAAATAAAGTTTCATCTTTCAGACAAACAGACAGAGTATCAGCTTTTAGACGATTTTGACAGAAAATACATTATCATAATTTTATGACTATCATAAAAAAAACAAGCGTAGGTATATACTGTTGTATTTATATCTATTCATCGGTGTAAAAAGCTTTCAGAATAACACTGCTATTCGTTATCGCGATTGTACTAGATTTTTTGTTATTAACTCATTTGTTTTGAGTGGACAGTTCTGATAATACGTTTCTGTAAATAAAGTGTTGTGTGAAAGAAACTATTTGATGTTTGATATTGTATTTCAAATTTCAAGGTAATGCCCACCTTAAAATTGATTTAAAATACGTATTATTAGTCAGATTTACTTTTAAGAATATACTTATTAATTTATGTAATCTAGGTATATAATGACGTAATGAAAATAATTGTGCCCGTGTATTTAAAGGTACCTACCTAGTTCCTCAAATATTTAATCAAGTTTTTGTGAAAAAACTTTTGCATTACGATTTTGAAGTGGGTGGGTGGCAGCCATGGGGCTTTGAATAATTCAATCAATTCAGAACATTGAAGGTCACAGTTTCAATTGAGATTACCTGGTGACCTTTTCGCTGATATTTTTATCTATTGTTTTATTTTGATAAATTTATGGAGACGCGTCTGTTAGCAAATCCCTTCATAGACCTAGAACCATCTGAGGTTTCTTATGCTCCTGGATTGGCTCAGCTGCTAGATAGAGCCTTTGACTCCGCCTACGTGGAATTTTGTTCCCGTCCCTATCATCATGAACCATCACCACGTTATTAGACAAACTTCTTGCGATGAGTTTCAGTTGCGGATAGTTCTGCTCACACTTGTATAGGAATTCTCCACTTATTCCTTTGTACTAATTTATTGTTATACAATTTAACAACACGCCCCCGTTATTCGATATGAGTACGAGTTGATTGAGAACTCCATGCCGTGTTTATCACATCGACCTGTTTTAATCCTGACCTTTGCGCGTTAATCTGCGTACCGGAATCCCGAATCAGTGCTTAATACCATGACCCATTGTCACCATCACATATCCGATTGTATGAGGCGTTATTACCTTGCGTAAAAAATAAGATCGCTATTTCGCGTAGCGCATAACAACACGATGCTCTTCAAAACTACGTGTGGCCAGGGAATTTGGTAAACTCATGATAGGACTAAATAATCCTGGGACACCGACCAACTTCGACCGCCAATGTTGACAGGAATCGGCCCCGAAAGTTACATCACACATAACTCGACAGATTTTGGTCGTCGACGGCGAAGTTACGGCCAAATCTTCTTTCGGTCTTGAATAATAAGCAAAGCCACTCTCATACAATGAACAGAATCTCCTTGCAAAGCAAACCATTCAAACATTTTTTTCTGTCTTACCATAGCTCATAGTAACTTATAATGCTCTACCAGCCCAAATGTTTCCTCGAGACACGCCTCTTTCTCGAGCAGGTCATGCTCGTGAAAGAGGCGGGCGGCGGGGCGGGAACGGGAGAAAACTCTCCCACCCGAGTTCCGCAGTCGGCGGCTTGGGCGCCGCCGAGGTGTCTTCGCCGAAAAATATCGGCCTTCGTGGCCGAGGGCCTGATGATGGTGAGAGGGCTGCTCACCGTCCTTACAGAAGCAGGCCCATGACGGCAGCGTGACGTGAGAGATTCACGCACGCGCCCCCATAGAAGCGGGATCACACCCGAAACTCCCCAAAGACGCGGGATAGCACCCGAACCACCCCCTGGGCGAGGCCGTAGTTGTGGCCGTAGGTCTGTTGGGAGTCCTGGGGCATCCTTCCGAGGGCATACTCGGGGCTCCCGACCAAAGGCTGTTGGACGTTACGTGAGGTTTTTTAGTTGGTAGGAGTCCGGCATAGCATCCGTGACGGATTTTCCCTCACGTTAAAAAAAAACCCCACATGTTTCACTTCTCTTACTACCCATCTCAATTATAAACTGGAATGGTTTATTGGGCGCAACGGAGGTTCGAAATATGTCATGGATGAAACCCTGAGGCACGCTAGTTTATTACAATGATTGAAAGAGCGACGTGTTGAATTGATCGTGTTGGTATTGTGTATCAATTAGGAACATTTTACAATTGTTGCCAATAAATTAGTCACTGTTCGTTATATGACCTTCACGATTTAATTAGGTCAGTACTAGGATTTAATAAAACGTGTCTGTGTGTGTGCAAAATCCGGTTAACTGTTATTTGATACTTGTGTTGCGAGACATATTTTCAAAAGTTAAATCCATAGTCCATCTATAAAGGGTTGTTGATGAGAATAGAGGACTATAAACGCCCTCTTTTCTATATACTTATATATTCTATGTACGATGAACAAACGGGATTATTTTACTGTTTACTTTCCCTTTGTCATGACTTCTTCTTTTAGTCAGCAGGTGCACCATTTGTGGGAAATACTGGCTTAGGCCCCGAAAATGTTGATAGAGTAGATCTTTGCATCCGAAATTGGGAGAGGCCTTCGTCCAGCAGCCGGACAGGTTTTCAATCCGTAAATTAGTACTAGTTTCTAATCACTATGTTTATCTTTCTATTTAAACTATTAACCTTCTTTCCAGGCTGCTTCGCCAAAGCATTTGAGCGCATCCCCCGGTCTATGGCCTCTTCTTTGGTCGGCGACTTAAGTGCTGCTCCCTCAATGACAGGCTCGTTGACCGAGCCCGCCGGGCCCACAGCACCGGCGATGCAGTTGATGCATGTCTTGGAATGTACCGTAGATATAAAGGAGTCTGATGCTAAGGTAAACAAATAATATTTAAGACATAATATTTATGAACTGATGGACTGACGCTCTCGTAAAAGCTGCAGGAGCCTGGTGAATGCAGGCTACGTCAATAAGAACTTTTTTTCGCCAATTACCTTCTCCCCAATGTGGATAGAGAGGCTCAGTTCAGGTCGTCTTTTTGCCTAGTCACAGTGACTTTGACCCTGGCTTAGCCTGCGTCTCGGTAGAGGCCAAGAGTAACACCGTGGTGGTTTAATAGGTTGTATAGTCTCGGTTAGGGTAGGAATCTCACAGAAATGCATTGAACCGTGTGCAAAGAGAAAGACCATACATTGTAACGATCTTTGAGATCTATTTTTTTGAGGAGATGATGGTATTACTCACTCATTGCCATCTACGTCTCATTAAGCAAAGCTTGTAGGTATAACAATCTGATACAATACTTACAAGGTGTGATAATAGAAAAAGCTTTAAGTACAGTCTTTTTACTTTACTGCACACTGTAAGAAATTATATTCTTTTAGAATCAATTTCACAATTCTTCATTTTATTTACAGGGATCGTTCAGTCACGTACCGAAAGCGCCGCTCGGTTTCAAGTTACGCGGAGGCATAGACAAGCAAGTCACAATCAACGTCAAACAAGTGACCAGCAACATACAGCCGGAGTCGGACGATCCACAGGTGAGTTTATTATGGCAGCACAAGACGACGCGATATTATGTATTGATAACTAGACCGTGACCGCGGCTCCTCCAGCGAGTTATTCCGGTCCCGTTTCCACTTCCCATGTGAAATTTGAAAAGTCTATGTGTTATTCCAAACTATAATCTATCCCTGTACCAAATATCAGCCAGATTCGTCCATTCCTTATGGGCGCTCCCACATTCTCGAAAAGCACGAGAAACGAGAATGTGGATATGATTCTCAAGTTCTCACCGTGTTCTCGCCTTGTTCTCTGAATGCCGATCCAATAGAAGTTCTCGTCGAGAGAACCTATTTGAGCGTGAAAAAGTCACATCCAGACTTTTAATTACATGTTATAGTAGCTAACGCTCGTGGCTTCGCCTACCTGAAGTCCTGTCCCCTTTCCGCATCCCATGGATATAATATATATTCCAAGAATAAAAAAGAAGCCTATGTATTATTGCAGACTATAATATAATCTATCCTTGTACCAACCAGATCCGTTGAGCTGTTATAGCGTGATTGAGTAACAAATGTCTTCACAAACACCTATCAAATTAATAATATTTAGTACGAAAAGTAGCAATTAGTAGGATTAGTAAAGATGGTAAATTACCTATCATTTGTAGAACGTTGATAATAAACATTGATGTTGATGATGCGGTACCCCTCAAACATTACCGTAAACCGTGTTATGTGTAAAGAATGTCTATATCGAACCGTTTGTACAACTGCCTAATAGTTTAATTGTGATTTTAATTTAAACTTTTTTGTAATATGTATCATGTACTATGTTTCTTTTTGTTACGAAATTCATACGCGGTTTCATTTCTATACTCTTATGCCAGAAGTGAAATTCACACACCGTTGCTATCAGCTGCTCTTGTTATAAACAAATAAGCACCTTTTAAATAGTGCTCAAGTTCGTCCGGTTGAATAAGATTTTGGAGATAATATGACGAAAATAAGTTTAAATTCGAACTGATCAGCCCAGCCACTAAGGCTGACCAGTTCGGATTATAAAGTTACCAAAAATCTGATGAGAGGGCGCCACCCCTTATTCTCCCATTACAAAAGACGTTTTTTGGAATTTGAGTTTGAAAAATAGTTGAAACAGTAACCGTAACCCGTTACTCTTAGAAACATCAGTATTGTTAAACCATATTAAAATTCATAAATTAACCCATTCAATAGTGAATATAAGTTCTTCATAATTATAATGTTTGAAGTTACTCAATAAACATGTTCAGATCTCACAAGTGAAACGATAGTGACAATGTTTAACAGCAAAGTGATGTTGTAAGTTTGGAAACGAAATAAATAATGATAGTAGTACTACTAATCTAGGTACGTACGCCTTGATCGACTTATATCATCTTGCACATTCATAATCACCGCACAAATCACATCATCCATCGCTTCTGTATTCGCGCCAAATAAGCACCACATTCTTTATCTAGCTCACTACTTCTGCTTTCATATTGCAACTCGTCACTTCAGCTAGACTTATTAACTTTACATTCATGCTTTTTTTTGTTAACCAATATGTCTTCTTAAACACTTCGTGTCTGTACATAAAGTTGCACAAAGTTTGATTCAACTGGGTACTCTTCGCTCAATAGCAAAATTTATACTTTCAGTTACTCCCTTCAGATTTATACTTTGTATCATTCAGATACAAAACTATAGCGATATAATCATGGCCAACATAAACTCTTTCTCTTAACCATAAGTATACAGCTTTTTCCTGCCTTTTCGAGCACCTATTATCTTCATTTCTTTTCACAGTACAGCTTAATATCAATCATCGCCTGTAAATCATATTTCTGATGATGCCTCTCAGGTACATTAAAGGTTGTATCTTTCAGATGATACGAACAACGAGTCTTGCACTAGCGTGCGTCACATCCAGTAGTATGTACTACAGGCTGAAAATGTTGAAAATGAAGAAAGTTCAGTCACGTGAAACCGTAACAGGAACGTCATAAAAACAGACTCAGAAACGAAGAGAAAGACTATCGAGTCGACAGTTCTAGGCTAGGATGACAGCGTCAGAAGAAGTATGCTTGTTTACCACCTTAGTGGTATATTAAAAAAAGGAAGAAGTCTGCTACCTTAGTGATATAAAAGAAGAAGGTATATCAGGACAGTCGGAAGCCCACGCGTCGAGCAGATCGCAGATACTAGACTGGGCTTCTAACCAAGACCTTCCCGTTTGGAACATGGCGTTGCCGCTACTTTGCTGCCCTTTGTTTGTAGATTAGACTTAATTTCAACAAATTTATAAAAATAGGAAGGTTTCAAATCAATGGTATGGTTTTCAGTGTGTTTTGTTTGTGCTTCGTATGCTTATATTAGTTTTAATGGATAAAGGTAGACAGGGTATGTAATACATTTGGCTGTAAGGTATTTGTGATGAACATGTATTAGTGTGATGAAGTCTTTATTGAAATAGGTATTTATATTTTAAAATCAACTTATTCCATGACTAACTTAGAATCGCCGTGATATACTATACAAGTTTGAGCATAAAAATATGTTATGTCAAAGAATATAATTAAAAACCTTATCGCTATAGGTACAATGTCAACCATCGCGTTGAAATAGTTGTCTAACGTAGGTTAGGATAGTTATACACAAGAATAGATAATAAATGGCTTTTTTTAAAATCATAGTTTCAATTTAATTCCTTTAACTGCCACTTTTCGTTGTAATTTTATAACTCGAGATCGGGCTCACCTATCCAAACCAAATGTTTAGGCTTTGTTCGGACCATTTAATAGATGGTTTATGTGAAGTTTGCACAAAACCGGTCGAGCGGTTCTTCATTTATCACGCGAATGAAGTTGCGCGGGTCAGCTAGTTTATAATATTTTTTCATGCCTAGATTTTGCTGTTGCCTGTTCTCTATTTTTTCATTTCTATGCTTGCTGGACACCAGAATTCGAAATATTTGATTTCCATTTGATATTAATTTCAACATACTAACGACGAAATCCCCATAATTCTTGAAATTCATTTGCTATTATAATACCTGAAAAAAAAAGACAAGATCTACTGAAAGTACATGCAGTGTGTTGTGGAATCCCTTATGTTTTACCCCAATAGGTGTAAAAATAGTAGCTCTTCCCCCTGGATGACCTCTTTCTTCAACGCTTACTTACAGTCCTCGGCGTATCAAATTCTTTGATCCGTTTATAAAATCGACTGATGTAAGATTTTGAAAACAGTGTTGTAGTACCAAAATTGTATCTAATTTGAATACCATCAATTTCTTAACTAAATGCCACTATGATGGAATTAAAAAAAAAAACACGTAGTCGAGTCAACTCAGTTCTCCAAACTACTTTACTAGTAGTAATTATATCCAAAAAAATATCTAATGTATAAAATTCTCGTGTCACAGTTTTCGTTGCCATACTCCTCCGAAACGGCTTGACCGATTCTCATGAAACTTTGTAAGCATATTGAGTAGGTCTGAGAATCGGCCAATATCTATTTTTCATACCCCTATTCAACCGGGAATAACATTCCACGCGGGCGGAGCCGCGGGCATCAGCTAGTATGTGTATAAAATGTTATTTCTTAGCACAAGTATAAACGGTTCGCAGATAACTTTGACCATAGTAACTTTTCTAAAGGATTTTTGAATATGATATTTACATAAATCTTCCGCGTACCATCAATTTTGTCAAGGGCAGGTCAAATCGACCGATCACTGAGACAAGAATCGACGCGGGAAATGCATTATCATCATCAGTATTTATTTTCTCACAAAAATAAAGCATGAAAAACAGAGCATGTTATGTACAAACTATGTTTAATTTCATACCATATTATTTCATATCATACTTTCGGATCCACCACTCTAAATCGGCGATCAAATTTTTTTTAAAATATTGTTTGAAGATAGAATTATTAATGTGATATTTTCTGTATTTCAGTCAACATACACAGGTGGCTTATACATAGAACGATGCTTTGGGATCCTTCTTGCACCTGGGAGGAGCGTCAAGCACTCCGACATGCGATTACTTGAAATGGTAAGTACACGTGTCCCGTTCCTGCTTCCTATAGGAATTCATTCCGGTGATATGCAGTAGCCTATGAATTATTCCAGACCATAATCTATCTCTGAATCAAATTTCAACCATAAGAGCGTGAAATAGTAACTAACATCCATACTTCAAAACTTTCTCCGTCGGTCTACCTGTGTATTAACCAAGATGTGAGCTTCGCTATACAGTACATTGTAGACGATATGGTTAGTAAATTTTGATCATACCTTCGACCTACCCCCCTGTCTTCCTTACATTGATTGACGCACACGGTGAATAATTTTTAAGCCAAATTCTTTCAGAGCGTACATCATACTAATACAATACATACTTTCTCAGGTGAGCGGTTCCTCAGGCGGGTCGAGTTGTTCGGTGTGCGCTATGTGGAATGCCGGCGAGTCTGCTTTGGCAGCGTTCAATGTAGCCAGCGGGGATGGTGCCCCTACTTATATGTCTCTCGCCTTAGATCTAGTCATTAGAGGGATTCCGGACCCTGTCAGGTGATTATGTGTAATTTTTACTTTTAGTGCTAGTGACCTACACCATATCTTTTGTTTTCTATAACAGTTTTATTTTTCTATAACCGGTTTCGATTCTCGAACTGATACGAGTTTTTTACCTTGTCTATACAATCGATGACATCGTTCCTAAGAACAGAATCATTGTATGTCTTGTATGACTCTTATAGACTTGCCCATACTGACCAATCTAAATTGTATAATATAGTTAATGTAAAACTTTCAATACCTCTTATCGCAAATAATGCTAGAAAAGCATTCTATCGACTCGTTACTGTTGACAATAAATGTTTTCAACTTTTAAATTGATGATATTAATATATTTTATCATTCTTTCAGATTGGTCATCGAAATTCCGGTCAAAATATATCCGCCTACAGAAAGATTTTGGTATTACTCGAAACGGCCGCTGGTCCAACAATTTTATATTAACCTAAAAGAGGTGAGTGTGTGAAAAGTGTGGTAATTAATTCTTATGATAAAATGTTGTTTTATAGTATTGAGTGCCGCTCCAAATAAACACAAAACACTTTGAGCCATGCCTGTATGCGGTTTCATAAACATTACTAGCTGATGCGTGCGGCTTCGCCCGCGTGAAATTTGGTTCCCGTTCCCGCTTCCCGTGGGAACATTTTCCCGGGATAAAAAGTAGCCTATGTGTTATTCCAGATTATACTCTATCCCTGTACCAAATATCAGCCAGATCCATTCAGCCGTTAGAGCGTGATTGAGTAACAAACATCCAAACATCTTCACAAACTTTCACATTTATAATATTTGTAGGATTACTCAGCGGTACGTACACGCTCTTGTGCACGTCTACGCATACGCAAATAGTGTTTGTTTGTCATAAATTCATTGGATTACTTTCAAAAAATATTGCACCCAACCATTGATCTACGAAAATACCTAAATGCACAATTTCAAACAAAAAGAACACCTAAATGTGTCGCCAGTTATACAAACGCAATTATAGTATAGTCTTTTTCTGGACAGCTCAGCAATCATGTAAACATGTCATGTCTTGACAGAAGTTGTCTATGATCATAGTGTTGTAACTATACTGATTCTATGTATGTAAATAATCATTGAGTTATATCTAGTTCACCGTACATTCATTTACTTCGGTATATCAATCGCCAAATTCATAAAATCATGAAATTCGGTATATCAATATATATTATGTGCAATAATCTTTTTATATTAATTTAATTAAAGGATCTTTAAATAAATAAATAAATAAATAAATAAATAAATCATCATTTAATTCAGGTACAACACCCATAAACATCAATTAATAAATTACAAACATTAAATAAAAAAAAGAAACTTTTAGAAAATTTTATAGTACATATAATCATTTATTTACAATAATATATTACTTTAGGACTGAATATTTTAACCATCCACCGTCAACCGTACCCAGTCTACCCTAAAGAATCATTTTTTTTCTTTTTATTCATATTTAAATGTTTATGGCGTTCGAAACATTAGATTATCTTTTTGGCAGCTCGCTGATGAACGTTAGCCTCTTTAAATTTACTCCTCCACACGGTACTAAGCCTAACCGGATCCTTCTGACGATTTCTGGGTCGCACAAATACTTATTTAGTCCCAATTTTTTAAAAGTACTTCTGCGAAGAGTAGGCCTCGCGAGCGCCCAGGAAAAAATAACCTGTGAGGAATTATATCCCTTATGATCCCATCATATATAACGGAGACCTTTTTCTCCCTTATTTTCCGCCCTATTAAAAAAACTTTCGACAAAAGTTGTATTTTTATCTTTTCGTAGATCAATGATTTTAAATCAAAGAACATGTGTGCCAAATTTGGAGAAAATTGGTTAACAAATGCGTCTTCTAGACCGAAACTGACATGTACACACACATACGGACGAAAGCAAAATCGTCTATACTGTGGAATCGAAGACCCAAACTCAAAGTGCCTTTTCACACGTACCGGTTGCCGGGTAGCCGGTGCCGGGTAACCGGCGGTGAATGCAAGCGGTTGGCGGGCAAATCACGCTGGTACGTGTGAAAGCTATAGTACACGGCCATACACCCACCCTACCCGGCACCCGGCAACCGGTACTTGTGAAAAGGGGCAAAGACTCTCATCTCCATATATTCAATACTAGCTGTTACCCGCGACTTCGTCCGCGTGGAAATTATGTTATAAGCAAAGTTTGAACCGCATTCTATCGAGCCTCTAGGATAAGTCGTAACCAAAATGTGGGAACAAATTTAGGACATCCTCCAACTTACCCGGGGAGCTATGCGCTAGATGGGTTTTTTTAACGTGAGGAAAATTCCACATGAATGTATTATGACTCCTACTGACTAAGAACCACACGTATCCTACCTAACAGCCTACGGTTGGGTGCCCCGGGTAAGCCCTCCAAAGGATATTCCAGGACTGCGCTATATGGATAGGAAGAGACCTCATGGTTTTAGTGGGTCCAAGGCTGGTATGACGTACGTGTTTATTAATTAGCCCGTGTTAGTGGTTAATAATAAAAAGAGTAAGTAGTATGGTGAAGGGCGAACACGAAACGTTTGTTAGATTAGGGCCACAGACTGAAAACTTTAAGTATAACCGGAAGATTTGAGACGATAACACTAACGCTAACGGTAGCCAGTAAATGGCAGTCGTTAAACCAAGTTGAAGGCCTTATGGATTTAATAATTTTCAAAAGTAGGCAGTATCTACGCCTGTCCATTTCAACACGGCAATACGGTTCACCATCTATTACGTTACGTGGGACGAATTATAAAAAGGTGAACATATAATATAACTCGATACCCCCTTGGGGATAAAGGCGTGACCGTATGCATGTACTTATTATGTTTAAGGTGACTTAATTTATGTACCTATGTCACTGTAGCCAAAGCTCAACATTTTCCAGTAAAGTTGTATTTTTAAGAGTGTTCATTATAAACTACGTTTGTGTGGCGTGTTGGTTTAATCATAAAAGAGCTTAATGGTTAAGGCTATTGTAAAATAATTCTATACTGCCTTATTGCGAGGGTCGGCTACTTTAATTTTAATTTTTCATGTCTGTCTATATCCCGAATAAGTATCACGCCGAAACTACTGATTCGATTTAAATGAAATTTGGTACAATCTGACCTTATCTGAAGAAGGTTCTAGGATAATTTTGATCCCGATATTTTGCGCGGATCCTTTGGGAGAGGGGATGAAAGACCAATGGTTCATTAGTTGTAACTTCTCAATGCATAGTCCGATTACATTTTTTTTCAGTTTCATAAAGGGAGTACGTAAAGGATTGTTTCACACAAGTTTCAATGTTGAGGGTTTTGTAGTTCAGAAATTAGAAACATCTCAACTTTCGCTAAACCTAGAATTCAAACTGGCGTTTTGGTAAATCTAAACTGGCGTCTTGGCTTAATCATAAAAGAGCTTAATGATTAAGGATATTGTAAAATAATTCAGTCCGCGCCGAAGGCGTGGACTGAATTGTTTTAGAATAGACAAAAATTTTTCTGACTGTATTTTTGGGTTCGGTATCTTACGTCGAACACCTAGCGAGTATTTTTTTTTAAATGTTTCCAATGTACAGTTTTGGCTTTTCTATCATTTTATTATATGTATAGATACTCTGTGGACTAGCACTCTTCGCTCTCTGGGTCAATAAGTTATATTATTAAAGTAAGTACATTTTTTCGAACTGACAGATTGATAAAACAATGACCTCCTTTTAAAATCAATTGGCCAGTACAACAGTTTTACAACACTATGGCAAAGACAAACAAGTCTGAGAAAAAATAATTTAATGACAAGCAAAAATGACAGTCTTAAATTTTTACCATCCGAGTATTTATCATGAAATTATTCTATAATCTAAAGGTTTATTAGGTTCGAAATGTCCGCATAAATCTAACTAGAGTTCCTTGAAACGACTATGATCAGGATTGATAATTAAATGTAAGTAATTATGGAGTAGTCGAGATCCAATTTCTTTGTTTACTATATTATTTAGGTCTGTTGAAATTAGTACTATATTAGTACTATATTATTTAGGTAGAAAAAGTTTTGGCGAAAAACCAAAAGGTATATTGCGTATTCGTAGATCTGGAGAAGGCCTATGACAAAGTGGTGAGGAATGAACTATGGTCAACATTGTCTTTGTACGGGGTGAGCAGCAGCTTGATACGAGCACTGAAATCTCTTTATGAGGGCTCAAGTGCTTGTGTCAGGATCAACGGAGCTTGCACGGACTTCTTTAATATAGAAAGGGGTGTGAGACAGGGTTGTGTAGCGTCACCGTGGCTGTTTAACCTGTACATGGACAGTTGTTTGAAAGAATTGCAAGAGAGTGCGTGTGGTATAAAACTGAACGAGCTGACCATCAAATGCCTCCTATATGCTGACGATCAGGTGATCTTAGCTGCATCGGCGGAGGAGTTGCAGTTGATGGTTAATATTATGCATGAGGCGCTGAAAGGTAGAGGAATGAAAGTGAATGTAAGTAAGACTAAAGTAATGGTTTTTGAAAGAGAGGAATGTATGACGAATTGCCCTATTATTATCGAAGGGCAAAGAGTGGAACAGGTGAAAGAATTTGTATACCTGGGTTCAAAATTTACGAGGGATGGAAAGTGTGACCAGGATATTGAGAGAAGAGTTTTGGCAGGAAATCAAGTGAATGGGGCGATGCATACCTTTATGAGCAGTCAAAACGTGTCTAAGAAGGCGAGAGTGGCTGTGCATAGGGGTGTGCTTATCCCCACACTTATGTATGGTAGTGAAAGTTGGGTGTGGCAGAAGAAGCATGAAAGTAAAATTAATGCAGTGGAAATGAGAAGTCTGCGAAGTATAGCTGGAGTGAAATTGATGGACAAAGCAAGGAATAGCGTGATTAGAAAACAATGTGGTATAACTGAAGATGTAGTGACAAAGATAGAAAAAGGGATGCTTAGATGGTTTGGACATGTTGAGAGGATGGATGAAAATAGACTGACTAAACAGATCTATAAGGCGATAATGAATGGGCAAGCTGGTAGGGGTCATCCTCGGCGTACGCATGGTAACCAAATTGATGACCTGCTGGAAAAAGGCCAGGTCAAGAGTACCCTTAACCGGCGAGCGTGTATGAAAGCACTTATGAAAGTAGAAGAAGCGAAAGTGGTATGCCAGGATCGTAGCAAGTGGAAAGCCATAGTCTCTGCCTACCCCGATGGGAAACAGGCGTGATGATATGTATGTATGTATGTATGTTGAATTCCACTATAATGACGAAAACGATTTTTTTTTACAAATTCAACCTTACGCATTTGATATAAAGTATGGTATATAAAGTTGTATTAACAAAGTAAGATTTAGTCGAAATGATTGCATAATATGAAATAGTGCGCTCATTTCTTGAGGACGGTTTTCAGACACTGAATGTAATCTTGTGTTTTTTGTATATCAATGCACACAACAAACCTTTGTGAAATACTTAATATAATAGCATATAAAACTAATAATATTCGTCTATTTGCAGACATTCGACGCTCTAGGTCAACTGCAGTATGAGGTGGCAAGCATTGAAACCTCAGAGGAAATAGACAGGTCAAGGTTAAATCTGCCATCGCTGAGCAGTTTGCTGCCGTCGCCGTTATCAAGTGCCCCGGCACCGCCATCCCCATCAGAACCGGATTCTGGTAAGACCGATTTTGTATTATACTGTACTAGCGAATCGTTTCACCCGCGTAGTTGCTGTTCTAAGTAGAGATGGGTAGCGGGTTATAACCCAATCTACCCATTTGGGTTAAAACTGGGTGATTTGGGTTTTAACCCAATTAAAACCCATAATCACCCATTTTGCAGGGTGATAATAAGTTTCGTAAACTAGTAAGAAGTGGGAGGGTGATAATAGGTTTCGTAAACTAGTAAGAAGTGGGAAGTAGTGTTTAGTAGTCTAGCAAATCAAAAATAAACTCCTTACCCTTAAAACAGATATATATTTTAAAAACAGAACTAATTAGTAGGCAGTTTATTCAATAAATCGACGCTACCACTGCGGGTAGAGGTCGAAAAGCCAACCTCTACAGAACCAAGGGGAGGGTATCGGGCCACCGGTAGATGTGCCCCCGCTGGACAGTGCCGGACAGCTAACGCAGCTACATTCTTCACATCAGATATATCAGCGGCAAAACAGATAATGGCGTCTCTTGCTCGCATTTCTGGCGCCAAGAATGTAGCGCGCAGGAAGAAGATAGTGGCGGAAGCCGTCACAGGCGCCACTAAGGCGTTGGATGAGCACCTCGATAGGAGCATCTCCAACGAGGAGGGAAAACTTTGGGCTCGGGTTGAGAGTCTAGAGACTAAGCTTGCCGATTCCCGCAAATGCCGATTCCCCCGCTCCACAAAAGGCCCCTGCTCGTGCACCCAAAGTGACACCGAGCATGATTCAGCTACTGGAGGCCATCGAGAGACGCCTCGGCGTCCTCGAAGACCGGGCAAACCGCCCACCACTAGCGGCACTCGTCGTCACATCGTATGTGACGACGGCTGCATCTAGTTGGGCTCCCGGTCCCCAGCGAAAGGCCAACGCCCCCTCCCCCGCCCCCAAGAAGATGGCGCATGGGGAGAGTGGCAACCCCGCTTTCCCCAGCACAGCTAGCGCTTCCGCTGCACCCGAGAACCCCTCCAGAGAGAGGGTCCGGAAGGTAGCGGGAGCGAAAAAGAAGGCAGCTAAGGCTGCCAAAAAGACGGCAAGGGCCGCCGCGGCGAAGGCGCCAAAGAGGCTCCGTGCTCCCACGCCACCGCCGTCGTCCTTACGGTGACGACAGAGGGCATGGCAAGGGGCGTAGGGTACGCTGAGGTCCTGAGGCAGGCGAAAGCCTCAGTGGACCTAAAGGACCTCGACACAGGAGGAGGCTCCGATGCAAGGTGACGCGCACTGTAGCACTCCTCCTCGAGATCTCCGGCGCCACCAGCGGTCCCAAGGCTGAGGCCCTATAGCGGCTAAGCTGAGGGAGACACTAACACGGGGGATTTCACACGCGTCAAAGTCACCAGACCCAATAAATGCGCCGGTCTGCGCATTAAGGGTCTAGATGACGCGGCCACGACAGAGAAGATAATCTCCGCCGTCATGGAAGCGAGCGGCTGCCGTCGCGAAAATAAGATCTTGCGAAATTCGCTTTGGTACCACTGGTCACGGGTCGGCAGTAGCGCCCTGTCGCGGTGGCTCAGAAAGTGGCAGACTAACGGAGCCTTCTCAATGTGGGCTTCCTCAAGGCGCAGGTGCATCTCCTACATCCCCTCGAATCCAGGTGGAGTCATGTGGGGGTGCAGTGCACAGCGGAAGTCACCGTGGGGGACCGGTGCTTCCGCTGTGGTTAGTCCGGTCACACGGCCCTTGCTTGTGACGCTCCGCGACTCTGTTTTGTGTCGTGGAGGGCAAGGCGGCTGACCACTGGGTGGGCACCAAGTAGACGTATCGTTTGCGGCCCCTGATCTCGCCCGCTGTGTCCAGGGATAGCGTGTAGTGAAGGAGAATGAGTCGTCATCAGACCACCGATATATCCCTTTCGACACCTCTCCTCCACCTAACCTACCGCCGGTTATCACAAATCCCCCGGAAGCGCGTTGGGCACT
The DNA here is from genome assembly GCA_933228765.1 of Miltochrista miniata. Taxonomy (NCBI): domain Eukaryota; kingdom Metazoa; phylum Arthropoda; class Insecta; order Lepidoptera; family Erebidae; genus Miltochrista; species Miltochrista miniata. Next base: position 34,239,228 of record OW121749.1, read on the forward strand.
CAATCGCCTGGATCGGGAGGCTCTCTTGAAGGCGGCCATCGGGAAGGCCTGGATTCGACTGCAAACAAGCCTGCCGATGATGATGCCTTAGTGGGGTGGTTCAGAAGAGCCACCCCACTAAGACTAAGTGTATTGGTGGATGCCGGAAATCGCACAGCTGCGTGCAGCGTGCATTACCGCGCGCCATCAGTACGCCACCCCAGATTCCGCCGGAGGCGTCGCCGCCCAGACAATGCAGCAGCTCGAGATATGAGGGGCAAATTGGCCCCTCAAGCAGCCATTAAGCGGTCCAAAAGATTGCCTGAGATCCTGGACCGGAACCCATAGGGGCGCTCGTACCTTATGTTAAGAGGCAAACTAGGCCCTAAGGCACCCTCACTGACCCAGAGTCTCCAGCTGGAGGGTCCTGGGTTCCTTGTTCCCATCAAGGGCGGAGGAACAGGCTTCGTCTCAGGCGCCCGGCGCGGATAACAGCGAGAACGATGTACCTGAAGTCACGGAGGGTCAGTTAGGGGCGGCTGTACTGCGGCTTAAATCCCCCAGGAACACTGCCCCTGGTCCCGACGGCATTCCAGGCCGAGCGTAGGTACTGGCTTTCGGGGTACTTGGGCGGCTTATAGGGCTCTTTGGCGCATGCCTTGAAAAAGGCCAGTTTTCCAAGGTCTGGAAGACAGGGAAACTGGTTCTGATCCGAAAGGCGGGGGGGGCTTACTCCCCATCTGAGTACCGGCCGGTCGTGTTGCTCGACGAGGTGTGCTAGCTCTTTGAGCGTATTATTGCACAGCGCCTCGTCGGGCACCTCACACGCGTGGGGCCAGATCTGGCGGATAACCAGTTTTGTTTCCGTCAGGGGCGCTCCACCGTGGACGCGATCTTGCGCATTAGAGGACTGGCGGAGGAAGCTATATCACAGGGCGAAGTGGTGATGGCAGTGTCTCTTGACAAGGCATTCAACATCTTGCCCTGAAGCTGCATTAGGGAGGCACATATTTATCATGGAGTGCCTCCCTACCTCCGTCGAATTGTCGGGGTCTATCTTTCCGAGAGGGCCAGCCACAGCGAATAACTTACCCGAGCTGGCAAGAGCCGGGTCGACAGAATCAAATTTCATAAGCAAATCGTAGTCAAGGTGTTCAAGCCAAGGTCATTCAGGTAAAAACTGGATCAGATCACAATAATAATGCAGAGTCGTAAATAAAAACAACAACAAATTCACACAAAACGCGCCCACTCTAACTGGCGTAGCGAAGTACACTAGAGAGTAAAGAGAGAGAGAGTAAGTTTTAGCACGGGCGGGGCGCGGATCAAACCCCCCCCCCCCCCCCTCCGGCACAGTTTTTCCACCCCGCAAACCGATCGCAGCGCGCTGCAAGTTTAATCGGCAATATTTTGTTTTCACCCGGCCAAACCACCCAGTGAGTGGATTGAAACGGGTGATAACTAGGTTTTAACCCACTATCACCCGTTTCAAAAAGTGAGTTTTAACCCAGGTCGTTACCCATCTATACCTACCACCCCGCAAACCGATCGCAGCGCGTTGCAAGTTTTATCGGCAATATTTTGTTTTCACCCGGCCAAACCACCCAGTGAGTGGATTGAAACGGGTGATAACTAGGTTTTAACACACTATCACCCGTTTCAAAAAGTGACTTTTAACCCAGGTCGTTACCAATCTCTACCTACCACCCCGCAAACCGATCGCAGCGCGTTGCAAGTTTTATCGGCAATATTTTGTTTTCACCCGGCCAAACCACCCAGTGGGTGGATTGAAACGGGTGATAACTGGGTTTTTACCCACTGGTGGGTTTTAACCCGGGTCGTTACCCATCTCTAGTTCTAAGGGGATAAAATATAGCTTATTTCTTTCGGGGATAGTGTACTTAATGTGATATTTCAAATCGGTGTAGAAAAATGTTACTTTTCTTTTTTTGTAGATGGCGATGAGCCTCTCCTTAGTGGTACGGGAGAGGTGTCTAAGGACTGTGGTGAAGAAGAACTTGGAAGCTGGTCGACGGTATTGAGGAGGTAAGGCGGATTCTACAGGTCTCTAATAGCTACTGACAAAGCATATTATGTGTTATGATATAGGGTAAACCACCCAATTATTGGCACTTTTAGAATGAATTATTGGCACTTTAGTTAAGAGTATATTTCGAAAAATAAGGGAGACCTAGTTTATTTCAGTTCGGTGTTGCCCATTATGTAGTTGTAGGTATGCATTAAAAAGTAAAATAGCATTCTTTTTCTGTTAGAAATGGGCAAAATTACCTAAAGTGCCAATAATTGGAGGAGTGCCAACGATTGGGTGGTTTACCCTACATCCAGATAGTCTGTAAAAACAACGGAAAATAGAAACAGTTATTAATCTTGTTTTCCGAGGCGTACGAAAAGTTACAGTCTGACTTTCAATCTAGAATACACTAGCAAAACGAAACGTAATAATTATGAATCAATTTACGATCATAATCGAGTATTCAGTTCACACCACTGATGTCTGAGCATACTTAAATATAGGGCTGGCCTCGCGGAAACTCGGGAGTCCTAAATATGGTGAGACGGTACTTCACGCCACATCAGAGATGTTTACTGTACAAGACGCAGATTCGTCCCTGCGTCGAGTACTGTTCTCACCTTTGGGATGACTCCGCAAGGTACTTACTAGACGCGCTTGACGCTATGCAGAGACGTGCTATCCGAATAATTGGTTGTCCTGAGTTGACGGGAGGCCTCGAACCGTTGGCGCAGCGAAGAACCATAGCGTCCTTGGCTGCCTTCTACCGAATGTATCACGGCGAATGTTCTGAAGAGCTCTTCAACCTGATCCCATCATCTCCTTTCCGATCGCGAACAGCGCTTGCCGGGCAGACATACTCAGTGGAGAGAATCTTCGCCAGAACCGAGCGTTTCAAAAGATCGTTCCTCTGTCGAACTACAAAAACTTGGAACGACCTGCCCGCACACATGTTTCCCTCATCTTACAATCCCGGGTTCTTCAAGAGGAGCGTGAAGAGGCACAACACAGGGCCGTCAACTTGAGGACCACTGTCAGAAGTGGCCAATCGCTAGATGCGCCACGGCTTTCCATCAGGCTGGTGGCGACGTCAATTTGGCGAGCTGAATATTAAAAAAGAAAAAAAAAGAACTTTCAACATCGACTTAAAATTCTGTAAGCCTGTAGTACTAAGTATTCTTAGTGCAAATATGAATGTATTTTTGCAGTTGGAAGGGTCCCCGACCGAAATCTCTAGTCCACATGGTGCGCGGCGGAATACCAGAGGCTCTGCGCTGCGAAGTGTGGATGAGACTTGCCGATGTAGACCCGAACGACTCGCTTATGGAAACTTACAGGACGCTCATTAGTAAGGTTAGTATTTCTTGTACAAAGATGTTTTTGCGACTTTTCATTAATAAAAAAAATCTCCAAAATCCCAATTCCCAAATTCAAATTTCGAGTTCTTCGCGATAGCGTCGCCATCGAAAGATTTTGTGGATGTTTCGCGTCATCAAAAATGTGAACAAACAGAATTCAGCTATTAATTCTTCAACAGCTGTAGGCAATCCTACCAATCTAATCACAAGGTCAAGTTAAGGCCATTATGCCAGCCACACACGTACAAATATACTTTCACAAGTCTAAGTGCGGTCCACACAAGCGAGAAAATTGCGACGATGTTATCATCGTGATACATATTTCTATAGACCCTCTGTCAACGTATACACACGGGCGATATTATCGCGACTAATGATTTTTTTTCTTACTTTCACTTTCTTTCTACTGGAACGTGTATGGCTGGCATTAGTCAGCAGGTGTATAAGCCCCGCAAGTTGATATTGCGCTTGGCGGCCATCTTAGTGACGTATGTCCGTCGAGAGGCCAGTACAAAAAAAAAATACCGTACGCAGCTTCGCGAGGCCAGCTCGCGCTCGCGCTACGTCACGATGACGTCATTTAGCTGATTTTATGACAAGGTTCCAGCGCAATACCAACTTGCGGGACTTGTACAACTGGCTTTTGTTTCGAATAAGTCCTACTAGTAGGCTATTGGTCCATCAACGGTTGCAAAACACAATTTAAAAATACATTCGCCTCATAGTGTACTATTTTACAGGAATGCCTATTCGAGCAAGTGATTCAGCGAGACATAGCCCGCACATTCCCGGCACACGATTTCTTCCGTGAAGCGGGCGGCATCGGCCAAGACTCCCTGCTGCGGATAGCGAGGGCGTACGCAGTGTATGATAATGAAGTAGGGTACTGCCAGGGATTGAGCTTTTTAGCTGCTACCTTACTGTTGCATGTAAGTATTTGTACTACTAATAATAAAGTTTTAAAATACGTGAAGATGTTTGTTACTCAATCACGCTCTAATCAAAATTTGGGTGAAATTTATTGTGCAAATAGCTGACATCCTATATTAACACTAGGCAACGTTTTATGGCGGTTACAATTTCCTGTGGGAAACTTTACCATCCACACAGGTCATAATCTAGTTGAGTAATAAACCTGGAAAACAAGTAATAATAAAATATTACCTCCTCAAGTCGGTCACGCATTATGCTATTAATACGACTGCTGACTGTCTTTTTTTTATATTAAGCTCACCAAATTGACGTCGCCATCAGCCTGATTGAAAGCCGTGGCGCAGCTAGCGATTGGGAGCCATTCTGACAGTGGTCCTCAAGTTGGCGGCCTTGTGATATGCCTCTTCACGCTCGGGATTGTAAAATGAGGGAAACACGTGTGCGGGCAGGTCGCAATAATAAACCTGGTCTTCAGATCAAATCCAGAGCGGAACGAAGGTGCTGTTTATCAATGTATATTTATAATTATTTTATTATTTTTCTAGATGCCAGAGGAGCAAGCGTTTTGTATGCTAGTGAGGCTCATGTATGGATATGGACTGAGAGAGTTGTACAAGGACGGGTTTGAAGCTCTCTACATGAGGTTGCATCAACTTGATAGATTAATGGAGGTAAGCAAAAAGCTCTTTACATTTTATGTTGCAATGGTCTGACTCTTGTACCGATTGGTAGATAGCCTAGACTATTATCTACCTTACTACGCGTTTTATATGTATATTATTATGATAATAAAAGACGTCATAGCATCTCTTTCGCTCTTTAGATACAGAAGGTTAAGATAGCAAAAATTTACTCTGACTAAACGAGTTCGTACAAGGTTCGTTTAGAGGGTCTCATTGCTTCACCGTGTCCGCGTCCGTTAGTCAGCAGGTGGACCACTCGCAGGTTAGGCTGACTTAGATTTTGAAGATTTCAGTAGAACCCCATCACATCTTGGTAGAATCTCATTACTCTTTGATAGGGCCCCGTGAGTAAGAAGTGCACTTCTTTTTTCTATTAAATTTAATGATGAATCTCCTTTGCAGGAACAATTGAACGACCTCCGCGCTCACTTCCAAGAGCTGGGCGTAGAACCGCACATGTTCGCCTCACAGTGGTTCCTTACTGTGTTCACGGCACGGTTCCCATTGCCATTGGTAAGCTATTACTTTCATATTAAGTTCATTTATAATGATGTTTTGAATATTCATACCAATTTTCAGCTCTATGTTATCTATATATATAAAAATCAATGCCACTTTTCGTTGTAATTTTATAACTCAAGAACGGGCTCACCTATCCAAACCAAATGTTAAGGCTTTGTTTGGACTATTTAGTAGATGGTTTATGTGAAGTTTGAACAAAATCGGTCGAGCGGTTCTTAATTTATCACGCAAACGAAGTTGCGCGGGTCAGCTAGTAGTTCATATAGTAAACTTGCATGGCTGTTTTTACTAGACTGACATACACACATTATTGAGTTTGCAAATGCTAATACCTTAAAATATCCCTTTGAAAAACTCTTTACATGTTGGGCAAAGCCTAGGTATGTAGTCTCCTCTACCACAATAGTAAAAGTAGAGAGTCTCTATCGAAACACGCCCTATACGAGCGCTTCTATATAAGGCATCAGAGCCACAAAATAATAATGTACAGAAAGCAATCTCATGTATGTACTCTTTTTTTTTTTCAACATTACCCTCGGCTACGCACGCTCGCGCACAAACCAGTATCGAAATTATTCTGAAAATCCTGTGACCGTTGTCTGTGAACTCTGAGCGGTGTCTATGATTGCACTTAGTACGTAGATTGCCTTAGGCACTTACTATTTAGTGTATGAGCGCCGTATGGTTTGGTCTGTACGAGTTCATAAGAATTTTAACACTATTAAAAAAAACACATCAAAAGATTCTTCAATTAGAACACACGGGAAGCACCAGCTCTCATATAAAAAATAGAATTACCAAAACCTGTTCACTCAATCGATAATTATGAGGTAACAGGAATTTAAAAACCTTCTTTTTTGAAGTCGGTTAAAAAAGGACTAATTCCCAAAATTTTGTGTATTCAGTAATAATTGTTGTTTTACAGGTGTACCACATATTGGACGTCTTCCTTTTACAAGGCATAGATACGCTGTTCCAAGTAGCGTTGGCGCTGCTCTCTAGGTCTCGCAAGGACTTGCTGCAGCATGACTTTGAGGGTGTTCTCAAATATTTCAGGTACTATTTACTTGTATAATTTCAAATATTTTTTAGCTCGTAAAGGTACGTCTTTTCAGGCGAGCTGTTCGAAAAATGTTTCGTGTCTTGCTTTAAATGACAAAATCTAATAAATAGAGGTGAAATGTGGTAGTATTGAATGCCTCTGCCTATCCCTTCGGTGATAAAGACTGATGCTGATTCTCTCTTTAAGACCTCTCTACACTTTCTCATGGAAACTTTTTTGAAGTGATTATGCTATTGCTTACATTTATTCGAAAAAAAAATGTTATACATAGCCGTTAATCTGCATCACACTTATTTTCATACATTTATAGAGTAACATTGCCGAAGAAGTGCCGCAATGAAGAGTCATCCCGGCAGATTATGAAACTGGCGTGCAGCATCAAGGTGAAACGTCTGCCCAAATACCAACAAGAATATGAAAAGTTCATAAAAGGTATACCATCTGTTTTTATATAGTTACTAGTGGTACCAGCAAAAGTTTGTATTGCCTTAGTAGAAGGTAGATTTTCCTTGTCTTTTTGCTACTACGTGCTGAAGACAATTTCCACAACCAAAAATCAGCAAACCCCCGTCCATATGTTCTCAAGCTACTTGAAATGCCATTGAATTACAGTATAGCACATTTCAGACCGATACAAACTGTGGATTTTAGTGAGATCTCTTTATCAACTAGGAAGTGATTTACAAAAATATAGATGAAAACTATCGATCACTTCGGCTTCCGAACAAAATAATCTCTCAAAATTGGTTCTTCCATTTAGGAGTTGTGATGCAGCCCGAAGGGGGGTCAAGTGGGACACGACGCACCTTCCCACAAATCGTCGTGAAATTGAAAAATCTTCTGATGCGACTGCTCCTCAGACAGACAAATTCATTAATACTCTGGGGATTAAAAATACAATAATTGATCCACTTATCTGCCTCCCAAGAATCCACTTCAATTACAACTGATACACTATCAAGTAATATTTAGGATAAACTAACATTAAATTATAATTTCCAGAATCGGCAGAGAAGGAGAGTATCACAGTAGAGAATGAGAGACTGAAGGCTGCCAACGCGCAGCTGCAACAAGAGCGAGATGCCTTGGAGGTCCAGTTGTCTGACGTAAGCACATACACACTTTATAACTACTAGGTTCTCTTTTTGGATCCCGAACAACGCGTGCCGGACAGGTTATAAGATAAGATCTTTGACTGCTTCGTTGGTCTAGAGGTCGAAATGTGCGACTGCGGATCACGAGGTCCTGGGTTTGATTCCCACCGGAGACAAAAATTTGTGTGACCCATAAATGTTTGTCTCGAGAGTCTGGGTATTTCTATGTATGATAAGTATGTATTTAAAAGTATATTATGTATTAATATCCGTGGTCTGATACCCATAACACAAGCAGGTTATTCCTAGCTTACTTTGGGGGAATATTAATTTATTATATCATTATTTATTATAAGATTATTTATCTGCATGAATCATAGTTACATATTTGTTACACATAATAGTTATAATACTAATAATTATGGGTGCCACACTCATACAAAGAGGAGAGAATCATCGCCAGAACTGCAATGAGCTATTCAAAAGATCGTTTCTCTGTCGTATCATAGAAACTTGGAACGACCTGCCAGCGCACGTGTTTCCCTCATCTTACAACCCCGGGTTCTTCAAGCGGAGCGTGGAGGCATATAAACTGCCAACTTGAGAGGTTCTTATAGTCTTGTGAACTGTGAGAGGGGCCCCCAACCGCTAAATGTTGCCTAACTTCCATTTGATTGCCTCGGGAACACCCAAAAATTCCGAAATATGTTTTTCCGAATTTCAATATTCCGATGTTCAAAATTCCGAAGATTATAATTCCTAAAAAACAAAGCTCCGAATATTCAAAAGGACGATATTCATTTATCTGAAAGCCATAAGTACGAATTTTTATTTTTCCTAATTTCATTAGTACGAATAATCAAAAGACCGAACTGTTATTTTTCCGAAAAACATTATTCAGAATTTCAAATATCCGAAAATTCACTGTTTAAGATTCTTTAATAAAGTACGGTCAAGTCTAACTACCGAAGATATTATTTCCAAGTGAGTGGAAGGCAAACGACAAAACAAAAAAATAATAACCACGATGGCTAAAGCCGGAGCTCCACTCCGCTTCGCTTTCGCCTTAGCCTCCTAACCTAACCTATCCGAGTCGAGGTGTTAACCATTATAAGTGAATGGTTAACACCGCGACTCAGAGTACCTCGACTCGGATAGGTTAGGTTAGAAGGCTAATGCGGGAGCGAAGCGGAGCGGAGCTCCCGTCTTAGCCTTCGTGGTTATTTTTTTTGTTTTGTCGTTTGCCTTCCACTCACTTGGAAATAATATTTTCAGTAGTTAGACTTGACTATACTTTATTTAAAAAACGGGTGGAATCGGGAACATAAATAATCGTCTTTAATGATAAGTTTTCGGGTTAAAACAGGAACGGGTGAAAACGACATTCACCCTTCGTATTTATGATATTTCGGATTTTTGATAATCGGAGTTCGTATTTATAATATGGCGGATTTTTAATGATTCGGAATTCAACGGTTCGGTTTCTTGAAATTCGGCATTCTAACAGTCGGAATTGCAAACATTCGGAATTTTAAAATTATGACTTTTAATAAAAAGGATTTATGAAACATCGGATTTTTGACTTTCGGGATTTCGAATCATTCGGACTTATGAAATTCGGAATTATGAAATTCGTGATTGTGACTTTCGGAATTAAGTTTTTCGTATTAATGTAGTGTACCCGATTGCCTCGTTGGTCTAGTGGTCGTAAAGTGCGACTGCAAATCTCGAGGTCGTGGGTTCGATTCCCACCGGAGAAAAAATAACTGTGTGGTCCATAAATGTTTGTCTCGAGAGTTTGGATGTTTCCATGTTTATAGGTACGTGTCTACAAAAAAGAAGTATAAAATAGGTATTAATATCCGTGATCTGATTTAAATAACGCAAGCAGGTTAATGCTAGCTTACTTTAGGATCAGATTGGTTCGTGTAAAAATGCCCGTGAATATTTATTTATTTATGTATATTAAATATTCAAATTGTCTCTTTCCCTACAGGCTCGAGCAATGGCCGACAAAAATGCGATGGAATTCAAAACCTATTCAGACTTGGCTAAAGACTACTACACAAAATGCGCGCGTTTAGAAGTGAAGCTCGACACGATGTTAGCGAATATAAAAGGTTGCTCGGACTGCACCGCCAAATGCACACGTAAGGGTACATACTTTACTTTACTAAATAAAATCAGAAAATAAAGCTATATCACCCCATCAATTATAATCCATCCTTAGTCTGTAAAATATAGCTTGATTCAAACGACAGTTGTATTAGCGTAAACAAAAATAGACTTTTATTTCAAAGGCATAGAGTATCTTTATGTGTTTTGGATGTTTGTAAAAGCTTTATGCCGTTGATATAGAGCCTATTTTTGTTTACGTTTATAACACTTTCATTCGAATCATGTGTATTAGTGTGTAAATAACGTAGAGCTTAAATAAACTCATAGTAATTGTATATTTGTGTGTTTTCTTTGTCTGCTTATCATCCTTTCTGCTCAGTATTGCTTCATCACAATCATTTTCACTCATTCGCTTTTTACTCATCAAGCACAACGATATGCACAGCTCGAGCCACATAACTTTGCGTCTATTAAGTTCGTTCGTTCGCACCGCAATTATACAATAAACTACTACTGAGGTGGGAGGGACGCCCCTCCCACCTTTATGCCGCATTAATGCATAATTGCGGCGCGAACGAACGAACTTCATAGACGCAGAGTTATGTGGCGCGAGCTGTATTGCCGTTTCACCTAGTCTGTAACATATTGGATTAATAAGGGTGCCTTCATGCAAATAAAGGATATTAATCCTAATATTAGGTGCTTACATATAAAATTGGCGTTTTGTATAGGAGGAACAAAAAGTCGAATATTTTTAAATATAATATATTTAATTAATCAAAGTATGAACCATTGTTTTCTATGCATTTTTGCCATCTCATAGGTAGTTCATTGATCCCTTTACTAAAAAAACCAGTCGGACGGGAATCAATAAAATCTGTGAAGGCGATTTGGACTGCCCCATCAGAGTTGAATTTTTTCCCTTGCAAGAAGTTGTCCAAATTTCGAAAAAAATGGTAATCTGTTGGAGCAAGATCCGGGGAGTACGGAGGATGTTTTAGACATTCCAATTGAAGCTCTTCTAATTTGGTAGCCGTCTGTTGTGCAGTGTGTGGTCTAGCGTTGTCGTGAAGCAGCAGTGGCGTGGAGCGATTGACCAGCCTAGGTTGTTTAGCCGCTAGCTTTTCCATCATGGTTTGCAATTGCTGACAATAGACATCAGCCGTAATAGTCTGGCCAGATTTGAGAAAACTGTAATGAACAATACCGGCACTAGTCCACCAAACGCTTACAAGTAACTTTTTTGGGGTTAATTTTCGCTTGGGGCAGGATTTGGCTGGCTGGCCAGGATCCAACCATTGCGCTGAGCGCTTTCGATTATCGTAAAGAATCCATTTTTCGTCACAGGTAATGATTCGGTTTAAAATACCTTCATTATTGTGCCGGTTCAGTAATGTAACGCAGCAGTCGACGCGCTTTTGCCGGTTTGCTTCAGTCAATTCGTGAGGTACCCACCTTTCAAGCTTTTTAATCTTCCCAATTTGCTTCAAGTGAATTAAAACAGTTTTATCACTAACACCGCAGCCTGCAGCTAACTCGGACGTGGTTTGCGATGGATCCGCTTCCACAATAGCCTTCAATACTTCATTATCAACTTGAGTCTCAGGCCGTCCACGGGGCTTGTTCTGCAGGTCGACATTTCCTGAACGAAAACGTTGGAACCAAAAACGAACTGTGTTTTCTTTTGCAACATGACCGCCATACACATCATTCACCCTTCTAGTCGTTTCCGCAGCACTAGTGCCACGGCGGAACTCGTACTCGTAAAAATAATGCGATATTTTAAGTTTTCCATTTTGTAAAATGAGTGACGCAAACAGAAAAAAACAGAAGAAAAAAACAAATGAATGACGGTCATCGAAGGATAAATACATGAGTAAATAGCTGGGAAAATTTGAATTTGGAATTCCTTACCAAAGAGGAGAAAATCGTAATTAAAGTGGCCAGTACGAAAAACGCCAATTTGATGTGTAAGCACCTAATATGTTATTGCACTGTCACACAATCGAATTTAAATAGTTCCCGTGCTGCGAGCTTCCTTACGACAACGTTGCGACAGTGACTCAGGAAAGTATTTTATCGTTAAGACGTACATATATCTATCGGCTGGACAGAGACATGATGTATACGCCTTTATCCTACGTAATAGGTGGCGAGCTTATTGCCGTGTTGAAATGGGCAGTCATAGGTTGTGACAACCCTGGCTGTTGAACTTGACTTAATGACTGCCGTGCTACTGACAACAGGGTGCTTGTGTGGGTGTGTGCGTGTTGGTGCGTGTGTGCGTGCGTGCGTGTGTGCGTGTGTGTGTGCGTGCGTGTGTGTGTTTGTGTGGGTGCGTATGTGCGTGCGTGTGCGTGTGAGTGTGTGTGTGTATCTGTGGGCGTGCGTGTGTGTGTGTGTGTGTGTGTGTGTGTGTGTGTTAGTAGCCTCCAAATGTTGCGATAAGGCCAGCGCCCCTTCTGTTGTTGTACACCAGATGAATACATAAGACTTAATATAAGTAATCATTATGTATTTTTCTGGTGTGCAATAAAGAGCAAACTTTATAATTAATCACATCATATCATCCACATCATCATTATCTAAGGCTGGATTTAGCGTCGCGCTGACCGCACGCGCTGAGCATCGGCGCTGACAGGTCGAAATGTATGAACTTGTAGCAAGCATTTTAGAATAACGCGTAGCTATCAGTGCGTGTGTTGGTCAGCGCCGACAGTTACGCGGCGCCGACGCGCGACGCGTACCGACGCTGACCGGTCAGCGCTGACCAACGCAAGCGTGATAGCTACGTAACTACGCGTTATTTTAAAAGGCTTCCTAATAGTTCATACACTTTACTTTGGCTGCCAGCGCCGACGGTCAGCGCGACTCTAAATCCAGCCATAATCATCATCATGAATGCTTACTAAATGTATATACATACTGTCCTTAAAATATCATCAAATCTGATAATTTTAGTAGTTTGCTTTCTTAGAAAATACCCTTTTGGTTTTGAATTTTGTAGTTAGTAATCCAGTATTTTAGTTTGTAATTCAGTATTCGTGTTTGTAATCATGTATTTGAATATATGCAGTAACTAAGGGTGTATCATATTGGCGCAGTGCCGAACCAAATTCAAGTGGATTATGAAAAGTGAACCTAAGTGAATTCACTCATATATTTACAACACATATTATAATTTCTTCTGAGATACAAAGAAAGTGCGCGCGTTCTTATTTGCCTCAGAAGAATCATTAACATTACTCTGAAAAGGGTTAATTTATTAGGTAACTTTTAAAAATCCCCTTTGTCTCTGCACTAACTACTAAAGCCCACTTTCCCCCGCGATCTGAGCGGCGCCATTAATGAATCCGCTTAATTCACAACAGTAGACTGTTGTGCATTGGTGAGAAAACAAGTAAGTACGCAGTTTATTGAGCAGATCCATTAATGGGCCTGCTCAGATGGCGGTGGAAACCGGGCTTCTGACGAGCCAAGCAGTTCGGCAATCAAAGAAATATTTCTGATACATTTATCAAAGAAGCTTGTGACTAGTTACAACAACACATCATCCTTTAAATGAACTGTGAATAAGCTGTCAGGCTTAGTGTGCACTGCGATTAACAGCAAAAGTTTATAAACAATACTCAGCGGCAAAATTTACGTAAGTAAAAGACATACAGAGATTTGGCTAGAGTCTAGATCCTCGTCATTCAAGTCTACATTACCTGAGGGTCTAGTGTAAGTAACGTATTCACGGTGAAGCGCGTATCCCTAAATTTGTATGGAACCGACATAAGTTCCCGCATTTACAGCAAGGTGGCGGTGACACGATTTCATATGAATCAGCGTTAACGCGCTCACCGTGAATGTCGACAGGCGCACGCCAAACCTCGCACACCGCACTCAGATAGATCTGAACGAAAGAAACTGGTAGGTACGGGTAGGGTAGCCCTTTGAGGGTTACAACGTTGGGGGGCACTTACTGACATAAACCTTCTTTCATTAAACAAATCCATCAATAAAGCGGGGTTATATATTAAAATACCAGAAATCAAAATGCCTTTACTTAAAATGCATTAGACCAAAATACCCGAATTCGAAATACCTTAACATTCAAAATACCTTATTTCAGTTCACCTTACCTTATAATGTCTAAACTTAAAATACAAATAATTATTATATCAGAATTCAAAATACAAATTTTCAAATATCCTTAATTTAAAATACCGAAAATAGAATACAATGTGAATATAAAAAAAAACCATAACCTACCCAGTTTATCGCTATAATCTACTGGGTATTATTAGGTATATATTATGCTATACCAGTTCATTATAATAGCGCATAGTTAATAAATGAATGATTTAAGAAATAAAGATTTATTGCCACTCACACGTTTTGTTATTTGACTTTAACTTATTTTGCAGCCCCCCCCCCCCACCCCACCCCCCCACCTAAGTGAAGCCGCAGTTGTAGCCGTAGGTCTGTTGGTCCTTGGGTATCCGTCTGAGGGCTTACCCGGGGCTCCCAACTGTAGGCTGTAATGTAGGATACGTGTGGTTTTTAGTCGGTAGGAGTCCGGCATAGTATCCATGTAGGATTTACCTCATGTTAAAACACTTTGATTCAGAGTTACAAAAGTACTACAGTGGGCTAACGAAAAATAAAAAAAAAATAACCACGAAGGCTAAGGCGGGAGCTCCGCTTCGCTTCGCTCCCGCCTTAGTCTTCTAACCTAACCTATCCGAGTCGGGATACTCTGAGTCGGGGTGTTAACCATTCACAGATATATAGCATCCATGTAGGATTTAAATCATGTTAAAAAAAAGGTATTTTGTGTTTGAACATTTTAGGATAAGGTATTTGATAAATTTGTTTTTTGGGTTTCGGTTATTCGACCGTAAGGCATTTTAAATTATTTATATTATAAATATTAGCCTTTTGAATATTGATATTTTGATTTCGGGTATTTTGGGCTCAGGCATTTTAAGTAAAGGCATTATGATTTCTGGTATTATGACGGTATACCATAAAGCGGACCTTTCATTTTTTTTATATAATGGCGTTATACTCGTACTCTACTAATAAACGAGGAAATTCAATTCAACTACATTATGTGCTTAATACACAGACCATCACACCTATATCCCGAGGGGTTAAATAGCGGTGAATACACACCCACACTTTGCCATTATCATAGTAGTACTCGTTTAGTATGAAGTAAATTCTGACGGGTAGCTCGTTCAACGTTTCATAGATGTCATCTGTCAGAATGTATTTCATATTACGAGTACTTCAATTTTGTTTTTTTTTATATTATACTCGCCAAATTTGACGTCGCCAGCCTAATGGAAATCCGTGGTGCATCTAGCGATTGGGGGACACTCTCACAGTCCGTACGACTTTTGACAGTGGTCCCCAAGTTGGCGGCCCTGTGATGTGCCTGTATTTATGTATTGCCACGCTATCTACGAATGAGACCTTATGAAATATGATGTGGGATCGGGGATGAACAGAAACTCGGATGTCTTCTAATATCTTGAAACGCTATGCTTTCAGGAAAGGAGAGAGAAATAACAAGATAGAATTTAACACATGAAAAATTAATATTTTATTGGAATCAGATTTTAGCACTTGGGGGTCGTGGGTTGTGGCAATATCGGGCAGCAAGGGTTTTCGCGATTTCCGATAGTCCTTCAGGGTTCGACTTATCTTGGTGGCTCCAGGATGTTGATGCAGTCCGCCAGGTAGCCGTGCCGTCCACAAGTTCGGCTGGCACGGTGTTTTCAAACCGTAGGGTGGATGATCGCTCGTAGAATCGAAGGGTGCGTCTTCACCTTCGTGGCACCCGAAGGGTGGATCTTCCCAATCCGTAGGGTAGATAGTTTCTTCGAACCCGTAGGGTGAACTTCTAGAACCCGTAGGGTGGACCCTGGAATGTTCCAGAAGACGGGTTAGCTGGAACCCTTTTTCCCGCCCATTGCTAAGACAGCCGACCCCCGTTAAACCATTTGGGAGTCGGTTGCCTTACAATGTTTGGTTAACTACTAATTTTACAGAGACCTTTTTTTCACACCCCTGTAATCTACCCTCCCATAACAGGGTTGACCAACAGCCGTTAATTTTCACTGTTTTAAAAATCTAGATTCGTTATAATTAATTTGACTCACCCAATGATGGGGTTATTGACGCTCGCAGCTAAATCGCTGATCACTTTGGGAGTACTTGGCTCCTTACTATATTTCTTCACTTTCAATAAAATTAAACTCTGATGCACCTGCGCCTTCGCGACTAGTATCTTTAGATTATTTTAGTAATGCTCCTTGAAATTCGCGCGCGGTTGTTTATATATGTTTGTACAGCGCCTCTAGCGGCACCACTCGAAACTACTCAATCGTCAAGACCGCTTTTTAAATACGAATAAGGTTTCCGCCGTTTCGACACTTACTCGGTAGATGGCGCTTTCATATGTTGATCTAATTTTCGATTCTAAACCCCTAATGTTAATCAATATTTGCCCCCGTTGTTTCACAACGTTACAATCTTTATTGTACTCCCACTTTCCAACATTAACAGATTTAATTTTATAAAAAACACTTCGTGTAGGTACGTCTTCACCTTAACGTCGTAATCTAATTGTACTAACTCAACTCAATCATACCATCACACTGGATCTATCTTGCATACCTCCTTTTCTTTCAGTGTTGTCATCCCTTCATAATTACCCATTCACTCCTTAATGTTACCACATATGCTATTCTACATTCCCACATATATGAAACCCCGATTACTATGCAGAAACAAGGTATGTAAAGTTCGGAATGATAAAAAGGCTTAGTCAAGATCAGCAACTAAGCCTACCTCACCTAAAAGCTTTTGCAATATTCGACTGCTGAAAGAAGTGTGCGTTGATGCAAGCTGAAGGCGAATTACAGGTAAAGTTGAGTATTATCTTAGAAATTTCACCCTTATCCTCGCGTAATAGAGCACATTTTCTATTTAAGTTAAAACTTAAGCCTTCCAATCGAGTGTTTTAACAGAAGTAGAAATATGTGCCTAACGCTGTCGAGATAAGGGTTAAATTGGCCGGCCGAGATACGATATCTTCTCGCAATAATATTACCTAACTAACCTAACCTCATATTAAGATATATCGATACTATCCCTAACCGACTCAGATGTTAGCTGAAATTTTTATATCATCAGGTTTTAAATTGGATAAACTGTTCAATGATTCCATTCTGCAGCAACCACGGCCATTTTGTGGAAAAGCTTCATTGAATTGATGCTGCTACTTTTTTGAAAAAGGAAAGCATAATACCTACATATTACACAATTGACATATACACACATATATCGCAGTTAATTTGTTATTACTTTTTGATAATGACAAAATACACAGTTATTTCCACTCTGTTGCCTGTATTACACTTTTGAAGCCCTAGAGAACGCCTATCGACGACGTTATCGCTTGCTAACCAATTGTCTGGCTTGCAAACGACTTAAATTCTGAGATAACTATCTCCTCCATTTTTGATAACTGGTAAAATACATCTGATCGATTTACCATGGATAAAATAATGATGAATCCTTATTCCTTTTCCCAGAAGCGGAACAGAAAAGTGACGAAAGTGAAAAGGAATGTACCAGTGAATCAGAGGTGAGACTGAGGCAGCGCGTTCGCGATTTGGAGCTAGAACTCGCGCAAGTCAAGTTGGCGCATGTGCAAGCTCAGTGCAGCAATCAGGTAGGCTGTTGAATTGCTCGTATAGCTGTTATATTCATTTAGTGCTGTTGTATGTGTGACTGTGTGTATGTATTTTGTCCTCACGATCTGAACAAATCATTTGCCCGATCAATGATGAAACTTAGCTGGTCAGTCTAATTTTATTCTCTAACACGACATGTTTGTGTTTCGCTAATGCAAGCAATTCAGGAGTGGGAACGGCTGCAAACCGTTCTTTGATCCAAATTAAGTTATCTTTAACTTCGCGTCGGATACCTTTAACGGATCGAATTTTACTATGTAGACGCTGTAACGTGTATAGGTATAGGTCTACGGGCGCACCGTACAATATGTGTGCAGCTCACGTATACGTTGACGTATACGCATCAGGTGTGTTCTGATCTCTATCATTGCATGAACGCGGCACATATAAGCATGTATGCGGTTCATATTAGCGCTTATTCTCGAAGGATACAAATTCTCCTTGTTCACTTTTTTTCTTTTGTTTCATTTCTAAACAAATCATCGTCTTATTTACAGGAACTTAGCCATCAGTTGACGGTGGCACTCAACGAGGTTCAGTCGGCCGTCAATCAGAAACAAACGGTGACACCTTGGCTAGTACGAACACTTGGTAAGAGTAACATTCACTATATACTCTCTCTCTCGCTCCCTCTTTTTCCTTTACAATCAGACACAAAACTTATTTGTAATGTTCTTTGAAAACAGCGACCAATTTGCAAATAATTCATATCTTTTTCACCTTAGCGTATATTTTCTTTCTATATCTAAACCTTGTCCGCCTCAATTTGACTACCTCACATACATACGTCACATCATCATTTTTATCAGTAAGCAGGAAGACCGACCGATCTCTGGGGCCTAGCCCCAGAGATCTTAATGACACCAATCATTATTACATTTATAATATCCTGAACAGCTATTTTGAAAGGACACTAATGTTTTTTTTTTCTTTATCTTACCCAAAAGGTTCAATAATGGAAGCCGCTCAAAACAGACCATCATTCCAAACGTACCTTCCGACCTCAAACTCATCTGAACAAGTCTCAACGCCATTACACAGACAAGGTTCTTACTCCAACATTCAAGCAACTAACAGTCAAGCAAACCTAGACAGGCGTGTCTCCGATCCTTATAGCCCTGATGTGGTTAGAAGGAAGAAAGAACTCAATGCGAAAAGGCACTCAATGCTCGCTGAATCAAACCTTGCCAAGGACACCAAAGACCTCAACCGAAGAAGCCATGAAGTACCAATCGTGAAGAACCTCTCAATGGGTTGACATCCAACCATCGATAAAGTCGAAAATCGATTAATACCAAGTTGTGAATAGTACACAATACAGGTTGGTCTATTTATCTGGTATACCATTTAGATGAAACTTGTAGCTCGAGTGTGCACATAAATATAAAACTAGTCATAATCTATGGAGAGGGAATATTTGATTGTAATTGGAGCACCTCTATAATGATTGAACTGATATATTTAAAATTGGTACTACGTATTGGAAGCTACACAAAACGATTTTCAAGTGCTGTTAGCACGTGAAAATCGTTGGACAAACGATGTTGCTAATCGAAAGTTACTATAAAATTATATAATCGAGTAGTTTATATCGATTATGAAATCAATAAGTAGTGTTTTCTTTTTCTAAAATTCGTCACTTTTTAGTTTGAATAAATCTCAAATTAAAATTTGCAAAGAATTATCTTGTATGAAGGATAAGAACTTTCAAGTAAACCGTATGTCACACTTCAGTTCCTCGTATGAATTTCTATTTTCAGTTCTCTCTTTTTCTTTCAAGTCTTCAGTTTTGAAGTATTTCATTCGAAATAGAATGTTCTTCTCTAGTTCTATGCACGTTAGAGAGTGCCTTTCGGATTAGTAAGAGTAGATATTTATAAAGATTCAGTATTTTGATTTGATAAGTAGGTACCTAATAATTATAAATATTTGTATTTCTATTTATTTTCTATTTACTACACCAGAGAATGAAAAATGAACGTAGTATTCTTGGTCAAAGTATAATAAACGAATTGGATTGGCATTCAAAACTTAATCCATACATCACCTTACCTACTGGTTTTTTCGACGCTGTGAACTATCAAGTTAGTGAAACCGTCTAACGTTTTTCAACTCTTTTGGAATGAAACATAGAGAATAAAAAAGAGGTTCTCTTATGCTCTGAATCTTGTCTTTTTCATCATTTGAATGTTGGCAAGGGATAAACTATTACGCTCGAACTCTTTAAAATATAACTTTATTTATGTGTTTAATTTAAAAAACCTGTCCTATTACACTTTTTTATTTCTTTTATAAAAGATCCGATAGAAAAAAAAAGATTATCTTAAAACTTTTGATTGATTCGTCTTATGATTTCTTATGAATGTATAAAATAGTATAATTCATATAATATTATACTAATAAATTATAACGTCTAGAGTTTTAGAACTTATACTTATTATTTAATAGAGTATTGAGAGGTGTCTAAACTAGATATTGTAGTTATTTAAATCGGTGAAATAAAGTTATGTTGTATATTTTAAAGCCATATAATTATGAATAGCTTAACTGTAACCTGCTTGTATAACTGCGTGCCTGCATACCTAAGCTTTTCACGTATATTTATAATTTATTAGACGCAAGCATGGGTCGTGCCTACATTCACGCATGATAGGATAGATTGATATAATATTGAGTGAATGTGATGAAGATAGGGGGAAGATTGTGATATTAATAAACAAAATGTTGAAATAAAATCTGGTACTACCCGTTCGCTTTAACTTTGCCGCTGGCGTAGAGGCGTATACGCGAATTGTTAATTAGACGAAGTAAATTGACAGTAGCTAATGTCACTTCGTCATAGAAAATACGCAACATTGTATGAAGAAGTGACATTAGTTGTTGTCAATTTACTTCGTCTAATTAAAAATTCGACTTTAGTATGGAGCCGAGCGGCAAAGTTAGAGCGAACGAGCAGTATGCAAATTTATGTTCTTAAACTTTCTCATATTCGTATTTTTACACATTTATTCAGCTAGTTTCAGTTATGCCGTACGCTTTGATACAACAGTAATCAGAGGCGAGATACACAGCGATGCGCTTTGACGTAGACACGAATGCGTTCTGGTAACTGATGTTTCAACGAGCAAGAAGAAGATGGAAATATGGCATAAACTGAATCAACCTGAAAAAACATTAGTAGTCCCTTATTTGCAATGTATATTATTATGCAGAATATCCTTATTACTTTCCCAGCGCGTTTCGAACTGATTTAATAAGCCTCGAACTCTAATTAAAACTTCGGGAAAGTATAAGTCATTGTATACAAGACCATTTATTATGATAAAGAAATGTTTTGGATTGAACTATTACATGTTCAGTATTATTACATATAGCGCGCGCATACAACATACTTTTGTACGCCTACTTTTACGACGATTTGAATAGACGCTATTCGTTCTATATCAGTGCTAAAGTCGACTTCGAAAAGATTTTCGACAGGTTATCTATCATATAAAAAAACCCTACTATATTTGGAAGATTGAAATACATATAAGTGACGTCCATTTTGCAAGAACGAATGTGTGTTGCCTTCCTATTTATTTATATTAAGATTTTATTGTTGTACTCACATAGGTACCTAAGGCTCATTGACAACAGCCGCGTATATCATTTGTATGACAATAATTTAAGATGCATGTGCAGAGTAAATTCATTGTGCTTGTATTTAGTTATTATTTTTATTTATGGCAAGAAATTGAAGAGACTGATGTCCATGTGTGTGCGTGATTGGATTGAGCTAGAAGGATGACAACACTAAATATATATGTCAGTATTTTTTAGTGTTACCTCATACATACATTAAAATTGCACCGTTGTGTTTTTAATTGTAACAAAAAACTGACACTACGAAAGATATGTACAGTGTACATGTAGGCCCTCAGTATTGTATTCTGCCAGTCAGCTTTATTCAACTTGGTAGAAAACAGTAGAAACTATTGAGCGAGTGGTAGAAATTTAGAAGTTTTTTTTGGGGAAATGGTTTGCATTTTTACTTATATCAACAAACCCTAGGCCTGGACCTATTATTATATTTATCTTAGATACTGTGTGATATTACAACTGCAATAAAAGCTTAAGCCATTTTTCATTTCTGAAACCTAGTCAGTAATATGCCAAGAAGTATTTCTTACACTTATTGCCGAACAGACTTCTACACTAAAACATTTTCAGCACAGTCATATTTTCTATGTATATTTGAAAGCCGTATGGTAATTATTTCAGAAATAATATCTTGTGTCCACCTTTTTCTTTCTATAGCTATGTAACTGAAAATTGTTCGATTTGGTGTACAATTATAAATTAACCATAATATTCATTAATAAGGGCTCTATAAAATGTAAATCAGATTCCAGAAATTATATTGTAAACATAAAAAAATTATCAAAAATGGTTCACTATTTAGGTTTTATGATAATATCCGTAACATATATTTAACTTATCACTTTCTTATACTATAAGTATTTATTTTTACAAGCTAATTGCGGTTATATTAAGATTTCATACCTATTTATAGCGATCCGCCAGTGTTCAGGCCTGTATCATTCAGATACTACATGTGCTCAAAATAAATACAATAAGTTGAGGCACGTTAGAGAATAAACTCTTCCCAAGTGTCTCTTAACTTATCGAGCACGCGTAGTAAAAATAAATGTACTAACGTAACATCACTTGTAGATATTAGAAATATACTCGTACCAATAATGTATAAGATATTTTACCAGTATTTCACCACTAATATTCCTTAGGTATTTTGTGATAGCGTAGACTCAACTTTATGGCTTGTGTTCAAATGTATCTTATGATTTTATTAACAGCTTAATATCTTCACATACAATAAGTTTTATTATAAGAAAAGAAACGCGTTAGAATGTGCATTTATTGGAATAACATTTAACATATCTGCTGTGCTAAATATAGCCCAAGTATTTGAGAAACGATGGTCTAGCTTTACAGGAGCAGATTCGAAAGGGTATGGCTTGATGTGGTCGAGGTTGACATGACCGCTGTTGACTTCACTATAAGAAATGCTGAAAACCTTGAAAAGTGATACAGGGAGAGGTGTTTTTAGTGCCAGAATGGCTATCAATTCGCTAGATATCACCCGTCTAGCGGGGTGTTATTTTGGCGCGATAAAAACATGAAAGGAAAGTATGAAAGATGATTCAAAAAGGTTTCGGACGCAACCAGGATTAGTGCGCGGATGAGGTTTATGTTTCGCCATACTATGTACGTATAATATACAGCTTAAAATTGTAATAGATGATTGTTTGTGTGATTTAGTCGTTATAAAATGCTTTATAAATAACGCCATTATCGATAGACAAGTGAAGCAAAGTTTTGAGTGCGTTGTATTCACAGATATGTTGTTTGTCTGTCATCTTATGGAAATAAAAATTTTACAAAGTGAAAATTGCATTTTTATTGATTGATTTAGTTTTGAAATTATCCTCTGTATTTATAATTATTCAAGACATTGCCATTGACTGTGGAATAGCTAAGGCGTCTCAACGGAGCTCACTGTAAATTAGGTAAGTAGGTAGAATTCGAGGAGATTAAACCGTGTCTGTATACCCAGCAGGACCCTTCGTCTGATTCGATTGAGAACCACAGTTTTACTTTCGTAATATTTGCTACCTTCCGAATAGTGTAAGTAAAATTTTAGTACCTTAACAGATATTGAGAAAAAATGAGTTTATTTCCAGCAGGACCCTCCGTGGTTTAAGGTCTTCAGACCTATAGTGTATGTCTCTGCATAGCAGTGAATTAGTACCTTCAGATTATCTTCGTTTATTTTAAAAAAAGTAATTAGTTTATGAGAAATATACCTACAAAATGTTTATAATGCCAGCAGGACCCTTTTTTGTTCTGGGTCTTTCAGTCCACACACTCATATTTTCTAGCAGTATTCAATTGGTACCTTTCAAAAAACTTATCACTTAATTCAAATAATTAGTAATAATATGTAAAAAAAATCAGAGAAAATATTCTAAAAAATATAAAATTTCCTGTGACTCTATTGGTAGTGCCAAACGGCAGTGCCGCGGGAAAGATACGAAATTTACTCCGATTCCCAAAGGCAACTTTACTTTAGTATCTATTGTTTTATTGTGATACAACCAATGTAATAAAAATCTGTTTGTGTTTATATTATGAACGCAGTTTAATATCGTCGAAAAACAATACTAGATTGTATAACAAGGGAGCAAAATAGTTTACGGCGAGGGCGCTACTTTGAATCACGAGCGAAGCGAAGGATTCTAGAATAGAATCCCGAGCAAAGCGAGGGATTCTAACGTAGAATCCTGAGCGCAGTGAGGGATTCAAAGTACACCGCCCGAGGGAAAAATAATTTACTCTCGAGTAATATACTCTACTTTTCATTCCCTTTCTATGAGAAAACCCACTTTGTACGACGTAGTTAGCTTCTAATAGTTAGGTCCATTCCATATCCATTCAGGAGTAAATAATGCATTGTCACTTTCATAATTCGACGTAGAAGTCACTGTACTTGCAGAATATTATAAAATACTCCACCAAGCGAAGTTGACGAACGCGGCGAATGATCCCTTAATCCCTTACCGCCGATACCCTGATAGCTCCTCCTACATCAGGTACTTACCGGAAGCGCCTTAGTACCGTCGGCAAGGGTGCAGACCACGCTCATGTATCCATTTTTGTAAATTAAGTTCAGGACAAATCAAAACTCGATCGATTTATAGATATTTTTCGTAATATTTGAATCGTCAACTTCGCTTGGTGAAGTATTACTAATTGGGATATTTTTAAATACACATCTGTTTAATTTTTCTGCACACTAGGTAACTCCACTAATTTACTGAACGCAAACCAGAAAATCAAATGCTGTGCAAAAAAACGAATTGATAAACTAAACATGTCCTACTTAAAAAACGAAAATTTTACACAAAACGAGATGACCTTTTTTATCGAATTTAAACCAAAAATTTCGTTTGTACAACACCGGATATAAGATTTGCTAAACAAAAATACGAATTGCTTATCAAAAATACTAACTTGCACTCAAAATTTTACCCACTATGGCGTCCACGTACACTATGATGACGTAAATGTCATCGCTTCCCACGCCCACGGTCATCATGTAAGCCAGTTTATATCCGTTTATATCCGGTATTATCCTCTTTCATCCAGGCCGGAAATAATGCAGGATGAGTTTATAATAATGATTAACATAGCCTGCAGAGTAACATTAAAAGAAAAAACATCAGAAACTTCGAGTTGATTGTGATAAATAAATTTTCTGTTGAGCCGCCATTAGCGTTCCAATTAGTTACGGGGTAAGTATTAAATATTTTAGTTTATTCTGCTTTTATTTATGGTTTTATTTAATATATTGAATGATATATTATTGTATAATATATACTTATTTATTTCAGTGTATATTTATTAATTGTTTTTTTTATTGGCCAATGTAAATACGCAAAAAATGTATAACTTTAATACTTTTATTTTATTAATATTTTTGTTTATTTTGCTTCAATTATTCTTGTTTTGCATTTAAAAGGTGTTGTTTAACAGCTGTTATAAATATTTCCGTCCCAAATCGAGGTAAAATTAATTATAATAGCATGTGAAGATGACAATTTTTGGCAATGAAAATACGCTAAATATTGATAAATTTATTTTCGGAGATTTTGTATCTACAAATTCTTTTTTTTTATTTTTGGGTAACGTGTTTGTGTGTATATTTGGTAAATAAAAAAATATAAGACTTAAAACTGGTTTTATTTTGAATTACATGGTAAAACATAAGAATACTACTTCATTTTAACCATCGTAATTTTCAGCGACATTTCATTAATCCATTACACATCGGATATCCTCGGATTTAGTTTAGTTATTTTCGTCAGTTATCCAGCATGATGAAACAGTAAGTATTTCTGTAGTGCGACTCCTATAAAAGAAATAAGAATTAATTTTGTGAAGCTCGGCGCGCAACCGCCGTTCCCGCCAACGCTCGCGAAGGTGTTGAGCGTCGGAGGCCAGTGACGTTTGACAGTTCGGACGCTCGACTGGTAAATCTTTTAACAGAATAGGTTAGGTTAGGTTAGTTTTTAATTTTTTTTATTAATTAAATGTAATTTTGTAAAGATGACTGATTAAATTGGGTTTTTAATTATAATAAAAGATGTTCATAAAAGTAAATTAGGCGATGGTTTTCTTAAAAAAAGTTTTAATAAGTTTGTTGAGCTAAGGAATTTTTAGATTTACGATTTTGATAATAGTGATCTGTTCAGTAAAATAGTTTTGCAAACACCTTTAAACAGTAGGTATATTGAATTTGACTTATTTAGTGTGCATAATTAGTGTGCAAGTCAGTATTTTTGGTTAAACTTTGTAATATTTTGTTCGAAAAAAGGGAATAAACAGATATCGATTTAAATACATGCCTTACTAATTTACTACAAGAACAGAGAGATACAGATAAGTCGCGCTCTTTAGTTTTTTTTTAATAAGCATAGGTCACCGCAGTTCTGTGCAGCCAACACCTACCAGCCAGTAATTCATACAATTTGCGTTCGATTTCTATGAATGTTTAAGTTCCAAATTCAAATCTCATTGCCGCCCGCTAAAAAGCTCATAACAGAAAAGAGGCAGGGATCTGACATTGTACCTACATGAAAAATCGATTTTTAATAAATCGGTTTTTTTCCTTAACATGAAAAATCGATTAATAAATAATCGATGCTTCTCAATTTTTTTATTAATCGATTTTTTCCTAATTTGACAATTAATTTCAAAATAAACGCCATAAACATTGTATCAATAGTTTTATTCATTCAAAATTAACAACAGAAATAGTAAGTTCTTAAATAATCAACACAAATTAATGTTTATAACAATTAAATTATATAAGTAAATGAATGTTTAAAAAACTAAAAATAAGAAAATAGAACTAAAAGTAGAAAAGAAATAATAAGAAATAAATGTACAAAAAGTGAATTATTGTAAAACAGCGTAAAGTGCATTTTAAGATGTTTTTTAAACTAGATTGATAGATTGATAGATTGCTTTCTGCAATACAATATTGTGGGAGTGGTACCACCACCATCGGGCATTATCGAGCTCACTGCTTTAGAAAAGATAAACAGTGGCAATGTTTTGATGACTTGTGCGAAAATGTAAACAACAGTGACTGCACAGAAAAAATACAAGTACATTGTGTTTTGAATACCCGTGTTAGCACAGATTAGAATTACGTCATAAGCAAAATACTCTTATCGTCGGCCTAATTCTAATATGGAGTAAGCCAAAATTGAGAACTTTTCAGGAAGCACAAAAAACTGTTTATTTACACTCATCGCTGTCGGGAAGACCATGAAGTAGATACGGATTGATCCACAACAGTCGATGTGATTTAGTCGATTACTTCCAGCACTTGGCACCTAAGTTGCTTTTATACGATGGCTGGAGATGCTGCTTCCCAATTAGAGTGATTCTGCCGAGGGCGGCACTGGCGTACTGAACCATCTCTTACAAAGCAGAGTATCTTACTGATGGCATCTCCACTTGATATCTCGACGCTGAAGTTCTCAGGAGAGTGTACGAAAAGAGCTTTATTCGCACCACAAAATGGCGGCTGGACGTACAGTCAGCCTTATATGTAGATATACACTATTGAAATTTACGAAATAGATTCATGAATGAAAACTCACTCGTAGTACTTGTATGTAACAGTTTTTCTATAAGTATACACTCTGTTTATAACAGTATTGTTCCAAACAAGCACTGCGTGTAATTTTTCATTCATGAATCTAGTTCGTAAATTTCAATAGTGTTTATCTACATAATATGAGGCTGACTGTACTAAGTACTGTTTCAAGCGATTTATCTCTTTCTTTCTGATTCAACTAATTCAAAGTAATAAACGAGATAGACGTAGTTTCAATCACTCTACCTATTTCTGAAAAAATACACTGTTTGGCAAAATTTTGACTTACGCCCTAATAGAATTAGGCCGACGATATAATATATACGATGATTTTTGTTGATACTCATGTTTTTGTGTTACTCATTTGCTACATGAACTCTATCAACCCACACTGAACAACGTTTGATTGTTAATTGCTATAGGTACCTATTATAGATTGTGGTAAATTTCATTTATTTGTTTTTATAATTGTTATTTTTTTACGCTGATATTTACGTAGGTACCTAATAAAACATACGAGTTGAAACAGATTTTTATTTCATTGGTTGCATCATTCATCGTCAGTCATCGGATAACGGAGTAATGTTATTTTATTTTTTATGAGCTCTACACACGTTGGCGCTTGCCTTCACTCGGCCAGCTAGGCAAACGACACCGAGCGATGGCCAGACAAGACAAATTGACTGTCCACATTAGTAATGTTCAAAGTTGCTATAAAGCAATATCTTGCTAGATGCTATATGCTTTATTTTTATAGCATGCTGTATTTCGTGCGATTTTATAGCATGCTTTATTTATGTGGGCATACACGATCGAACGGAATGTGTTAATATTAAATCGCAACTCTTAAAAAACGGAACTGTTTGTCTGTCTGTCCGTCATGAGGCCTTTTCTTTTTTTTTTCTTCTTTCTCTTTCTTTCAAATACTAGAACCACCCATCCATGTGACCACTTTGTGACATTTATTTGATCGTTTCCGTGCTTCGGAAGGCACGTTAAGCCGTTGGTCCCGGTTGCCATTGTGGCAGTCGTTAAGTCAGGTTGAAGGCCTTTATGAGGCAGCTTGAAAAATTTCGTCAGCATACAGTTACAACCGCGCCTGTCCATTTCAACACGGCATTACGGCTCACCTACTATTACGTGGGACAAAATCTTAAAGGTGAAATGTGGGCGTATAATATGCCTCTGCCTACCCCCTCGGGGATAAAAGGCGTGACTATTATGTATGTAAAATTCAATGAAATGAAATTTCTCTTGTACTTTACAGGCTTAGAACGGTCTTTAATTGATGCATTTACTAATAAATCTATACTTACTACCTATTACTATTATTATCTTTACTATAACTATAAAGAAGAAAAATTTGATTGTTTGTTTGTTTGTTTGCATCGAATACGCGTCGAAACTACTGAACCGATTTGAAAAAATATTTCACTGTTGGGAATCTACAGCCTACACTATTCCCGGTGAACATAGGCTATTTTCATTCCCATATTCCCACGGGAATGGGAGCTACGCGGGTGAAACCGTGTGACGTCCGCTAGTGATGAAATAAAATGTCATGAGCGTAAAAAAAATTGGCGTAGGTACTTAATTTTTTTGTGAATGTATGATATTATAATAAATCAACGACAAACACAATAATGTATTTACAGTAGTTCCGATAAACTACCTATACTTATTATTACCTAATCCGTCCGACAACGTAAATTCAAAGTGCGACTAAAACACACGCCGAACGACCGACAGCAATCGTTACCGTGTAACGATTAAATACCGTGCTTTATTGCGAAATGCTAATAAACCGCGCACGCGATATTCCGATGCTGCGCACTGCGACGACTGCGCACGCCTGCTATGCGCGTTTTGTAAATCATAGATAGCATTTAGCAATAACTGACAGCCGTCATAGCATTTGCTATATGCTATGTATATAAAGCATGCTTTATAATGTTGCTATATGATATATTAACCACCAGTGGTCCACATGTTGGCGTTGGCCATCGCTCGGCAACGCTCGGCCAGCGTGTATAGGCGTCTTAAGAATATTTTCTCTGATTTTTTTTACATATTATTACTAATTATTTGAATTAAGTGATAAGTTTTTTGAAAGGTACCAATTGAATACTGCTAGAAAATATGAGTGTGTGGACTGAAAGACCCAGAACAAAAAAGGGTCCTGCTGGCATTATAAACATTTTGTAGGTAGGTATATTTCTCATAAACTAATTACTTTTTTTTTAAATAAACGAAGATAATCTGAAGGTACTAAATCTCTGCTATGCAGAGACATACACTACAGGTCTGAAGACCTTCAAACCACGGAGGGTCCTGCTGGATATAAACTCATTTTTTCTGAATAACTGTTAAGGTACTAAAATTTTACTTACACTTTTCGGAAGGTAGCAAATATTACGAAAGTAAAACTGTGGTTCTCAATCGAATCAGACGAAGGGTCCTGCTGGGTATACAGACATGATTAAACCCACACCGTGCTTTTTCACGTCTGAGTATTCGAGGCGAGAAACACAGTTACATAATTTTATCCAGGATTTTTTTTACGATGGACATTGTCTCTACTTACCCCCTAAGCAGAGACTTACTATACCACTACTTCCACTTTGGCCACGGGACCGGTTTATTATTTCCCAATCGTACAACTTTTTAGTTGGTCCAACAGGAATATTTGATTAATTCATGAAAACGTGATTTTTTTTTGTATAAATCAAAATCGACCAAACATTAAATGGGTAAATGAAGATAAGGTCTAAAATTGTCTTCACCCATTTTTGGTGCTCTTTATGACGTGATAAGCATTTTAAAAAACGCCGTGAGAACAAGTTATTGAGTTTTCGAAGCGAAAATGCTTATAAATGAAAATCTCATTAAGGTACTAACTCGATGTGACCGTAGTATAAAACGCAATAATCGTTTACTACGGCGGCGGCAGCGTAAGCCCTTCTCCCATTCCAACCAACTTAAACGCTATGCCTATGCCCTACCGTAGTGCCTCTACAATGAAATATTACCAACTAACAAACAACCAATCATATTAAGCCTTTAGAAACACACCTACTTGTTGCATTACCCATCATCTAGTTCAGTTTTGCACTGTACACCTAGACCTGATAATGTATGTAAAATTGTCTGTCACCTGGTCCTTCAATAAGACAAGACTCCAAAGTCTCAGAGACTAGTAATCACCGGATTTTCCCGTTGGTCAGATCGATGGTTAGATCAGTCTGTCCAGTGGGAACTTTTTGTCCCATTGTACAGATCTACATTCAGAAGCAACTGGGATTAGCTTTCAGATTAGTAGCAACGTTACGGATAGAGTTGAAGTTAACGCCATCTATGGTGTAATAGTAAGTGACATCTTGTGTGAAGTAGGTGTACTAATGGCTATCAATTCAGTATTAAGCCGCTAGATAACACTACTATACAGATGAACTTAAGGTTATGAAGTGATAAACTTTATAAATTTAACTGTATTTACCTAGTTGATCCGACCCGAGTTGTGTGACCCGAGTGCTCGTGAAGGAGGCGGCGGACAGGTACGGGAGAGAATTCTACCACCCGAGACCATGATCGGGGACCTGAGGACGGTGAGAGGGTGGCTCACCGTCCTTACAGAAGCAGGCCCATGACGGCAGCGTGACGTGAGCAATTCACGCACGCCCCCCCCCCCTCTTAGAAGCGGGATCACACCCGAAACCCCCCAAAGACGCGGGATAGCACCCGAACCACCCCCTGGGCGAGGCCGTGGGTCTGTTGGGAGTTCTGGGACATCCTTCCGAGGGCTTCCCCGGGGCTCCCAACCACAGGCTGTTGGGCGTGACGTGAGGTTTTTTAGTCGGTAGGAGTCCGGCATAACATTCATGAGGATTTTCCCTCACGTTAAACAAAAAAAAAAAAAAAGAAAAACCTAGTTCATCCGCACAGAGTAGAGTAATATTTGATCCGTTTGAGTTGGTCGGAGTGGAAGTAGGGGCCGTTCATCCGCGTGTATCTGTCCACAGTTCAGCGCAGCTGATGTCATAATTACACATTTAAACATGAATAGAAAGACCGTAGGTATTCTTAGCATTGCATGGATTTAATCTACGGGCGCCGCCCGTGCGCCGCCGCCCGCCGCACCGGGTCCGTAGCGTGACACAGGGGGGAACACTCCTACGGTTTCTTGGACTTGCGACCCAATTTATGGGTTTAGGGTGGCCACCTTTCTAAGCGCATAAACGCTTACCTTACCTTCCACCGTCAGCAATGTCCCCCACGAAACCAGATTTGGTAAGATAAGATCCTATCAATGTCGCATTGGATTTTTTTTTATTAAGCTTGGCGCATCTAGCGATTGGATTGGCATATTTGTTTTAGTAAAGAGCTTACTGAAGCTCTTGGCAATCCAAGCTCTCATAATGTGTGTGTATGTTTCTTATGGTACTGTATCTTACTTGTGGAATAGAATACCCCACGGATGTCGGAATCCAGCCGATTAAACCGGTCTCTTACTCTACCTATCTGGTAAGCGCAGAGCACCGGGGTACCTACCCTCACTACACATATACAAATATAGTAGGAATTATACAATGTACCTAATACATCAACGCCTAGTATGTACTCGTAAATTAATAAAGAATACAGCAAATCATTAGATTAGTTAGGTAGTTATTAGGCATTTTCTAGCTGCTAATATCATCATCGAAAAATTGTTCGAAATTACCGAATCGCATGTCGAATATGAAAAATTAAAATGTAAATATCCATGTTACAACATGTCTTGTTGCTAATTGCATACAAATCCGATGCCAATTTACTTCTACGTGAATTTTACGTACGTGACTAATCAAATCATTAACCCGGTTTGATGATAACGACTTTAACCTGCGTAACCCGTGTTTCTACAAGACGAAGTCAAGTCATTGTCAAGTATTAATTCTTGATCTGTAATTATGAATATTGACTTTTTTTATACTAACAAATTTAACAAGCTAATGCCCGCAGCTTCGCGCGCGTAAATTTTTTTCCCGCTTCCCGTGGGAACTTATTCCCGGAATAAAATGTAGGGTATGTGTTATTCCAGACTATAATGTATAACTGTACCAAATGATAACAGCCCGATCCGTTCAGCCGTTTGAATGTGAAAGAGTAACAAACATCCACACTCACAAACTTTCGCATTTATAATATTAGTAAGATGAGATGATGCTTGCAGCTTCGCTCGCATCCTTTGACCAAGAAATAATATAGACGGGCCCACGTCAAAAAGTGAGACTAGTTCACACACAAACATATTGCAACAAAATTAGAAGTTAAAGAGTGAAAAGTAATTCCCGATTCTTATTTCGAATTTAGGGTACCTAGTGTTTTTACACTTCGGGAACGAAAAGGATGGCATCTTGCGTAAAGTGTCTTATCTTGCCACACATGTTCCACCTACGAAACAATAACACGCAGTGAGCGCATGAGTTTACTTTATCGTCTTCAAAACTAATGTATGGATGGAGGCCCGTCTATCCTATTACTTGATCGAAGCCCGCATCCCATGCCTAGCTAGTTTATTGATATTCCAAACTATAACCTATACCACAGTAGAAAGAGAACTACGGTAGTAGTTAGTTAGAGTAGTGGTAGGTATACCACTTACCTACTTAACAAATTTCAGCCAGATTCGATCAGTCGTTACCTAGCGTGCCTGAGTCAATAACATCCAAACATCTGCACAAATTTATTAGTAGGATTAAAAACTTTGAGTGTTAGATGCATCGCTACTCTTATTCTGCGGCTACGACGAAATGCTCGTTATTCGTAATATAAGTAGATATCTAGCTAAAGTTTCATCTACTATGGTTTCATCTTATTTGAATCCGTAAAAAGGAAGTATTTTTTTCCCTAGTAGAGTTATTCATCAGATTAAGAAATAAACGGAGGTTAAACAAAATAATAGTGCACAATACACAAACTAATTTGAGCGTTAATTGCATTAACAAAAAAAACCGCTATCAGAATTTTAATTAGAATAATCTAATTGCATGACCTCTGCGTGTGGGAACATGGAGTATTCTCGTGGCTTGTCTTTTTTACGTGTTTACTTTATTTAAAAGTGCAAGCAGGTGTTGCCATAGCAGATGATAGATACTCCCTTATGCAGTCGTGTGAACGGAAGTCGTTCCGGGTGATATATTCCAGTGTAGGTGCAAAGAATAGGGTGTTGCAACGTAATATACTCGTACGTGTGTAAGGAATTGAAACTCAAATAAATATATCATTAGGTATTATCCTCAATGTCCCGTCGGTAGTAAAAGGTATCGATTTGAAGAGGGTTTATTTGATTCAATTCAGGACCTGTAAAAATTTCCGTAATTTTAAAATTATCACGAAATAAATTTATTTTACCTATAGGTATGTTACCTAAAACATCTACTAGAGAGACCGTGACCATGAATTTTATAGGTTACTAAAAACAAAAACTTAGAAATAACATTGGGCCGGTGTTCTAATTATTGCTACAAAAAAATCATAGACAATCATTTTCTAACTTCATGCTTCAACACTTCCTATAATATTTAATATCCATTGCTACATTTCTGCAACATTATGGCGTAATCAAAACTATCTTTACGTGAACTTTCGATATCCATCATAATTTAAAATCGATTCTCTTATTGCAGGTACATCCTGGTGAATGGCTCTTCAAAATAATAGATAGCTGTACGTAGATGGTACTGTTGTACCTACAATGGTAGCCACCTATTTACCTAAATACCTACCTACCTATGTTATATACATATATCTTAAAACTATGATAAAATTATTAGCCGCCCGCTGTGACTACTTTAATTAAGACAACGTTCATCTTACACAAACTGTGTATACTTGTACAGATACATAGATACGTTCTACGGAAAAACAGTAATTAAGATGTACAGGTACAGATCTTATAAAGACCCGCCTGCACAATGAATTGCGAACGAGATCAAACCGCAGATAAAGTGATACAGCCGAAGGCGCTTCCCCGAGAAAAAAAAAACTATTCAATTTGCATACTACCTTTTACGTTAGCTATTATGTATGAACTCATCGTTTGGTTAAAATTATTAGTACCCAAAGCCTTTGCATCAGATTTAGAGCCTGCTTTCACTTGCTTGCCCTTTTCGTAGTGTTCAAAAACCCAATACTTAATAGTTCCCACGTAGCTGAGTTGGAATTTCAAAATGACTACTCGGCAGCAAAGCAACTCTCTACGAGATCAATCAATTGGTAAATCACCTTCAAAATAATTCCATTTTAAGGCTTAGAATGTTCTGAATCTTTGGAAAGATCTTTTTTTTTTTTTTTTTTACGTGAGGGAAAATCCTCATGGATGTTATGCCGGACTCCTACCGACTAAAAAACCTCACGTAACGCCCAACAGCCTATGGTTGTGAGCCCCGGGTAAGCCCTCGGAAGGATATCCCAGGACTCCCAACAGACCTAGGGCCGCTACCGCGGCCTCGCCTAGGGGGTGGTTTGGGTGCTATCCCGCGTCTTTGGGGGGTTTCGGGTGTGATCCCGCTTCTAAGGGGGGGCGTACGTGAGTTCCTCACGTCACGCTGCCGTCTTGGGCCTGCTTCTGTAAGGACGGTGAGCGGCCTTCTCATCGTCCTCAGACCCCCGGTCATGGAGGCCGATAGTCCTCGGCGAAGACACGTCGGCGGCGCCCAGGCCGCCGACTGCGGAACTCAGGTGGGAGAGTTCTAAAAAAGAGGTGAACTTGAATTTGATTTCGCCTTTCGTATTCTGGAATTCATTGCTGACTTAGGTACCTCCCATCTATACACATAATGCTTGCGTCACAACATCGTTCTTCAGTCAGGAGCCGCATCACATTCTTGACACATTGTTTCGACCGCCGTAGATCTTAGAGAGTACCATATTTTACACCAAACATGAGAGAGAAATACAATTCATCATTTCACAGATGGCTAGGAATACTACTATTTATCTACTATAACTATTATTAAGGCATAGAAAGGATTAGTGCAAACGTTCGTGACATGAAAGTAGCAAGAGCTCATGAATGACAGTATCCTTATCTAGAAAGTTTAGCTGCGGCTCACGGCGACACTATCTCGAGACGATGTGCTCAAGTATACAGTACAGTACAGTATACAGTCAGTTTTATCGTAAATACTTAGTAGGTAATGGAAATGATGCTTGAGGAACAAGTATTGTTTTTACAACCCAGTTAAGAAGGATCGACAAGGACTTTTAGAAATTATCACTCAATGAGATAAAGTAATTTAGAAAAATTAAAAAAAAGAATTATGTGGTGTCCCCGACGTCCCCGTCTCTACTACGATCCCTCTAAAACTCAATTTTATGTAATACCTATCAATTATAAATATCAGTTTACAGTTAGGCGATCGTCTGAATCCAAAATTTAATTTGTTGTTTTTGTGCCCTTTAGGTGCAGAAACCTAAAAATATATCATCCCTTTTTTTTGTCCGATAAGTATCGATAAAAGTGGCGAGTAAATCCGGTAGTAAATTAGTACATCCTAAATAGCTGGTCACGTTTTATAAACATACATTAGAGGTACAGTATCTAAAATTACATTTACAGCGTGGGGTTCTTCAAGGGGGATGTTAGAAAGTTTCTACAGGGACCGCAGCGCGAGTGCCTCGGTATTCGCCAGGTGGTATTTCAGATTAAGTTGCTGGTTGAAGTGGTTGATGAACCTAGCAAAAGTAACATTGTTTATCATTTATAATCTGAAGGTACAAAACACAACTGATAAGCTAAGAAGATGAACTAGACATGAATAAGGGTCAAAGAAATGTCGTGGGACATCCTTCCGAGGGCTTACCCGGGGCTCCCAACCACAGGCTGTTCGGCGTTACGTGAGGTTTTTTAGTCGGTAGGAGTCCGGCATAGCATGCATGATGGATTTTCCCTCGCGTTGGAAAAAACCGTCAAAGAAATTCAAGATCTAAATATAAAATGGTAAACACTAACTAAACTCACTTGGAACAAGAGTCTTCCTGTAACTATTAAAATGTGGATAAACTCTGCTCCGCTGCCTAACCTTCCTGAGAAAAAATACTAAAATTTAAGTATTCATGTAATAGTGACACTACTTACTAAGAGCTTTCTGTGTAAGTAGGCTAGTCAAAATAATAAGAATGGTTCCACATGTGATCATAATTATACTTTTTCTAGGCATTAAGGTTAATTTCACAAAAACGCAATCTGTTACGCAAAAAATACCTTTTTTATGAGTTATGAACGTATAACGCGTAAATTCGAGTACCTACGTAAGAAAATACTATAAGCCTCAAAAAGT
The DNA here is from genome assembly GCA_933228765.1 of Miltochrista miniata. Classification (NCBI taxonomy): domain Eukaryota; kingdom Metazoa; phylum Arthropoda; class Insecta; order Lepidoptera; family Erebidae; genus Miltochrista; species Miltochrista miniata. The sequence continues at coordinate 34,275,817 of OW121749.1, forward strand.
TGTCCTGAGACATCCTTCCAAGGGCTTACCCGGGGCTCCCAACCATAGGCTGTTGGGCGTAACGTGAGGGTTTTTAGTCGGTAGGAGTCCGGCATAACATCCATGATGGATATTCCCTCACGTTAAAAATAAAAAAAAAACCTCAAAAAGTATTTTTCCCTTAACTTTTCTCCTTGAGGCGTGGTAGTATTGTTAGACAGTATCTTGTACAGACTGTCAACCCTTTGCGCTCGGTAAGACTAATTCGCAGTACGCCTAACTCGCGTTATGACTAGTCAAAAGGAGAAGTAGGCATAACACGAATTAGACCTACTGCGATGTAGGCCTACAGTTATATAGGTCAAATAATAACTAGACCTACTGAGATTTAGTCTTAAGCCTCTTAAGTTGGGCTAAATATTTACATGTGGCATCGAGGTCAGCCCACCTGATGGAAGGCTGTCACCGTATTCTAGGGACATTTGCATCGCCATAGTGAGGTGATTTTATTATACGCTTAATGTCCGCCGACGTAGGGGTGGGAGTGGGGATGAGGGAATGGATGTGAGGATGGGAAGGGTGGGAGTGACGCCCTAGGCACTGAGTTCCCCCCAGCGATGCATCCCATTGCCGGACGTCAGAGCGTAGGAGTCAGGGTAATTTTTATAGAGGTTTTCTTCCTCGCAACTCCAAAGAGCCACCGTGCCCGTCTGTTGCCAGACGGGGTTACAGCTCGGCCGAACGATGGTCCCCATGGGACCGTGTACTTCGCCACTGATCGCTCAGTGCCGAATTACTCGTCGCCCTGAGAGCTCTCCGCTAAGTACGCTCTGCATAACAGAGGGCATGCGGAGAACTATAAACCGGCCATAGAGGTCCCCCCTCCTTGGTGGACTACTGGCCGTGGGGACGACGTGCGCCTCGCGCGAAGCCCACGTCGTGATCCACGTTACCAGGATGCGCACCACGTGGAGTTTGTCCTTCATAGCACCCCTCCTTCCGAGGGCTTACCCGGGGATCCCAACCATAGGCTGTTGGGCGTTACGTGAGGTTTTTTAGTCGGAAAGAGTGCAGCATAGCATCCATGATAAATTTTCCCTCACGTTAAAAAAAACTATAGGTAACATGTAACTGATATTATTCATAAGTCAAAATATTCTTACAGCGGCAGCGGCATAACAACGATTTCATCTATGTACAAATTAAGAATTCAACTTAATTAATATTTTAGGCATAACACGATGTAGACCAACTAAGATTTAGGTATATACCGAAGTAGTCCATATAGGAAATAGACCAACTGCTATATAGGCATACAGCTAATTAGGCTGAAAGCGAATTGTAAATGACATTTAGACGTAACGCGAGTTAGGCACACTACGAATTAGTCTTACCGAGCGCAAAGGCTGTCAACTATCACCATTGTTGAATAGTTCAAGTGTATACGAGTGATACCTTCATTGCAAGTGATTAATTATGTTGCGAACGAGTGTAGTAAGAAAGTACCTACACGAGCCATATTTCGACATAAGTACATGCTACATACCTACTTGTTTAATCCTCAAGAATGTTATTCTGTCTTGTAATCTGACTTCTACCGACTACCAGCTGCCTATGGGCAGGGGTCCCGGGTATGCCCTCGGAAGGATAACTTCAGGGACTACTTGTTAGTGATAGATAAGGTTTTGATTGACATGCGATAAAAAGATAAGGCACGGTACTATAGGCACGGTAATATACTGTGCTGTAAATGTGCCCGTTTCTTTAATTACAAACCCCAGATATGGCTAGAAATGGTTTAAATGTTCGTCCGTCTGTTTCTTCTCGACTTTACTTATATGACAAAAAATATAAATCATTTGAAATACAAATAAAATAAAGTAACTGATGAAATTCCTGCCCTGTCTTTACGGACCTGACTGCGCTGACTTATTAGCGGGTAAAGGTTCTCTCTTCCATCCAACACCTGCAAGCTCCCGCGGGAAGTTAGCGAACGAATTCTATCTGAATTGATTTCCACGGAAGACTGGCTAACGGAACTACACAAAAGGATTATTGCTACACAGCTTAGAACTCACAACTTCACAAGTGAAACCATCTTGTGTCTTTGGTGAGGCGTGAGTACTTTCTCACGGACATTTGGTACCTGGTTAGTGAAATGAGTGTCAAACGTGTGAGTGTCGGTGGTCCGTCTATTGTGTTTATATCTCTGTTATCAAAATATACGTAGTAGGTACGTAATTGTTGCGGTTGAGAAGCGGGAGGTAGCGTGTCTTGCTTGATGGTTGACCGTAGAGCCGTTAGGGAGGAAAGAGTAAAAAATCTACAAACACTGTAAACTTTCACGTTTCATTATATAGTTAGAATTTTTATAGAATCTTAAGGAAATAACAAACTAAGATATAGACTTGAACCATAACATTAATAATAAATAACAAGAATCAGAAGGTTGTCCACGATTTATAGATCGCGTGTGACTTGCTACGAATTTCGTAGCACTCAATTATCCCCTACGTGCCTATGTTTACGATAATGGAGGTATCTAGATACCTCCATTATCGGATGGAGAATCTACCAGATTTGTTCACATTATTACCTAATACGTTGAATAACGTAGTAAGTTGTACGGAAGGATCTTGGGATATTATATTGCCAGGATACGGGATTGATGGTGCGCTGCTTCGTGCCGTGCAGTCTACATATATGTGGGCTGTACGGCATGTGTGCGGGTGGGCGGCAGCCTGTCTCCCTGGTTTGACGTCAACATTGGCGTCAGACAGGGTTGCGTGCTATCGGCCCTGCTGTTTGTCCTGTACCTGGACGATTGTCTTAAGAGAGTAAGATCGATGAATGTTGGATAGCGAATGGCTGACTGACTTGTGAATGTTTGCTGTATGCAAAAGATTGCCGTCCTCATAGCTGAATCGCCATCAGAACCACAGTCACTAGTCACAACGATGAAAGATAATTGTCTAATGAGAGGTTTACATTTGAACGCGACTAAAACGAAAGTTATCCGATGGTATTCGAAAGAGAACGAATGCCAGGATAACTGTAAATGATGTAGTGCTGGAACAGGTGGATGAGTTTGTATATCTTGGATGTCATTTAGCAGGGTACACCGCTGATGTAGAAAGGAGGGTAACTGCGGGCAATGTGAATGGAGCGTTAGGCAAACTTTTGGGTACCAAAACCTTAAGTCAAAAGGCCCAGCTCGCAGTACACAGTGCGGTGCTGATACCTACGCTAACATATGGAAGCGAGAGTTGGATATGGCAGGAAACGCATGAAAGTAGATTAAACTCGGTCGAGATGCGCGCGCTACGCAAAATCTGCGGAGTAACGCTTGCAGATCGCGTTCGGAATGAAGATGTAAGAAAGAGAGTTGGTCTGGAAGAGAGTGTCGGTGTTAAAGTTAGGAAGGGCATGCTACGATGGTTCGGGCATGTGGAGCGAATGGGAGATGAAAGAATGACAAAACAGATATACAACGCGAAAGTGGATGGACGTAGGAGTCGGGGAAGGCCACGACACACCTACCACGACCAAATTAATCGTGTGTTAGTTAAAGGTGGTTTCAAGAGCTTTAGGAACCGACGTGCATGCATGAAAAGAAAAATAAAAGGTGAAGAAGCAAGTGAGGTGTGTATGGACCGTGCCGTGTGACGCTTGGTTCATTCTGCCTACCCCGCAAGGGATTGGCGTGAAGATAGTAAAGTATAGTATTACCTAATTTAGTAGTAGGTACATATAAAGACTCTATGTTTAAAAATAATTATAAGATCAGGTAATTATTACTATGTGATAATGTGATTTTAAACTAACTTTTCTTTCTAATAGTTAAACATAAAAGAATTTTTAAACACTATTAACAAGTTTCACATTTTACCGTTACCACCAAACAAAACTTTCCTCTTTGTTATATTAGCTCAGATATCGAGTGAGCTCAAATCAAATTGTTATTGCAACTCTTCCGTACACAGCTCTTCCGCACTCTGATCGTTTCTGGTATTACCAGCATTATTGTTGGAAATTCAACTGAGTTTAGTAAGTATAGTGTGGTATAGCCATTGAATAATCGAGAAGCCATAACGCTAAATAGAATTTTAAAACTTTATATTCTAGTTATAGTTTGAAGCGCTCGTGGCGCCGCGGACTTAGTGTTCTGAAAACTATCACTGCGGTAAGCAATTTTCACTATGGCCAGTCCTTTGATAGATGAGATGTGAAAATCCATGTGACCACTTTGTGACATTTATTTGGGCGTTTCCGTGCTTCGGAAATCACGTTAAGCCGTTGGATCCGGTTGCCAGTAAAATGGCAGACGTTAAGCAAGTGGACGACCTTTTTAGGCGGCTTGAAAAATTTTAATAGCAGGCAGTCACAACCTGCGCCTGTCCATCTCAACACGGCATAAACCCACATGAAAGATACGTTGAGTTAAATACTAATCATAACACCAGCAGCAATTATGTCTGTGAATCGCCAAATAAAGCAATAAATTATGCCGTATTAAGATCTGAGGAAGTCGGATCTCCTTTTTTCCGTGTCTTTAAATAAGTGTCCAGACACTTTGACTGCAGTTTTAATTTATTTTGAACGTCTTGCCTAATTCTGTTCGTCTCGCAGTCGCGACTGGGGGCGAGGTTAACGCCTGCTATGTACACGGATTTTGGATTTATAAAGTCACACATAGTTCAAGAGCTCAACATATTTTTTGTGACAATGTCGATACTTTGTAGCTAAACAAAAAGTGAAATATTTAGTAAAATATTCATTTTTTTTAAGGATTTTAATTTCTGTGAAGTTGAATTAAAAGCTGCATAAATTTTTATAATATAAAACATGATTTGATGTAAGTAAAACTTAAACTCCATGTCCCCTTATTTACAAGGTCGTTATTCCCCTTCTAAAAGCTAAGTCCCCAACGTAATAAACAATGTGGGATAGGTATAGTCACCTTGTTATCTGATTAACTTAGCTTCCTTAGTTATAATCTTATAAATATTGAAATTAGGTAATAGGTATAACGGTTAGGCCGTTAAAAGGATCGTTTAGTAAATGTTGTATAAAACTCGGGATAAAAAAATCCTTGATCAAGAGTTGTAGGTACTTACTTATTTACCCAATGACTAGTTAGATAATTTTGTGTTAAAAATACATTTGACAAACCTTTGACAATACTTTATTCAAAACAAATATAAGCGGACGTCCATCTAGCTCCCGAGCTAAAATGTGTGCGTAATTACAATTCAAAATATTTATTTTCAGCAAGAAATGTTTTCAGTTATAAATGAGCACGGGCGACGAAGGTTTTATTTTATTGTTTTTTTTTTTTAACTAACGAAGAACTGAAGATTATGCCAAGACAGATTTGTTTTGTCTTGATACGTTAAGTTAACTGAAGGGCGTCCGCCCGGTCTGATAGGCTGTGTTGTTTTAGTCGGTTAGAGACCGGCATGACGTCTGATTACATTTAAAAAGAGTTATCAAATGTTAACTTCCAGAAAAAATCTCTCTTCTGTAATTAAGAATAAGTATACCTAAGGAAGGGCATGCTACGATGGTTCGGACATGTGGAGCGAATAGGAGATGAAAGAATGGCAAAACAGATATACAACGTGAAAGTGGATGGATGTAGGACTCAGGGAAGGCCACGACACACCTACCACGACCAAATTAATCGTGTGTTAGTTGAAGGTGGTTTCAAGAGCCGAAGGAACCGACGTGCATGCATGAAGAGAAAAATGAAAGTTGAAGAAGCAAGTGAGGTGTGTATGGACCGTGCCGTGTAGCGCTCGGTTCTTTCTGCCTACCCCGCAAGGGATTTGGCGTGAAGATAGTAGTAGTAGTATACCTAGTAATACTCTGGCGTCAACTGGGAGAGGCCTATGTCCAGCAGTGTTTTGCAGCAGTTGATTGAAGTAATACTACCGCGCAGTGATGGCTCTAAAAATATCCCGCGTATCTACTAACTAAGGTACCTACCTACTAACATCAAATTAAGTAATTGGCGAGAGTCGATGACAGAACGTTGAAAGTAATCGAGACCCGTAACGCAATTATATTGTTTAAACGCCAATAGTAATTATATTCATAGCGATGCATGGCGTAATATGAGGAAGGACTACTCGCTAAGCTATTACTATGTTAAACAGCGGAAGTAAAGGTAAAAATACCTTTTCAAAAGCGCACAAACTGAAATTTGATAAGTGGAATTTGTAACTTTCAAAACCATTGGAGGTGCAGTGATTTCTACCTGCCTAACCTGTGACTCGGGAGTGCCGCGGGGTTTACAGGAAAGGCCAGTCCCTCTCTCGGGTCCGTGAATCCTACACGAGTATTGCAATCCCGCAGCATAACTTTAATCCCGGTATTTGCGGGATCCCGCATATCCCTGAAAGTCATTGAGAACAGAATGAAATCCTGTATCATACATGCATCTAGAACTGAAAATGAATTTGCGAAATGTATGTACGCGCATAACTTCAGAACGGCTGGACCGATTGGCTTATTCTTTTTTGTTGGGTTTGTTATTGTCAGGAAAGGGTTTAAGAAAAAAAGTGGGTCGAAAATGTGGGCTAAAAGTATTAATTTTGCTTTTATATGAGATAAAGTAACTAGTGCTTACTAGCTCTAGCTAGCATCAATCATTATCAAAGACTTTTCAGGATGCATCAAGTGGTATGCGATATTAATTGTATAATATTTTATTATCACTTGCTACTACCGTTCATTGTTTCTAACACATTTGAGTTAATTACTTATCATTAAATGGATATACATAATATACGTGACTTTAAAAAATGAATCATAAAATAAAACTACCCTCATTTTTTTTTTGCATAAGCACGGCGCATTACCACTTCTCTTGTTTATTGCGTGTTTTTGTCTCAATCGCCAATATTCGATAAAAATGGAGAAATTACAATTTATGAAATCGAAACATGGGAAGAATTTGATGGTATTAGAGGGATATACATATTCTATAAATAAATCAGTAAATTATAAGTGTTATTGGGCCTGTACAGAAAAAACCACATTAAAATGCAGTGCTACGGTTAGAACGGAACTGGAGAATAATGAACATATTTTAAAGACCGACCTTGAAGTCGTTGACCACTTTCATCCACCGCTCCCTGAAGAAAACGTCGCCAGAAAGATAAGGACTGATTTAAAGAGAAAAGCGGAACAATGTATGGAAAGCCCGTCACAAATTATCCAGGCATGTAAACAAGAAGTACCGCAGAATGCAGCTCCTTACATTCCTAGTATTTAAATGACGCTATGCGAATGATAATCAATCGAGCACGATTAAAAATGACCCCATCAATACCAAAGGAATTAAGTGAAATAAATTACTTAGACATATACAACGTGCTCAACAATAAAAAAAATCTGATTGGTCTTTATATTAATGAAAATGTCCTCGTTTTCGCCACCGAAAATAATCTACGGTTGCATAAGGATTCCTCATATTGGCTTTTAGATGGCACATTCATGTGTTGCCCCATTCCATATACCCAATTGTATACTATACATGAATTTGTGGGAAATAAGGAAGGCGCTTTCAAAATTGTACCGTTGTATAGGCTGCTAAGAAACAAATCTGAAAATTGTTATTATATTTTCCTCGAGATAATACCGCGGACATGCGTTTAATGAATATGGCTTAAACTTGAAACCACAATATGTGTTGACCAATTTTGAGATTACAGCTACAAAAGCGCTTAAAAGAGTTTTTCCGGATTGCAGTCAAAAATATTGTTATTTTCATCTTCGCCAATCGATTCGGAAACATATACAACAAAACGGATTAGCAAAGAGGTATGGAACAGACATAAGTTTTGCACATAAAATGAGACAAATACCTGCTTTGGCATATTTAAATTCAGAGGAAATTCACAAAACATTCCATTTGTACTATCTTCACGCCAAATCCCTTGCGGGGTAGGCAGAAAGAAACGAGCGCCACACGGCACGGTCCATACACACCTCACTTGCTTCTTCAACTTTCATTTTTCTTTTCATGCATGCACGTCGGTTCCTACGGCTCTTGACACCACCCTCAACTAACACACGATTAATTTGGTCGTGGCAGGTGTGTCGTGGCCTTCCCCGACTCCTACGTCCATCCACTTTCGCGTTGTATATCTGTTTTATCATTCTTTCATCTCCCATTCGTTCCACATGCTTGTACAAGGTTCCATTGTTCCATCCAACATTCCATTTGCTTGTACAAAAAGTGCTACTAAAGGAAGCAAGTTAGGTTATTTCTTGGTTTTCGAAATATTATGTAGATGGCACTTATAAGAGTATTGCCTCTACTGATAAAAGTGACCAATAGTAGTGCACGAGTGTCAATTCGAAGAATTCCACCCTTGTTCCCGCCTGAAACATGGTCTATTCATGATCGTTTAGAATGAAACACTTCTAATTCACAAAATACAGTCGAATCATGGCATCACGGCTGGAATGGGCTCCTAGGAAGAAGGAACTTATTTAAAACAATAAAAGGAATTGCAAAAAAAAACAGAAAAGTAATGAGCAGATTATAGAAAAAATTAGAGCCCAAGATGAGTCAGTCTCTCCCAACAAAAAGAAAAAGCAGGCAGGAAAAGAAGAAAAATGAAAAAACTTTTAAATCAAAAATACCAGATCTTGATTCAGAGAGGCTTGACTTCATGAGCTCGATATCTTACATTTGCCACTTTGAAAAATAAAACAACACATATATTTACCTTTTTTATTAAAATTTAATTAAACTAAACACCCACCTAAGTACTTGATTAAAAATTATGTTTTTTCTTTATACCTATTTATTTTAAAAAAAATAGAAAGATCATTCGATTAATATATTCGAAGAATCGTTCAGTCGAAGCAGCATTTGTCGACAAAAAGTTGTTTTTGTCGACAAATGCTGTTTCGCAATAAACTCTATTCGCACAGTCGTTCAGTCGATATTCCAATAATGTAACATAATGTCTCTCGAAATTAAGTACGGACCCGAAAATTTGAAATAACTGTAACCCGGCTCGAACTGTTCGAAGAAATGGTTTCGATCGATCGCTGCGATTTTGGAGCGGGTCTTAGAAATTGGAAACTCTGAAATGGAAACCGGGAACAGATAGACTGACAGGGAACTGGAACCCGGTAACGGAAAACCAGGAACCGAGAATTCTGAAACCGAAACCGGGAACACGGAATCTGAAATCGGGAACGGGAACTCAGAACTCGGAATACCGATTTTCTAAAGTTAAGGCAGAATGTCTGTCGGATTAGCTAGTAAGTAATAAAATAATTTAAATTATTAGAAAGATAATGGGTAGTTATGGCATTATTTTGAAAGTAACTGCGCATAAAACATAGCATGTCAATATTCTTGTCTGCCAAACGACTCCTTAATTTATATGTCAGATTGCCAGCAAGCATTATATAAATAAATATAAATAAATATTCACGGATATTTCACACAACGCTATCTGATCCCAAAGTAAGCTAGGAATAACCTGCTTGTGTTATGGGTATCAGACCACGGATATTAATACTTATATACTTTTAAATACATACTTTTTATACATTGAAACACCCAGACTCTTGAGACAAACATTTATGGGTCACACAAATCTTTGTCTCCGGTGGGAATCAAACCCACGACCTCCAGCGCCGCAGGCGGTATCACTACCGACTGCGCCACAGAGGCAGTCATAAATTCATTAATCATATATTCATTGTACGAGATAATTGAATACTTTTCTAACTCATACTTATAGAACTCGGGACTTCACGCGAAATACATTTACTTACATTTTCACACCGACGTTTCGAGCACGTTGCACCGTTGCAGTCCAACCGCGACCACGGGCGCTGCAACGTGCTCGAAACGTCGGTGTGAAAATGTAAGTAAATGTATTCCGCGTGAAGTCCCAAGTTCTATAAGTATGAGTGTAAATGGGTAGTTCTCACGAAATCCCGAAATTCGGTTCTGACAATAAAATTAAAAATAGTATGATGATTTAGATTTTCTTTTATATGGATTTTGTAGTAGTCATAATATTAGATTATAGTTAAATAGTGGTCCCCAAATTAAGCGATTTTTTTAAGAGTTATAAGGCTGTTTAAAAATTATAAAGTGAAGGAATGACGACTTAGGTGAGGGAATGATTTTTATAAGCAATGACGAACATTTCAAAATAAAAATGCGTAGTAATTTTGTTAAATATTTTGAATTAAAATATAAAATATTTATTAATTAACATTATTTGGAACTATTGTTCAGAAAATCACATTTATTGCAGTTTGCAGCTGCCATGAATAATTAACAACTAAGTTTTAATTGTTATGGCACTTAATAATTATGGCAGTACCTATGGAAAACCAACAAAAAAAATTACTTCCTTAAAAATTTACCGATTAACAAACTCTTTTTAACTTACTCAGTCTCAAAGTTAATAACAGTCTTTGACGCAAATGAAATAAACAAAAATCAACAAAATAATATTCATTTTCTTAAAACTATCCTAACTTGCAATCGACTTAAATTGTTTATTCTACCTATTCAGGTCTCGAAGATAAAAAAAAACATCAGTCTCAAATTTATATAATATTAAGCTAATCGATCTCTGTTACAGAATAACACCCTCTTTTGATCAGTGTCGGGGGTTTGATCTTCTGCAGAACATCTTTCCATGCATACAACTGTTCATCCTTAATTGCTGGCCATTTCCAATACTTTGTTCCTCTTTTCATACACTTAACTAAAGCGGCTTCCTCAGAAAATGAACTTATTTCACCCGGATATTTCTGTTTGTCCCACCTCACAATAACATGATCACCTATCTTATAAGCAGAATTGTAACCACTGGAAATAACAGCATTTGGTGATGATGATTGTCCTTGTGGCTTAGTCTTCTTGGTATGTGTTTGAACTTTAGTAGGCTTTGTTGTAATAGAAGGCTTTGAAGACGAGGAATATCCCCGATGATAATGTGTACATTTTCCTACGCAATCAAAACAAGAAAGCTTTCTGAATTCCAGCACATCACAAGTGAAAACAAATTGGCGAACTTTTTGAGTTCCACGGAATGCAGAGATGGTGTCCGACTCTTTAACTAAATGTTCTATCTCTATGATATTAGCAGTGTTAACCTCAAATAGCATTATCGAAGGACATCTAGCTGACAAAATTTCTTTGAGCGTATTTAAATTCACAATATCTCGACCTTCAGCAACAGCTTTGTCGGCAGTTCTTTTTAAAGTACCACCTACACCATCTGGTGCACCTTTGCCATGTCCTGGTTCTGAATAATTCCATGAAAAAAATGTTGTGCCCGGAAACAAACCATTTATGTGGCGATATAAAATATGGAACATGAATTTGTTCTTGTACTGGTTAACAGGACCATCGCTTAGTACGTGAATTCTGTTAATGGTTAAATTCTGATTTTTTAGCCATTCTAAAACTGGTACCAAGTGCGCCCATACTGCCATAGTATCGTGTCTGTTGTTGTCAGAAAGAGAGCAAAAAGTTTGGGGTCTGAGAACGTCATTGTCACGCAAATATAATACTCCTGTGTGAAGTGTGACTTGTTTTCTTGCTCCTCCAAAATGTACTACCTGTATCTCTTCATTGTATTTGCAGCAATAATTTTCACTGAAGTCTATGTGGATAAGGACTTCATTTTGGGTCAACTTCCTTTTGAGTTCTGCAATCATCTGATACTGATGCGATATTGTGGCAACATGTTTAAAAACTAGAGGCAACATCTCTTCTAACTGTTGTACTAGTTTTCGTATTGGGACCTTGATCTCTTTTTTAACAGGTTTTCGTACCGTCTTCATCTTTCCATTCTTCTCGTAAGAAGTAGTTTCATACTGCCATTTATAATAGGTCACCATCCTGTTTGGTTGCGGAAGATAATATTCCACGTTCTTATCTCTACAATCTTCACATTCTCGCATCAAACATTTCGTTGAATGCACATCGCATGTTTTCACGGCCAGAAATCTAGTTAGGTTACAGCAAGACAGCGCTTTATTTTCGTGCAATTTCATTATCATCAGTTCAACATTTGCATGGATAACACATTTGCAAGTGTCCCGTTCTTTGATGCTCGCCCAAGTAACCCAAAAAGGTCGATACCGGCAGAAAGTTGTCAAGCTTACTTTGTATTCGATCGTCGCCAGAAACTTTTTATGTAAATTTTTCAATGTGTCGCTCAATAAACGTTTTTGTTTTACTTGTCCCTTTGACCTGATAAAATCTTTTTTTCCTGGGCACATCCGGGAATTCTCATCTTTTTCCAAAAAATCCACAACGTCTTTTTTAACTTTCATCTGTTGAGCATTAATTTTTTTCAAACCACTCTTTTTGTATGTGTCATGTTTGAAAAACGACTTTGATAAGTGGAGCAGTTTATGCTTCTTCAAAAGATCTGGTTGTAGCATCTGAAAGTAATTCTTCTTTTCGGTATGTTTTTTCAAGTTTGTGTATTTGTTTGTCAGTTGTTTAGCCAAAACTTCCGACAATAGAAGCTTTTTTTTTACAAGTTCAGGAACTTGGACATTTTTTAAGAGTGCTGATACTTTAGTTTCAGGAGACGTCTGCACGTTCTTGGTTTGTCTTTGACATCTTTTACGGTATTTCTCCTTTTCTCTCAATACGTATCTCAGTTTTGCTTGTAATTTAGTTATTTTTGCATATTACACCGCTCTACGTTTTCTTAGTTGCCGCCTTCTCCTAGCAGCTACACAATTCCTAACTTCATTATTATTTTGAAAATCCGCCTCTATCACAGGTCCTGGGCTAGGACGAGGCGTCTCATCTAGTAGTCTCGATAGATTTTTACGTACTTTAGCTTTATTATCTCTATATGTCTGACTATTTTTTTCCACTTTTTCCTCTTAATCCTTCTCTCTCTGGAACTCATGTTTGATATTAGTTTCGCTTGACCTTTCTCTTTCTTTTTTAGGTATTTAAGTCTTTCTTTTTCTCGCAGTGCCTCAAAACTTATTGGGTTAGATTTCATTTTTTCCCTTCGCTTCCTATCATATTCCTTCTTTTTTAATTTTGCTTCTTCTTCACTGATTTTCTTTTTTCGTACCATTATTGTACCCTAAAACAAGCCGTTAGAGTTAAATTAAAGGGTTTGTTACAAGCAAGCGACAATAAAAAAGAATTACAACCCAGTGAAAATCATTACCTCCTTAGTCATCATTCCCTCACTGTTAATCTATATGAAGGAATGACGAAACAAAGCATAACCTAAAAAAAACTAGTGACACGACTATGCTTTAAACAAGGTTATTTGTGTAAGTGAACTACTCCCGAAACCCTACTTCTTCATGCAATTAATAATTGTTAGAGTACTTACCTTCCTTTTTATTTTAGACGTGATGTAATGACGACCACAAATGTAATTTTTAAAAATTATTTATTCGACCTTTTTTCAACGAAACCTCGAACGTGTACACAGTCAATTCGCCATATTGGTAAAATGTGAGTGCTGCCAGCTATCAGAAACGAATGGTAGCGTTCACGATTGATTGAAACGGCGTTCAGAAATTAACTGTTTTTGAAGTTGTGAGGGAATGATGAAATTTATTTGGACACATGGTTTTGAATTTTTTACAAATTCATTTTTAGTTTTATTATCCTAAAAAGGAATACATTCATAAATCCATCGTTTTTAGAATAGGTTAATGAACCTTTCATCGCTTTTACCTTATTATCTTTTTATTTAAAAATTTAAAAGTACCTGAAACTGGGACTTGTGACATAGTGAGGTAATGATTTTGACGGCATTATTATATACTGTAGAAGTCGACTTGTCTATGACTAGATTTCCAATATAAAAAGGCGCGCAATGTAGTGGACGCCCTCTTTTCGACGGTCGACCGCTGCAGAGTAAAGAACTACACACCCTGGTGATCAGTGTGATCCATGTGATATCAGTGTCTTCGTGATTGTAAGAATGTTCTAAGTTATTTACTGATTAGCTACTTGTGTAATGATTACGTTCAGGGTGTAGTAAATTTGTTAAATAAAGTGATAGAAATCTGCTTTGTTGGTCTCCGTGTATATTTTTTTATTAACATTCCTGGTGATTGCTAACATCAGAAGTGGGATTCTTACCTTATCGCCAACTCTTATCGAAACATAAGAAACGTAATCATTACAAAGTACCCTCTTTTAGTGAGTTGTGTATGTTTTACGCAAGTTTTGTGTGTTTTATCTCGTGTAATTATGCCTAAAACGCATGATTCAGACCGTAAATTGCATAGTTGGATTGCACTGACACCATCGTGAGTGCCACGTGTCGTGTAATCGGCATAGATTTCGAATTTTTCGCTATCGGTCACGAAGGGTATTACGGGAATACCGTTCGTAGCCGTCGCCATCTTAGACACCGCCATCGCGGTCTCGGATCCGATCTCGTTCGTTGTTACACGCACGGTTTCTTTCTGAGCGAGATGTTTCTACAACTTGCCATAAAGAAAGCGAATTAGTACCGAAAGTGGCAAGCCCGTGAACTTTTCAAACGTCCAGAAACTGTCCTCTGTCACTCTCCTATACAGTAACGGCGATAATCCTACTGCCCGCCCGATCCCGGAGTTCCAAATCAACGCGAGGGGCGTTGGGGAGCGCTACAAGCGCTAAGCTACGCGATGCGCGTTGGTGCGCGCTACACGCTGGTCTGCGCGACGCGCGTTGGTGAGCGCTACAAGCGCTAGTCTACACGACGCGCGTTGGTGAGCGCTACAAGCGCTAGTCTACGCGATGCGCGTTACTGTGCGCTGCACGCGCTAGTCTACACGACGTGCGTTGGTGAGCGCTACAAGCGCTAGTCTACGCGATGCGCGTTACTGTGCGCTGCACACCCTAGCCTACACGACGTGCGTTGGTGAGCGCTACAAGCGCTAGTCTACGCGATGCGCGTTACTGTGCGCTGCACGCGCTAGTCTACACGACGCGCTGCACGCTGATCTGCGCGACGCGCATTGATATGCGCTACACGCGCTAGTCTGCGCGATGCGCGTTGGTGTGCGCTGCACGCGCTAGTCTACACGACGCGCTGCACGCTGGTCTGCGCGACGCGCATTGATATGCGCTACACGCGCGTGCATTAATATCGCGTTATGCGTCTACGTTTACGCGATGCGCACGGGTGCGCGCTACACGCACGCGCCCTCGGCTGCGGTCAGAAAGTGCCAAGCTTACGAAAAGGTAAAGGCCTTATAATTTTCACCTATTTTTAAAACTCTTACAGATCCTACAAATTCTAGATCTTGTAGGATATTTTCGTAGACATATCCAGAACTGTGTTACAAGGATTGACTGAAAAGTTTATTTGGAGTTCACATCAATAACAAATTAGACAAGGCTTGATACGATTGTCTGACGAGAGTGACCAGTGAACCCAGAATCAGAACCTCCCACGGAGAATCACACGGACGCAAGTTAGGTACGCAGGTTAGTAGTATCTAGTATTGACCTATGCTGATGATGGGAAGCGTGTGGTAGCATACTCCATTCGGTAAAGTAATCGTTAGCTGTCGTAAAAGCTTCATAACACTTTTGCTATAACTTTGTTAAGTTACCCTCAACGTTTTTGTTATTACTTTATTAGGTTACTCTCAAATTGACAAAACATAAAAATGGTCTGTTCCTAATGGTCGATCCGAACACAGGATTCCGCTTTCCAGCAAAGAAAAGGAGTTCTACTGCCACATGCTGATTATCTCAATCAAAATTTTATTGGTCAGGTCAGTAAAATATCAAGGCCTCTTGACTGGACACAAAAATAATAGACTGCAGAGGGCATGGTTCTGTCACGTGAAGTAGTGTAAGAAAGCGAGTTTTTCGATCAACTTGCGTAAATGTGTTTTACTTAGAACAGGGCGAGCTATACTTAGGGTGTCTCTGAGAGATAACATCCGAAACTATGTTATCTATTAGAGAATCAAAGTGGTCATTGTCAACATAGCTCGCAGAGTAAGTGCATCATAGTGGCCATTGGCTGGCCACATCTGTTGTAGAACCAACGACCTGGACAAGGCCGTAGGAAAGGATGCGAAAGGCGTAGAACCGTGTAAATTGGGAGAGGTCTACATCCAGCAATGGACTGCTGTAGACTGATTTAATTGATAATTGATTGAGAAGTCATAAACTTGTGCTTTTTGAGTTTTTATTTCCGAACATAAAACCCCGTTTTCAGTAATACCTATACATGGATGCATTGGATCCCCAACCGGAACCCGATGATTATAATTTTGTGCACTAGCTAGTTGATGCCTTATAGGCCCCCGAGACGATAATGCCTTGCAATTGTCAATCACGTTAAATATTAATGGAAGTTGCTTCAGTTTGCGTGATTGCTTTGCATGTGTGTGTGCATCGACGTATACGTGCACATGAAATTCTACGTTATTGACAATTGTCAATTGATCATGTCGGGACCCCTTTAAGAACATACATTTGTTTTCTTTTTCAATTCTAGACAGGATGTTGCCGAACGGTTTGGGACAATGACAAATGTAGTGTTCCTTTTCTGTACAGCAACGTTGATTTTACTGTCAAAGGTTTGAGTCTGCTGGTTGTGTGAAATCCGTGAAAGACATGAGGCCAGAGATTTAGGTACTACGTTACACCAAAGATGCACCACGCAAGCAGACAGGTCCACTTAGGCTCGAACTGTACTCAACGTGATCTGAATCGAGGTCAATTAATTAACCCCCGACGAAAACGCGTGTTGTTGTGGGTGTAACCTGTGTGTTTGTTTGTGGCATCACAGCTGCCTAAGGAATGGGCCAATTTGGCTGCGGTTTGTTTTTATTTCAGAACCGAGGTGATTAATGTGTTTCTTAGCTATACCTACACTTTGAACATCATCATTTCCTAGGTGATGAAGGGATTTCCCCTAAGCTTCGCAGGACTGATGGATCTGAAATTCGACGTACTGCTGCTATAATGGTATTTCAGCGATATGGAAGCGTGGAACTTACTGCTGTAATGGGTAGTCTGCGGGATGCCCGCATCCTCAGAGGGATGCAGCATTTGCACCAAGATGGGGCTCGTTATAGCGGTCTTAGTATCGAAGTATTGCTGATGAACACTTTAAATATTTGTGTTTAAGTATTTTTGTGGAAGTTACAGCTGACCTTAACGTTATTAAACGGAGGACGTCTCATTTTTTCCTGGGTCTCATAAAGAGAAACTAAACTACCGTCCCAGTGATTTGGTCGCTAGTCTGAGATGTGCCATTTTGAGGTTTGCAACTAAACTGTAAAACAAAAAGGTGCAGAAGTCCCTACGACCGGGTTACTGAAGAGTAACTAGGTACAGTAAGGTTCACACGTGGATCGTAATAGAGGTTCACCTCGCGTGTTTAAATGTTAACAATTTGTGTTTTCACAGGTTCAATGTAAAAATGCAAGTTGGACCCTGGTATGGTAGATGGTGGTCCATGCGAGCGCTGCCGAGCGGATGACAGGCTGCGTGCGGCCCAGTTTATGGTGGTATGGCAGGACGAATGGTGGCCTGATACCTGCACTGCATTCTTCGAGTGGCGAGTTGACGGTAATATTGACAACATTTACTATGACAGGTTCTTGTATGGGTAACCACCACGTGACCACTTTGTTATTTTGCGAGCGTTTCGTGCTTCGGAAGGCACATTAAGCCGTTGGTCCCGGTTGCCAGTAAAATGGCAGTCATTAAGCAAAGTCGAAGGCTTTCATGGGCGGCTTAAAATTTTTCAACAGTGGGCAGTCACAACCTGCGCCTGTCCATATCAGCACGGCAATACGACTCAGCACAGCACCTATTACGTGGTACAACATCTATAGGTGAAATGTGGGCATATAATGTGCTTCTGCCTACCCCTTAGAGGATAAAAGGCGTGACCGTATGTATGTATGAGTTGTCGGTGTTGACTTAAGTGGCGTGTGCCTGACGGGTGCGTGTCATGTGAACGCAGCCAGTGTTGGTGAAGGAACAGAATACGGGATGTTCCATGCTGACATGCTGGGTGCCAGTGTTCTGTATGGGTACAACTTTTGTACATAATTATGGGTACTAGTTTTATGTATAAGTGTTAGTTTCGTATATAGGACGGACTGCGGGACGTTCTTATTGGCAGACTGTGGGATGCCAACTCCATGTAGAGGACGGACTGCGGGACGTTCCTTTTGGCAAATAAACTGCGGGATATTTGCCCTACGTGGTAGTGTAAAGATGAATGTCGGTGTACAGGACGGACTGCGGGACGTTCCTATTGGTATGCCTGTGGGATGCCAATTCCCATGTAGTTAGAGGACGGACTGCGGGACGTTCCTTTTTCGGCAAACAGACCGTGGGATGTTTGCCCTACAATGAATTGGTAGAGTGATGATGAATGGTAAATACTTGAATCCAAGTGTGAATGAATCATAAACCTCGTATGAATCAGAAATCCTCATATAGCTTGGCTTTTAATGTGCGAACGTAATCACATTAAATGAATGTGGTGATGTGTGATAAGCTGTGTGCTATTTATCTTAGCTAATGTATTTTGGACTGTACGTTAGAAGGCCTTGAAAGGTTGATGGATACAACAATTAGGTCTTTGTGTTACATTGACACATAGTAATGACATGTTATTTCTAATTGATTTTAGAAGCCGCCTCGATGGAAGCATCGCAGCTCCTGCCGATGAGCGTGTTCAATCCCGAAGCTAGTCCATCTGTACCGATGACTGTTGAGGTTCAGACATCTTATATGCAGTCGAGGACGATGCATGGTCAGGAGAGGCCGTGTAGAAGTCGACTTGTCTATGACTAGATTTCCAATATAAAAAGGCGCGCAATGTAGTGGACGCCCTCTTTTCGACGGTCGACCGCTGCAGAGTAAAGAACTACACACCCTGGTGATCAGTGTGATCCATGTGATATCAGTGTCTTCGTGATTGTAAGAATGTTCTAAGTTATTTACTGATTAGCTACTTGTGTAATGATTACGTTCAGGGTGTAGTAAATTTGTTAAATAAAGTGATAGAAATCTGCTTTGTTGGTCTCCGTGTATATTTTTTTATTAACATTCCTGGTGATTGCTAACAATACCATATTTTTTTTATTTACACATATGATTCACAAATCATAACTATAACGCTTAGCTCTGGTGATGTTTATTGCAGGGAAATAATAGTTGCCGCTGTAAATCTTCTATATTTTTGTCAAAACATGAAGGACAAGAATTTCGGGATTTCGTGAGAACTACCCAAATAACAGCGATAGTTTAAAAATAACATTATTTTTCTAACTGTTTGTAGTAGGTACAAGAAAAGTCAAATCTTCCTGATTAAATCTATTAAGTTATATAATATCACGTCACAATTACAAAAAAAACCTTTCTCGAGCAGAATCAGTTAGCGCGCTTCCGCTTACAGAACAACACATGGCGTTTACCTTTACGCAGTCCCGCAAATCCCGCGGGATCCCGCTCGATTTATGTGCGGGACTGGTCCCGCGAAAATACTGCGGGATCCCGATATTTCGGGATTCCGGTATCCCGGTAATACATTCCCTAGTACCAATGTATAATTGTATGAAATTTTCAAAGAATCAATAGTATGTAATCCCTGCTTTGAAATAGGTACATTGCTGTGCCCAAACAGGGCTTCATGTGGAGACCTACTATTTATAAGTAGCAACTGTACAGACATGAATGCAAATTAAGATGAATTGAATTTAATTTAAGCGGCAATGCTGCCCCGTAGCAGGACGGGGAACAGCACTCAACCGCAGTCCACCTCTCAAATAAAAGTTGTAGCCTTTTTGCTAGAACCGTAAAGCCTTCAAGACACGGAGTGAGTTCACAAGCAGCTAGTTGACGAGTTCAAAAGCTAGAGAGTGATTTACAAAGTGATAAGCCAAAGTAAACTAAAAAGCTCGATGACTCGGAGCGAGTTTATAAATGACCGGGACTAAAGCTTTTTTTTTTTTGTTTAACCCTTAACCACCTACCATACGTCTCACAGACGCAGCAGATATTTAAAACGTAAATATATCGGCGACCGAGTCGTTTGCGAACTCGTCCGTTCCTGTACCTTTTCCCCGTGTCCCTCAGTGCCGTGCAAACCACAATACATCAGTTTCGAATGCAAATCACCAATTTGCCGAGAATTTTCTAATAAGCTGTGCAATAATTGTCGTGAAAAACTATAAGTTTAGGGCTTGTAATTTTTTTCTATTTAATTTAATTTTCACCATTTTCTTTTTTTTGCAATGGTTGATTATTGAATCAGTAAAAAATTATAAAAGAAGTTCATATCCATGTGATTATTTTTTATAGATCTCAGTTAGCAAATGACTTAGTTTTTAAGCAGATATTGTTGATTAATAGTAATTAAGACAAAATGCCTATAAAAATGATTCTCTTGTACCTTTACTAAAGAGTTTAATACTTTCCTAAGTTGATTTTTTACTAAAAAATTAGTGACCGACCGAAGTTTCGGTTTCGGCCAGTTTCGGCCAAAAAATCGAGGTTCGGCCGCAGTTTCGGTTTCGGCCAAAATGGGCCGAAACTTTCGGCCGGGCCGAAACAAACGTGTTTTTGAATTTTGAGTGCCTGGCTCTGCTTGTGACGTAGTTGGGGTCAGCCCAACCAGGTATTATGTTACTATCCGAAGATTTACAGATTTACAAAGGACTTCCAATCAATAGTTATAAGAATACAATTTTTATAGAATCCTAAAAACGTGATCTAGGAAATTACATAACCTTACCCCTTTGTTGTCGGTTTCATTGACTTCGTTGGTCGTCTGTCAGCAGGCTGTAACCATGCACTGTGATAGTTAGACAGTTATTTTTTTTACAAATGATGTCTTTCTGTTGCCGGCTCAGCAAATAATAATAAAAATAGACAAATTGATAATACTAAAGGGGGCCTCCGATACAACCCACTCCAGCGCCTCCTTGCGCCATTTAAACAAGGACGCAAGGGATCTCGCTTCCTCGCTTTCCGGTCCCATAGAGGGGTCCCGGCCAGACGACATGCCACCTCAACTGAGATTGTGCGGTATCCCCTTATCACTCTGACAACCGTCGCCTTCTGCGGGCTAAGCAATCTTGCCGCATTGCTGGCCATCAGGATCTCCGCCCACACGGGGGCCCAGTATAGGGCCATGCTACACACGATCCCAAAGTACAGTCTCCTGCAGGGAGCGTTGGGTCTCCTGATATTGGGCAACAACCGCGAGATTCAGATTCAAATTTAGATTCAAATTCTTTATTTCGTGAGATGATGCCCCCCTCCCTCAGCTATGGGACCAATCTTCGGAAGTGGTATCCAAAGTTTCACCGGCTATCGAGTACGAGCCCCAGATACGTCATCGAGAGCTCGATGCCGATGCCCCCTATATGTATTGCCCATTCGCTCTAAGTTTGCCGGTCGCCTCCCATACTACGCCTCTACACCATCCTGTACGCCAGCGGCAAACTTAGCGCGAACGGGTAGCAAGCTGGCTCCCGCAGGTGGCCTTTAGGACTGCGTCTCGGTGCGTTGCTCCTCGCGCTGTAATGAGGGTGTCGTCGTAACACGTTACGCCGACACCTCTGAGCAACGGACCACGCTGCACCCAATCGTAACCGAAGTTCCACAGAAGTGGTCCTAAGACCGATCCCTACGGAACACCGAACGACACATCTAGCCGACCCTGCCCTAGCCAGCTCGGGTGAGTTATGGCCCTCTCTGAAAGATAGGCCCTGACAATTCGTTAGAGGTATGGAGGCATTCCATGGTAAATAAGCGCCTCCCAAACGCAGCTCCAGGGCAAGGTGTTGAAAGCGTCGGCGATGTCAAGAGACACTGTCACCACCACCTCACCTTGTTCTGTAGCCGCTATAACAAAATATACCTACTAAAATCAGAAAAAAAGCATCCACACAACAAACGTAATTTTTGTTGCGAGCCATGCTCTCCAGCGGGAGTAAGTGGGACTGCGCCGCCTCTTTCTGCGAGCAGGTCATGCCCGTGAAGGAGGCGGTGGGGCGGGTGCGGGAGAGAGCTCTCCCACCCGAGTTCTGCAGTCGGCGGCCTGGGCGCCGCCGACGTGTCTTCGCCGAGGACTATCGGCCTCCATGACCGGGGGTCTGAGGACGGTGAGAGGGTCGCTCACCGTCCTTAGTTCCTTACAGAAGCAGGACCATGACGGCAGCGTGACGTGAGCAACTCACGCACGCCCCCCCTTAGAAGCGGGATCACACCCGAAACCCTCCAAAGACGCGGGATAGCACCCGAACCACCGCCTGGGCGAGGCCGCAGTGGCGGCTGTACGTCTGTTGGGAGTCCCGGGACATCCTTCCGAGGGCTTACCCGGGCTACCAACCACAGGCTGTTGGGCTTTACGTGAGGTTTTTTAGTCGGTAAGAGTCCTGCATAACATCCTTTGAGGATATTCCCTCACGTAAAAAAAAAACGTTATTTTTGTAACGGTACCCACTTGGCTGGTTTTTTTTTCAATATGAACACGTGAGTTTCGGTTTCGGTTTCGGTTTCGGCCGAAACTGACCCTGCGGCCGAAAGTTCGGTTTCGGTTTCGGTTTCGGCTGGAAAACCAGTTTCGGTCGGACACTATAAAAAATATACTTCAATAAACAAGATATTACTTTAAAGAACCATTTTACTCAGGGGTCTCATAGACGTATGGTAGGTGGTTGTGTGACAAAAAGTTATGGTAGGTGGCTAAGGGTTAACGTGAGGGAAAATCCTCATGAATGTTATGCCGGACTCCTACCGACTAAAACCCCTCACGTTACGCCCAACAGCCTATGGTTGGGAGCCCCGGGTAAACCCTCGGAAGGATGTCCCAAGAATGTGGAATGCACTAAATAATATTTTAACTAGACTGTTTTGCCTAAATAGCACTAAAGAAGCGCTCGTGGCCCCGCGGACTCAAGTGTTCTGTAAACGATCACTATAAGTAGTAAGCAATATTTACTATGGCCGGCCATGGATGGGGCTGACCATCTCGTGACCACTTTGTGACATTTATTTGCGAGCGTTTCCGTGCTTTGGAATGCATGTTAGACCGTTGGTCCCGGTTGGCAGTCGCTAAGCCAAGTTGAAGGCCTTTGTGGGCGACTTGAAAAATTTCAACGGCCGGCAGTCACAACCTGCGCCTGTCCATATCAACATGGCAATACGGCTTACCACCTATTACGTGGGACAAAACCTAAAAAGGTGAAATGTGGGCATATAATATGCCTCTTCGGGGTTAGAAGGCATGATGATGTAGTACTAAAGTTGTCTTTCGATAGTCCTTCTGTCATGGGTTCTGCCTACCTTGTGCGTAAGGCGTGGCATAAATTACATAACTTATTAATCAAGTACAAGTTCCTAGTAACACCGGAACCAAATCACGAGCCGCTGTAATACACATAATTGAGGTTTACAAAACCGACGACCTGATATTAGTTTTCATTATAACCATAATTGGACCATGACTACCGTAACAATCGAAAGAGTATCATAATCGTTATCGTAACCACTAAGTACTGAGAAATTTTTATACTGGTACTAGATGGTGCCCGCGGATTTCAGTCGAATTAGCATATATGTCAGTCCATTGGCTGGACGCTTATGCCTCTCCCAATTCTGATCACAATACGCGGTCCTGCTGTCTCCGCATCCAGTCCCAGCTTGCTATTATTGTCTTCAATCAATCACCTCAGTTGAACTCAGCCTATAGCAGTCCACTGCTGGACGTAGGCCTCTACCAATTCACGTCACAACACACGGTCCTGCTCTCTCCGCATCCAGTCCCAGCTTGCGTCATTTCCAGGTCGTCGGTCCATCTGGCGGGTGGACGTCCTACCCTACGTTTACAGAGTCGCGGTCTCCACTCTAGAAATCGTTTGCTCCATCGGCTGTCGGGGTTGTCCGCCGATGTGGCCAGCCCACTGCCACTTGGGCACACACAAAATGCTTATTCTGCGAGCTATTCTCGACCACTTTAGTTCTCTGCCGGATAACCTCATTACGGAGTTTATTCCCCATAAATACTCCAACCTATCCCGTTCCATAGCTTTGCCCGTGGAATTCTGTTCCCGTTACCGCATCTCCTGGGAACTTATTTGAGGGATAAAATTGCATTTGCCTATGTGTTATTCCAGACTATATTCTATGACTGTACCAAATTTCAGTCCGATCCATTAAATCATTCGAGCGTAAAATAGTGACAAACGTCCACACATCCACACTCACAAAATTTCGCATCTTTATGTACATATTATATTAGAGTTAGTTATAGTTCAGATAAGAAATAAACCACTGCCCTGTTTTATGAGTTCGTATGGTAATTGTGTTATTGTTTTGAAAATGATAAGTTGATAACGTCCATATTTAATAGGTGCAGGCTAAGAATACTAACTACCTAGAAACCCTCTCGCCTCGTGATCACTGCAACAAAAACTGCCGTACTAACGCATGATTGTGTGCGTGAGCGTGCTGTCTTACATACGCCTTGCGTCAGTGTGTAGTGACGCCGGCTAAAGACACTACCCATTTTTTCGGGAAACTAATCATGCAGTTTTGTTATTGTTAACCGACTTCTTTTATGCTGAGTTCGAATGTCGGGTTAATTTAGAGATCCAATATGGCCGCCGCGCTGTTATCACAAACTTTCATGATGGGTATCGTTTAAGGGGTTTTTTGGTATGCCGAGTACGAATTTCGGGTTAATTTAGAGAACCAATATGGCCGCCGCGCCGTTATCACAAAATTTCATGATGGGTATCGTTTAAGGGGTTTTTTAGTATGCTGAATACGAATTTCGGGTTAATTTAGAGATCCAATATGGCCGCCGCGCCGTTATCACAAAATTTCATGATGGGTATCGTTTAAGGGATTTTTTGATATGCTGAGTACGAATTTCGGGTCAATTTAGAGATCCAATATGGCCGCCGCGCCGTTATCACAAAATTTCATGATGGGTATCGTTTAAGTTTAAGGGGTTTTTTGGTAGGCTGAGTACGAATTTAAGGTCAATTTTGCAATACAAGATGGCCGCCGCGCCACCGTTGTAAAATTTCATGTTGATACCGTATAAGGGGATTTTTGGTATGCTGAGTACGAATTTCGGGTTAATTTAGAGATCCAATATGGCCGCCGCGCCGTTATCACAAACTTTCATGATGGGTATCGTTTAAGGGGTTTTTTGGTATGCCGAGTACGAATTTCGGGTTAATTTAGAGAACCAATATGGCCGCCGCGCCGTTATCACAAAATTTCATGATGGGTATCGTTTAAGGGGTATTTTAGTATGCTGAATACGAATTTCGGGTTAATTTAGGGATCCAATATGGCCGCCGCGCCGTTATCACAAAATTTCATGATGGGTATCGTTTAAAGGGTTTTTTGATATGCTGAGTACGAATTTCGGGTCAATTTAGAGATCCAATATGGCCGCCGCGCCGTTATCACAAACTTTCATGATGGGTATCGTTTAAGGGGTTTTTTGGTATGCCGAGTACGAATTTCGGGTTAATTTAGAGAACCAATATGGCCGCCGCGCCGTTATCACAAAATTTCATGATGGGTATCGTTTAAGGGGTATTTTAGTATGCTGAATACGAATTTCGGGTTAATTTAGGGATCCAATATGGCCGCCGCGCCGTTATCACAAAATTTCATGATGGGTATCGTTTAAAGGGTTTTTTGATATGCTGAGTACGAATTTCGGGTCAATTTAGAGATCCAATATGGCCGCCGCGCCGTTATCACAAAATTTCATGATGGGTATCGTTTAAGGGGTTTTTTGGTAGGCTGAGTACGAATTTAAGGTCAATGTTGCAATACAAGATGGCCGCCGCGCCACCGTTGTAAAATTTCATGTTGATACCGTATAAGGGCTTTTTTGGTATGCTGAGTACGAATTTCGGGTTAATTTAGAGAACCAATAAGGCCGCCGCGCCGTTATCACAAAATTTCATGATGGGTATCGTTAAAGGGCTTTTTTAGTATGCTGAATACGAATTTCGGGTTAATTTAGAGATCCAATATGGCCGCCGCGCCGTTATCACAAAATTTCATGATGGGTATCATTTAAGGGGTTTTTTGATATGCTGAGTACGAATTTCGGGTCAATTTAGAGATCCAATATGGCCGCCGCGCCGTTATCACAAAATTTCATGATGGGTATCGTTTAAGGGTGTTTTGGTATGCTAAGTACGAATTTCAGGTTAATTTAAAGATTCGAATATGGCCGCCGCGCCGTTATCACAATTTCATAATGGGTATCGTTTAAGGGGATTTTTGGTATGCTGAGTACGAATCTTAGGTCCATTTTGCAATCCAAGATGGCCGCCTTACACCGTTGTAAAATTTCATGCTGTATATCGTATGAGGGGTTTTTTGGTATGCTGAGTACGAATTTCAGGTTAACGTTTGCCATCCAAAATGGCCGCCGTGCCACTGTTGTGAAATTTCATGTTGTATATCGTTTATGGGGTTTTTTAGTATGCCAAATACGAATTTCAGGTAAATTTTGCAATCCAATATGGCTGCCTCGCCACCGTTGTAAAATTTCATGTAGCATATCGTATAAATGGAATTTTGATATGCTGAGTACGAATTTAGGGTTAATTTTGCAAAATTATCTTAAAATTCGTACTCAGCATACCAAAAACCCCTTAAACGATACCCATCATGAAATTTTGTGATAACGGCGCGGCGGCCATATTCGAATCTTTAAATTAACCTGAAATTCGTACTCAGCATACGAAAACACCCCTTAAACGATACCCATCATGAAATTTTGTGAGAACGGCGCGGCAGCCATATTGGATCTCTAAATTAACCCGAAATTCGTACTCAGCATACCAAAAAACACCTTGAACGATACCCATCACGAAATTTTGTGATTTCGGCGCGGCGGTCATATTGGATCTCTAAATTAACCCGAAATTCGTACTCAGCACACCAAAAAACCCCTTAAACGATACCCATCATGAAATTTTGTGATAGTGGCGCGGCGGCCATTTTGGATTGCAAAATTATCATAAATTTCGTACTCAGCATACCAAAAAACCCCTTTAACGATACCCATCATGAAATTTCGTGATTTTGGGGCGGCGGCCATATTGGATCTCTAAATTAACCCGAAATTCGTACTCAGCATACCAAAAAACCCCTTAAACGATACCCATCACGAAATTTTGTGATTTCGGCGCGGCGGCCATATTGGATCTCTAAATTAACCCGAAATTCGTACTCAGTATACCAAAAAACCCCTTAAACGATACCCATCATGAAATTTTGTGATAGTGGCGCGGCGGCCATTTTGGATTGCAAAATTATCATAAATTTCGTACTCAGCATACCAAAAAACCCTTTAACGATACCCATCATGAAATTTTGTGATAACGGCGCGGCGGCCATATTGGATCTCTAAATTAACCCGAAATTCGTACTCAGCATACCAAAAAACCCCTTAAACGATACCCATCACGAAATTTTGTGATTTCGGCGCGGCGGCCATATTGGATCTCTAAATTAACCCGAAATTCGTACTCAGCATACCGAAAAACCCCTTAAACGATACCCATTATGAAATTTTGTGATAGTGGCGCGGCGGCCATTTTGGATTGCAAAATTATCATAAATTTCGTACTCAGCATACCAAAAAACCCCTTTAACGATACCCATCATGAAATTTCGTGATTTTGGGGCGGCGGCCATATTGGATCTCTAAATTAACCCGAAATTCGTACTCAGCATACCAAAAAACCCCTTAAACGATACCCATCATGAAATTTTGTGACTTCGGCGCGGCGGCCATATTGGATCTCTAAATTAACCCGAAATTCGTACTCAGCATACCAAAAACCCCTTTAAACGATACCCATCATGAAATTTTGTGATTTCGGCGCGGCGGCCATATTGGATTGCAAAATTATCATGTAATCACCTACAGAGATAGATTATATTCTGAAATGATACAAGTTTTATCCCGGGAATAAGTTCCCATGAGACGCGGAAAAAAGAAACAAAATTTCACGCAGGCGAAGCTGCGGGCATCAGCTAGTCTATAATAAATGTTACATTACACGCGAATGCTCGTGTCGGTCAGGGAGGTAGCATCGTAATGTAATGCTCGAGTCGAATCATCGAAGGATCATTATAAGTATAGCTAATACAAGAATTTAATTAAGTTATTTTGAAAATGCCCGTGTTTTTTTTTTAAATTATTATTTCTTGGTAACAAAACTGTTTTTGCAAAGAGAATACAATAATAATGTGTACATACTGTTTTTGAGTTTGAGTGTTTTGTGACTTTGACGCGTGACGTTTCTTTTTCATATTTTGCTAGGATCAAGTATACCCTGGATTGGCTACGCAAATAATAATACCACGTATGAACGAGACACAACATACAAAAAACAGTAAGGAATGAAAAGGACAAAAAGTGTATTCTCTGTCTTTGTCAGAGTTTCTGTTTTTTTTGTTGGTCACAAGTGCAGGTTGTGACCAACAAGTTTGTTGTGATCGTTAATTGTTGTGGGATTTTGTTGTAATTGACAGTAATTTAAGTGGTGTAACTAAGAAGGCAGATAATTTTTGCTTAAAACTCATCTATTGAACATGGTGATATGTTATTTTATAGGCTGCAAAAGCCGTAGTGAGCGGAAATCACAAAACATAACCTATCATACGTAAGTACGATTTTTAGATAAAATATCCCTTGCTTTGTAAAGATAATAACAGATTATGAGCCGTAGCATATTAACAAGTTCTTTAAAGTAGAAATAATGGCTCAAAATAATGATTTATTTTTACCATAACAAGTGTGATAACCAACCAAATAAAGTTGTAAGTTAAAATTATCGAACTCGAAACAAAAGCCTGACTTGTCCGCCATTTTTATCTACTTTTTAATTTGTCTAGGTTATAGATTTTTTAGGGATACCAGTTGAGGTACTGGTAAATTACCCATAATGAGGGGTATATTTTATTTATTCTTAAAACTTCATATTAATGAAACTGTTGTTTCAGATTTCCAAAGGACTCTGCAATCCGTCAATTATGGATTCGTGCCGCAGGACGACTAAACTGGCAACCGACCAATTACACTCGAATATGCTCGAGACATTTTGAACAAAGTTGTTTTAGGAAAACTGCCGGCAATATGACATACCTAAAAGCGTTCTCGATCCCTACACTTCATGTTGTCAAAGAGGTTAGTTACTATTTTATTGTATTAATGGTAGGTACCTAGTCTAGTTTTTTTTTTAAACTACATACCTACTTTGTAATGGGAAAAGCACATCGTGCACCTGATGGTAAGATCACGTAGATGTTAAGCTTCTTGTATTTGAGTATCTGTATGATGTCTATCCACTGTTCACTCCATTCCTGTTAATATTTTTTTTTATTTCACATCCAGGTACCAAGGGAAGACATGCCAACATCTAACCAGGTACCAATGGAAATCGCGTCGACCCCTTACCAAGTACCAATGGAAATGCCGTCTACATCCATTCAAGTATCAACGAAAATTGCGTCGACATCTAAACAAGTACCAATGGAAATCGCGTCCATATCTACGCAGGTGATCCATACTTATATTATAATTCCGAAAGTTACTTTGTCTGTCTGTCTACGCCTAAACCACTGAACCGATCTTGATGAAATTTGGCACAGAGCTGGATTAGGGCTTAGGAATGGACATAGGCTACCTTTTATCGCGAAAAGGGGGGGGTTTAAAGGGTTAAATTGGGTATGAAAGTTTGCCATTTTTGAAGATATCCTGATGAAATTTGGCACAAAGATGGATTAGAGCTTGGGAACGGACCTAGACTACCTTTGATCGCGTAAAAGGGGATAGAGGTGAGGGGGGGGGTATAGGACTAGGAGATGGAAGTTAGTATTAAAGTTTGTCATTTCGGAAGATAATCTGATACAATTTGATACAGAGATTGAATAAAAGGGTAAACATAAAATTCTCTTTCAAAATGTTTATAATTGTAATTACTCGTATCTATAGTTTCAATGAATCGAGAAAATGTTTATTAATATTAGTAGCAATTAAAATTATTATTTTTATTAAAATCCCCTTTTTTTAAATTAATTTTAGGTTGAACACTCAACATTGATTGAAAAGTCCACGGAGGTTGAGATAACACCACGGAAACAGAAACTATTCAAGCAATTAAACCGGCAGGCGCTTTTAGCCCAGACACGACAAAGAAGTTGACTATATTACGTTCGAAAAATCAGCGTCTTATGAAGAAAAACGGCAAACTGTCCGCAATTGTAGAAAAATTTCAAGAAAAACGGCTAATTAGTCCATCGACCTATTGCTGAAAACCATTACTCTCTTTTAATTAAAGCTATATGTAAAAAATATTTGAATGTACGTATTCATTATGGCACAAAATCTTTTTGTAATAGAGTTGACAACATACGAAATATGTACACTAAATTATTTTTATTTAATGGACAATAAAAACTTTGAAAATTGGAATTTTGAGTAACTTGTTTCATTTTTTTTATTCAAACACGCTAAATAAATATTATGCAGCTCCTTGGGGACCAGGAGTCCCAAACTTTTTTATTTTAAGCCCACATTATAAAATATTTAGGTCAAGGTCTGGTATAACGCCAATGCCATGGGGATGCGGTGTCCTACAAACATCTTCAGGACCCCAATGGATCGGATCCTCCTCATGATGAGGACCCCAATGGATCGGATCCTCCTCATGATGCATCTTGGACAACGGAGTAGCGACCACTTCCCTTCCTCTGTGGGGGAGTAGTGCTACTCTGGCTAATTCCGGCCCAGGCGGGAGCAATCCACCTGTGGGCCGTCATTAACGGCACGGCCGGCAGTAGCAATGCTGGGTAACCGCCGCTTCGCCACTTGCTAGCGAGGCGATGATGGCAAACAGCACTTTGCCGCCATTGCGGGGGCGGGAGTTTGGGTAGATGCTCCCGCCCTGCCATGCAGTTCGGGCTGCCGACCGTGAATAACGACGCGGCTGGCGGCAACAGTGTTGGGCCGCTGTCGCCTCGTCAGTTGACGAGGTGGTGGCGGGAGGTGCACTGCGCGTGGGAGTGGGAGCAATGGATATACTCCCACTCCGCCGTGCACCACCGCGGTAAGGAGTCACTGCGCGCTGCCGATTGTTTTTTGACCATATCCTACGCGTAGGACACTGTAAAACCTTGTCCCTCTTTTAGGGCAATGTAAGTAATCAAAAATTCTTCTGATGCCACCTTTCGTGTTTGTATAATAAATTTAATTTTTTTTTAACATAATTACAGTTATCAGTATTCTTTATGCCTAAATTGTTATGTATTTGAGTTTTTTTAAAGGATGTAATGCCAGAAAACATTAATTCATTATACTTACCTAACGGATTTAAAAAAGTCGTGGGTAAAATTTGGTAGGGACTAACAACACTGGTATCACAAGTACTATGTGTTTGTCCCTTTCGGGTGTACGCGGTTGGCGAATCCAGGGTATACTTGATCCTAGATATTTTGAGTGTAATATTTTTTGTTTAGTTCACATGTTGAGGCGAAGGAGTTTTGGTCTGTTCAGCCGCATGGCCAAATGTGTTATACGGATCTCGGAAATTTCATTTATTCCACCGAAATTTCAATATATATGTACCTAAACGTATTTTTAGTGATTAGTTTAGTGTAGGTGTCAGTGTTATTCTTGTGTATTAGTGTAGTAAGTAGTTTATTTAGACTGTCGTCACCATGTCCCGAATGGCCTCCTCTGAAAATCAGTGCTGTCATCACATTAACAGTGAGGCAGCAATAAGCTGAGAGGGGGCCTTATTCTGCACTTAGGTGACAGTGTTATCTCTGTGTAATTATAGGTACTTAGCCTAATTAACTTTAAGAAATTTACAGTGTCACCGTTTGTGGAATAAAACACGTTTTGTTTTTTTGTTTTTTTTTTTGTTTTGAATCTATAAATGTTACATTACACGCGAATGCTCGAGTCTGTCAGGGAGCTAGCATCGTAACGTAATGCTCGAGTCGAATCTATAAATGTTACATTACATGCGAACGCTCGTCGGTCAGGGAGGTAGCATCGTAACGTAACGCTCGAGTCGAATCTAATTTGTTACATTACAGGCAAATGCTCCCGGTGAGGGAGCACCTTAACACTGTACGAACTGTTCCTACCCAAGTCTAGTGGTATGAACTCCATAAATGAACTAACGAAACGTAAAAGACTTTTTGAAATCCAACCAGTAGTTCCCGAGATCCTAGCGTTCAAACAAACGAACAAACCCTTCAGCTTAAGAACATTTGTACAGATTTTACCATTTATAACTCACATTTAGGTATTTTAAATGATTTCCTTAATTTAAAGTATGCCAAGTTTCTCGTTACTGAGTCCAAACAATTGTATAGGTCGATTTTCACTATTCTCAACTCACACTTGACCGTTTCCAAATTATTTATTTTACGACTCTCTAATAATTTAGTTCCATTTCCATACCTAGGTAATTCTTTACTTATTTAATTTGGGGAATTCTGAATTGGAAACTGGCAACACCAACAAAAATGTCAAGATGGAGTCGAAGAAATTAGACATGCGTAAATAAATAGATTTCATAAAATTGTGATAAGTTTCGAGTTACTTACAGACATTCCTGGCTGTTTTTAAATATTTTCTGTAATTTCGACACACTTTTATTGCACAATTCGACATTTTAAACAATAAAATTTCGTCACGTGACACAAGCTTATCCCTTGACAACAGAATGTGCACTAAATGGCGGATCGGCACTTATCCGCCAACAGTTGGCGCTTAAAATTTTGGACGCTTTGCTGTCGTTCAGAGACTATCTACCTACTTAACACATCTCTGGGTGCAGGTTTACTGCAAAACAAAGCTTGTTATAGATTGTTAAACATGCATATTTATAGTGTTTATTACTATGATTTTATGAACGAATAGTTATGAATACTGTCTTATTTGATCCGGAAGTTACATTATAATAACAGTTGATTTTTATTATATTTATATATTTTTTCTGTTTATGGTCTGATCCTAAACATGCAAGTTCTATAAGTGAACGCATACGAATTCCGCCATAGGAACTGATTGAACTCGCTAAGCCTGTTGTAGCAGTTGTAGGCAGTTATTACTTTATTAGAGAGGTACCTACCGTAGGTACCTATCATAATTCATGTTGCCGTTTTTTACTTCAAGATACGAATCAAAGAGAATGGAACTGCTACAAACGCCTGGTTAAAGCTAAGAGAGAGAACTAATAAATCTCATCCCAACTTTGTTATATAACGAATCGAAAGTAATGGCATTTATTTCCATCACGCCTGTCTATGTATACAGCATAGATTTTCTATTGTGATAGGGTTATGTATTATTTTGTTCCTAATGAGTAGAACCTTTTCTTTTGTTACTCTTCTTGGCTGTATATTGCTAGGGAACCTTGTGCATCTAAAAAAATCCAGTTCTGTAATTTTATAGGATTATAAATAAAATCATACCCTAATACCTACCTATGTATGCACATTATGAAACATGGCAGTGGCAGGTGCATCGACTGCATAACTAGCGATTGTGACAAAGACTTCACTTGGGAGCCTCGGGAAAGCCCTCGGAAGGATGTGCCAGGACTCCCAACAGACCCACGGGTGGTTCGGGTGCTATCCCGCGTCTTTTAGGGGGGGTGCCAGGTGTGATCCCGTTTCTTAAGGGGGGGGGGGGGGGGTGAATCTCTCACGTCACGCTGTCGTCATGAGCCAGCTTCTGTAAGGACGGTAAGCAGCCCTCTCACCATCCTCAGGCCCTCGGTCATGGAGGCCGATAGTCTCCGGCGAAGACACGTCGGCGGCGCCCAAGCCGCTGACTGCGGAACTCGGGTGGGAGAGTTCTCTCCCGTTCCCGCCTCTTTCACGAGCATGACCTGGTCGCAGAAAGAGGCGGCGCAGTCCCACTTACTCCCGCTCGAGATCATGGCTCGCACTATAGTCTCGACCGAGAGAGTGTCCACGACCAGACCCACCACGAGGACCTGGCGCTGTTCCGACCACGCCGTGCACTCCAACAGCGATTGGAGCGCTGTGTCAACGCTGCGTTCCTCGCAGTGCTGACACTCGACTTGAATCATTACTTGAAGACACAACATTACATTACGCATTAAGTCGAATTAATAAATTACCTCTTTAAAAAAATATAAGCTCGGCAAGATTATATGCTATCGGGTGGCTCGAAATCGGTCGAGCACCACTCTATCTAAGTAAGTACTTATAAATATCTACTATACATTTATTGTTAAATATTACAATGAAACATAAATATTACTAATACGACGTCGTGACATTCAGCCACACATTTAGTTTGCAAAGAATGTATGGAAGACTACCCAAAATTTTATGGAAACATTTAAGTGGTTACCAAAATGGAGTAATGGTCACCAAAATGAATTAATTAATTGACACCAAAAACTCCAGTTCTAATTTGCATCAAGGTTAGGTTAGGTTGGAACTGTGACCATTAACGAGCGAAGGCGAGCGAGCGAAGCGAGCGTGCCGCGGCAGCGCCACCGAGCGCCAGAACCTATTGGTATTATTTATACTTAGTAGGCAATTGCGATAGATTTAAACTTAATCTACCAACTACTTACCGAATAATAATACGACAGTTTGAACAGTCGACAATGGTCGACAGTTAGTTTCTTTGCTTCATTTTTTAGGAAACGTATTTTGGTGACCATTTATCCATTTTGGTAAAAGTTTCGAATTTTATTGGTTGTAAAATAGGTACATTTTTGGGCGGTGTTTAAACACAAGCCAAAAATTTTATTAGAACCTATCTCAAAACATGTGCGATCTATTACAGAAGGTACCTACTTATCTAAAACACCGGCTAAGTGCGAGTCGAACTCGCGCACTGAAGCCTGGGAGCCGTCATTAATCCCCGCCCCCCCTCCCCTTTTGCTGATTTTAGTATTTGCTGTAATAGCGGCAACAGAAATACATCATCTGTGAAAATTTTAGCTCTCTAGCTATCACAGTTCCTGAGATACAGCCTCGTGACGGACAGACAGACAGATAACGCACGGCGAAGTTTCATGAATAGTTTTTACCCTTTGGGTACGCAACGATAAAAGGAATGCGTCATTTCATCTCAATTAATTGTATCTTTCACGATCTAAGCACACAGATATGTTAAGTAAGTAAGATATGAGAGTCTGTATTCTTAGTCTAAGCATTTCTTTTCCAAAATGTATAACATATACCTACATACTTATACTTATTGTATTACAATGTCCCTTCCGAGTTCCGTAGTCGGTGGCGCGGTCGTCCACCATCACCGAGGGTCTGAGAGCGGCGAGTTGGCTGCTCACCGTTCTTTATCCAGTATCCGGCCTAGACGGCGGCGTGTCTCTTCACCCCTCGAATAAGTGGAATAGTACCCCCCAGCACGGACGCTAGTGAAGTTAATGAAGGAATCCAGGAAGAACACAACAAATTCACTTGGGTGGTTTGGTGTTTAAAAGCAATTTCTTATACGAAACTCCGAGAAATCGCCTTGCGCTATTTTATAGTTTTATCAACGCTTATTTGTGCGAACATGGTTTTCTGCTTAGTTGGAAATTAAAAACAAGGTGAGGAATCGTTTGAAAGTAAGTGATGATTTGCATGTAGCTTTGAGTAACAATATTAGTCCTATGTTAGCAAATCTCGTGAAGAAGATGCAAGCCAGAAATCACATTAATAAATGTTTATGCAATTTTCTACTGCGTTTTTTAAGTTTCAGATCGATTATCACAGTTTGTTTAAATTATGCCTTTATAGTGGTCCCTGTTAACAAGAAAAATATACCTGACCACGAAAAGGTTGGGAACCCCTGTATTACATAGACATAATTCTATGCTGTATTAAGCCATTTATGTAAGCACCGCTCATGGGTATGTTTCAATCAGTGATTAGCTATGCGCGTGCGCATGGAACGTGAGCCAGCGATATACATCTGTTCTAGTTCTTATAGACCGACTATATCGGGTTATTTACAATGATGACAGTGGTAATAGGGTCTTTGAATTTTGAATATTACTTGGTAAAAATGTTAGCAGAAAAAACTTAAGCTTAATATTTTTCTATAGAATTTACTTTAGCTAGAAAGCACACAGGGTAAGATGAGACCTAACCGATGTCTTCGGTGCCTTAGCCAGCATCGTCTACAATTGATGTATTTTCCTGACAAATAAGCGAAGTCATAGGAGAGAAACAACTCTCGTTACAAATACCCGTAACAACCAACACTGCATCCCCCAATTTCAGACATAGCACACACACATACCGTGTCGAAAATAGTGGGAGCCCAATATCTAATGTCGGGAACCCTGGGGTCAATATGATGTTTTACCAGCTGTATAAAATAGGTACGTTTACCAATTATCTACTTAAAAAATAAATATTCTGTGTGTGTGAGGCAGGCGGAGGTTTGTATTACCATAGGTAGAATTAGAATCAGAAGATCTGTTATGGTATTTTATTTATATTTGAATTAGAAGATCTAGTCTGGTATTACTCCAATGCACGTTCCGCTTTTCATTACGATGTAAGTAAGAATTACTAATAATAGTTCATTTAAACAACATATTCAAACTATGAGCAATGTTAGAACAGTGTAAACTATGGATTATATCGGAGATGATGAATACTAATGAAACAATCTCATGAATGACGCGTACACATACCTAGTTACCTACTATCTGCATGTACGACCGTTACCTCACCAGCCATCAACTGGAAACTGGAAAGTTATAAGATATAAGATTAGCACCAGAATGGAAAATATTAGATAAGGCAGGTATGTCACATTTATGGCCCACGAAACTCTTGAGAGCAATTTGACCATCAAATCGCAGTAGGTACACTGCTGTACGTAGGGCTTTTTTTGTTTAACGTGAGGGAAAATCTTTCATGGATGCTATATCGACTAAAAAACCTCACGTAACGCCCAGCAGCCTACGGTCGGGAGCCCCGGGAAAGCCCTCGGAAGGATGTCCCAGGACTCGCTGTACGTAGGGCTACGTTCTGTCTCCCGAATCATCATGAAACACGATTCTTTATAGAGTCGAAAGTGATATTTAAAAATCCTTTAGGATCTATGAATGTGTGACCAGACCAAGTGATTAATACGGGCATAACGTTAATGCCCGGGCAATACACATAATGCCCAGCTATATTGGGCAAAGAGATTATTTTTGTGTCTTCTGTGAATGACGTTTCCGAATACAAAACCGAATTCGCAAAAATGTCGCAATGTTCGTATTCTTTTTGGGTCGTTAATAAATAGTAGCCACGGTCATTCCAACAGAGAGCTAATGAAACCATAGAGCACTACAAGCTAAATTCGAACTAGAACTACTCATACGTCGCTTAGCAAGTTCTTCATTGATAATTACTGTAGTATCATTAAATTATCTATCTTTAAGAGCTTTTTGATGTAATGAGTAGATCTTTATTAAATAAGTGCAATTCAATTATTGATATAAGTACTTATTTCTTATAATACGGCATGCAGGTACAGCTTCGCGAAAAAAGAGTAGGGGTCTTTTCTGTTTTTGAACTATTACTTACTTCGTAGGTATTTTTAATAGGAAAGTCCGTGACTATCTATCTGAATTATCCTCTACTATTCCTCTACATTGTAAATCTACTTATTTGTATGTGTAAGTTTATTTAAGGGTCCGTTCACACAGACCGGCTCGGAGAGGAGAGCAGATTCTTATCACGTTGAAAACAGAGTTTTTATTATTTGAAGTAAGGTTTATTTTTGCATGTGCACTGCTTTTGTCATTGAGAATGCTTGAACGCGCTTGGTGTGAAATAATAAGAGGAGCTGACCGGCTCCGATCGCGTACTTTTCTCGTTCGCGCAGCCGTTCGGCTCCGATTTCATGCTCTTTCCCGCTCGCGCGCCTCCCCACGCCGACCGCCATTTTGATAGCACAATTTAAACAGAACAGTTGTGTGCGCTTATACGAAAACATGACTGATGAAAAATTAATATATTTCTTCATCGGAGCTATCTAAAACCATGTTCCGAAAAGCACCCGTTAACACCGAAAACAAAACTTGGAATACCTTTGTAATGAATCGATGCACTCGATGCATCCGACCGGCTGCGAGAGCATCCGACCGGCTGCGAGCGCATCCGACCGGCTGCGAGCGCATCCGACCGGCTGCGAGCGCATCCGACCGGCTCCGAGCGCATCCGCTTTTAGCCGGTCTGTGTGAAATAGTTGCTCTCCGACCAACTCCGAGCGTATCCGATCCGGTCTGTGTGAAAAGAAAAGTGCGCGCCGATGCTCTCCGAGCCGGTCTGTGTGAACGGACCCTAAGTAGGTATAGCCACATACAGCTAAAAATCTTACAATGCGGAAAAAAATATTAGTTTGAAGTTTATTTAAGCACTGATCTATTAAATTGTTTGGATTGAATGGATTTGATGCATAATTATGTACCTACCTATTTTGATAAAGTAAACTATGTTTACAAATAAACACGTCCTTTTGTTTCGCAATATCCATTGCTGATTAGTATAATTTTTAATACTAGCAACAAGTTGCATCAATAATCAAAATCAACTGTAAATCACGTTTCATTGTGAAAGCAAACAGCAATAACCCCATTATTAACTCACTCACCATTGGTTATGTTATAATTTTTAAATCATGTAAAGGCATGTCTAATTAAATGATTAGAAAGGTGTTTTGGATTACGTCTATTGTGGCGCCCTATTTTATGTTCTACGTAATCGTAACTAAAAACCATTAAAACCACTGTTCAAAAAGCTGTGCTATGCGTTTTTTTCTTCTTGGGCTTTCTTGACTTGAAATTTTTTCCGAAGTCATGCAGCAGTGTATCATGTAAAGATTTGTTCAAAGTTAAAAGAAAAGTTGTGGAGGCTTCCTGGATCTTTGGATGCGGAGCGTGTAAAAGCCAAAACCACCATTTTACGCATAAACAGTGGAGGTACTTCTGATTTTGATATGTTATAGACAAATGTATGATGAGAACAAAAAAGCTGGTTAACTTTACAAAAAAATAGGCAGGGGCATGGACCCAATCAGGAGAGTCGCTTAAAACTAGGGCAGAGATTCATGCAAAACTTGTAGAGAATCCCACACAATATTGTTTGGATTGAGTAACCCCAAAAACTGAATCTGTACAGTTCATTATTAGAGCTTTTTTCCGTGACTAAAACTTGTGTGGTCAAAGAAAACATGTAATACTAGCTGACCCGCGCAACTTCGTTTGCGTGAT
The DNA here is from genome assembly GCA_933228765.1 of Miltochrista miniata. Lineage (NCBI taxonomy): Eukaryota > Metazoa > Arthropoda > Insecta > Lepidoptera > Erebidae > Miltochrista > Miltochrista miniata. The sequence continues at coordinate 34,315,102 of OW121749.1, forward strand.
AAACGAAGAACCGCTCGACCGATTTTGTGCAAACTTCACATAAACCATCTACTAAATAGTCCGAACAAAGCCTAAACATTTGGTTTGGATAGGTGAGCCCGTTCTTGAGTTTTAAATTTACAACGAAAAGTGGCATTGATTTTTATTTATATAGATTGGCTAGCCACTATAGCCAGTAGCCACAAATGTAAATTTTCCGCAAGGATATCAGTCTGAATAGCTTTTCTAACTATATTGTTAATGTTACAATTACAATACAGACCACTCTAGAAACCAGAAGTTTATTAAAAGAAGATGTATAAGGTGCCGTACCTTATACATCTTCTTTTGTTTTCACTGGTCTCATCAATCACAAAGAATGACTCATACGTCAAGCGATATTTACAAAATCCACTACTATGGCTATTATAGAGCACTGCATACCTACTATGAGTATATTGTTCTCAGTCCCTGTAAGAGTATCAATATTTCAAACAAGCCGATACAGATGCGAGGTTATATTATGACAATGGAGTCCGATGATCCCTACTTGGGTGACCACGATGCAGTCAATAATAAAGGATTCAAAATATCGTTTATCTGTAGAACCATAGAAACTTGGAACTCACTGCCAGCACACGTGTTCTCTCTTCGTACAACCCTGAGTTTTTTCCTTTTTTTTAAGTGAGGGAAAATCCTCATGGATGTTATACCTATATGTATAATAGGACTCCTACTGACTAAAAAACCTCACGTAACGCCCAACGAGTTTCTCACGTCACGCTGCCGTCATGGGCCTGCTTCTGTAAGGACGGTGAGCGACCCTCTCACCGTCCTCAGACCCCCGGTCATGGAGGCCGATAGTCCTCGGCGAAGACACGTTGGCGGCGCCCAGGCCGCCGACTGCGGAATTCGGGAGGGAGAGTTCCCTCCCGTACCCGCCCCACCGCCTCCTTACGTGCAACCCTGAGTTCTTCAAAAGGAGCGTGAAGAGGCACGAAATCCAATTTGAGGAGTCTTGTCTGAAGTTGTGTGAGAGTCGCACTCAACCAGCTAGATGCCATTACCGCTTTCCATTAGGCGGAAAATTGTGAATACATATGGTCACGTCTTTATTCCTGAAGAATTAGGCAGAGGCATATTATATGCCCACATTTCACCTTTTTAGAATTTTTCCCACGTAATAGGTGGTAAACCGTATTGCCATGTTGAGATGGTGTAGGTGCTTGAAAATGATCATTAAAAGATTTTTCCAGAGAGGATAGCAGACTGCGTGATTCATACTCCGGAATCCAGACTTTAGAATTAATCGTCATTCTAGAGTCTGGATTCCTATATCGGATACATATTTCGGCTTCGAATGAGAATGGCTTCGGCTTCGAATGGCTGGAGAGATTTTGTTGCTGCAATAAAAGAAATGTATTCCTTCTATTTCTCTTATTGACATACAGCCTGGTCACTTTATCCCGATGCGTCGCATAATCGACATAATGATATTGAATTACAGTCCTCGTGCCCGTTCTCCTTACTTTGCATGTGGTGCTATTATGGCTGTGTGGCCACTTGCCATTCGACACTGGAAAATAACCCCATTGCCTTATATATAAACACTAGCTGACCCGCGCAACTTCGTTTGCGGAACATCAGAGTTAGAAAAAGAGAGGTATGGTATTAATATTTTAAGTAATATAATGTTGCCCGTCGCATTTACTCTCGTCGCGCCTAGTCCCGTCGCGTCGCTTATATACAATATGACAGCTGCACACTTCGTTAGCGTCACATGACCGAGAAAGAGAGAGGTGTAGTATTAATATTTAAGGTGATATAATGTTTCCCTTCGCAATTACTCCCGTCGCGTCGCTTATATTCATTAGAGCTAACCCGCACAAGTTAGTTTGGATCACATGAGATTGAGAAGGAGAGAGGTGTGAAGGAGGAGATATGTAAAGTTATAAAATGTTTCCCGTTGCATTTACTTCCACCCGTCCTTTTTTTGGTACGGAACTCATGTGTGTCCAACTCGCACTTGGCCGGTTTTAATCATTCAGTTGATTGGCTACCACTGCAGACCATGTTTACCTACTCCCGTCGCGTCGCTCATACTTCAAAACTTATCAAAAAGGGTTATTGTAAGTGAACCTTAAAAGATAGGCATATGCTGTTGACGACATTTTTTTGTAACTTTTAAAGGGCAACATTTTTGTAATACAAAATTTTCACGTAACTTGAAGCATTTACGCAACGTACGCAGTGGAAGCTCCCAAAAGAAATAAATTTTCCCCGTTCTCGAAACATTATTTATGGCTGCTCCGCTCCTATTCGCATTAGCGTGATTTTATATCGCCATTAGCCATCCTCAATAAATATACTATTAAACTGTAAAATAATTTTCGAAATGCAACCAGTAGTTTCTGAGATCCTAGGACAAACAAACTCTTCAGTTTTATAATATTGTGCGCGAACCTTAAGAAACAGGCAAATTAGGTTGTTGTGAGCGAACCTTAAGCGATAGACATATGCTGACGCGGACTTTTTTTTTTAACTTTTTAAGACAAATAAAATTTTGTAATACACAATTTTTACGTATCTTTAACTATTTACGCAGCGTACGCCTCGGAAGCTCTCAGGCGGTAAAAAATATTCCCCGTTTTCGAAACATTATTGATTGCTGTTTTGCCCCTATTTGTCTTAGCGTGATGTTATATAGCCTATAGCCATCCTCAATAAGTGGACTATCAAACTGTAAAAGAATTTTTGAAATCCAACCAGTAGTTCCTGAGATCCTAGCGTTCAACCATACAAACAAACAAAAAAACAAACAAACTCGTCAGCTTTATAATATTAGTATAGATAAGTGTTGTTTCCAAGCTATGTATGTTTGGATTGTAACCTCAAAGAACAGCTACCTGTTGTTATGAGTTATGTTTTAAGTCTGTTTGATCGCCGCTTCTCGTGGCTCGAGGTGAATATCTTTTGTTTTCATCACAACAATACAATACTTTTCTTCACAGTTTTCATCATCCACATACAAGTTTGTATTGCTGACTTCTTTTGCGGACGTTACCTTACCAACGAGGTCTGTAATGTAGAAAAATTACACGCCTCTTGGGATGTGAATCTAGACTCTAGTTTTCCTTCTGTTTATTTATTTTTTGTACTCATAGGTAGATAAGTACCTAACTGTAAATGTTACATGAAAAAACATTTTATTGGATGGTCGTATAAGTATCGTGCTTTAACAGAATTCAATTAAACATCATAATATACATTTATTGTTAAAAATTACAGAGAAACATAATTATTACATATCCTATATATTTAAATTATTACTATCTAAACTAAACCTAAATAAGGCCCCCGTGGCAGTGTGCCCAAAAGACTAGCAGCATTCCCCTTTTGAATAGCAATAGGTACCTATTCGCTGAGCGAGAAAACTGCCAGCCCTTGAGCACTGTATACTGTAGTTTGACTCGGCCGGATTTTAGAAATAAATGCCTAAAGCCGCGCGGTACGTAAGCATGCGATAGGGCTGCCCACCTACAGCATTTTAATAATATGTGCCTACTTTGACTTTCAATTTAGTATTGCGATTGTAAATATGTACATACATACATTCATATAGTCACGCCTTTATCCCTGAAGGTGTAGGCAGAGGCATAGTATACGCCCACATTTTACCTTATAGTTTTACGTACGCGTAATAGATAGTGAGCCTAATGCAGTTGATTTTTTCAATCCGCCCACAAGGCCTTCAATTTGTATTAAGGATTGTTGTTTTACTGACAACCGGCTTTCATTTCGAGTAAATATGTACCTTTTTTATTTAAACAAAAAAATACCTTGTGAGTAATAATATAATATCCCCGCAACGGCTAGCGGCGCGGGGTGGCGGCGTGGCGGCGCAGCGCCCGTTATCTACTAACGATTGAGTGAGACGGGTGTAGAAATTTGAAAACGGCGTAGACAATAATAATCGGCTCACCACATGTTTCGTCAGTGATAGAATCACGGAATTCTAGTCTTTATAATCATTGCGTTAAATTTTTGATTTACAAAATTAAAACTATTTTTCGATTTGAAAGTACTAGTCAGTCTCTAGTACACTAGTACTTTTCGTACATTGTCAAGTTGTGTTAAACTTTGGAAGTTCATATTTGTCTCTATGCGTGTAATAAAAATCAAAGGTAACAAAAATGCTGTAATTTTTTTTTATAAATAAATAAATAATCACGGGCATTTTCACACAACGCTATCTGATCCCAAAGTAAGCTAGGAATAACCTGCTTGTGTTATGGGTATCAGACCACGGATATTAGTACTAATATACTTTTTAAATACATACATATTATACATAGAAACAACCAGACTCTTGAGACAAACATTTATGGGTCACACAAATATTTGTTTTGGGTGGGAATCGACCTCCAGCGCCGCAGGCGGTATCAATACCGACCGCGCCACAGAGGCAGTCATACGGGTGCTAAGTGTATTGTAACATCGGTCATCCACAAAGAAATGAATACTCTTGAAACATACCTAAATCATTGCTCTCAATTAAATAACTACGAACTGACAACGGAACTAAATGTACTACCTACACGTACTAGAGTTCTGAACTAGTTTTTTTTTTTGGATATTGTACTATATTGGATCGCACCGTTCACTGACTGAGCAAGCACAAGTCTAGTTTAAAACACAAACATACCTACTTCATGTTACCACCTAGTTCACTCGTGTTAATCACTTTGTTTAACTTTAGTCAACTAGTGGTATATAGTACCAATTAGTACTTAAGTAAAATCAATTTATAGTCTTACCTTTCGGAGTTTCCAGGTAATCTAAAAAACGTTATATCTGGGTGTGTTATTGACGAATTCATGCAACCAAAACAAGCACAATAGACACTAGTTGTCATTTTAAATATTTTTAGCAAAATAAAACACGCGCGGTTACTATTTAAAAAACGACACACCTTCCATTCGTCTACTCGGCACAATCGCGACTGCGGACGCTGCTTGCTTGCTGAAAGGCATGCCGAAAACGAGAATCGTAGGTATAGCTTGCGCTTCGTCCGTTTGTAGGGAGCTACAATACTGGTTAAACATATTTTTATACTGTGCCTTGAGTCACCAGTTGACTACACAAGGCGCTTTTTCAAATTCTTGAAAAATTTTTGCGCATTGGGACCCTATGGTCTCGACACCGACTGGACAAAAACGATACGATGAGTTGAGACCCTTATATGTATTAATTTTAATATTTTCAGTCGCTTCCGCTGCTGCACTGGCTTTTAATTTTGTTTTAGGAAGATGGGACGGGACCAGAGTGTCAACACAAGTTGCATCCCACACCAGGACCCGACCCACATCCCACTGTAAATTGATATGATATTTTGTAATTAAGTAAAAGATAAATTATGCCAAGGATGTTAAAGTACATATACTTAGTAGTGAAATGTAATTGGTAAGATAATAAAATTAATGAATCTCTAAAATTATGGACTTAATGAACTGTTTAAAAAAATTACGTAACTGAACAGCATAATATAAAGCTGTTACGATATGCCGCCGTTGATTGACTACGTCCAGGGAAACGGATAATAGCAGACGGTTCTCGTAGCTTCCTGCGAGTGTGTGATACACGAACAATGGCCATTGTGCCGTCAATGTTACCATTTCACCCGTAATTACGCTACTGCACTCCCATACATCATCGTACACATTCATGGACATAGCAACAATGAAACTGAACTGTTTGGTTTAGAAATTTTTGATGCAAGAAGGTGACATGTTGTAAATTAATGAGTTTCATTCAAATAGCGTTCTGGCTCTGATATGAGGTCAGTTTATTTGGTTAAGTAGGCACTGACATATTGTGCTGGGGTGCCCAACCTTCAAGGCGTAACCTAAGTCTAAAATATCAGAGGTGCATGAAGCGATGAGAACTGTCAGAAGTGGCCCCCAATCGCTAGATGCGCCACGATTTTCCATCAGGCTGGTGGCGACGTCAATTTGGCGAGCTGAATATTAAAAAAAAAAGAGACCTACTACTACAACTGGATGTCAAGTCGCATCTTGCGTTGTTTGTAAGTACAGTCCCAAGTACAAATGTGTTTATTTATTTAAATTGATGGTGCAGAGTTCCTTTCTACGGGGTATTTATATCAAGCTCTCTGACTGTCTGTCTGTTCGTTACGAGACTGTATCTCAGGAACTGTGATAGCTAGAGAGCTGAATTTTCACAGATGATATAGGTATTTTTGTTGCCTCTATAACTTTAACTTACTAAAATCAGAAAAATAATAATACATAATTAAAGGGGGCTCCCATACAATAAGCGTATTTTTCTTTCGTTTTTTGGTACGGAACCAGCCGTCCGCGAGTCTGACTCTCACTTAGACGGTTTTACCTCTATCTTCTCAGAACCCAGAACCTTCCCAGGCCGCTGGCGTAAAGGCGTATACCCGAATTGTTAATTAGACGAAGTAAATTGACAGTAGCTAATGTCACTTCGTCATAGAAAATACGCAACATTGTATGAAGAAGTGACATTAGTTGCTGTCAATTTACTTCGTCTAATTAAAAATTCGACTTTAGTATGGAGCCGAGCGGCAAAGTTAGAGCGAACGAGCAGTAAACTAAAAGACGCAGATTGTTCAGATTTTGACAAAGGTCAACTGACTTATGCCTGTTGACAGTAGCAGTGTTGCGGTTTTAGTTCACCCGCCTGTGTAGTACACGAAGTTACTCAAACCTAGCTAAAGCAACTGAGAAACCCTTTTTTCTGATTTCTTTGGAGAAACCACTCCTACTGTCAATGTGAATTGCGGCACATTTTTATGTAAACACACATCATATATCATACGCTATACTTTCTCTAGTGATTATGCTATTCTTACGTTGCTCGAGAACAATAATCGCTATATACATATACAATGAACAAACAATGGTTGAAAGCATTAAAAATAGTAGTAAACTGAACGCGTCGGCTGTAAATGAATCAGTTTACAAAACAACATTACACTTTACACTCCGTTACAACTTTGAAATGTATTTAAGTACGGAAGTTTTACAACCATTGAACAAAGCTATGACCATTCCACCATGGGTCCGGTGCATTTGCATAGTCTACTTCTGCCAGGAGACCCGGAAACTGTTGCAAGTCGGTCAGTCTCGATTGTGTTACTAGTACTTGTCACGGGTCACTCGGCATCAACAATAAGCGACGCTAAGGCTTCGATTCGCAGTAGGTTAGTGCAAGTAGGACGAATTACCGGCTTGAATCGGTCAAGATGGAATTAGAAGGTATGAAGTAATCTGGGCTCATAACCTTTAGAAAATTGTACTGTGTTCGAAAGGTTATGCCCTAAGCCCCAATTACTTCGATTTCATCGAAATTAGTACCAATTGTTTTCTGAATATCATCATCTTTATGTAATCGGCATCGCTAATTTCTACTAAACAATATCTGATAGAAGGAAGTATTTTTAACTGAATTCAATTACCGGTAAATTATAATCAATTTAATCGTACCTCAAGTTAACGCTACTGTACGTTAGCGTCTTGTGTTGTCACTACTATAAAATTTAAAATATGAGATTAAGCACAGATAAAAAAAATATAGCAAGCATATTGAAGGAGAGATTTTACAAATTTACACGAACAAAATCGCAGAAAGTACCGAGAATGCAGATGTGAAAAGAAAACAGCTTATGACAAGAAAAGACTTAGTCTCCTGCACTCGTCTCCTCCTCACATCAGAGAGCTTACAGCAACGGCAACAAGCTTACTTGTCAGCAAATAGTGTCTATTGTGTCTAAGGTTATTGACGTGATAACTCCAGATACGATCATGACTATCCATGCCATGGTTATCCTTATGAGGGTTGTAGTGTTGGATCTCTAACATCGCTGGCAAGAACAGCTCTCCTGACCTCAAATAGATTGACACCAGCAGTAACTGAACAATAAATGTAGCACAACCATTTTGCCCACTCTCATCTTAACCCAATAGATGCGACCTGACCTGGCTCGTCACGATTCTCGATTTGTTTGACACGCCGTGGTATTTGCGTGCAGCATGAGCGTGCTGCGCTGTGACGAATCACTTGTTGCGTGCACTCGGACAATCATTGGCCTATCCGACTGGCTGATGTAAGTGTTCCAACGGTGGCATCTCTTCGAAATTTGATTGATAACTTGTTTGTGAAAGTGTTGAAGAAAGGAGTAAAGAGGTGTTATGTTGGGACGATTAATTTCCGTGAAGGTCTTACGTAATGAAGAGTGCTAGGTGCAGCTTCTAATGGGCGAGTCGATTAATCTGGGAGCTTTTTTATCTACAGTTCACTCGTCGAAAAAGGTGAAGTATCTTTTTCTGGAACCCAAGTCAACCTCACCTACAAGCTGGTATCCCTAGTAACTAATGGCCGAGCTCTAGGAGCTTCAGTATTCAGTATTCAATACTCAGTATTTTATTTGCCATTCCACAGTACATACTTCTCCTAAGAGCAGAACAAACCAAATGTAGATCTCGCCACTCTGTAACTCAGAGTCGGTTTCTAAATCAACACAATGGTAATAAAGTATGAAAAGAAAATAATTACATGATATCTGTGAAAAATTCTAAATCTATGATGACATCACAAGTTCCCAACTCTAATGAAAAAAAATGTTTTTCGTGGCGACTCGTGTCCTCATAGTGCTAGTTGTCAGCAAAAGAGTGATCAATCATTCTTTCTAAACTAGGTTGCCGTTCGACTTTCCTATTATAGGGCAGCATCACCACTGGCTCTTGCGCAAAATCATCAGTGACAACAGACTGCAACAGACGTTCCCGACTGTTGCATGGCGCAACCACTGTTTATAGAGGCATTAAGATACCCTCGTTACTGCGATTTAAGAGCAGTCATGAGGAAACTATTGTATACATTTTATGGGATTTCAACACATTCAAACGTGTTATACTCATAAATTTATCCCTTTTAATTGATTCTGATGTTCCTAACATGATGGTATTTTATTGAGGGCAATTCGATATCATTAGAACCTATGATTTTATTTTAATCAGTCAGACGGATTTGTTAGGAATATAATTTATTGTAAGAGAAAGCGCATTTCACAAACGTTTATTATTGTATATCGATCTTCTCACTTCTACTTATTGAAATTTCATCTTTAGAATCAAAATACTTTTGTGATCCTGATAGGTAGGTATCGGTTAAAATATTTTCATTCAGTGATTGTAGCACTTTTACTTTTTAAATCTCGCTACTTCGTTCATCCAATCAATGTAGGTAGGTACCTATTTTGCTGTACTTTTTTCAGAAGGCATTTTTGTCAATTTTATTTTTTTCTTTTATCTATACTAATATTATAAAGAGGAAAGATTTGTTTTTTTGTTTGTTTGTTTGTAACGAATAGGCTCCGGAACTACTGAACCGATTTTAAAAATTCTTTCACTGTTGGGAAGCTACACTCTTTGCGGTGAACATAGGCTATATTTTATTCCCGTATTCCCACGGGAACGGGAACTACGCGGGTGAAACCGCGTGACGTCCGCTCCGTATATGATATGATGATAATCTATTTTATTCTTTACAGATTTTATGATCTACTGTTAAAACAATTGTAGCTTGCTATAGTTGCCCGTATTCCAAACAAATTGTATATTATCATATAATATAACTAGCTGAGCCCGCAACTTCTTTTACGTCACATAAGGTGTATGAAAGGAGAGGTATTTCTTCATCAGAGTCATCAAGCAGCGTCTGAAACTGCCCTGTTTGCTTAATCATAAAAGAGCTTAATGATTAAGTCTATTTTGAAACAATTCAGTCCACGCCTTTGGCGCGGACTGAATTGTTTAAAAAAAGTCTTAATCATTAAGCTCTTTTATGATTAAGCCAACACGCCAGTTTAGGTTCACTCACATTCAAAGAAACCCCTACAATTAAATTATCTGATTCTTAAAAGAGTTATAACTCTTTTATTTCTAAACCGATTTACATAAAACAAACGCTAAATGTTAACTGGAGCAAACCTCAACACAATAAAAAAAACCGCATTGCAATCGGATGAGCGGTTACTGAGATTAGCGTGCACAACCGTACAGACAAACAGATATACAGACTAGGGCTTGAATATCGGACGCTTTTTCAGTTCCGGAATTGGGTTTCGATATTCAGTATTTGAATTCCGGAATTCCGGAATTCCGGAACTCAATCAAGTTTCGTTAAGTACAAAATAGTGATATGTAAAAAAAGAAACGGGAGCTGGCAGTCCTACGTGATTAGTGATAAACTACTTTGATTCCCAGTAAAATTACTTATTTTAACGTAACCAACTAAAAACCACACGTTTCCTAACTATTGCCTACGGTAAGCCCTCAGAAGGATGATCCCAGGATTCCCCACAGACCTTGACTATCACTGCGGCCTAACCTAGGAGGTTCGGGTGCTATCCCGCGTTTTTAGGGCTTGTTCAGGTGCTATCCCGCGTATTTAGGGCTTGTTCAGGTGTTATCCCGCATCTCAGGGCGTGTGGCGTGCGTGAAACTTTCACGTCACGCTTTCGTCTTGGGCGTGCTTTTGTAAGGACGGCGATTAGCCCTCCCACCGTCCTCAGGCCTCCGATTATGGAGGCCGATAGTCTTGAGATATGGGGAATTCGGGTGGGAGCGTTCTCTCTCGATCACTTTTCGCCGCATTAACTGATCACAGAAAGACGCAGTGGCGTCCCACTTACCACTGGAGATCATAGCTCGCGCAATGGTCTCCAGCGAGAGAATGTCCACGTCCAGATCTACCACGAGGACCGGGCGCTGTTAAGCCCACACTGTGCACTCCACTAATGTGTGAAGTACTGTGTACTCACTGCGTTCCTCGCAGTGCTGGCACTCAGGTGTGGTTTCCCGGTGTATTCATCACAGATACTTACTGAAGCTCCCGTGCCCGGTAAGCATCTGTGACAAACGGTAGGACAGAGCACTCGCACAGTGGCTCCTCTCTAGTCACTCGTCAATGACCGGTCTGACCGCCTTGATTGTGGCGATTCGGCAATTCCCCGGCAAGTGGAGCTGGAACTGCCAAACCTAGATTTCTGGAGACGTAGGCCTATGACCCCGCTCCAGCGCCTCCTTGCACCAGAAAAGAATAAATTAGAAATATAATCATTTTATTTCAACAAGGACGCAAGTTGCCTCGCTGCCAGATCCTCGAGACATGCCGCCTCTTAGCAACGGACCACGCAGCACCCAATCGTAACCGATGTTCCACAGAAGCGGTCTTAAGACTGCGGAATATCTGCGGAACACCGCACGACGTATCTCGCTGACCCTGCTGGGCCCTAGCCAGCTTGGGTAAGTTATGGCCCTCTCGGAAAGATAGGCCCCGACAATTCGACGGAAGTAGGGAGGCACTCCATGATAAATAAGCGCCTCCCTAACGCAGCTCCAGGGCAAGGTGTTGGAGGCGACGCCGGTGTCTCTTGACATCGCCATCTCTTTCAACACCACCTCACCCTGCGATGTTACTTCCTCCGTCAGTCTTCTAATGCGCATGATCGCATCCACGGTGGAGCACCCTTGACGGAAACCAAACTGGTTATCCGCCAGATCTGGCCCCACGCGCGTGAGGTGCCTGACTGTGCGCTGTGCAATGATACGCTCAAGGAGCGTGCATACCTAACGAGGTATGCAAGCTCCTTGAGCGTATAATTGTTGGGAATCGACCGATCGGGGATCGGCCGGAGTTGCTCAACGGAGCAACACGATCGGCCGATCCCCGGATGGGTAGACTGCTGACAACCTTGCCTTTCGGATCACAACCAGTTTCCCTGTCTTCCAGGCCTTGGGAATCTGGCCTTTTTCGAGGCATGCACTAAAGAGCCCCAGCACTTGAGGCCCGAGATCCTCAAGAGCCAGGACCCACGCTCGGCCTGGAATGCTGTAGGTTCCAGGGGCACGGTCCATGCGGAATCTAAGCCACAGTACAGTCGTCCCTAACTCACCTTCAGTGACTTCGGGCTCGTCGTTCTCGCTGTAATCAGCGCCGGGCGCCTGAGACGGAGCCATGTGCGTAGGAATATGTTCCTCCGCCTTGATGAGAACAGGGAACCCAGGACCCTCCTCACTCTGGGTCAGTGGAGTGCCTTGGGGTAAAGTTTGCCCCTAATAATAAGGTACGGGCCTCATGAGTTCCGTCAGAACTACTAGAACTATGCTACGCGAGACCCCTGTCAAATTCTTACAGCGTTTCTATCAAATTTAAATTTAACTCGTAGCATAAGTCAAAGCTAGGTCTAAGTTCGCACTATAAATTGAAGTCTAAATGTAAAAGAAATACAAAAACGTCATCAATAATATTATTATTATTTAAATAGTATGTTTTCTATCAAATCACATTAATTTTATGGATTTACTTTCTTAGTAGGTTTAAGAAATATCATCAAATAAAATGATTAATACCGAAGTACATAATCGAATTAATTTGTTAATAGAGAAATCCTAAATTATCAACATTGTAGTAATTAAAGGTAATTAAATTGCATAAGAAGCTTATAATCTACATTTTCGTTTGTAATGAAATTAGAGAACAATCGAAAATATATTTTTTTTTTCAATATCGAAATACCGGTATTGATCTCGCCAATTCCGGAATTGAGAACGATATTAGATTTTATCGGAATTCCGGAATTATGCCAATTCCGGAATTCCGGAGTTCAAGCCCTAATACAGACATACAGACAAACAGACAAAAATTCTAAAAATCATTGTTTTGGGTTCTATTGCGTTCATAAAGCCCCCCTATAATATTTTTTCTTATTTATCTTCCATGTACAGACAGCGACATGTCGGAGACATATCGTCGCCAGCAGTACGACGCAGGGGCATCCAAGACGCGGGGGGTCCACGCGCCCCGCTCACCGAGCAACAGCTGTGGCTGTGCGGCCGTCAATCACTACGTCATAAAACACCGTCACCTCAACACGCGCACCTATACGTACCTACCTATGCCTACGTGGATTTTGTACAAGAAACCGTTACATTATATGTTCACCAAGTAACCAGCTGTTTCTCTTGCCACCACCTGCAAGAACCCAGAGCACGTCGTCGCCAGACCTGTTACGATTTTATTATATGTATTGATATATGTTGTATATATGTAAAACTAAAAAGGTACCACAGCGTGTATCTACTTACCTACTCTAAAGATACACGCTATTAGTTATGGGAATGACAACACAAAGCAAGGTCGAGATTTTTATGTCTTAAGAAATGTCATATCAAAGTTACAGTGAGTTAGACTTATTATTTTCCTATACAAATATAATAGCAGACAATATAATTTGCAATTTTGGTAGATTTTACAAAGTTTAACCGCTTGAAATTCTGAAAACATTTTTAACCGCCTGACGTGAGGACCGATTACAATTAACGGGCTGCTACTGCTGCCACCCCAATGTCAGCAATCACTTACGATCGAAGGACTATGCTTTTTATTTTAAGGCTTGTAGTTCGAAAGAGACTCATCTTGGGGTGAACTTTATACTAGGAAATATTCTTCGATTTGATCTGATAAAACTACATTATTGTAATTTATTAGGTACTGTTGCTTTTTTAACGTATCTAAACACGATTAGGAATACTTTGTTCGATCGAAATCGTCTTAACAAGTAATGTACTTCTTTTTATCTAAATAAATGAGTTTAATTCTCATAAAAAATTGTCATAAAATAGATATAGGTCTTTAGAACAATATTTTACGTACCTATAGATTTTTTCTTAAAACCCCTCAGATTTTATAACAGTAATATAATGTATTAGAATCAAATGAAATCCGGCAAAAGCGTACGCTGCAATCGTTCGAATTGCCTTAGGATTTGTCAAGGTCGAACATTGCAATATTAACGTGAGGGAAAATACTCATGGATGCTATGCCGGACTCCTACCGCAAAAAAACCTCACGTAACGCCCAACAGCCTATGGTTGAAAGCACCGGGTAAGCCCTCGGAAAGATGTCCCAGGACAAGGACTATGCCTTATTTACGACAAATTTGGAGTAAAATACACTTCCATATTGCAGCCTACTTTCAGACATGATCTATAAATAAGCATTCAGACAAGGCTGTACAGAAATGAGATCATCGATATAATAGATGATTGATTTCTATTCTATATAGTCGTCTGACACGATATCTCAACATGATACATTATCAGAATCATGTGTTAGGTAGGTACTCTTGTTGATCCGTTTTCTAAATATAATTTTATTACACATTGACAAAGGTTAGAAGACGTTTGCATAGATACGGCAGAATCAATCCCGGTTTAAGTCTAGTGCCAATTATTTTTGCACACCTGTGCATTTTCTACAGGATGGACCAAGGATTGGCCCCTGAAGAACACCTTCAGACATTATGTAAAAATAAAACGAATTCTTAATTATTCATCTAAAAGAAAAGAAGAAAACTGGAACTAACTAAAAATCAATTGCTTTTTTGAGCAATTAAAAAGAGGACCATCCAATTGGCGGAGTTGTGACAAATATATAAATGCAGAATAAACATAATATTGCCAAATAATGTAGCTCCTCGTTGATGTTGGTGGACCTTTGATTATATAATAGTTGTAACCTGTTAAACCTGTAGCAGAGTAGATCCCTGTAGATTATTCTTTTAAATGGATCTTTATGCACATAATGCCTTATCGTATATCTAGATATTCTAGATAACCAGATATTTTGATGCCACGTATTGTTTTCGTCGTTATCTCAGACAGCTGTCAATATGTCAGAGATAAGCTAGAATATAAACGAATTATTATTTATTATTGTGCATGCGCGTCCTTTCTCTTTGAGGAATCAACTCAAATATTAGAATGGTTTAATGCCGTTTTGAAACTTGTCATAAAGCCGAATTTGACCATGAGAACTTGACAGTGCAATGACTAGATGAACTGTGATTTTGACGTATGAAATTTAACACTTACTTATTTCTATAATTTTTACTTCTGGGTTTCTGAACTAGACTAGAACAAAGAACCTTAGTGGTATAAAAAAAAGGAACAACCCTTGTACGACTACCAAAGACCGTACTTTGATTTTTATTTTCAAATCATATAAGTGGGCATTCATCAATCATCAGGCCCCACAGTTGATAGTTTGTTAAAGGTTGGCTTTCTTTATAATAAAGAAGATAAAGGTGGGTGTATCAATTTTGATATCCCAGTATGAGCGTTTCTTTTGTGTTGAGAGCCGTATAGGTAAGTTAGCGATTGGTTTTCATCTTCACATGCGGAAATCTGAGATAAGTGTCCGGTAAGTGTACAATAATTGCTTCCTCATCGAATGTTTTATGAACTCTCTCCGAGCTGCGTGTAATGTGGTACGTCGTATCCACACAATGTGTTTGGTAGAAAAGTGAGAAAGACAAATAAAAATACAGTTTTGACTGACTAATTTGATTTGAAAAATTCACACATTGTTGTATTTCAGCTCTAGAAGCTCTTATAAGACTAAAAGAAAAAAAAACATTATTATACTTGTAGCAATGGATGAAGTCGTAGAGGAGAGAGGGGTAGAAAGGTCAGACAGCACTCATTTACAACATACTTAGGTACATAAATATAATTAAACAGTGCCATTATCTTCGAATTGGCAGGCAGAGGCATAATAAAAACCTACATTTATCTTCTTTTTTGTCCCACATACCTAATAATGTGATGACTGTGGTGAGCCTATTTACAATAATGGCAAAATAGATAGATACATTTGTCCCTAATAGTAACCATAATATTTTGCCCCATAACCTAAAAAAGGCATTAACCCGACCCGACCAAAGTGAAATGGCCACAGTGATACGATTTAAGAACTTAGTCTCGTTATGACACACTTTGACAACTTTAAGCTGCTGATTTCGGTAAGTTATAACCAGTGAAAGTAGAGCAACTGTCGTGCAATGAGATTTATCTACTGTTCTACTAAATGACTATTATAATTACTTTGATATTCCCGACAACAACAGTCAACAGGAAGGGAAATGAACTTACTAGTATTCGTATTTATACTATTTATGTATGTTACGTTCCATTGCACCTTAATAGTAGTTTTTAATACAGTTGCTCAAAAAGTGGCGTATTACAGGGACGTATAGCGTTCGGGATGTGGGCTATTACACACTCGTGCTTTTTTCTTTACCATTCCCGCACTCGTGCGTTTTCTTTAATAATGTCTGTGATTCATGCAAATATTTCTAAAAAAAGATACTAACTTGTTTCAATATCAGATTAAAAGTAATTTTAATTAAAATTTTAGCATAAGTTAATATAAGTATCGGCCAAATTAAATTTATAAATATAAATAAAGTTGGCTGTATGAAGTGCACTGCCATAGTCTCTGCTTAGGAAGGTATATATTCTTTTACAGTTGGCGCCATTTTGGATATTCAGGTTTATTGTGTTTTTATTATTTTATAAAATTGCTTAATCTTGTATCGAACTTGTATCGAAAACTACTATTTCGATACAAGTGTGGGATTTATGTTAATTACAACGAGTTACGACAGTTGTTGACCCGAGCCGAAGGCGAGGGTAGACAGTCGGAACGAGTTTAAATAACAGTCCCACACGTTGTATTGAACAACTATTTTTAATACAGTTGCGAAAAAAATAAGCAATTATTAAAATAATAAAAACACAATAAACCTGAATATCCAAAATGGCGCCAACCGTAAAAGAATATATACCTTCATAAGCAGAGACTATGGCAGTGCACTTCATACAGCCAACTTTTTTTTTATATTTATAAATTTAATTTGACCGATATTTATATTAATTTATGCTTAAATTTTAATTAAAATTACTTTTAATCTGATATTGGAACAAGTTAGTATCTTTTTAAAGAAATATTTGCATGAATCACAGACATTATTTTGACAATTGGGAAAGAAAACGCACGAGTGCGGGAATGGTAAAGAAAAAGCACGAGTGTGTAATAGCCCTCATCCCGAACGCTATACGTCCCTGTAATACGCCACTTTTTGAGCAACTGTATTAAATAGTGATTTAAAAAATTAAAAACTCAAGTTGTGTAGTTTTTCAGCATAATTATACTCATATTAAGTAGTATGTACCAGCAAAACGTAGTTTAAACATTTACATTATGATTGCTGTAAGCTTGAAGTTTCAAAGGGCCTCTGCGTATTGGACCAGTAGTATTCCATGTAAGCCTAAGAAAAGACGGGTATCTGCGTAAGAAAAAAGCCTGATACGCAAAGACTAATGATAATTGGGTCTATCATTAGGTTATATAAATAATAATATTATGTTATAAGTAAGTAGCTTTAATAGACACACTGAGTTACACAATACACACATAGATTTCTAGCGAACCGCTCATGCGTGAAATACTTGTAATTAGCACATTGCAAGTTCTGCTTTCATTCTCTGGGATTTACTCACAGCTATTACCACTGTTAATGCAATGAGCTCTTACAGACTTTGTAGGGGCCAAGCCAGCTTCAATTATAAATGGGCACCTGCTGTATAACTTGTGCCACCGTTTCCGTCTGGCGACGCGACTACGGGGTCCCCTCAACGAGAAAGAGTACAAAACGTCGTCACCCCAATCATCTCCAGGGTGTCGTAATTGGCGACTAAGGGAACACTTTCGCAAAACGAACCATTGCGTAGAGAAGGAAAACTCGAGATGAAACCCGGTTTTCAGTAAAATGACAATCGTTAAGCCAAGTTTAAGGCCTTATGGGCGGCTTGAAAAAATTCAACTGCGGGTCGTCACTACGCTGTCCATTTCAACACGGCAATAGGCCCACTACCTATAATTACCTGGGACATAATATAAGGTGAAATGTGGGCGTACCTATACTATGCCACTGTCTACCCCTTCGGGGATAAAGGCGTGACTATAATATGTGTATGTATGTATGGTGCTAACGGCTAACGGACAAGGTCATGACGAAGAGAAGGAAAGCTCGAGACTGGCCAAAAGGTTTAGTTATTGATACGCGACCACGCGTATCGTTATACTCTGGCCAGCAACAAAACTTGTAACATCAATAAAAAAAACATATAAATACATGCGGATTGTAACGCATGCATGAGCACCCTTTGACTCACATCAATGATTTTGTAAGAAAGTGCATGGATACGAGAACTCATTAAATTATAATAGGTACCTAGCCTACCTATTCAATACTTACCTATATCTTATTGTTTTTGGTTTCAAGTTTCATTAATAGGCTCTTACGTGAAGAATTTAATTTCTAACTTTGTAGTTCATTCTGCACAGCTTTTATGTCTTTTGTCACCCATCCTTAAACTTTCTAGACACAGAAGGCATTTTATGCTATCCGAATCGCCATCATCAATATAAGCTAGGCTAAGCTTAGCTAAGTATAGGTCGGCAACGCTGGGACACACATTATAAACATTTTTTGAGTTTAAGTGTCAAATGCGGAAGCACTTTAGTTTTATTCTAAAACACTAATTACTTAGAACTGTGAAAATTTGTTTTATAACATTGTACAAACCGAGCTCTTAATTAGACATTAAAAAAAGAGAAACCGTTAGTTGTTACCGGATAAACTTAAACTTGCTAATGGTGATTTGCAAGTTAAGTATCGAATCTAATTGCTGATGGTAGCTTTTTTCTTAAATAGCTTGCTTGGATTGACAACATCTGAGGCGCCGCTACCACTTAGATAGGATGAATGATGTCGAACTATAAAACAGGGGACGACCTGACAGCGCAAATGTCTCCATCCTCTTACAACCTCGGGTTTTTCAAGAGGAGCGTGAAGAGGCACATACAACATCTGAGGCTCCGCTACCACTTAGATAGGATGAATGATGTCGAACTATAAAACAGGGGACGACCTGACAGCGCAAATGTCTCCATCCTCTTACAACCTCGGGTTTTTCAAGAGGAGCGTGAAGAGGCACATCATAGGGCAGAAGTCTTATAGACTGGGAGTGTGGAAAAAGTCCACTGGAAGAATTTATTTATCACTCATTGAGTCACCAAAAAACTCATAAAAATAGGTCATGGAAAATAGTCTATTTCTAACCATAACATCTTATAATTCATGAACTTTCATTTGATCGTGACGGGACGTAACATAAATTTTATGAATATGAATAAAATGTCCATGATTATATAGATGATTAATAACGCAATATTTTGACACAGGAAACTTATGAAGAGAAATATATTGGGCAGGTCACCCATCAATGCGCAAACGACTAAAATAAGATGTACAAACTATTTGTAATATTCCCGCTGCCAATATAACTAAATTAAATTTGAATCGCCATGATTTTATTCTGTGATCGCATCAAATAATGTACCTATCTATACCCATATTATAAAGAGGAAATTAGGAGTGTGTGTTCGTTTGTAATGAATAAACTCAAAATTCTTTGACCATTAGAAAGCTACATTCACCCTGAGCAACATAGGCTATATTTTATTCCCATATTCCCAAGGGAACAGGAGCTAAGCCGGTGGAACCGCGTGACGTCCGCTAGTATAATATAAGTACAACGTAATCATATTCATAAGACACTGTTCAACAAAACTGACTTTATTATACTGTACGATCGGGCGAGCACTGTATCCAATACAACGAATGAATTGTTGGCTAACATCCACAATGTTTACCATATTAAACATGGAGGAACTGGTAATGAATATGATTACCTTTAGTGAAGAAATTCCACCGGTAATTATTAGATGTTTCAGTTCGTATATCGTAGCCGGTTAGTATAAGTATAAGACAGCTAGTATTAGAATTACACACTTACTTACCTATATTGTTCTAATTTTTCTTTTTGCTTGATTGCAATCTAAGGAAAAATAATCCGTTAGATTCTTCGATCCTGTCTTCGCCCAAAACTATTGGCCTGCATGACCGAGGGCCTGAGGACGGTGGGGTGGGGGGGTTTCTGACCGTCCTTACAGAAGCAGGTCCAAGACGACAGCGAGACATGTGAAAGTTTAACTCACGCCACACGCCCCCCAAGAAGCGGTATAACACCCGAACAACCCATTAAAGACTCGGAATAGAACCCGAACCCCCCTAGGTGAGGTCGCAGTGGTAGCCAAGGTCTGTTGGGAATCCTGGGGACATCCTCCCAAGGGCTTACAACCCGGGGCTTCCAACCGTACGGAGTAGGGAACGTGTGGTTTTTAGTCGGTAAGAGTCCGGCATAGCATCCATTAAAGATTTTCGACACGTAAAAAAAAGAAACAGGCTCTCCGATCTTCTCTCGAAAGTTTAGATTACGATCTAACGGTTTTTATAATTTACAGTGACATATCTAACACCATAACAAGTTTAACATTTCCCTTTATCTAACTAAGGAATGGCATGGAGCAGGACCTTTGGAATTCTGAGAACTTCGCCCTCTCTGTGTTTTGGACTGACAGCCAATGTATCTGTCGCCCAAAGGTCTGCGCTACAGAGCGTCTCGTTTCTACCGAACTGACGAAAGTGTTGTATATAATCATAATAAATTTACTGTTGTGTTCTCTAATAACTTTTAAAATATAATGCTTTAAAAAGTACAAAGTAAATATTTTCATTGGCTCGGCGCCAGAGATTGGCTTCGCGCACTGCGTGTGTGGGAAACTGGGAATACCTAACTAAAACACGATGGATTTATACATTTTATTAATAAGGTTCCGATTCTTACTTTATTTGCAATAGGTACCTATTAAATATTAATCTTTATGTTATATGTAGTATTGTTTTCATTTCTACAATTCGTCACTTTGAGACCTACAATAATTCGTTCGCTGACATTAATATATTTCGTAGATCAATGTTCGCTGATCATAAAAGAATTCACTTTTGACAGTCTTGTAGTTGTAGCTGAAACTATAGGTAGGGGTGTAGGTATAGGTAACTAGGTAGAAGGCGCCCTCGTGGAATACTGTTCCCATTCCCGTATTATCCCATGGAGCATTATTCCGAAAATAAAACTAGGACTTTCAGTTCTTCCCAATAATATAAAAACCTATAGATACGTTACCAACACTGAAAAATGGCAACAAAAAAGTCAGGCAATTGCCTTACTTTTCATACATGCTACCATAGATAATTTCATAGAAATTCTTTTTTTGAATGTATAAAATATTTGCTGTTTTTGAAAGCCGTGATGTTCTTGCATGACGTGTCTATATTATAATACGTCGTTGGTTCTTCCTGTCTAATCCATCCCGTACCAAATTTCAGACAAATTCGTTCATCCGTTCAAAGAAGCCGATCGCCATTATTTTCAGTCATTTATCTTCTAGGTACTTACGTAAATATGGAAGGTTATTTTTCTATTGTAATATGGCATGACTACGGTTACTACGGATCTCAAAATGAACAATTGAAACCTTGTAGTCATCGATCATCGTCACAGATATCGGCAACCTGAAAGTCTGTAATAGTAAACATTGTAAAATTTATCAAGCCACAGATAAATAACAGACAAGCGCCAGTAGTTTTATTGCCAATTTTACAAATTAACTACACTCGCATGTCGTGATTATAAATAATAAGTAGTACACGGCTATAAATATCTCTGCTTGTCTAATAATAGTTCTATCAAGGAACTAAGTAAATTATTAGTTCTATGTTTATTTCTATTTCTCAAGTGGGGAGACCTTGACTCGGTAAACGTAGTGTAGACAAGCCAAGGTGTACGTAGGAAATGTCATAGTCGAGGACTGGATGCGAAAGTCACACTTATCTGTCACACTTTCAAAGACATCTTCAAACACCGCCAAGTCAGTTTAATAAAATTTGTATTACCATATATATTATACTAGCTGACCCGCGCAACTCCGTTTGCGTGATAAATCAAGAACCGCTCGACCGATTTTGTGCAAACTTCATATAAACCATCTACTAAATAGATCTACTAATCTAACAAAGTCTAAACATTTGGTATGGATAGGTGAGCCCGTTCTTGAGTTATAAAATTACAACGAAAAGTGGCATTGATTTTTATATATATAGATAGAAGATAGATAGATGAGTATCACCCATAGATTTAGAATAAAATTTTTCGCAACTCTCGTGTCAATCACCGCTCCAAGTCCAATCACATATTTCAATAACCTGAAAAAGCGCGGCAAACAAACTTTTAAATTATTATGACAGAATAAAAAAGATATTTCGAAATGTAAAGAGTTGCGTCCAAAATAATGACAAGTATGTATGTCAAAAAGGTAAAGAAATTATTAAAAAAAAATTAAAGTTACTGATGTCTACGTGTAAATAGGTATACGTCGTCATGTAAGGGCCATTTTATTTCCTTTTGAGGGTTCTGTACCCAAAGAGTAAAAATGGAACAGTGATAGTTAAATAGGTGGGAGTAGATATAGAGAGCTGAAATTTTCACAGATTATGTATTACCATACGTGTAAAGACTAATACACGTATGGTATTACTGTTGCCGCTATAACAACAAATACTAAAAACCGAAAAATAAAATTATTAAAGGGGGGCTCCCATACAAAAAACGTGATTTATTTTGCCATTTTATTTTTATATTAATAAAATTAATAACGGCAACAAGTAGATGCTTCAAATGCTCACAGAACATCGAGCTGTATATTTTCATTCAATATAAATAAATTTATTTAAATAAAATGGACATTTAAGGACTTTCATACAACAAACGTAATTTTTTGTCGGTTTTTACTCGCACTTGGCCGGCTTTTCTTATTTTTATAAGTAAGTAATATATTATGGTAAGCATCTATGGTATGATAATAGCGTTGTGATAGCGTACCGGGTTATCCGGGATATTTACGGCTTCTGGCGATCAGCCAGAGTCTGTTTATATTCTGATACTGTAATTTTCACTCACTATGAGGAATATCGGTAACCATTAACAGTAAGTTATAGTATAGGAGAAATGTGAACCCGTTCCGTGTTACGTAACAGCATTTGTAATGGGTTTTGTTAAAAAAAGTTTTAATAGGCAAGTTCCTAAAACAAGCATCACCATCTCACTCAGAATTACTCGTCGTCGTAGTCGAGCCGTAGCTAACTTCTTTTTAAATCTTTATTTAAGGAGCTTTGCAACAACATGACTATATTGACTATGCCGCTCCATCATAGCCATCCATTAAAATAGTTCTTACCTAACTTAATAAAATCTTTTGAATTGATAAGAAAGAAAATATATTTGACTTCTTTTTTTTAAGGTGGATGGAAAAACTTAATTCAAAGTTTTGTCTCCTAACAGACTGTTCTACCCAAAGACTTCTATTTAAACTGAGGTAGACGCGCCGTACTCTAACAAACGAGATTTCAAAAGCAATCCTCAAACACACACATCGCTACGACTACACTCACTTAAAAATAATATTTACGTATTTGTCACCACAATAGCAATATACGAATAGAACAAGAGTAGGTAAAAAAGAAGGCGTATGGACTCCGATTGCAAGCCAAGTACCTACTCTCGAAGTTTTGACTCACAACAGTGCGAGCAACGCTGCTAATTAGCTCAGTTTATAGGTTTCAAAAATCGGTGCGTAGGGCATGTCTACCTCAGTTTATATAGAAGTCTTTGGTTCTACCATGTATTTCTTATAGATATCTTGTATTGCACTACGCCTACGTACGAAAACCACGTACCTACCACAGAAAGCCATTATTTCTACATCAACTTTTACAATGTTACCTACTGTTCACCATCTTGATGTTCACCCATTTAATGTTCATTTAATGACTACATTGAATCGGGCACGGTATTGCATGAGAAACAATTTCTTAAGGCTCATCTACATAAACATAGCAAGTGTTTGGAATAATCATAATGGAGAAATCATATAAGTGAGAGTGATAAATTGTGAATTTCCCATTCATAATAATATATCATACAAGCGGACGTCACGCGGTTTCACCCGCGTAGTTCCCGTTCCCGTGGGAATACGGGAATAAAATATAGCCTATGTTCACCGCAAAGAGTGTAGCTTCCCCACAGTGAAAGAAATTTTCAAATCGGTCCAGTAGTTTCGGAGCCTATTCGTTACAAACAAACAAACAAACAAACAAACAAACAAAAAAACAAATCTTTCATCTTTATAATTTTAGTATAGATATTGGTAAGCAATCGTAAACCACTGACCGTTTCATGAAAGTTGATCAATGTATGTACCACGGATATCACGGTCGGATATCTGTGGTATACCTACTTACTAAAATTCCGAGTGGAATCGACTGGAATATCTTACAAAAAGCAACGTTATTTTAAACATATTCAAACTTATGCACTGGTGGGTGGTAAACCAGAAGAATCATTGGGATCTAGAGTCTAGTACCAACGCAACGGCTACTGCCTCTCATCTTTACCGGATCTCTAATAGATAGGTAATGAAATACATGTAAAAGTTCATACAAAGGTACAGCTCGACTACGACGCACGCTTTGTATGGAACTGAGTAGAAAACTTCTACTCAGGTTAATCTATTAGTCAGTAGCAAGAAAAAAAATAATGGGGAAAAATGTGTATGCACTGAGGTCTGAGGTCCTATTGAGAACTTCGGAGCTGAAACCAACCTCACTTACACTTACACAAGTGCGCCGTCTTCGGATCAATGGATCGAACTGAGTGAGAGTTCATGATGAGAATTTTAAAGAAATGGGTGTTTGTACAAGCATTATTAACAATATTAACAATACATTCCAAATATGGAGTTTAACTTTAATAGTTCTCTTCTCTAAACTTCAAACTTTCTCTTACAATCTTTCACGACAGCATCTAACCTTAGATCATCTAACCACAGGATGCGCCTTACTTAAGCATTCCTTTCTGCCAAGCCAATAGACCATTTGGTCTATTGGCTTTATAAAAAGCACTGTACATCAGTACATCATTTTACATGATTAAACTTAGTAGTTGACTTTACAATAAACTTACTTTACAATAAAGTTACTAGTTGACTGTACAATAAAAATTAACACACAACAGCCATTACGCGTTTGTCGATTAATACATTTTTAATAATCAAATTTTATGTGTTTGTATTTCCCCCTTAACCCGCTATGACTAGCAGAATATTTTTGTATGCGGTGGTTCACAAAAGGCTAGTCCCGTGATATATGATATATTTATGTCTAAGCATCTAACACAAGTTTGCAGTAAAGGACCAAAAAAGTTTAATTCAAATTTCACAATTCACTAAAACACCATCACAAATTATGCTATGTGATCTAACCTCTTTTGATGAAAAGAAATGAAATCATAGACAAAAATAGATTCCGGTATAGTTCCACGCGTTCTCTTTTTAAACTTTCTAATGTTTGTTGTCATGAATATTATGCCAGGTAAAGTTCAGTTACATTTACAACACGTAGTACACGTAAGTAAGGTAATCGTGATTTGCATCGCTATTAATTCGACAGTTACACTTGTACTACCCGTTCGCTCTAAGTTTGTCGGTCGCCTCCCATACTACGACTCTACACCAGCTTCTACGCCAACCCCGGCGGCAAACTTAGAGCGAACGGGATATACAAGACTACTTATTTAAATGCCTGCGCCATGTTTCATAATTTTATTGCGGTTAAAGGTTATGGTATGATACCTAGGTATATTCTCAGGATGGATTATGTAATGCGAGGAATGCAATGGGCTTGTTTGTTTTGATATTATCAGTATTGACTATGCTAGTTGATAAGCAATTCATTCATGTGCCTCACCGAACACGGAGTTGCTTTAGCCTCTACCCCTTTGGCTGAGAACTGAAATGCCTATTTTTTTTACTAACTCGAAGATAGTAATCTGAATATGGGGCCGTCCATTAATCGCGTGAGGTTTTTTTGGGCATTTTTTGAACCCCCCCTCCCCCTTGGTGATATTTGGTGAGGTTTCAGATTACCCCTCCCCCTCTGGGCCGAATCACGTGTATTTTTAGTAACTATCTACAAAGTTTTTTTTTTTTAATTTTGTACATAGAAGTCTCTATTGATATTATCTATCCAACTTCTAGCTAATCCGCGCAACTTCGTTTGCGTAACATAATAGAGACGGATATCGTTAATAAATATTTTTTTTCGTTGCATTTACTCCCGTCGTGTTTCTATATAATATTCATTATTTTGGAGCTAATAAAGAAGGTGTCAGTTTGTCAAGCTTAAAATCTTACGTTGGTTTGACCGCAGTTGGCTAAATAGAAGCGAAGTTATGAGCAAAAGTACAATAATCAAGGTTGAATTTCCATGCGATAATTATGCTTTTGGTCACGACTATCGATATCCACGTTGACTGAGCTGCGTTTTTTTTTTGCTACGGGGGGAACGTGGTTTGGCACCATCATCTTAGCTGCGGGGTCAGCACCTACCCACTAAACCCCGTGGAGTTCCTCCTCATCTTACAGCCGGCATTGATATCCAAAGATTTTTCACGTCGGCCCAGCCCGGACGGGGGCCCCCAACACTTCGGGGTTCTCGCCCGCATTGCACCGCTCTCGAGCGCTTCTCTGGAAGCAGAGAGGGTAGAGAGCGGTGAGCAGGTGGGCTCTGAAGGCGTCTCCGAAACAAGGAATGATCATCGGTGGACGGGGTCATAGCTGCGTGCATCGGCTAGTCTAATATATTATATATAACTTATAATAAAGCTATAGAGTTTAAAATCTGTACGTCCAATATACAGGGTGTGGCGTAAATAGTGGTCCAACGTAAAGGGTGTGACATAACAGGTAGTCAACTACAACATACTACAATTTTGTCCGGTTTTGCCCAAGGGTTGCAGAAAAAAAGAACTTTTTATGAAATTCACCCCATTTTTTATAAATTTGGCTGTAGTTTGAAGAAAAATCGTTAGTTTTGAATTTTGATTTCTGTTTATTAAAGCCTAATACATTAGCTAACAAACAATAATATAGTTTGTTTATTTCCATTTCAAACTTGGAAAAAAAAGATAAATTTATCTCAATTTTACCTCAAGTTTTAAAGTATCACTAAAATACAAATGCATTTTTAAAAAAATAAATGTACTGCACTGTTGCTACCCATTATTTCAAAAATATGCCCGTCTAATACCGATTTCGAAATGGTATCACACTAACAAATATTATTTTTTAAAAGCTGGATATTTCATTTTCATTACAAACTGAAATTTTAATTTCATAGTAGGGAATCAAACTGTTTATAACCACATGGTCTCTACTTATCCGTCTATTGTCGGGCGCCTCGGAAAACTACTCGGAAGGATGTTACAGGATTCCTGACAGACTTTGGTCAACACCTTGGTCCCACTCCACTAAGGGTCTGCGGTGTCCTTCCGATCCTTTTTTTTTTTTTTTTTTTCTGCAACCCTTGGGCAAAACCGGACAAAATTGTAGTATGTTGTAGTTGACTACCTGTTATGTCACACCCTTTACATTGGACCACTATTTACGCCACACCCTGTATATGGTAATTATTTTCCAAGATATTTTTTTTACTAGACATTGTATCTATGTAACTTCCATTACATACGATACTGAAGCTAAAATAGTTTTTATTTGTATGTCTTTCTGTTTCACGCCAAAACTATGGATTAAATAATATTTTAAATAATACTGACATAAGTTAAGATTATTATTGATCGGATTGATGACGATATTCTGCGCGGTTCCTTTGGGAGACACGATGAAAAACAAAATTATTTTTGTGTTGTATGATCAACGCATAGGTATTCCGATTTCAATAAATTTCTGATGTAAGTAAGGAATTAAGTGCTTTATGAATTATTCCATACAAGTTTTAATATTGTAGATTTTGTTGTTCAGAAATTACAGTGATCTCAAATTCAGGGTTGTAAAGTTGCTGTTCGAAATAAATACACGTGATATCTCACTACACCCCCCACCCCCCCTGGTGATGTTTCGTGATTTTTGTCAGACCCCCTCCCCCCCCTTTCGAGCCTCACGTGATTAATGGACGACCCCTATGGTCAAAATATATAGGTCCTTAGTTTAAATTGGAACCTCAGAACCGGAAACTTATTAAAAAGACATACCGGTCTACATTAAACGAGACCTTTCGATGCAACTAAAACCGCTTGAATGATAATCATGCGAATATTAATTACGATTATTCACATAATATAAAAATTAGCCCAAATGCATAAGTAAAATGGACGAATGTGTTACGTGTGACGTAATTTCTTTAAGAAAAACCTACACTTGATTTAATAAACGGATTATGTAGGCATTAGGTATTAGATAAAAATTTAGTTAATGGATGAAGGAGCCTGCAATATATTATACCAATCCCGTAATCCTCGATTTTGATGTCTGTAGATGGAAATCTTTGATCAACAATATTGTTGATCGAAGATGGAAACCTATCTGACGTCTCGCGGTTTCACCCGCGCGTAGCTCCCGTTTCCGTGGAAATATTGGAATAAAATATAGCCTATGTTGCTCAGGGCCATTGCTCATTAGTTTTTGAGTTTATTTATTACAGACATACACAAAAAAATAAACATGTTTCCGCTTTATAATATAGGTACCTAGTGTAGATGTAGATTGCATGATGCATCCACTTGGATCAAATTGCGAGTATTCTCGATTATTGTCACTTGGTGGAAAATAATATAAAATGAATATAATTGAGGAACCGAATTAAGGAGCTAAACAAGTTTATTACGTGCAATGGACAGCATTATACGAATGCAAATCTAAATTTGAAGCATTGCATTACAAAAGAGCTGGGTCAACGTTCTCACTTTACCTATTGATTGCATAATTTCTCTATGAGCGTGGGATTCTGGCAGTAAGCAGCCAGGTGGCAATGGCATTAATAATAAACCTAGCCATTGAATTGCTAGTACTTTAAGCCTGATTTAAAAAAAAAGTAGCAAATAAATAGTGTCCAATATAAAACAGGTTCTGCACCTGTTTTACATTGCACATTGTTGTTTATTACATGGATAGGTGTGCCGCAAGGTGGAAAGGTGGACGGATGGATGACCTTATAAAAGACTTGGGGGACAGCTGAATAGTTTTGTGCGTAGTCCCCCCGCTCCACCAGACACAGATGAGCAGAAAATTGGGATGGAACAACATAGGACGGAAAGTCATGATGACGATATCCAGCGATTTGGACCAGTCTCATAGGTCAACAAGACCATTTACAATGGTCCTCAAGTTGACGGCTCTATGATGGGACTCTTCACGCTTAGCTTGAAGAACCTGGACCGCGTGAAGACTTAATGTTGTAGCGTTTTTTTGGTTTTGTCGTATGGCAGTAACATGGTAGTCGTAAAGGCAAGTTGAAGGTCTTTTACACTGAAGTGTCCTAAACGCATCTTTTTACCTTTCTCCGACGTCCAACCTCCAACCATCACTTTCACCTTTCTATTTTACGCCCGGGAACGCCCGGGAATAAAAAACAGTCACTATGAAAGGTTCATAAACCTACAAACGAACAAGGGACGTAAGTCTTTGCCACTATGTTCTGCATTAATAAATTTATTTGTAAAACCGTTTCTGGCACTGTAGAAGGAGTTCTAAGGCATGTGATAGAGAACATACCTACTAAGTACAAATCCTTAATCCGGGCGTGTTAAAATCCCACTAAAAGGTACCTCACACCTATTTATGAGTTCAATAGGTCACTAGCACTCTAACCGCGGCCAGTCGTTGGTGGGGCTTCATAGGTACTTCTTAATTACATCAACGCGTTCTACAGTTACAACTTACAAGTGAATAAACACGATGGATGATGGATATACATATACGTAATACATAGAAGAGTGCTGACTCACTCCTTCACACAACAATAACTTTAGAATGAATACATACTGAGATTTTGCAGAGATTTCTCTTGTAATGTGGGGCGTGAATAAAGGGCAAGTCACTTAACACATCTAGAATCTCTGACTGATAATATTTATGTAGGTACCTATAATCCTATATGTATGTATACTTTAATTTTCGGATTGTCTAAATATATATAACTCAAAGGTGACTGACTGACTGACATAGTGATCTATCAACGCACAGCCCAAACCACTGAACGGATCGGGCTGAAATTTGGCATGCAGGTAGATGTTATGACGTCGACATCCGCTAAGAAAGGATTTTGATAAATTCTACCCCCAAGGAGATAAAATATCGGAAGTGGGAACGGGAACAAATTTTACGCGGGCAAAGCTGCGGGCATCAGCTAGTTTGTAATAAATTTTCTCTAATCAAATAGGAAAACATCGAAAATTGGAAGAGATTTATGTCTTTAACAGTGCGCAGCCTATATTTATCTCTATTGACTACAGCAAGGTACAGTTTGTCTATAAAGTCGTGGAATTAAATTAGGGCGCTGCTGAATGCATGTATGCAACCCTATATAGTACGACCAAAATGATTTTGATACGAGGAGTTCGTTCCGAGTAAAATCTTACTAATATTATAAATGCGACAGTTTGTGAGTGTGGATGTTTATTACTCTTACACGCTCGAACGGTTAAAGGGATCTGGCTGAAATTTGGTACAGGGATACATTATAATCTGGAATAACCATGGCTACTTTTTAATCCGGGAATAAGTTCTTACGGGAAGCGGGAACGGGAACAATACAAATATTATAAATGCGAAAGCTTATGAGTGTGGATGTGAGACTCTTTCACGCTCGAACAGTTGAACTGATCTGGCTGAAATTTGGTACAGGGATACATTATAGTCTGGAATAACACATAGGCTACTTTTCATACCGGGAATAAGTTCCTACGGGAAGCGGGAACGAGAACAAATTCGACACGGGCGAAGCAGCGGGCATCAGCTAGTGAGTTAATAAATAAAACACTTTATACATGTTTAATTTTGTTTCTGTTTTATTGAATCAGATCCAGAATAAAGTTATTGAACCAGATCCAGAAGCCCAGGTCTAATAGCGTCTTACAACCCACCAGCAGGTGCCTAGCAGTCCCAATTGCTTCGCCACAATCATGTAATTACCTGTTTTATCTGTAACTTTCCCCCATCTGACAAGGATTTTTTTGGCGCAGTGCACAAATATTAAAATCGTCTATTTCTTTCTTTGCCAACATTTCTGTGTTTCCCAGGAGTTTCAAACTTTCCTTCATTATTAAAACCTTCGTTAAATATTCGCCTAACTGTACTCTCTGATTTTCCTGAAAAGAGTAAAAAAAGAAAATTAATTACCTAATGGAAACAAACTATTGACATGAAGCAATTAATTCAAAATAAAAAATTGGTAGAAAACCAGATTGAACTGAGTATCAAAAATGTAGGTCGTACTATAAAATTACCTACTAACAATGTTATTCTAACCACTGACTTACATATAGATTGTAAGGTTGTGATTCTAACCTAAAAATATGCTAATGCCTTTTTTTGTCTCCAAATCGTAAATTCAGTAAATTTGTAACTTCAGACAGATTCAAAACAAACAATAACACGATTACATACCCACCAAAGATGCTGTTCGCTCATAAACATCCTCAAAATCCCACAACAATTGTCCAGCTTGGTACTCCGCGAAACATCACTGGAAAACTTTAAAAATCACTTCCTGCGCACCACTCCGATTTTCTTTACTCATTTCTCAAACCTTTATGCGTAGTTTGGTCTCAATTTGTTGCAGTTTAATCCAAACATTAAAGTTACGTGAGAGAGTAAACGAAATTCGACGATAGCATTGACAACTGACGTACTTATGTTTCTTGTTGCCAGTGTTGCCACACACATAACTATTTTTAGTTCCTCAAACATTCATTTCACGACTTTATAGACAAACTGTACTGCTGTAGTCAATAGAGACGTAGGCAGGCTACGCACTGATAGACGTAAATGTCTTCCAACTGTCTTAAATTGACTTACTAAACCTCCTGAATTGAAAGCTAACTGTAGCTAAACTACACCTAAACTTTTAGAACAACGAATACAGTTGCTTTACTATCGGGGCCCGGCGGAGTTATCAGGAAAAAAATTGTCATTTACTCTACTTATTTCCAAAATACAATGAGACCGACAACTTTCCACGTAACGCAGGCCGGCCGGCTGGGTTTCGTGAGGAATATAATTCTTCTTTTTGGAACGAAGTTCCTTATCGCGCGTTGTGAAAGGGGGCTAGACGGAAAAAATTGTCACGAAAAGTTGTAACGACACTTTTGGTAGTGATAGTGGTAGTGATAGTGGTAGTGATAGTGGTAGTGATAGTGGTAGTGGTAGTGGTAGTGATAGTGATAGTTGTAGTGATAGTGGTAGTGATAGTGGTAGTGATAGTGGTAGTGGTAGTGATAGTGATAGTGGTAGTGGTAGTGGTAGTGGTAGTGATAGTGGTAGTGATAGTGGTAATGATAGTGGTAGTGGTAGTGATAGTGATAGTGGTAGTGATAGTGGTAGTGCTAGTGCTAGCCAGGGGATGAACATGAACGATGAACACTCTATATACGAGCAACACCAAAGCAAATAGGAGTTTCGCTCTGTTCAGTTTCAGTCGCGCGTAATGGTTACACGCAGTCACTTTTTTTTATATTTGTTTTCTTTTTGTTTTTGTTTTTGTTTCTGTTTTTGTTTTTGCTTACAATAAAATTTTAAAATTAAAATAAAATTTTATTACAATTCCTTCACTTTAATCGAAAGGAACTTCGTTCCATCCGGGTGTCCCTTGACACCTCTCAAGTTTTTTTTTTTTAATTTATTTAATTTTTTTTCTCTAAACTACGATTTGTATTCCTACTGACAAAAGAATTACCTAGGTACTTATTTTTTAGTTGATGAGTACTATATTTTGACTAGTTTATCCTGTGCGTATTTTTAAACCACCACAATTTTCATAAGCAAAGTACTTACCTATCTATGTCTCATGGTGCAAATGACCGGTGATAATGATTACACCTGCTTCAAGGGCAATATCGAAAGGTCGGTGTGGAAATTAATGCGATAAGCGTTTTATCGGTTAAACCAAATATTGTTATTACGTCAACATTAACTTGTAAATGAAGTTTCGTATCAGACATTCATGCTATAAAAAGTTTCGATAGTTCAACCGACTTCTAAAAAGACGTGGTCTTTTTCTATCTGTATAATGAATTTTGGTCTTTGAAACCTCGTTCAATGGCCCCCATGTAGGTACTACCTTCTTCTATTACGTGCGTGGTTGTGCTATACCCGTAGCTCCCCAAACGGTTTGGCCGATCCGGAAACTTGATAAGAATTATTGTTTAGAACTTTAGATGGATTAGGAGAGATTAAGATTTTTTTAGGAGAGGTGTAACGGTACTTGATGACCTACGACCAACCGGAACTCAAAAGATGCCGTTTCCAGCTAGTTTATTGTTCTTAAGTCCATGCCATGATCTTCAATGTCTTATTTAATAAAAAAAAAAGCAATCACGTGCTCCTCCTGTCAGGCAAAATTTGATCCAGGTAACAACTGCGGAGTAGGGAAATACACCACATTTTGCTATTTCATTCAACATAACACCTGGTTCCTATCGAGGAAGGCAGATAATGACATTATAACTTTCGCTACTTCAACTTTCTTAAGTGTGTTTATACGGATGCGGGGGCGCTACGCTAGTACCTATGAGATGAGTCATCCTTCTTTGCTGAAGTCATGCCTCAAGAGAAAGGGTGTCAACAACGACCACACAGGTCAATGTCACCCAGTACTAGATATGAATGACAAATAGCAGGTAATGATTTACGTGACCGCAGTAATTGGAACAAATAATAATGTCATAACTTTGAATACAATAAATATCGCTTACCTAGTAGATATATCTATTTTAACTGTTGTGATATATGTAGTGCATGTCGAACTCATAATGACATTCTGAGGAACCAACCAGTCTGTCTGTCTGTCTGTCTGTCGTCATAAGTCATGAGGCTGTATATCAGGAACCGTGATAGATAGAGAGCTGAAATTTTCACAGATGATGTATATCTGTTGCCGCTGTAACAAAATACTTACTAAAATCAGGAAAAAATGTCTCCCATACAACAAACGTGTTATTATAGTTTTTTTTGGTACGGAACCCTCCGTCTGCAAGTCCGACTGGCAATTGGCCATCTTCACACCACAGACTAAGCCGCGAGCATTATCTAGTAAATAATAGTATTTCTACATAAACTAGTTGCGTTGTCATTGCATTTCAGTTGAGCATATGTAGGTATCTAGGTATATGTTGAAAGTCAATGATCTACATCTTATTTGCATATTTATTACAACTGCCCTTAGGTACTGGTTTTGAAACTTTGTGTTAGAGCAGAACCTGCAGAACTGCAGCTTACCTGAGTTATGGAGGTACCAAAATATCCAGAGCTTAGGAAGAATATTAAACCACTGCTGCCATGCTATGTTAAGTTAAAAAAAAAGTAACAAACAACATGGTCAACATGGCGGCATCTCCATTTTTGGCACATTGCCTTTTGCTTTATTATTATTATTGAAAGAGCCTGTCGACTTCGCAGGAGAACAGGTTTCCAATTAATAAATCTAGTTTGTGCGTTTGTCGATTCAGTTTCCGTCCAACTCCAATGTAGCCATAATCAAGTAGGTACCTAATAGCATTGGTGCTGTTTGTGGCGTCTGCATAGTTTGCAAGTAAGTATTGCCTATTGAAATAACCCGTTTGACGATCCCATCCGCATCCCAGACCCAGTCTATTGAAGCAAAAGAATGGTAATTCTGATATATAGTGTGGTAGATTATTGTAGATACAATGTCATAGGGGTTTGTTTAGTACTTTAGTACAGGTATAACTATGTGAATTGCCATCTTTTGTCTGATTTTGTTACATAAAGAACCTGTTTAACGATCAGTCTGCAAGCAAAAGCGTTTATATGGGAGTTACTGTTCATTATTATCAGCCAAAATACCTAGTAGGTATGAATATTTCTTAATCGCACGGAGAAGAGACACCTTCGCAACGGAGCGCCCGCGCCAGCGCGATTGTCGACGTCGCCGTCCCGTCGCGTAGCGCGCCACGCCAGTCAGCCGCCGCTCCCCGCCGTGCGCGCGCGTCTTGTCATAAACAGACGTATCATACTTGCCGGTGAACAGCCGCACAACGACCGTTATCGCCCTAAATGACCACCGTGGACGAACGAAGAGGTAGTCCATGCATGAGTGTGCTAATTTAGTGTTTTAACTTTTCTGTGGAGTGCAGTGTAGTGTTGATGTACCAATGGAGGAGGTCCGGATTTCGGATTGGCCCGAACCACCGGGCTCCCATGCATGGCTTCCAGCTTATGGTTTCCAGCATGATATAATGGATAAGGATGACTATTTTGGCACCACCGGTGAGAATCACTCGTTTAACCTAGACCTTTTGTGTATTAAAATGTAATTTGAATGTCTTATCGTTAAATTCGATGCAGTCGTGACTACGCTCGCTGTGGCTTGTAAATGTATGATTGATACAAGTTGTTTTTGTTTGCCCATAATAACTGCAGATTGTTTTGTGTACTAATGGACGAAGTCACTTAAATCTACCTTGTCTCAATCTCAACAACTTTACGAAACAACATTTACGTTGGCACAAGTTGTAGCCGCCGCGGATTTCGCAACCTGTTTCCCTCATTTTAATTGGACCGCTATCCTGATCTGTCGTTGACCCAATCTATTCCAAATCCATTTTAAGATATTGATATCTAACTAAATCGTGGTTGTGACTGGCAAGTAGGTAAACAAAAAATGGCTTCGTTCATTAGCAATGTTTTTGTGTGGATGTTGACTCACCTGCATCGTATTGAAAGTTCACTGACTACTTATACACCTATATTTTTCTCACTAATATCTGCTCCGAAAGATAATAACATTCCGTACACCATATTTTGTACTTACACTGCCTACATTGAAGTGCATCTTTCTATGCTGCGTTTAAACTTTTAACCAAGTATGGCAAGGAGAGGAGGTACTCACCTACCTACCATTTTAAAAGTCTAAACATATTTAATCACTGTTTTTATGGACATAAAGTCTGTAAAGGCTTAGCACTGTATTAGGGCTGACTACAGGATATTACCCTGCCTATACTTTGAATATACCTACCTAGCTAAATCCATATTGTTCACCAGCACCTAGGTGTTTTAGATTGAAAACGATAGCATTATAATTATTTAGGTATATGCCCAGTAACGTTGGTGATCCACTAGCGAGCGAGTGGTATGACATGGACACATGGTAGAAGTCAAAAGCCTTACACAGGCCAGAGAAATGTCAGCAAGAAATAGCCTCAGTCACCATCTAAATAAAACTGGCTACCTTTTCAGAACATAGACATGGTTATGCTTATGTGTATTTTATCGTTATTGTTTTATTTCAAAAGCATTGGTGAGCGTTATGAATTTCTGTAGCATCATTAAATAATTTAAATAGCCGCAATGGAGGGATCCCATAGTAAAAACCACATAAATCAGAAACACGCGAAAACGCAGCTCGGATTCCTTTCAAACAGTTTGTTTACTCTGATGTAAACTGTAAACATCCCACATGCGTAATTATCTAGGTACCTAGGTATCTATTAATGACGAATTTCAACGTGAAATTATCAACACAAGCGATTTACACATGAAATCAAAAATCCTCTAAAGGCAATATGTGGCTAAAGTAACGGTAATGTTCTTGTGTACTTACGTCAAAAATTGTGGCATTATTTTTATGCTTTAAGTAAAATATAGAAAATAAACTTTCAGTAGGAATTACGAAACCAAAAGTGAACGGGACCATCTTTGAACCAACCGACCCAAACAAGATTGCCAAGTATCAGCCAGGGTTGGCCATTGGTGATTGATTGGTATGGTCAGGTTGCGACATACGACATTGCTGCTAGAGCAATTAAATTAAATTAGTATAGACTTATACCTACCTTAATAATTGTTATCTCCATAGAAATCTAAACTGACAAATACAGTACCTATTATAGATATAGTTAACTCAACGGCACAATAAAGAATTTAGGAATGACCATTGTGCCTGCGCCGTTCATTTCGCCGGCATTCTGATTATGATCATTATAAAAAAATACCTAGATTCAATGAATTTCAATTTATTTTCCAATTCGGTACCTAGTTACCTACCTGCTTCTATTATTACCGTAACCTTAAAGCTTTTTTTAACTTTTGAAAATCCCCACGAATAGCAGGACTCGAACCGCCTTCAGCGTGCCTGGACGCATTCAGCGTGGAAGGATGTCTTGGAATCCTGGCAGGCCTTATCTTTCACCGCCTGGCTTTACAGCACTGCTTTGGGGGTTAGTTCGGATTCGGATGTTATCCCGCTTCTCAGGGAACGAAGCGCGCATAAACCGCTGACCAACCATTTAATTTAAACTGCGAATCATATCATACCAAAATACACAATGCCAGTATCGTTTATAATCGAATTGCTTCACAATAACAACTTTATGAAGACATTGCCTTAAGTAACTCATTGTTAGTTGTATCTTAAATTAGATTAAGATTGTCTTAGGCGAAAATAATTATAACTTGAAAGTATTTTAAAACAACAATGGACAGTAACGGCCTACGGAGCGATGTGGTAAGCTGTTCTAAACTTTGAATGACTAGTTTCAACGATTGCTTAACGATTCTAGTTGATTTTATTTCTTTTCATTTGTGTTTCTCGGTTTGAGCATTTAGCCCGAGTCCTACAGCCCTCGTACGTTTACGGTTTTCACAAAATTAATAAATAGCAAAGGTACCTTTTAATCGATTGTCTTTACCGCCCTACGGGAATCTCAAAACTCAAAAATGCATTCAATGGGTAGGTCTGTATTCAAAACGGTTACTTATTGCCATTGATTACGAGAACTTGGATTGAAAACCTTCTAGCCGAGGAACGCAGACTCCACTTGTAATACGTTCCTAGGGTCGGAGTCCCGTTTCCAAGCTGATGATAATCAAGGGGCGAGTTGGCATATCTAAAATGTGAAGGGGCGAAAGGAAATCCTTAGCTCATAAGGGGCGAGCGGGCCTGCGACCTTCCTAGTGACCTCACTATGATTTAACTTGACTCTATTTTTGAATATTGGCGCCTTTTTTCAACGTGAGGAAAATCCTTCATGGATGCTATGCTGGACCTCCTACCGACTAGAAACCACACGTATGCTATCCGATTGGAAGCCAGGGGTAAGCCGTCGGAAGGATACCCCAGGACTCCCAAGCAAGATTGGCCCCTGACGCGGAGAACCAATGCCTGCATCGATGGTTGTCCTAGGTAGGTACCTAGTTGTCGACAACTTAATATCGTATAGTAGACGCCATGACATGGACATTCGACACGTTCCTCGTCTCGTCGGACTGGTTAAGATTATGTCTATTAGTGACAGTTTAGCAGTTGGAAAGTAAACCGGTATGTAAACCGATTGTCACACGTTGTGATGCATGTGTGGCGTTTGAATACATATTATTTTCTCGGCTTGAGAATTTGTCAAGAGATCAATAATTTGAATCGTCCTAGTTATTTAGGTAGGTACCTATGTTTTGATTATAAGCCTTCATGGAATGACAATAATACATTTAGGAACCTTCTTCATTTATTAGTGGTCCCTAGATGTATTCTTGTAGTTGGCATAGTTATTTAGGTTTGGTTGAAGTCCTACTGTAGTAAATCAGTGGAAACTTGACTGAACCTGTCTGTGGAAAACTGGAAAGTAAAAAGAAAAACCACTTTTCACTGCGTTATCGTCATTTCCCTACATTCCATTTCATCCAGGTCTCTTGTTGTTTCTACTTAAAACTCTTGAATACATTTATAACGTAAACTAGGTAGATAGCAGTCAGCATTTTCTAAATTTTAGGTCATTAAGCTGCTCAGTGCTCACCAAGTCGTAAGAAAGGGATTATTAGTACAGCCAAGTCGAAGACTTTCAATTTTAGGGG
The DNA here is from genome assembly GCA_933228765.1 of Miltochrista miniata. Lineage (NCBI taxonomy): Eukaryota > Metazoa > Arthropoda > Insecta > Lepidoptera > Erebidae > Miltochrista > Miltochrista miniata. The sequence goes on from OW121749.1 coordinate 34,353,937, forward strand.
AAAACGCAGTGATCATTCTTTTTAATAGTATACAGATTACATTTTTACATGTATCTTACAGAAAAGTAGTGAAAGTATGCAATTAGCAACGAGTGACGTATGCAGTAGTACTAGGTACTATCACAAATGATTGATCCAACCGCGACTACAATTACAACGCATATCGCGTTTCTAGAAAAGACGGCTTTCGCTTTAAACTACTTAGTACTTTTTTGTCTATCTTGCGTAAAACTGCGACAATGTTCTTGATGTTTTTTTATGCAATCAATAATCTCGGCTTATGAGTGGAGTATGAAAGTAGCGGTCAATTTGTGTATCTGTTTGTTCAATAAAAATTTGTGTAGGTACGTCGTGTCCCTGGCATTTCCCGCTGTAGGTACTTACTGTAACTGTGAGAGATGCATAATTATTTAATTTCAATCATTTTTGTTATACTTGAGACATTAAAGGAGTTAACTTCCCACAGTTGACCTCCTTTTCTTTCACGTAAATGAATCATGTAGGTGTTTCATGGGTCTGAAAGGGTTGTCATGTCGTATTTATCACGAGTAGGTATTATCTTCAGAGAAATGTTGACACTGATGCATTATTATAATATAATAGTCCCTACTACAATACCACATATAGAAGTGCATTGAAAGCCTTAAAATGCCTTAAATTGACCATATTAATTAATCCTATCCATAAGCCATACTCCAAGAATTATACTACGCTTTGCAATCTCCGCGACAGACGCGGACCGCGTGTTTTGATTGATTGATTGACACCATTGAAATATCCATTCATCTAATTTGCATGAAGTTCGATAACCTCTCAAAGTAATAAAACCTTTAATTTATTCTTAGGTAGGGATTAAAGAGTTACATCATAGCTTCGCTCACATTAACACTCAAATAATTCATGCTATGCTATCGAGTTTAAGTGGCATAGTTGCCCCGATTTTCTTGTATCATAGTTATTTCTATACCAAGCAATACTGCCTTTCGCTTGCTAAGTACTTTTTAAACCATTATATGAATGCTTTTTTTTCTATTCGACTGTAAACTTCAATAAGAAAGTCTACCTAGTTATTGCTTTATGGGTCAAAGTTGCTATTTCAAACTCATTTAGAATGTAATTTAATTTGTATCAATGTTAGAAAGTATTTTTATATTTTGAACTTAGATAACTATTAAAGAAGAACACTATGCCCTTACAACAGTTACAACCAGCAATGACTTTGTATTAATTACAATCATGTCGTAACTACCTACTTTCACTAAGCTGTTAGCAGATATTTTACCTCAATTAGGTTAAGAACTTATGATACTTCCACCTTGATGGTTATATTGGGCTGGGCTGCAGTCTTCACACCTCCAGAGGACTTGTCAGACGCGAACCAACTAAAATCACAGTGTGCTAGAGAACCGTGGATACCCTCGAAAGAAATCCCTGAAATCCTGACCAGCATCAGTGGCTAACCCTGTCAACGTTTGCTTGTATCTATATTCTCTAAGTAGCACGCAGATATAGGCGACGACGCTGCCTCCCTGGGCCGGTTTGATAGGGCGACAGCTTATCTGAATTGTCACCCTAAAGGTGCAGTTCCACTTAGGCGGAGCGGAGAGGAGCGGAGACGAGCAGTGCCGCGATTCACCAATCACATGGCTTAAAATCCACATCTCTTCTCCACTCCGCACCGTGATTGGTGAATCGCGGCCTAACTCCTCTCCGCTCCGCCTAAGTGGAACCGTACCTTTAGGCCCGCGACTACGCTAATCGTCCCACCAATTATTTACGTGTGGGAAACCCCACGGATGCCATGCTTGCCGGACCCGAACTGCTTAAAATCATCACCCTTCCTATCCTGGTCTAGCACCGCGAGCTCGGGGTAACTCTTTGGAAGGATGCCCCAGGATTATCGGCAGATTTTGACTACCACTACATCCTCGTCTCACTTCCCACATTAAAATAAATTGGTAAACTCATTAACTGGTAGATTACATAGAATTAACCACTCATTAGCAAATAGAAATAACAGATAAATTAAAGCTTCAATTATTAGTATAATTATAAGATGCCGACTAGACTTGTAGACTTGCGCGAGTGGTGAATCTGTCCCGTACTGTTCTGAAGAATTCCATAACATATTTCCGAAGGTCTCTAGAAGATTCTGTTGTTGTATTTATATACAGACACCCCTTGGACATTAAACGTTAGCAAAAATTTATATCCAAATCCTCATGCTATTTTCGAACGTAAGCATAAATACGAATACCTACAGAACCTACTTTTATAAAGTCTGTATTTTGTATGAACAAAACTAAAACTCAATAAGACCTTTTTTTAACTGTGGAAATTTTTATAGACGCTATGCATCCTCCTCCCAGACTCCTACTTAAACCACACGGTGCGCATCCATCTCCCTAAAGCCGGGAGTCCTGAGTCCCCCGGAACTCCGGAAGGGTAACCCCAGGACTTTTTTTTTTTTTTTTATACCACTAAGGTGGCAGACAAGCATACGGCCCACCAGATGTACCGGTGGTCACCGCAGCCTATGGACGTTTGCAACACCAGAGGCGCCACACTCGCGCTGCCGACCCTGTAAAAACCTTCTAAGCCCCCTCTTGAAGAACCCCATACTGTAGGCGTTTGGGAAAACCGAGGCAGGGAGATCATTCCACAACCTAAGCGTGCGCGGTAGAAAGCCCCTATCGGATCTAACCGTGCTCGAGCGCTCCGGATGCAACATGTGAGGATGAACACCCTGTCTGTGGCGAGCGGTGCGATGATAGAATGTAGCCGTAGGCATCATGTCAAACAATTCCTCAGAGCACAAACCGTTATACAGCCGGTAGAATACACACAGAGAAGCAAAGTCTCTCCTGTCACTAAGAGGTTCCACATAACCTGCAAGTATGGGATCGCCGACAACTCTCATAGCACGCCTTTGCACCGAGTCAAAAGGATGAAGCTGGTATTCAGGTGCCCCCGCCCAGAGGTGACAGCAGTACTCCATGTGCGGCCGCACTTGCGACTTGTAGAGAAGCAGTGTTTGAGCCGCAGTAAAGTACCGCCGCGCCCTACTGAGCACTCCGAGCTTCTTGGACGCCAGCCTGGCCTTGTCCTCCAAATGACTTCGGAACTGAACGACATTGGAGATCTCAACACCAAGGATCCCTATACTTTCGGAGATGGTGAGTGACGTGCCCTGAAATTGTGGCGCCACAGTAAATGGGGTTTTCTTAGCAGTGAATACACATACTTGAGTCTTGGTGGGGTTGAATTGGACAAGATTTTGTCTTCCCCAATCGGACACTCTAGAGAGAGTAGCCTCGATTTCGGACACAAGTTTTTCACGACTTTTCTCCACTACAGCTCGAGAGATACCGGGACGGCCCGTGTAACATGTGTCACCCGTACTGTCGTCTGCATAACAATGAATGCCGTCAATGGACAACATGTCATTGATATGCAGCAGAAACAAAGTGGGGGACAACACTGAGCCTTGTGGTACTCCAGCGTTTATGGCCATGCATTCAGAACAGCTGCCGTCAACAACGGCCCTGATGCTTCTACCGGCCAGAAAGCTGGACACCCATCCACATAAATTCTCGGGCAATCCATAGGAGGGCAATTTCGTTAGAAGACCACGGTGCCAGACCCGGTCAAAAGCTTTAGAGATGTCAAGGCTCACTGCTAGAGCCTCGCCTTTGCTCTCAATAGCCGCCGCCCATCGGTGTGTGAGGTACACGAGAAGATCGCCTGTCGAGCGACCGTGACGGAAACCATACTGTCGATCACTGAGCAGGTCGTGTTCCTCAAGGTACCTCAGGAGCTGTGCATTAATTACACGCTCCATCACCTTTGATAATAGGGAGGTGACAGCTATAGGCCTGTAATTGGCCGGGTCGGTCCTGTCACCTTTCTTGGGCACAGGATGCACGTAAGCGGTCTTCCACGACGCCGGGACTTTTTTCATGGAGTAGGAAAGCGTGAAAAGACGTGTAAGTACCGGACACAACTCCGCACCACACCGCTTAAGCACCACCGCGGGAATGCCGTCCGGCCCACTCGACTTATGCACGTCAAGGGTATGAAGCTCCCGCCTGACATCCCGCTGCCTGAATTTAATTTCTGGCATTGAAGTGCCACACCAGGGGATGTCAGGCGGCAGCGCACCTCCATCGTTCATGGTCGAGTTGGAGGCAAAGATAGAGCCCAAAAGGTCGGCTTTCTCCTTGGCACTCTGGGCCAGACTACCGTCCCGTTTCTGCAGGGGTGGTAATCCTGACCGACAGAAGTTTCCCTCGGCAGCTTTGGCAAGCGACCAGAATTCACGACTTCCAGAAGGGTAGCCGGCTAGTCGCTCACCAATTCGGCCGACGAAATCGAACTTTGCCCTGGCAATTGCTCGTTTGCTGGCCCTCGAGGCGGCATTCAGCTTGCGTTTCACTTCAGATATGTTAGGATCAGAATTTTTGCGAGCCGTGGTCCAAGCCCTGTAGACAGACTCTTTCAGCTTTCTAGCTTCTCTGCAAGACCGATTAAACCACGGTCGCTTTTTTTCCCCTGCAGGGATCCAGCGGTTAGGAATGTAGCCTTCCATACCTGCCAAGATCCCCTCAGCAACTGCTGCAGAGCAGGTGTCCAGATCGTCTGATGTGAAGCAAAGCCGCCTCCACGGGTACGATGCAAAGAACTCACGCAGTCCATCCCAGTCTGCCGACTTATAGTGCCACACATGTCGCCACTCCTTGGGCCGGCGTGGTTCCGGCCTTGCTAGTGGCACTCGCGCCCGAACAACACAGTGATCTGATGAGCCAAGAGGCGCATCCACTGAAACAGTATATCCGTCCGGACGCGTAGTCAGCAGCAGGTCCAGCAACGAACTCTTTTCGTTCTCCCGGTCCGGTATTCTCGTGTGAGATTTGACCAATTGGGAGAACCCATAGGTCAGGGCAAATTCATGAGCAGCTTTCCCCGCAAAGCCAGTGATCCGAGAACCTAACCAGTCAACGTGGTGACCATTGAAGTCTCCCATAATCACTATCTCTGCGGAGGGATACCGCTCAATGACTTTGTCAGTCGATCTTTGCAGGTGTTCAAAGAGACGGACCGTGTCCGCGTCACCGCTATGAGACCTGTAAATGCACGCGTAGATCCGAGTGTGGCCCCCGTGATCCACGCGCGCCCACAATACTGACAGGTCCCTGTCTTCCAGGCCCTTGAGACGGCGACAGCAGATATCATCCCGGACGAACATGCATACCCCAGCCTGTGCCTTGAAGTTAGCCTCAAGCTTATAGCCGGGGTACATCAAGTAGGATGTATCAACCGGACATGAAATCTTCGTCTCCGTCAGGAAAAACAAATTAGGCTGCTTAGTTTCCAAGTGGTTGTGGATTGCGTTAATGTTGGAGTGCATTCCCCTGATGTTGCATAAATCCACAACAAGTGTGGACTTCGACGAAACCGCTGTGGATACCTTATTCTTTGTTTTTCTTGCCATGATTGTGAAATAAAAGGGGATATAAGAAGGTAGGGGGTGCCTAGGTACCGGTGGCGCAAGAGACTAAGCGAGCCTCATATTCTCCAAAGGCAGGCACAGGTAATGCGGTGTATTGTCACGGCGCACGGAAGGGCCCCCGGTCCCCCCCCGATGCGATGGCCGCGTCCACTCCGGTATCCTTCTCCGGCACGACCACAGCACCAGGGACTTTTCACAAGCTGCTGGTTCAGCCTCCTGGGGCGGAGATTAAGTAATCCCCAGGTTCGGGTCCCGTACAGCCTGCGGGCGGTCAGCGGTCAACCGTTTCACCGGGTCTCCCTGACCGCCGTACCAATACTCCGCGCCTATGCCAGCCAATAGAGACAGTTGAGACTCTGGTCTCACCGTCACCGGTACAAAGTAACCCCAATGAGCACTGGGACCCTGCTCACCGACGGAGAACATAACCCAGCATGGAGCCAGGTTACTATTACCGCGGTCTTCTGCAGGGTGGAGGTACTGCCCCAGGCGGGCTGCTCAACGAACGGAGTACCGTTATGCCCTTCCTCCTAATGTGGGCTTTTTCGTTAATCCCTAAGATACTGAATCTTAGAAATCTACTTGAAAAAGCCACTACTGTACCCTCAGGGTGTAACGTTAGCTCCATGAGAAGTAACGCATATCCCCTAAACCCCGAGGGGGACTTAACTCGGCTTAACTCCATCATAATAATAGATTACCTCCATAATACCTAACTTAATCTACTCAAAGTGTGCTACACAGAAAATTTCAATTAAAACATTAAAGAACATTGTAACTCGGCTTTTTATGACCTCTGTCCGTACCAGCTTGCAAGGCGGCTTGCACGGTTGTAAATTCCACATGGGCTAGAGATGGGAATTTGCCCGGAAAAAACCCAAATGTGGGAAAAAACCGGGAAAAAACCCAGGGAAAAAACCCGATTGGGAATTTATTCGGGTTTTTTCATATTTAGCATATGTAACATCTAGGTAATGTATAGTTACATGTATATATCATTTAGTACGCACTATTACAGTATTACTAACTAGTTAGAGATAATCTAACTTTGTTTATTTTAGCCCCTCTCTATAAAATAGATTGCAGAGGGGCTTATGGCGAGACTTTGTATGAAGTCTGTGACTCTTTTGCATTATATTACGTCACTAGGTCACGTGGATCATCTGTTCAAAGTTTGAAATAAAACAAAAATAACAACGGCAATCGGAGTGAATTTTCACTTTCACAGAGGGGCAGTTGGGTGAAACCGTCTCAGAGCTTCTTGTTAATAATTCAATAAATAGTAACGTTTTACTATTCTGTGCTATCTAATCAAATATAAAAAGCCTGTCTCTGTGTGTGTATTCATCCGCTCTTAGCGAAAAGTAACCCGAAACTACGAACGCGCGAACGCCAACCTCCACCATCTGAGGACAAACAATAATTCGGATAGCACGGCTCTGCCTCTCTGCATAGCGTCAAGCGCGTCAACTAAGTACATCGCGGAGTCATCCCAATGATGAGAACAGTATTCGACGCAGGGGCGAATCTGTATCTTGTACTGCTAACATCTCTGATGTGGCGTGAAGTACCGCCTCACCTTATTTAGAACTCCTAGTTTCCGCGAGGCCAGCCCAACACAACTCTCTATGTGGTTTTTGTGATTGAGCTCACGCCGGACGTCTATACCTACAGAAGATCTCGGTGGTTGTCCTTTAGTGTAGTAATGTTCTGAAGAGAGGGTAGGCGCACGCCTGTGATTTTCTGGCATTGTACTCGACCAAGTTGTATGAGCCCAATGGGCAATGCGACCCAGGTACCGGTCGAGATCGGCCACGAGTTGCCGTCTCTTTTCCTCCACGTCGCGTCACCCATCAGCTGGACGGCCAGAATAGCTCCCATGCAGAGTACCTACTATCATCCACATAACAATGAATGTATCCAAGCAAGGGACAACATGTCATGGATATTCGGAAGAAAGTGAGTTGGGGACAATACCGATCCCTGTGGTACTCCTGCATTTACCTGCAAAACTCAGGAAGCCTGACCATCACAGAGAACCCGTATACGTCGCCCGCTCAGGAAGCAGGCCAACCATTAATGTCATAGAGATTATATGGATATATGGAAAATTTTATCCGAAATGAACCCGGTAGTTTGGTGGAAAGGACTCGGCAACTCCAAAATGCTGAGTAGGGTTGCAGTGAGTACATATTCTAACTACTCTCTATACTTCAGCAGCCCCTGAACGATCATTTAGCACGAATGCGCATATACATAGTCACAAACGAAATAGATTGACTACACTACATACATGGCAGCAAAATAGCTTTTATATCGTATAATAGGAACCAGGGCATTTCTAGAAGCTTTGCAGCGGTGTCGGATTGATTGGCGATATATCGAGGTGATGACCTCATCAAGCACCTGCTTGTATGATACCGCTAAGAAGACCAATCCCATAGCTCTACTCAGAGGTGTGGGACAGGGAGATGCTATATCTAAGCTCTTCACTAATGTGCTTGAGGACGTCTTCAAGTCGTTGGACTGCAACGGATGGGGCGTGAATATAACCGGTTAATGTATCCACACCTTCGGTTTGCTGACGACATCGTTTTAATAGCGCTGGAACAGGTAAGCGGTATGCTGCATAGTCTTAGTGAAGAGTCTCGAAGTGCTGGCCTCAGCATGAACCTGGACCAAACCAAGGTCATGTTCAATGAGCATGTCGTGCCGGGACCAATATACTTTGAACGATCGAGACTTGAGGTTGTCCATGAATACACCTACCTTGGGCAGGTAGTCACATTTGAAAAACGAGCAAACTGGATAAGGAAATAGCCAGAAGGATTCGCTTGGGCTGGACAGCATTCAGCAAACTGCGCCGGATTTTCTACTCGCCGATACCGCAATGAATGAAGACGAAAGTCTTCCACCAGTGCGTTCTACCAATACCTACGTTGGCAAAACGTGGACACTCGGAGTGGGGCTAGTTCACGCCCTTAAGGAGGCGCAACGAGCAATGGAACAAGCTATGCTTGGAATCTCTCTGAGGGATAAGATCCAAAATGCTATCCCGCATCTTTGGGGGGCAGAAAGAGGCGGCGCAGTCCTACTTACTCCCTCTGGTCTCCAGCGAAAGAGTGTCCAAGTCCAGACCTGCCACGATCGAGGACCTGGTACCTGACCGCCGCGATTGTGGTGGATCCCCCCTTGGTTGCTCAAGTCACACCTTCCATGTCTTCACGGTTTCCTGGTAGACCTGGGACCGTCGAGCCTAGATTTCACGAGACGCAGGCTTTTGGTCCAGCTCCAGCTCCTCCATGCGCCATTTAAAAAGTGACGCAAGGGCTCTCGCTTCCAATTCCCATGGGGGGGGGGGGAGGGGTTCCGGCTAGGAGACATGCTGCATCACCTGAGATCGTGCGGAAACCCCTCATCACCCTGACGGCCTCTGTGGGCACTTTTGTAAAGTGTACTAAGTAATTGTTAGTATAGCTCGGTTTTTTATGGTCAAAGATTGTTGAAAGTTTCAATATAAGTTTAATCTGCAATGAAGTACCATTCCACCACGATACGCAGAAAGAATCTTATGATATAAACAACAAATCGTCTTTTTGTTGTTATAATAACAGTTTGGTTTTATTTTAGTTCCTGAATACTGCTACACATTTTGACATTTCGAACAACAGGCAACAGCTAGTGCCCTAGATGCATTGGCGCAAAGTATGTGCGCATCGCAAAGTACCTATTTTTCTTTGCATTTGTCCTAAAGATAATAAAAGAATGTTTATATTTTTCGGATCGTCAAATAATGAAAATTCCCGTCTATTGGGTTTTTTCCCGCATAAATTCCGGGTTTTTTCCCAAACGGGAAAAAACCTGGGTTTTTTCCCGTTGGGTTTTTTCCCTCCGCCCATCTCTAACATGGGCCCGATTGCAAAGCATGCGGTCCAACCAGTCCCGCCGCCCTAAAGGTCATTTCTTATCCGTAGGTGAATCGCATGTTTGGGATACGGTTTCATGTTCTAAACTCTCACAGGGATGCATTTTGAGACCTATGTAAATTTCGCATGCTTGTGTTGTTAGTAGTGATAACCAAATTATACGGTATTACCTATTGTCATATTTGCATTCCTTGGATACAAAGAAAAAAAAAGTAGTGTCATCGAAAATACCTCATTTCAGACGTGCGCCGCCGCTACTCTTCTTTTTTTAATTTTTAGAGCAACTATGCACTATCATCCACTCTCTTTAGGGTCGTCTGCTCCTATCCTCTTTGGTCGAATATAGATGCGTCAGCGAAGGTCTAAATTAAACCTACGGTCTCCGAGTCTCCGGTCTACGGTCAAGATTATTTTACTAAGGACACTAGAATCTCCACGTGACTTCACAAGTTCCCTATATTGAAATATTCGTACTTATCTGATAAATTAATCATTTCTAAACCTTACCTATAATTTTTATGAGGGTTTATTAATTTTATGTGAGTGGCCGTTGATAACAATGCTATTGACGCAGGTTTGTAGTGTTTGCACTATCTATATTGCATTTACGTGCCGCTACAAAAGTACCTAGGTACTATGATTTTTTGTGCGTTTTCTTCTAGTTTTCGCAATGGTGGTATCTCATTTTTGTACAATCGCCATCAAAAGACTTTATTTTCACAATTTGTTTCATTTCGTATTTTTACCATTTGTTTCAAAGCCCGTTGATTGTCAAAACTCGAAAGCGGAAACTTTGCATTGCGCAATTAATCGATCATTGTCTCTATATCGAATCGAATCAAATCAAAGGTACTATTTTGCGTGAACAAAATAGTTGTGTTTCTACGATTGACGATTATATCGATAGAATGTATTAAATAGTTATTGCAAATAATACGAATTCGTGGAATAAATGGCTAGATTTAATTGTACATAATGCTTTAAAAGCGATAATAAAACAACAGATAAGTGAATGTTTACCTACCTTGACATCGTAAATATCACGCGTCATATTAATGCATAACATGCATTTATTAATTAACATTAGCGTTATGTATGTGTCCTTAATGACGTCTTTTAATTAGGTAGTTTATACACATTTTTTTTTTTATACCACTAAGGTGGCAGGCAGACAAGCATACGGCCCACCAGAAGGACCGGTGGTCACCGCAGCCTATGAACGTTTGCAACACCAGAGGCGCCACACTCGCGCTGCCGACCCTGTAAAAACCTTCTTAGACCCCTTTTGAAGAACCCCATACTGTAGGCGTTTGGGAAAACCGAGGCAGGAAGATCATTCCACAACCTAAGCGTGCGCGGAAGAAAACCCCTACCGGATCTAACCGTGCTCAAACGCTCCGGACGTAGGGTGCGAAGATGAAATCCCTGTCTATGGCGAGCGGTGCGATGATAGAAGGTAGCCGTGGGCATCATGTCAAACAATTCCTCAGAGCACATACCATTGTACAGGCGGTAGAACACGCATAAGGAGGCATAGTCTCTCCTGTCGCGAAGAGGTTCCACACCACCGGGGTCAAATGGGCGAAGCTGATATTCAGGTGCCCCCGCCCAGAGGTGACAGCAGTACTCCATGTGTGGCCGCACTTGCGACTTATAGAGAAGCAGTGTTTGCGCCGCAGTAAAGTACCGCCGCGCCCTGTTGAGCACACCGAGCTTCTTGGACGCCAGCCTGGCCTTGTCCTCCAAATGACTGCGGAACTGAACGTCACTGGAGATGTCAACACCAAGGATCCCTATACTTTTAGAGATGGAAAGAGATGTGCCCTGGAATCGTGGCGCTACAGTAATTGGGGCTTTCTTAGCGGTGAAGAAACACGCCTGTGTCTTGGAGGGATTGAACTGGACAAGGTTTTGTCTACCCTAATCGGACACTCTAGTAAGAGTAGCCTCGATTTCAGACACAAGCTGTTCAGGACTTTCTTCCACTGCGTCCCGAGAGATACCGGGGCGGCCTGTATAACAAGTGTCCCCTGTACTGTCGTCTGCATAACAATGAATGCCGTCAATAGACAACATGTCATTGATATGCAGCAGAAACAGGGTAGGGGACAACACTGAGCCTTGCGGTACTCCAGCGTTTATTGGCCATGCAGTCAGAACAGCTGCCGTCGACAACAGCCCTGATGCTTCTATCGGCCAAAAAGCTGGACACCCATCCGCATAATCTCTCGCTCAGTCCGTAGGAGGGCAATTTTTTAAGAAGACCACGGTGCCAGACCCGGTCAAAGGCTTTAGAAATGTCGAGGCTCACTGCTAGAGCCTCGCCCTTACTCTCGATAGCCGTCGCCCATCGGTGTGTGAGGTACACGAGAAGATCGCCCGTCGAGCGACCGTGACGAAAACCGTACTGCCGGTCACTGAGCAGGTCGTTTTCCTCAAGGTACCTCAGGAGCTGTGTATTAATTACACGCTCCATCACCTTAGACAATAGTGAGGTGACGGCTATAGGCCTGTAATTGGCCGGGTCGGTCCTATCACCCTTCTTGGGCACAGGATGCACATACGCGATCTTCCACGACGCCGGGACTTGTCGCATGGAATAAGAAAGCGAGAAAAGACGTGTAAGTACCGGACACAACTCTGGACCACACTGCTTAATTACTACCGCGGGTATACCGTCTGGCCCACTCGACTTATGAACGTCCAGAGAACGAAGCTCCCGTCGGACGTCCCGCTGCGTAAATTTAACTTCCGGCATTGAAGTTCCACACCACGGAACGTCCGGCGGCACAGCACCCCCGTCGCTCATGGTCGAGTTAGAGGCAAAGAGAGAACCCAAAAGGTCAGCCTTCTCCCTGGCACTCTGGGCCAGACTACCGTCGGGTTTAAGCAATGGTGGTAAACCTGACCGACAGAAGTTTCCCTCGGCAGCTTTAGCAAGCGACCAGAATTCACGACTCCCTGAAGGGTACCCTGCTAGCCGCTCACCAATTCTGCCGACGAAATCGAATTTAGCCCTGACAATTGCTCTTTTGCTGGCCCTCGAGGCGGCATTTAATTTGCGTTTCACCTCAGAGATGTTAGGATCTGAATTTGCACGAGCCGTGGTCCAGGCTCTGTAGGCAGATTCTTTCAGCATCAAAGCTTCTCTGCAGAGCCGATTGAACCACAGTCGCTTTTTTGCTCCTACAGGGATCCAGCGGTTGGGAATATAGCACTCCATGCCCTCCAAGATCCCCTCAGCGACTGCTGCAGCGCAGGAATCCAGATCGTCTGAGGCAAAACAAAGCCGCCTCCACGGGTACGACGCGAAGAACTCCCGCAGTCCATCTCAGTCTGCTGACTTATAGTGCCACACATGTCGCCACTCCTTGGGCCGAGGTGGTTCAGGCCTTGCGAGAGGCACATGCGCCCGAATGATACAGTGGTCCGACGATCCGAGCGGAGCATCCACTGAGACGTTGTATCCATCCGGACGCGTTGTCAGCAGGAGGTCCAGCAATGCACTATGCTCGTTCTCCTTATCTGGTATCCTCGTATGGGATTTAACCAGTTGGGAGAACCCATAGGTCAGGGCAAATTCGTGTGCAGCGTTCCCCGCAAAGTTGGTCATCCGGGAGCCCAACCAGTCAACATGATGACCGTTGAAGTCCCCCAGAATCACAATCTCTGCAGAAGGATACTGCTCAATCACCTTGTCAGTCGATTGTTGCAGGTGGTCAAAAAGGCGAACTGTGTCCGTGTTACCGCTGTGAGACCTGTACACGCACGCGTAGATCCGAGTGTGGCCCCCGTGATCCACGCGCGCCCATAACGTAGACAGGTCCCTGTCTTCAAGGCTTGTAAGACGGCGACAGCAGACATCATCACGGACGTACATACATACCCCGGCTTTCGGCTTGAAGTTGTACTCAAGCTTATAGTCAGGGTACATTAAGTAGGATGTATCGCCCGGGCATGAAATCTGCGTCTCCGTCAGGAAAAAAAGGGTCGGCTTCGCAGTTTCCAGATGGTGGTGGACTACGTTGAGGTTCTTGTGCATACCTCTGATGTTGCATAGGTCCATGTAAAGTGTGGACGACGAAGCCGCTGTGTATATTTTTCTTGTCTTTTTTCCTTTAGCCATGTTTTCTTTTTAAAAAGGGGGGTTAAAGAAGTGAAGAGGTGCCTGTGTGCCGGTGGCGCAAGAGACTAAACGAGACTCTAACTAACCAAAGGCAGGCAGAGGTAGTGCGGTAAATTGGCACGGCGTACGGAAGGGCCCCCGGTCCCCCCCCCCCGATGCAGAGGCCGCGTCCACTCCGGTATCCTCTTCCGGCACGACCACCGCACCAGGGACTTTACACAGGCTGCTGGTTCAGCCTCCTGGGGCGGAGATTATGTAATCCCCAGGTTCGGGTTCCGTACAGCCTGCGGGCGGTCAGCGGTCAACCGTTTCACCGGGTCTCCCTGACCGCCGTACCAATATTCCGCGCCTCTATCTGCCAATGGAGACAGATTAAGCCTCTGGTCTCACCGTCACCGGCACAGAGTCACCCCAATGAGCTCTGGATCCCTGCTAACCGACGGAGAACATAACCCAACCGGAGTCAGGTTACTATTACCGCGGTCTTCTGCAGGGCGGAGGTACTGCCCCAGGCGGGCTGCTCAACGGAGTACCGTTATGCCCTTCCTCCTAATGAAAAGAGTAAAAAGATATTGCATTTATGGTGATTTCGGTAGATATTTATATTGAAAATTTATATACATACTACCCTCTCCCAAGGTACACATTACAGACATCCTAGTAGAATACAATCTGGTCTGTATTTTAAATAGCTGTTCATTTTTGAAGTCGATTGTACCACAGATTAAATAACTGTAAGTACTACGTTCTTTATTGAAAATATTCTTAGGCACTTTTTAAGGTTACACAAGTTAAGGTTATAATCATAGACTTTTTACACATAGACTGAGAGTCGCTCAGTGATACGTACGCGCCCGCGAAGCCGAACCAATATTAATGTAGGTGTAAACTACTCGTCTTTATACTCGTTGACACTCACACAAGCTTACAGAAAATGTTGCTAGGAAATAAAATTTACCCTATAAATGGGAAAAAAAATAAAATTGTTTGTATACAACATTTAATTTAACATTTAACTTAACATTTAACTCTATTTATCTATATGCTATACTCTTCGCGGGGTAGGCAGAATGGTTTATATATTTTATTAATATGTAAAAAATGCTAAATTAAACACTAACCCTCATATTCGTAATCGTTTATTAAACCTATTTTAGTTAAAACACATTTTAAGTCTATTTTCTGTCTCTAACCATACTCTGTCACTGGTTAGAGACAGCAATAGACTTAAAATGTGTTTTAACTAAAATAGGTTTAATAAACGATTATGAATATGAGGGTAAGTGGAAAACTACTTACTAACCAGTATAATAAACAGTTTAAGTTTTTACTATTAGGCATATATATACTTTTAGAGTTCCGTAGCCAAAGGGTAAATAAGGAATCCTATTCATGAGGTTCAGCCGTCCGTCTCGCTGTCTGTCTGTCTATCACTCTATCTCGAGGTTCTATCTCAGAAACCTTAATAGCCATAGGACTGAAATTTTTCGAGATGATGTATTTCTGCTGCCACTATACCAACAAATTCTAAAATCGGTAATATTTTGTATTTAAAAAAAATGTGATTTTTGCGGTTATTTCCATGTTTTATCGGACAGTTTGTGGCTTTCAAATTTTCAAGCATCCACACATAATCTCGGGCTTTTAGCTTACTGTTCTACATAATTAAAAATATAGCCGCATGAAACATTGCAGTTAAATACATTATTAATAATGTTTTTTGGGTTTCTAATAAATTAAACAATATTTTGTAAAAAAAACATATTTTATTAAGTAGTGAGAAATTTAATATGTTTACCTGTGTACATTGCGTTTACAACACTATACCACAAAAAATTAAAATATCTCCTAATACGATACTAATGGACTCGCCCAAAAATGGTATCGTCCAAATTGACGGGTGCTATAATTCACATATTTTAGTATGAATGTTAAGGTCTAAACGTTGTATATTTATATTACTTAGCATTAACTTAAATATTTTTTCCTCTGTACATATACTAGCTGATGCCCGCAGCTTCGCTCGCGTAAAATTGGTTCCAGCTTCCCATACTAACTTATTCCCGGGATCAAAACTAGCCTATGTGTTATTCTAGACCATAATGTATCCCTGTACCAATTTTCAGCCAAATCTGTTGAGCCGTTAGAGCGTGAAAGAGTAACAAACATTCGCATTTCAAACATCCACACTCACAAACTTTCGCATTTATAATATTAGTAAGATATAGATTCGAAAGATGTTCTTACTTTTGTTGGTACAGCACCCTGGCGTAATTTGCGCAAGCCGCCTTTAGTAATATATTTGTCTTTATCATCAAAATGGTCCATTTAAACACGGCAATACGGCTCACCACCTATTACGTGGGACAAATTATACAAAAAGGTGAAATGTGGGCATATAATATGCCTCTGCCTACCCCTTCGGGGATAAAGGCGTGACCATATGTATGTATGTGTATCAAAATGGTCAGAACAGATCTTAGTAAATTAAGTTGGTTTCCAACAAACTTCTTTTCGATTGAGCCTAATTTGTTCTATCCATCGAGCAGCAACAATTGGATCAGAAGGAAATCTAGTAAAGAATATAATATAAATATGAATCTAATAATCATAGTTTACGTTATCAAATAAAAATTATACAAGAAATGCATTATTAAATTGGTAACGCACTCGTGATAACCAGTGTTACAGGAATCTATAACATTTGGCCTGATGAAATGAGGCAGGCAGTACGCCTGTCTGCCACTGTTGTAGTAAGTAATATATTATTACTACCGGCCTCCCTGACCGAGTTGGCTACTCGACGTTTTTCTAGAAGCATTCATGGTGGTGGAATAGTAACTAACTCTACCCCCTTTCCCAAGTGGCGGGATAGCACCCGAACCCTCTAAGCGAGGCCAAGGTGGTGGCCTAAGTCTGCCGGCAGCCCTCAGACATCCTTCCGAAGGCTTACCTTACTTATTAAATTAATAAACTTGTTTTAATCACAATATTTTAATAAATTATGTGGTACCCACCCACAAAGTTTTGCAAATAAAATTATTCAAGTAGATATAAAGTGCTTGTGGCCCCGCGTACTTAGTGATCTGTAAACGATCACTGCAGTAAGCAACTTTCACTATGGCCAGTTCTTGGATGGGTGACCATCCATGTGACTACTTTGTGCGTTGACATGTATTTGAGCGTTTCTGTGCTTCGGAAGGCCGTTAAGCTGTTGTTTCCGGTTGCCGGTAAAATGGCAATCAATAAGCAAAGTTGAAGGCCTTTTGAGGCAGCTTGAAAAATTTCAACAGCAGGCATTCAAACCTGCGCCATCTCAACACGGGATTACGGCTCACCACCTGTTACGTGGGACAAATTCTAAAAAGGTGAAATGAGAGCATATAAAATGCCTCTGCCTACCCCATTCGGGAGTAAAGGCGTAAGCATATGTACTTATGTATATGATAAGTACTTTTATAACAAGTTCCATAAACCGATATTGAAGCAAATAAGAGAAAAGGGGTGTAGTGGGGCCCTACCAACACCTTCGGGCCCAAGTCAACCTCACGTGCAAGCTCGTGCACCTGCTGAACAACGGACGAGGCTCTGATGGCGGCGGTCCATTTCAACACGGCGATGGGCTCACCACCTGTTACGTGGGACCGAATTGTACACGGTAAAATGTGGGCCGGTATAGGCCTCTGCCTACCCCTTCGGGGATAAAGGCGTGAGTATATGTATGTATGTAAGAGAAAAGTGGGAAAAAAATATTCTCATTGCTTGCAACACCGTCTATGAAAATGACGTCACTAAAATGTACGATTTTTGTTTCTTTAAATGAGGTGTTTTCAACAAAAATGTAACATATTTTGCAGTACTAACCTATGCAATGTGATCTTTGGGTGTTTGGAACAATTTTCAGATGCATTGTGGCATCCTTTCACTGCACAATACGTCATTTTTAGACAAAAATTACGCCAGCTCTTCGCACTGACACTAGATGCCCGGTACTAAAGCGCCGATTGATGTAGGCAGCCGGTATCAGCTGCCTTGAAATGGCTTCACGTCGCTCGCGCGTATTGGGTTTCTTTGCGTTATAATTCTATGGTTATAATAGGGTTGTGTCTGAAATCTAAATAACTGATTACATTCTTTATATTAATAAGTAAAAAGGTAAATATTACCTATAGAACATACTCTACTTCGAAGCTAACATTTGCGGACGGACCATACAAATATTGTTTCGACTTTCGATAGTCACTTAGCTAGTTGTTTAGCTTCGCCGTTCTTTTTTGGTCAAATATCGTATGAGAGAAAAGACGGTGTGCTACATTTAGTACAAAAAGAGGATTTATTTACTCCAATGCTGGAATGTCAGCTTTGATAACCCGTGTGTATATACATCATAGTATCTACCACTACGAACAGAGTTCTAACTGTTAAAACTCGTTCATAAAGCTCCACTCAAACTAGACACGCAACACCTAGATAGAGGAAGTGCTTTCATACTAGATTGCGTATACGCTTGGATTGCTGAGTATGTGTAAAACCGGGGGGTTTTAGTGAAATCGTGGATAGGTTTAAAGAAGTTTATTTCTCATAAAAACATGAAGTTCACTTAAAATGAGATTACAACATTTCACATTAACAATAATTTTTCCCCAAAGCCACACCTAGAATTTTAAACGGTCACATTTCTCGTACAATTTTTCTCAATTTACTTTTATATAAACTTAAGCTGTCAATTTCTTTTAATTCATTAGGTAAGTTATTATAAAGTTGTGCTCCCTCGAACAAAATCGTCCTCTTACCATAGTTAGTGCGTGGATGAATTAATTGAATTTTTCCTTTCTTTCTTATAGAATAAGTTGATACTTTTTTAGGTAGCTGTATGTTGATTTTTATGGAGTTCGTTGTAAATATTTTTTACTAAAATGCAGGTGGTGTATATGTATAGTTCTTTTATATTTAGTAATTTTGTATCTTGGTATACTTTTTCTCGAACTAGGTACCTACCGTAAATGCAAAGAATAATTTCATAAACAGGAGATCGCAAGTCAAGTATGATAGGTAGGTAGGTACTGTACGAAAGAACAGCTAACCTCTATCATACTCACAAGTAGTCATAAGGCCCCACACACTATCGTAACTATCGACCAAAAAAAAATTGTTTTTGTAATTTTTTACATATTTGTATGGCGCAAATACAAAAACACATCTATGGGTTGACACAAAAACACTATTTCCTAGAGAACCGGAACACCCTGCTATGAGCAGACCCTTCTACCGAACCATGTGTAACACATGTGGCGCCGTGCCAGCTCAAACAGTGGCTCAGAGGAAGACGAACCTTCAAAAACAACTCTTAAATTATTGATTTATAATCTAAAAACAAATTAATGTTCCAATTTGCGAATGTTATCTTAATAAACATTTTAACTATCAACTCTCTGAATATGAAACCTTGACATATTTGAATAATTATAAAAGCAGAACATAACTTGTCGTGTCCATTTATTAGCAATCTAGACTATTTTGTTATTTTCAAGACATAAATTCCTCTCTTTCTGTCTCTCATACTTACCTTTTTTTTAACGTTAGAAAAAAATGTTCATGGAGGCTATGCCGGACTCCTACCGACTAAAAAACCTCACGTAACGCCCAACTGCCTACGCTTGGGGGCACCGGGTAAGCCCTCGGAAGGATGTCCCAAGAATGTCTCTCACGCCTATCACGAAGTATCGGTTTCATTAAAATTTCAAATTTGAAGTCCGTGTCCGTAGTCCGGTACGATGATTTGTCTCTTTGTTGTCATTGTTAACTTGACCTCGAAATCCCCTACCTACATCTGCACCTGCGCCGTCTGGAACACCTGCCCTGCAACGAACAAGTATAATCGCAACTGCGCGAGGACTTCTTATGGGCTTATATGGGAAACATCGCAGCTGTTTATTGGTCAACCCTCCCGACAATTATTGCCAACGAAGTCGAATAAAATATACGAAATCCTAAAAACACGTTGAATTTCGCGTTACCTTGGACTCAATTGGGTCTGTATTTATAATGTTAAGAAAAAAGACTATCTCAATAGTATGAAATACAATGAAATTTAAAAAAAGCATAATACCGTATCCTGCGTACACATACTTACATACATACATACATAACATCACGCCTGTTTCCCAACGGGGTAGGCAGAGACTATGGCTTTCCACTTGCTACGATCCTGGCAAACAACTTTCGCTTCTTCAACTTTCATAAGTGTCTTCATACATGCTCTTCGGTTAAGGGTACTCTTGACCTGGCCTTTTCTCAGAAGATTGTCGATTTTATCGACTTGAGTATGCCGAGGTCGACCTCTACCAGTTTGCCCATTCACTCTCGCCTCATAAATCTGTTTCGTCAGCCTATTTCCATCCATTCTCTCCACATGTCCAAACCATCTGAGCATCCCTTTTTCTATCTTAGTCACTACATCTTCTGTCATGCCGCAATGTTCCCTTATCACACTATTATTTACTTTATCCATCAATGTCACTCCAGCTATACTTCGCAAACTTCTCATTTCCACTGCATTAATTTTACTTTCATGCTTCTCCTGCCACACCCAACTTTCACTACCATGCATAAGTGTAGGGACAAGCACTCCTCTATGTACAGCCATCCTTGCCTTTTTAGACACGTTCTGACTGTTCATAAAGGTGTGAATGGCTCCATTCACTTGATTTCCTGCCAAAACTCTTCTTTCAATATCATTGTCACACTTTCCATCTCTTGCAAATTTTGAACCCAAATAAACAAACTCTTTCACCTGTTCCACGCTCTTTCCTTCGATCAAATCAATCAGTCATACATTTCTCTCTTTCAAAAACCATTACTTTTGTCTTGCTTACATTAACATTCATTCCTCTACTTTTAAGCGCATCGTTCATTACATTAACCATCAACTGCAACTCCTCCGCCGATGATGCCAGTATTACCTGATCATCAGCATAAAGGAGGCATTTGACGGTTAGCTCATTCATTTTTAGTCCATACGCACACTCTTGTAGATCTTTCAAACAACTGTCTATATAAAGGTTGAACAGCCATGGTGACGCTACACAGCCTTGCCTCACACCTTTTTCGATGGGAAAAAAGTCTGTGCAAGCTCCATTGATCCTGACACAAGCACTGGAGCCCTCATATAGAGATTTCAATGCTCGTATCAAGTTGCTGTTCACTCCATACATGAACAGTGTTGACCACAGTTCATTCCTCACCACTCTGTCATAGGCCTTTTCTAAGTCCACGAAGATGCAATAGACTTTTTGGCGTTTTGCCAAAAACTTTTCAGCTAGGCATCTTAGTGAAAAGACCTGATCCGTGCATCCCCTTCCTTTCATAAATCCTGCTTGTACATCCCACATTTTTCCTTTAGTTTCATTCATCACTCTTTTAATCAAAACTTTCGCATACAATTTGCCTACGACACTGAGCAAGCTTATGCCGCGGTAGTTTTTGCACTCTTGCTGTGACCCTTTACCTTTGTACAGCGGCACTATGACCGATTTGCACCATTCTTCTGGTACTCTGCCATTTCGCCAGCAAAGATTGAAAAGGCGGTACAGCTGGCGAGCTACCACGCCACGACCCGCTTTCAGCATCTCGACAGAAATTCTATCAATCCCAGCAGCCTTTCCTAATTTCATACTATTCAACGCTTCCACAATTTCTTCCATACTTAAGTGGCTTTCATTATCAAGTTCATTCATTTCCGAGACATGAGTCTCCCTTTGCATATCCTCTTTTTCAAATAAACTTTCAAAATATTCCTTCCACCTTTTTAACACACATTCCTCTCCTATCACAAAACTGCCATCATGGTTTCTGATTTGTTTAAATTGTGAGGTAGTCTGTTCAGTCCTCATTGTTCTTATAGACTTCCAAAAGAATTTTATATTCTGTTGGAAGTCATCAGATAACCTGTTATGAAAGTCATCCTCATCATTCTCTCTCTTACTTTTCATCACTTCTTTCGCATCACGCTTATACCTTTTATACTCATCCTTTGCCATTTTTACATCCTCATCCGTTGCCTTCTGCATTCTTTGATTGGCCATTGTAGCCAGCCAGTTCAACCATGCTTGCTTCTTATCAGACAAAACTTTTAAAACTTCTGCAGACATACTCTTTACCTGACATCCATGTCGCCTTTTGCTTATCCCACATACTTCCACTGCAACTTTTACGAGACCTTCCTTAATCATCTTCCATAATTCTTCCATCTCACATATTTCCTCTGAATTTTCGAATTTCTCGCTCAATTTACTCACAAATTCCTCTCTCACGCTTATATCTTTCAAATTTTCGACTTTAATGCGCTCCAGTACACTAATGGGCTTATGCGCACGATGCCGCCACCGCTGAAACAGACCTCTTACTCGGCTAATTACCAGGTAATTTACAAGATTCCTATCCAAACATACTTCTAGCAGACTTTCGCCATTTTCATTCACTCGCTCATCCCCAAACTTTCCCAATACACTTTCATATCCATCACGCTTCACTCCAACCCATCCATTAAAATCACCTAACATTACAATCCTTTCGTTTCGTTTGCATTTACCCAGAATATAATTCACACTCTCCCAGAATGCCTGCCTCTCACTCTGGTCTTTTGCGGACCGGCGCCACCGCGCATCCTGAGGAGCATACACTCCTAACACAAAGATGCGGGTGAGTCCAACCTTTAGCCTCAACCAAACGAGTCTTGGGCTCACACATTCATAATCTGTCACACATTCATTCATTCTCGCGGAAAGTACTACACCGACACCCTGGCACGCCGCGCTGGTTGTGGCTACGCCTGACCAGTAGGCCGTATAGGCTCCATGTGTCGTGGTGTCGCATCCCTTCCGCTTTGTCTCATTCACACACAAAATATCCAATCGCCTCTCTCGCATAATCTTGCATACCTCCTCAATTTTATCATTCATACCTCCTCTTACATTCAACGTAGCAAAGCGGCTATCCACAGTCCACTTTTCGCCCCGATGGGAGACGTGACGTGACGGGTTGCGAACCACATCGCCGTCATTCTGGGTATTTAAATTTATTAATTCCATTGCGTTCCCACGAGTAGCAAGGGAAAAACATGTCCACCTGAACAGAGCCCCGCTTGTTCAAGTAAGGCTAACCTTATTCTGGGTTCGCCCGGTCCCAGGGTAATAAGCACGCTAATACTAGGCTCGCCCCTAGTCACGCAGCACATAGGCACGGCAACCTTGGCTTGGCGGAGAGAGGATGGGATCGGGATGATGAAATCAGAAAGGGATTTCAGGATAGGAAAAGGCTGTGATAGGAGAGGGACTGGGATAAGGAAAACTTTTCATTACCTTCTGTCTTTCAAAACCAATAGCCAACAGCCAGGACAGTTGTTACTTACACAATATTCTCTGCAGTCCGAGCTTACAGCTTACTACACATACTTACTATAACTTTTTTATTTTAACGACAACTAACATTATTCAACGTTCGAATTTTCGTTCGTCGTGACACGTGAAGGTCTGCTGACGTCACTAGCAGCTGTAGTGGAATCTAAGGAATTCTTTATACCCATTGGTAGTAGCTGATGTGAAAGGCGTTCGACACGAAAAGTTTTTATCATAGTTGACTTTTAATCGATATTTAGGTATTGACAGAGTGCTTAATTGTGATAATATTATGAGTAATAAGCGAATTTTGTATTAAGTGTATCGTTAGACATTGTCTTCATCAATGTCTAACGATGCACTTAATACAAAATTCTTCCTATATAAGACACTAGCGGACGTCACGCGGTTTCACCCGCGTAGTTCCCGTTCCCGTGGGAATACGGGAATAAAATATAGCCTATGTTACCCGCAAAGAGTGTAGCTTTCCAACAGTGAAAGAATTTTTCGAATCGGACCAGTAGTTCCGGAGCCTATTCGTTACAAACAAACAAACAAAAAAACAAATCTTTCCTCTTTATAATATTAGTATAGATAATATGAGTTTGAAGTTTAAATAAGTCCTCCAACAATAATATTCTGTCAAAGGACAAAAAGAGTAGTAAATAATGGAGGCGACACAGCTGTTCATATCAATAAGGCAACCCGCTAGACTAGAAAGAACCATTTTACGATAAATAATGAACTGTAGTTATTCATTTATATTGACATAAGAGACGTTTTTGACAGCATTCTGTCAAAGTAGCCAACATGCAAAATAAGTGACGTGAGGGATTCACGCACGCCCCCCCTGCGAAGCGGGATAACACCCAAGCTACCCCCCCCCAAAGACCCGTAGCCGAACCCCCCCTAGGTGAGGCCGCAGTGGTAGCCGTAGGACTGTTAGGAGTCCTGGGGACATCCTTCCGACAGCATACCCGGGCTCCCAAACTGTAGGTTGTTAGGTAGGATACGTGTGGTATCAGTCGGTAGGAGTCAAGATAGCATCACTGTAGGATTTTTTCTCATAAAAATGCGAAATGTTAGATTACGTTTTAGAATTTTTGGCCAAGCTGTACTACGTTCTGGCCTAGCCAGTGTAACCCAGCAGCTGCATTCGATTCGATGCAACTTAGTACACCTGTTATTGATAGGTGAAAGTTACTGTCTTTAAAGGAACGTTGAAATTGAAAGTGTCATTATGAGTACAATGGTGAAGGTATAAAATTTAATAAAAGAGGAGGCAGGTGTATTTCAATAGCGTATATTTACTGTTACCTAATACCATAACAATAATAAGTTCGTAAACTGTAAGTAGGTTAATAAAATTTGTTAATAATATAACTTTAAAATTACGAATATTTGCGCCGACGCCGGATTTGAACCCGTTATTCTACAGGCAGTCTCATCCATTAACCACTGCATCATAAACATTCTTGTACATTCCATACATACACAACGTCACAGTATAAATAGTACTAACCAGTATTGTAGCTCCCTACAAACGGACGAAGCGCAAACTATACTTACGAGTCTCGTTTTCGGCAGGCCTTTCAGCACGCAAGCAGGCGCCGCAGTCGCGATTGTGCCGAGTAGACGAATGGACGGTGTGTCGTTTTTTAGATAGCAACCGCGCGAGGTTTATTTACTAAAAATATTTAATGTGACAACTAGAGTCTATTCTGCTTGTTTTGGTTGCATGAATTCGTCAATAACGCACCCAGAGATAACGTTTTTTAGATTACCTGGAAACTCCGAAAGGTAAGACTATAAATTGATTATACTTCAGAACTAATTGGTACTATACTACTAGTTGACTAAAGTTAAACAAAGTGATTGACACGACTGAGCTAGGTAGTTACATGAAGTAGGTATGTTTGTGTTTAAAACTAGACTTGTGCTTGCTCAGTCAGTGAACGGTGCGATCCAATTTAGTACAATATCCAAAAAAAAACTAGTTCAGAACTCTAGTACGTGTAGGTAGTACATTTAGTTCCGTTGTCAGTTCGTAGTTATTTAATTAAGAGCAATGATTTAGGTATGTTTCAAGAGTATTCATTTCTTTGTGGATGACCGATGTTACAGTACACGCTAAGTGTACTGTAACATCGGTCATCCACAAAGAAACAAACCGTATGACTTTGCTTGACAGCATTTTTGTTACCTTAGATTTTTATTACACGCATAGAGACAAATATGAACTTCCAAAATATAACACAACTTGACAATGTACGAAAAGTACTAGTGTACTAGAGACTGACTAGTACTTTAAAATCGAAAAAAATTTGTAAATCAAAAATTTAACGCAATGATTATAAAGACTAGAATTCCGTGATTCATCACTGACGATACATGTGATGAGCCGATTATTATTGTCTACGCCGCTTACTCGTTTTCAAATTTCTATACCCGTCTCACTCAATCGTTAGTAGATAACGGGCGCTGCGCCGCCAGCCGTTGCGGGGATATTATATTATTATTCACAAAGTATTTTTTTGTTTAAATAACAAAGGTACACATTTACTCGAAATGAAAGCCGGTTGTCAGTAAAACGACAATCCTTAATACAAATTGAAGGCCTTGTGGGCGGATTGAAAAATTTCAACTGCATTACGCTCACTATCTATACGCGTACTTTAAACTATAAGGTAAAATGTGGGCGTATACTATGCCTCTGCCTACACCTTCAGGGATAAAGGTGTGACTATATGAATGTATGTATGTAGGGTAAACCACCCAATCGTTGGCACTCCTCCAATTATTGGCACTTTATGTAATATTGCCCATTTCTAACAGAAAAAGAATGCTATTTTACTTTTTAATGCATACCTACCACTACATAATGGGCAACACCGAACTGGAATAAACTAGGTTTCCCTTATTTTTCGAAATATACTCTTAACTAAAGTGCCAATAATTCATTCTAAAAGTGCCAATAATTGGGTGGTTTACCCTAGATATTTACAATCGCAATACTGAATAGAAAATCAAAGTAGGCACATATTATTAAAATGCTGTAGGTGGGCAGCCCTATCGCATGCTTACGTACCGCGCGGCTGTAGGCATTTATTTCTAAAATCCGGCCGAGTCAAACTACAGTATACAGTGACAACGTTTTTGGTCTCTCTTTCCGACATTTCTAAACGTAGTAAACATCTGTAGAGATATGCATCGTTAGTAAAAGAACCAGAAATATCTCATTAAAATTCATGTGATTTTACTTTATTTGTGTGTTAGTCATAGTTGGTATGGAAGGGTCATTGACTTTACGTTCAAAAGTTTTTGTGTTGTGTTTAGGGCTTCCAATACGTAATTACGGAATAACGCAATTACGTAACTACGGACAGTTTAAAGAGCTTTTATAAATACGTAATTTAAGATGAAAACTCCGTAACTACGTAATTAGTGATATCATTAAATTCTGACGGTAAAGACTCTGAAAAAAGCGATGATGGACTTACTATACCCGTATCTTGAGTGTCAGTTACAGAGTTTTGTATAAAGATACCATATAAAAAGTAAAGAAGTTGGTTAAATCTTTTAAAAAGCCCTTAAAGAGCGATATATTGCAGAATATTCTGCAAAAGAATTTGGTCTAATCTAGCGTATAAAACTGCCCCGTTTATTAAATTATATGAATTAAGTTTATGTAAATATAGTAATATTAGTTCAATGATCAAAACTATCCTAGATCCTTCCTTCAGCTCAAATTGTGCCAAGTACCATTCAAATTGATTTAGTAGTTTCGGCGTGATACTTATTCGGGATACAAGGCATTATTACTTTATTATTATTATTTACAAAAACTCAACCACCAGTTCACAACGCGATCCACCTGAGAAGAACTGGCAAGAAACTTTTAAAGAATCTAAAAACTATGCATTTTAACATTTTTTTTTAGAATCCAGCAGAGTAGGTCATTTCCAGGCTTCCTTATCCAACAAATAATCATCAATTTCTTTAGTAGCCCTTGCAGTAGGTGTAGTATTTCGTTTGGAAAACGCCCTAGGTACAATTAAAATTTTCAAAATATCTTCCATGGACTATTTCTTAAAATAAGTTGGTAGAAATTATATATATTTCCTTAGTTTTTGAAGAAAATACCGGCAGTTTTTATAAACAGTCAAAGCAGTTACGTAATTCCGTAATTACGTAATTAGGGCATTAAAACTGCGTAACCAGTTCCGTAATTAAATAATCCGTAATTTTGGAAGCCCTAGTTGTGTTGTGATAATATTGACACGTCACTAAGTCTAAGTCCTTGAGACTGTTTTGTAAATAGTTCTGAACATTAATTTTAGTGAAGAACCGTGGAAAAGAGTTTTTCAGGGATAATGTTACTGTTACATTGTGTTGTGGAATTCTTGAATTTTAATCCATTGATTTTCTTTTTTATATTTTTAAATAGGGAGGCTTTTCATTAGCATTATCTAGTAGTCATATAGTTTTTAATTTTGGAACGTAGTTCCTTATCGCGCGTTGTGAAAGGGGGCTAGACGGAAAAAATTCTCACGAAAAGTTGTAACGACACTTTTGGTAGTGATAGTGGTAGTGATAGTGGTAGTGGTAGTGGTAGTCATAGTGGTAGTAATAGTAGTAATGATAGTGGTAGTGATAGTGATAGTGATAGTGATAGTGATAGTGGTAGTGATAGTGGTAGTGCTAGTGCTAGCCAGGGGATGAACATGAACTCTACGAGCAACACCAAAGCAAATAGGAGTTTCGCTCTGTTCAGTTTCAGTCGCGCGTAAAGGTTACACGCACTCACTTTTTTTTATATTAGTTTTCTTTTTGTTTTTGTTTCTGTTTTTGTTTTTGCTTACAATAAAATTTTAAAATTAAAATAAAATTTTATTACAATTCCTTCACTTTAATCGAAAGGAACTTCGTTCCATCCGGGTGTCCCTTGACACCTCTCAAGTTTTTTATATTAGTCTACAAGCCTTTTACAAAAGCAATAAAAAAAGTTAAGCATCGTTCGAGGCTTAGTTCTGTTTGTAGGTGAGTTAATTGGTGAGTCCAAGAATCCACTTTCCAACAAATCTCCTTCCACTTACTTCTTTCAGCATCTTAAGTAAGGCAATTGACATATTATATTTGTCATATTAACAACCCATCAGGCCCTTAAAAAGGCTTTGGCCACTGCCAGTATATTGTTAGCGTTGCGTGAGTTTAATCCATCTAGAAATCTCCATCATACAACACTTTTACAACAGGGCATAATATTAATTCTGTAGTAGGTACACTAGGAACCTACAAAATATTAAATTTACCAAGGTCAACGAGATGCGTGACCGTTTGTTTCTAAGTATTTGCCTCAAATGTTATGATAGAAAAGGCATGTAAGGGCTGAAAACTGTTAAACATAATAAACATACCAAATAGCATTCTAATTTAACAAATTTAAAAAATATCAATGTGACTTTCTGAAATACCATATGTTTGTAATGTTTTCATTTTAATTTACTTTACGGTACCTACCTAATTAATAGTTATGTGAACTATTCACATAAATGTGTATTAATCCTGTGAAATTTGTGTAGGAGGACAAATCCAAAAAAAATAGGATTGACTTTGAAAAACATGGCACACTTTACAAATTGTGGTCCCACTGTCGGGCATGCTTAGAAAAGTAGTAGCTTATTAAACGGAACTAGTAGATACAGGTCGAAAATACTTTTTGCCTGTAAGTATCTGGCAAAACACGTAACTTGTCGTCTACGCTTTTCATCGCGCTGTGAAAAGTGAGACATGTCTCGAGTTTCAGGCTTTCTCGCTTCTAAATATGAGACAAACTACATTTTCATCAGTCATTTCTCCCTCTACGTTGACAAATCTGACTAAGAATCACCTGGACACCAAACGAAGATCGAATAATGATGTATTGATTCGATTTTTGCCAATGTTGGAGGTTAAGGCACTGATCGATCATCATAGCAATTGACTCTCAATCTCTCTCTTATTGATGAATTATGATTTATGATGCATACGTGTCTTTAATGTCATTATTAAGTGCATTATTAAAGTTTCGATCGACTATTCGAGATCATTATGTTGACGACAACTTTCTACAATGTATGTCGCGTGAATATTTTATGATTGATGGTGGTATTGGAAGTATGCCAATAGTGGTCCATTACTTTTGCTGTTTTCATATTATAAAGGTGCGTTGGTAATTCATTCTAGTTTATTATTAAACTCGCTGTGTCCGCGACTCGCGGCGATTGCTTAACACCTTTCCGTTGGCTCACCGAAGTTTTCTGAAGATTTGCTTTGATCTAGATAATATAAAAATCATCTCACTAGGAACACTTTCATAAGAGAGAAATATCATGAATGCAAATTCATGCATAAACTCAACGCCGTTTATTACACGAATATATTGCATAATGTTGCTTTAATACCGTTTTTAACCTGTGGAAATCCTTCTATCTAATATAGGTACTATGCTGGACTTCTACCGGCTGAAAACTACACGTTGCCACAGTATAAATATATGTTGTTTAACCAGTATTGTAGCTCCCTACAAACGGACGAAGCGCAAGCTATACCTACGATTCTCGTTTTCGGCAGGCCTTTCAGCACGCTAGCAGGCGATTGTGCCGAGTAGACGAATGGACGGTGTGTCGTTTTTTAGATAGTAACCGCGCGTGTTTTATTTACTAAAAATATTTAATATGACAACTAGAGTTTATTGTGCTTGTTTTGGTTGCATGAATTCGTCAATAACGCACCCAGAGATAAAGTTTTTTAGATTACTTGGAAACTCCGAAAGGTAAGACTATAAATTGATTTTACTTAAGTACTAATTGATACTATACTACTAGTTGACTAAAGTTAAACAAAGTGATTGACACGAGTGAACTAGGTAGTTACATGAAGTAGGTATGTTTGTGTTTAAAACTAGACTTGTGCTTGCTCAGTCAGTGAACGGTGCGATCCAATATAGTACAATATCCAAAAAAAAACTAGTTCAGAACTCTATTACGTGTAGGTAGTACCTACATTTAGTTCCGTTGTCAGTTCGTAGTTATTTAATTGAGAGCAATGATTTAGGTATGTTTCAAGAGTATTCATTTCTTTGTGGATGACCGATGTTACAGTACACTTAGCACCGTATGACTGCCTCTGTGGCGCGGTCGGTATTGATACCGCCGGCGGCGCTGGAGGTCGTGGGTTCGATTCCCACCCGAGACAAATATTTGTGTGACCCATAAATGTTTGTCTCAAGAGTCTGGTTGTTTCTATGTATAATATGTATGTATTTAAAAAGTATATTAGTATTAATATCCGTGGTCTCATACCCATAACACAAGCAGGTTATTCCCAGCTTACTTTGGGATCAAATAGCGTTGTGTGAAATGTCCGTGAATGAAATAAAAAAAATTGACAGCATTTTTGTTAAGTACCTTTGATTTTTATTACACGCATAGAGACAAATATGAACTTCCAAAGTTTAACACAACTTGACAATGTACGAAAAGTACTAGTGTACTAGAGACTGACTAGTACTTTCAAATCGAAAAATAGTTTTAATTTTGTAAATCAAAAATTTAACGCAATGATTATAAAGACTAGAATTCCGTGATTCTATCACTGACGAAACATGTGATGAGCCGATTATTATTGTCTACGCCGCTTACTCGTTTTTAAATTTCTACACCCGTCTCACTCAATTGTTAGTAGATAACGGGCGCTGCGCCGCCACGCCGCCGCCCCGCGCCGCCAGCCGTTGCGGGGATATTATATTATTACTCACAAAGTATTTTTTTGTTTAAATAAAAAAGGTTTAATATTACTAGAAATGAAAGCCGGTTGTCAGTAAAACAACAATCCTTAATACAAATTGAAGGCCTTGTGGGCGGATTGAAAAAAATCAACTGCATTAGGCTCACTATCTATTACGCGTACGTAAAACTATAAGGTAAAATGGGCGTATAGTATGCCTCTGCCTACACCTTCAGGGATAAAGGCGTGACTATATGAATGTATGTATGTACATATTTACAATCGCAATACTAAATAGAAAGTCAAAGTAGGCACATATTATTCAAATGCTGTAGGTGGGCAGCCCTATCGCATGCTTACGTACCGCGCGGCTGTAGGCATTTATTTCTAAAATCCGGCCGAGTCAAACTACAGTATACAGTGACGTTGCCCTACCACAGTCTGCTTTCGAGAGAATCGGTAAGCCTACATAAGGATGTTCCAGAATTCCC
This sequence comes from Miltochrista miniata, assembly GCA_933228765.1. NCBI lineage: Eukaryota > Metazoa > Arthropoda > Insecta > Lepidoptera > Erebidae > Miltochrista > Miltochrista miniata. The sequence goes on from OW121749.1 coordinate 34,385,151, forward strand.
GGCAGTAGTTTAATACCATTACTGACATGTTTTATACCCGAATGATATTCCCGTTTGTGAAGTTCTACTTTATTCTAATATCTTTACCTACTTAGGTATTTCATCTTTTTCGAAATTTTAGAATCAAATTAATGATTGGGATTTTTATTAGTGTCCGACCGAAACTGGTTTTCCAGCCGAAACCGAAACCGAAACCGAACTTTCGGCCCCAGGGTCAGTTTCGGCCGAAACCGAAACTCACGTGTTCATATTGAAAAAAAAAAAAAAAAAAAAAACCAAGTGCGAGTCGGATTTGGCACAAAAATTACGTTTATGCTTTTTTCTGATTTTAGTAGGTATTTTTTGTTGTAGCGGCAACAGAACAGGGTGGTTGTGTCTCTTCGACATCGCCAACGCTTTCAACACCTTGCCCTGGAGCTGCGTTTGGGAGGCGCTTATTTACCATGGAATGCCTCCATACCTCCGTCGAATCGTCGGGGCCTATCTTTCCGAGAGGGCCATAACTTACTCGAGCTGGCTAGGGCAGGGTCGGAGAGATGTGTCGTTCGGTGTTCCATAGGGATCGGTCTTAGGACCGCTTCTGTGGAACATCGGTTACGATTGGGTGCTGCGTGGTCCGTTGCTCTGAGGTGTAATAATGTGTTACGTGCGTAACGTGTTACGACGACAACCTCATTAGAGCGTGAGGAGCAACGCACCGAGACACAGCCCTAAAGGCCACCTGCGGGATCCAGCTTATATATAGAGGGCGTCAGTCAGCATCGGCATCGGCATCGAGCTCTCGATGACGCATCTGGGACTCGTACTCGATAGCCGGTGGAACATCGGATAGCATTTCCGAAGTTTGGTCCCCTAACTGAGGGAGGGGGGCATCAGCCGCACTCTTATGGTTGTTGCCCAATATCAGGAGACCTAACGCTCCCTGCAGGAGACTGTACCTTGGGATCGTGCGGAGCATGGCCCTATACGGGGCCCATGTATGGGCGTAGATCCTAATGACCAGCAATGCGGCTAGATTGTTTAGCCCACAGAAGGCTACGGCTGTCAGGGTGATATGGGGATACCGCACGATCTCAGTTAAGGCGGCATGTCTTCTAGCCGGGACCCCTCTATAGGACCTGGAAGCGAGGGCCCTTGCGTCAATGGCGCAAGGTGGCGCTGAAGCGGGACCATAGGTCTCTTCCTGTGAGCAGGTCATGCTCGTGATAGGGATGGCGGGAAGGAAGCGGGTGAGAACTCTATCATCCGAGTTTCACAATCTGCAGCGACGTCCCATACTATCAGCCTCCATGACCGGGGCCTGAGGACGGTGACGGGGGTTGCTCACCGTCCTTACAGAAGCAGGCCTTAGACGATAGCGTGACGTGAGAGATTCATGCACGCCCCCCTCATGAAGCGGGATCACAACTGAACAACCCCACAAAGTAGCGGCTGTTAGGTACGATACGCGTGATTTTTAGTCGGTAGGACTACTGTACAGTGAGAATTTTAGGCCTCTATCTGGCATTGTTCCAGCGATACAACCTCGTGACTAATAGACAGACGGACGGCTAGGCCTCAAGTCTCGTTAATAGGGTCCCACTTTAACCCCTCCGTGCGAGAGTTCGACTCGCACTTGGCCGGTTATTTTTTCAAAAGGTGCAGCAAGTTCCACCAAGTGCCATCAATCAACGGCATAAATCTTCTGAAGTGTGTGTTCTTAAGATGAGTTTCTTTCTTTTACGTGTGGAATTACTCATAGATGCTATTGCGAACTCCTACCTACTAAAACCACACGGTGCCCTGCTACTAGCTCTAGGCTGATTTTGGTTACATTCTAGAAGTATATAACTAAAACTGGACAACAGTGAGCCGGACTAGCGCACGTAGAGTTCCGTACAAGAAAAGCGGCAAAAATCACGTATTTTGTATTTGATATTATTAAAATGTCTATTTTTTATTATTTGTTGCTATAGTGGCAACAGAAATACATCATCAGTCAAAAATTTAACTGTCTAACTATCACGGTGCATAAGTTACAGCCTGCTGACAGACAGACAAACGACATCGAAGTCAACGGAACCGACATCAAAGGGGTAGGGTTATGTAATGTCCTAGATCACCTTCTTAGGATTCCGTAAAAATAGTACTGTTATACGTAACTATTGATTGGAAGTCCTTTGTAAATCTTAGGATAGTAACATATTAACTAGTTGGGCTGGCCCCAACCACGTCAAAGGCAGAGCCAGGCACTCAAAATTCATGAACACGTGAGTTTCGGCCCGGCCGAAAGTTTCGGCCCATTTTGGCCGAAAGTTTCGGCCCATTTTGGCCGAAACCGAAACTGCGGCCGAAACTCGATTTTTTGGCCGAAACTGGCCGAAACCGAAACCGAAACCGAAACTTCGGTCGGTCACTAATTTTTATATAACCGGCGCCGCGGCGCACCGGAGCACTAAGTTACATAAAAAACCTGCATGCATATTTAAACAACTAGTCTGTTCTTAAACTACTGTTTAATTAAAAAGATGCATACATAATAGTCAAGGCTATTCTCTGAAGGGTAGGCAGAAGCATAATTTTACGCCCAAATTTAAGCAGTTGTCTTTTGTCCTCATAGAGACATAGAGCAACGCGAACTGTATATGAGCCGCGCGTTGCTCTGCGTTTGTCCTACGAATATAGGTGGAGAGCCTAGAGCCATATTTTAACGAACAAGAGCCAATTGTGAGTATCTGCATATCTGTATGTTTAAGCCTTTAAGACCTTTAATTTGACAGATAGCTATAGCAATCGAGACCGACGATGAAACAATGGATTAACGCGCCTTCCAAAACACGAAAACGCTAGTTAGTGGTAATCCCATCTCAGGGCAAGCACAGATCTGCAGTAGATTACACTTTTACAGGACACTGAGAAAGCAGTGCTACAAGCGTTTCTTTATACCATTTTCTTTAAATTCGCTCGTCACTTTCGACTTAAACAACATTGCGGTCCAAAAAAGAACCGTATTGTATCCATTTCCATAAACGGTCACATTCTTTGTGATTAATTGTGATTATGTGGGTGAGCATTACTCCGAAAAAAGTTTGTCAGTTTTATCTAAGAAACGGCATCTCAAAAATGTTAAAATCTAGTTCCTGATACGAGTAACCTTGTCTGAATTACGCTGTAAGATGTTTAGTGCCTCAAATTCTTCGTGTATTGTGTTTAAAAAAGTTGTTTTGTTTTGTTGTGTTTTGTGTATAAAAAAGCATGTAACATACACACAATACCACCTCAGATTACGATTCGGTTGGTAAGGCACCGGTTATTTTTATCAGTAAAACGATTAGTTTTCGCGTAAGTAGGTAAGTGCAACGTGAGTGGTCTCGGACAAGCTGTTTCATAACTTCTAATTGTTTTAAAAATTGACTTACTTATTACTCAGAATACGTTATTGACAGCCGGATTTTTTAAATACCACTAAGGTGGCAAACAATTGTACAGACCACCTGATAAAAAGTAGTCGTCGTATTAATCAACTGTGTACATTTGCAACACCATGCGGTGCTGCACTTCCGAGGGCCGACCCTTTATTTTTTTATTATCATTGGATAGTAATGTGACAGAAACTGGTGGCATAATTTGAGTTATGGCCTCCCCACCCTTCTAAACTCGAAAGGGTTTCTTTATTTTTCAAAATTTACCATGGTAGTCGTTAAGCCAAGTTGAAAACCGGTCGGCTTGAGAAATTCCCACAGCGGATATCCAACAGCCTGTTCCAGTCAGTCGCCAGTGTAATACCTCTAAATATGGCGAACGTCCTTTGACCATGATAACTAACTTAGCACAAGTTTCTGTATACGTGACTAACACCATAGCAGTAGAGAATATAGAAAAATAAATAACTTAAAGCCGTGTGTCATCTTCTACTGACTGGGACATCAAACCCACAATCTTTTAATGGTAACTCCAACAATTTAGCGATTACGTAACCGACGCGAATCAAGTAAATCATAAGAGCCTCTAGCTCTTGAAAATAATGAACTAACAATCTAAAGACGTCCTTGCTCCGACCTTGACGTTTGACGCGTCATACTAATACATGTATATCTGTAATAAATAACACTCGTATTTATTGAAAAGTCCGGTCATCTGTTACATTTACAGTACTTCAATACAATTATTTTCTTTTTGCGGCGGATACTCATACTTAACTTACTGTTGGGGGCTGTTCGCGATGTGTAGTCGTCCAGCCACTACCAGGGTAAAGCGTCCGAACGGTCAACGTACTATGCGTTCGCGCTAAGTTTTCTGGTCGCCTCCCCTTATTACTTCTACGCCAGCGGCAAACTTAGCGCGAACGGGCAGTAATCCAAATTATATTATGACCTTCATCGTCCTTCGAACCAATCAAACGTCCCCTCTGTTGGAATGCTGAATAACATCAATCTAAACGCATTGAGCTTGCCCATAGTCGTTAGAATATACTCTTTCTTGTTCTTTTTAGTAAGTTCTTGCATTAAGGTAACGCCTTCTGCCAGGGAGCGGGAGAGAGTTTTCCCACCCGAGTTCAGCAGTCTGCGGCGGGGGCGACGCAGCCGTGTCTTTGCCCAAGACTATCGGCCTTCATGACCTGGGGCCTTAGGAAGGATTTATTTGGAAAGTAGGTACCTAAAGAGGTTCAAAAACAAATTGATCATTATCAGTACCTACAGTATACTGACAGGACTTAGTTATGGTACAGTATCCTCGTCTAGTAAGTTTGCAAGAGTGGAAAGTGTCCCGCCGCGCCGGGGACTACATCGACTATATCAGTGGCGAACTCTTCCAAATTTAGTGCTAGGCTGCTACTTTCTCTCTTGAATCGTACAATATTAGCTGTCAAAATCCTTAACAAATCGAGGAATTCTTATACGTATTTTATAATATTTCACCCGAAGCCGTAATAAATTTTGAACAAATACCTACAAATTTCGTTTTAATGTGGAAATAATAATGAAATCACAATGACGATAAGGTTTAAGTAAAGGTGATTACCTTGAACTTCTGTAATAATAAGTCATTTTGACATAAATTGCCCACATAACCACATAACGTGTGAAGTGGGTAGTGTACTAATAGCGCTAGTATTAAATAAATCCCCAACTGATAAGAACACATGCAATATTTAAAAAAAAATATATTTATGTGTAGGTACCTACTTAAGTTATTTTTTTTGCTTCACTTCGGAACCCGATTTTTTTGCCATTAATAATGAACCTGCTTTGAAAACAATATAGAAGTCACGCCTTTATCCCCGAGCCTATTGCTGTGTTTTAGGATTCTGTAACATACCTACCTCCGACAGACGTTTCTCAGCCGAATGAGCCGCCGACAGAACGCTTTGATTATGAGTTGTTCACCGACAGAACCTTTCAACAACGAACGTTTCGCCGACAGAACGATTGATTCATGAGTAAATCGACGACAGAATCGTTCACCAAATAAGAACTCGTCGACAAAACAAAAAAAAAATAACCACGAGGGCTAAGGCGGAAGCTCCGCTCCGCTTCGCTACCGCCTAAGCCTTCTAATCTTAACCTATCCGTGTCGGAGTGTTAACCATTCACTTGCGAAACGTTCGTAGTTGAAAGGTTCTGTCGGTGAACAACTCATAATTAAAACGTTCTATCAGCGGCTCATCCGGCAGAGAAACGTCTGAAGTTTTCAAGCCGCCCATAAGGTCTCCCAAATAAGGCCTAAAGACTGTCAGTTATTAAGAGGATCTTCTGTACTTGTCGACTTTCTCCCTTTAACTCGTCTCCAGTTCACACAAATTACAAATGTATTAATATACATATACATAAGAAAACAATAGCTCATATATCTTACGTTCAAGCTCACAAAGTACAGACAACCCGAGGTTCTTACCAGTTTCTCTATTGTTCGACCAGAATCAGAACCGTATGTTTAGAAACAGATTCATTTCAATTCTAATAAATACATGTAAGCAAAGACTTCTATATAATCTGTGGTAGACATGCCCTACGCACCGATTTTTGAAACCTATAAACTGAGCTAATTAGCAGCGTTGCTCGCACTGTTGTGAGTCAAAACTTCGAAGGTAGGTGTTCGACTTGCAATCGGAGTCCATACGCCTTCTCTTTTACTCTTTTTCTATTCGTATATTGCTATTGTGCGTGGTGACAATTACGTAAACAATATTTATAAGTGAGTGTAGTCTTATTAATGTGTGTATTTGAGGATTGCTTTTGAAATCTCGTTTGTTAGAGTACGGCGCGTCTACCTCAGTTTATATAGAAGTCTTTGCATGTAAGTACCTTGCCCTACCTACTTGCTGCAGTATAAAAGAGATTGTTCGTATGCTTCGATTTAGAGAATGATTGTTTAGCATTTTGGAGGAGACACACGACATAATCACACATAACCGTGACCCGAATAATTTATAATAGGTACATGAAGATTATGAAACTTTGAACTTTTTGTGCTGGTGGCACCTTTCATTCTTGATCATACAACTATTTCCTAATATGGATAAGACATTTGAATTAATGCATTTTTGGCTTCAAACCGGGAATTGGCTTTTTTTTTCTTGCTTTATGGGCGTCAAATCAGCTAAGAGAATTGGTATGGCCTCTCCCCATTTACGACACAAAACACGGTCCTGCGTATCCCGTATTCAGTCCCTGTATGCGACCTATTCTAGGTTTTTTTTGTCTACGTATATGCAATTGTATATATCTGAAATATGCAACACTCTCGATAATGCATTTATTAATAAAGGCAGCTATAGTGAATCCGTTTTAAGTAGAGTTTTTGGAGGTCATAGTTTTTTTTCTTAATGAAACCGTTTATCGAACAACTCGACGACTGAACTAGGTATAACAAAACAAAAGAACAAGGTAGTCTATGGATGAACAATGTTGCGCTAACTACTGAAAATAAAGTTCGTAATGGCGCACATTGCGTTTTGGCGCCAAACATCCGTGAAATTAATTTTCATGGCCAGAATTGTTTCTAACCCAAGCAACATGCTCACGTGAATAATGACGTCAATTTTAAGGCATCAAAAGACGTCGCATCACGTCATTAGAGACGTCAATTTTGACGTGAGGATGTCACAAATTAGTGCGTCATTAATGACGTGTTTAACAATGTCGTCATATTTGTCGTGGCAATCACGTCCTAAATGACGTCTAAATGTCGTGATCAGCTACGTAATTTCGACGTCAATTATAACGTCTACTATGTCGTCGCATTCGTCGTGATAATCACGTCATAAATGGCTAAATTAAGGTACCATTCGGATCTCGGCAGCTGCGGCCCGGCCGCTGCGGCCGACTGCTGCGCCCGTCGTGGCGCATCGTACCGCTCTATAGGGATTGCGCCGCCAGGCCGCGTGGCACTGCGGCAAGCATCGGACGGTTCTCCATACAAATCCATATAGAGCGGTACGATGCGGCTACGGGCGCAGCAGTCGGCCGCAGCTGCCGAGATCCGAATGGTACCTTTAGAGTTTGGACTTACCTACCTATTAAAAAACAAACAATAGATTAGTAAGAATAAGTTTTTATTAATTGTGGAATTAACAAATCTTAATTACTATGGTGCCAAGCCCGGTTTAACCTACGAAGAACTGTTTTTCTTGTCTACTCGACGCAAGTTTGGGTTTTGAGCCGGTGGTGTTTAATGAAGTTATTCGTATGGCAATGAAATTTCAGTAGAAAATATGAAGAAAAACAGTTCTTACTGGTATACCGAGCTTTACTTATAATCTAACAATAAAATCTCTATTATAAAATCATACACAATGTAACAAAGGAAAAAACACAAATTTATCAAAAATTGGTATAACAAAACACTTACATAATACATCTTGTAAGTCAATTATGGTTAATTGACTAGACATTTCAGAAGCCAAAAGTATGTCTAAATTAGTTGAGTCACAAGGATAATCATAAAACTTTTCATGGTGGCTAAACATGCTCCCAAATAATGCGGGAGTATTACCATGTAACACAATGATATTTGATATTTGCATTACAGTTTTATTTCTTAACATGCAATAACAATCAGCACTAGATTTTATCTGAAGAAGATAGTTTCCAAAGTCTAATTTGCTATATTGTTTTCCTCTATAACAAGGTGGTATTGGTCCTTGAAAATGTTCATGTGAATAGTTTATACCATTACACATTTTACTTGGTTTAAAATCTGTTTCGCTTATCCTGTTACCAACTTGTTGCAACGGTTTGTATGGTGATCTAACTTTTTTTTTTAAGTAACCCAAATAATTTTCAAATTTAAATGCAGAAAAATTGTCTAAAGCTCCATATTTTTCTACGTCGTCTGCAATATGTATAAGAGAGTGGACATTATATATAAGATATTGTTTTCCATATATTCTACTACAATCACTTACAAACAATTTAAGCAATTGCTTTGCATATCTGGAATATGTAGCGCATTTAGAAGAAATCAAAAATGAAATTGCACAGTGTAAAACTAAAAAATGCTCATATGTTTCTTTCTTTAATATTTTGAACAGAACGACTGGTCCCAGATACAATAAAAAGGTGCGGAATTCGGTAGCCTTCCAGCGATCAATTTCATTTACTCCTCTAGGTTTACGATTAAATTCTATTGGTACAAATTTATGCACATAGCTTAGTCTTTCGGTAAGTAAATTAATTGTTTTCGCATCTAGTTTTATATGTTTTACATCACCTTTAGTAGGCTTGACCCATGTGTGAAGTAGTTTTTTCATGACTCCTAAGCAAACGCTGTGCATGTAGTCTATTGGAAAAGCAGAAACCAAATCAATCGGTAAATCCAGTAAAGGGGAATTTTTAATATGGTGATCTTCATCAATTTGCAAACGAAAACTTTGATCTGTTCTTAATGGAGAATGTAATTCATCCAAAATTATACGATGCTCAACGTAACTTCCAGAACAAGTACATTTGTCACAACTTGAGTAGCCATTGTGTGACTTAACGCATTTTAAAAATGCACGAGCAGGCATATCACAAACAAAGTTGTGCAAAGATACTGATATTAATCGACCATCAAATAGTATACCGTCTTGTAAAAGTGTTTTAACTTCACCGATAAATAATTCTAGATAAGATTCTAGTGGATCGGGTTTTGTCGAACCGCAAAAAATACCAATAACAATGATACTATTTGTGAATCCTACAATATCTGCCAAAATTGGCCAGAATTGGACACTGGAGCTGTGAAAGAGTGGCAGTCCGTCAATATTTATGGATAACTTAATGTTGCTTATATTGCTGCAAGATAAAACAGACAAAAATCTACGTATAGAAGGTTCAATACCAAAATGAATATATTCACCGCTATTTAAAATTTTTAAACTGTACTTGTTATCTCCAGTTTTCATTAAGCTTCTGGCATCCGAAACAAGATTACTATGCCGTGATTGTAGGAATTTTAACAAAGAGGATAGTGCTACATGTGATATATTAAATTTATGAGCCCATTCCCGTAAAAACAATGACAAATCGTTGTCAAAAGCTTTCGTTTCTGGTTCAAGACTGCTAGTAGGTCTATAGTTATGAATATTCTGTGCCTCTACTGTACCACTTTGATAATTACTTTGGGACACAATTAAATCGTCTGTAGTACCTAGTAGTGGTCCATTAAACAAATCTGAAACATTACTATTAGTTGGTGCATTCAACAAATCTGTAACATTATTAATGGTATCTGTTTCAATCCCAGTGTCTAAAATTGTAGTATCACAATATGAATAGTCAGATTCTTCAATAGTAACCGATTCAGCATTATTTATATTTTCAGTTAAGATAGTTTTTAAATTCTGAGCTACCTTTCGATATAATTGACGCTTACTTAAAAAAGACATGTTTTTTTTACATTAAAGTGAACCGTGGTACCATAGGTAGGTTGCGTATAGCTAAATTTTAATTTAGGACTAAGTATGTATTAATTGGTCTCTTTCTAGTAAAGGTAGTTTTAGTTTAATTTTTGTGGCTGTAGAATCATACTTATTAAACCGATACTATCTATGAGTACCTATTCTTCTTATACCCGGCTTACATAACGAACGTTAGATTTCTTTTCTTGAATAGCTAATCTTTGAGGTGCATGTTTCAACCATATCTTGATATCGTTTTCAATATCTTTTTCTGTCGGCAGTTTGAACATCCGCTTAACAGTGCCTAGAAAAAAAATACACGGTATTTGTTTGTGACAATAAAACATAGGTAAGTAATTAAAGTGGTATAACAAATAGTTTATAATTACAAAAAGTATAATTGAGAATATTTTAAACTTACGAATGATTGCAGTCCTTAAAGACAACCCTTCAAAGGCAAATTTTCCTTTTTTTCCTCTGTAGCTATATTTAGCAGCTAATTTATTTGTAAGACAATGCTTCAAAATGGTATTAACAGTCCCAGTTCGGGAAACGGATGCAAATGATGTGAAATAGTTACACTGTAAATAAAAATAAAATCAATCAATCATAATAATTTTACATATAAAGCACATACCTATCAATTTACTCGTAATTTATGAATAAAACTATTTAAATAAAAAAATATATACTTAAGTAGATACTTTATCGTATAGTGCGTGTAGCTATGTTTAAATGTTTAGTCTGTGAATACAAGAGCTATACTAGCGGCACGCTACGATGGCCGTTTTGACGTTTGTCTTTATATTAAATAACTACGTTTAAAGGAGCCATGGAACTAATAAGTACTTCTTATTAGTTCCATGAAAGGAGCATATTGCTGTTCTTTATTGTCAATAGTGGTGTGCAGTATAACTGCGTGCCGCTACTACATATAATGTACCTCTCGCTCGCACGTTTCGACATTTTGAAAGATATATATTTTATAAAATCACTGATCCCATTTTTTTAAAATCGCAATCCAACATTTTATGTGCAATCACATTGCACACAGTTTAGTAAAAAAATAATTTTAATCGATACAAGTTTACCTACTCAAAAGTTTGCTTAAGTACTAAAACTAGTAAAGCAAACTTTTGAGTAGCGAGAGGTACATTAGCTCCTGTATTCGCCTTCAACGGGAAGCTAGTTTGGAATTGATTGCAAAAATTGGGTACCAAACAGACAGAAAAGAAAGTGAGTTAATAATGCATAGTCATTCAGTTTTGAGCTGTGTTTCAAGTTATTAAGAATTGATTTTAAAAGTCATGCAATAATTTTATTTAAATTGATAACAAACCAGTTCAGTCAAATTGTTGTCATTTTCAAGGTGAGTTTCCAATGATTTTAATTCATCTTCTTGATGAAGTGGAAACTGTACAGGTAACTCCAAGTCAGTATTTTTTAAATTATTTGTATTAAGTTCATTTTGCTGTCTCATCCAACTTAATATTTGGTTATTTTGCTCCACAATAGTTGCTAGCATTCGAAGCGATTTATGTTCAAAAGCTGTAATTAAATAAGTCGAGATTTAGATACAATTAAGATAAATTATTAATCAATGAGTTTTCTATGGTACAATGTAGTAGTAGTAAAATGATAGCTGATTTTTAACTACAATAAATTGAGTAAATAAATAAGTCAGTATATTCTACCACTCAACACGGGCGTAGTTGCAGAAAAGCCATCTGCAGGCTTAGCACCTCTTAATTCAGTATGAGGCGTCGTGGGAACACTTAATTCTTCAGTATACAAAGGTTGTGATGACCCTAAAACACATAAAAATAGTACAAAGATATAATTTTCTTTTTAACTAAATAACACCCAACAGTCACATACATTGTCCCCAACCCACACACTACAAATTTTGAGTATTTATTTGTTACTCAATCATAGCAAGACAAAAACAATTCAGTGAAAAATAAGGCATAATGTAATGCAATGTAATAACGATAATATTTGTTTTGAGATCAGGCAAACGGGTGGCTGAACTAGCAACCACCACCAGTCACCTAAAGAGTGTAAGTCGAGATTTAGATACAATTAAGATAAATTATTAATCAATGAGTTTTCTATGGTACAATGTAGTAGTAGTAAAATGATAGCTGATTTTTAACTACAATAAATTGAGTAAATAAATAAGTCAGTATATTCTACCACTCAACACGGGCGTAGTTGCAGAAAAGCCATCTGCAGGCTTAGCACCTCTTAATTCAGTATGAGGCGTCGTGGGAACACTTAATTCTTCAGTATACAAAGGTTGTGATGACCCTAAAACACATAAAAATAGTACAAAGATATAATTTTCTTTTTAACTAAATAACACCCAACAGTCACATACATTGTCCCCAACCCACACACTACAAATTTTGAGTATTTATTTGTTACTCAATCATAGCAAGACAAAAACAATTCAGTGAAAAATAAGGCATAATGTAATGCAATGTAATAACGATAATATTTGTTTTGAGATCAGGCAAACGGGTGGCTGAACTAGCAACCACCACCAGTCACCTAAAGAGTGTCATACAAAATTCAAGGAACCCCAAAATCACATTAAATCAGTTTTATTTCATTTGTTTATTGTTTAAGAAGATTGTGTATATTTTAACTCATCTATTCTCTCAGATCTCCTATGTTTTGGGCAGGCATTGTGGTAGAAGTCATATGCAAACAAAGACTTACCTCTCAATTGTGTAGGAGGTGTAGTAGGAACACTTACTAGTTCTTCAGTAGGCATGAACGGTTGTAATGACACTAAAAACAAATATAATGTTATTAGTAAACACCTATATGAGATTGAAACTAAGCCAATATCAACTTATGTACTAAAACAAAATAATGACAGGTAAATATTACTTTACCTCTATGTGTAGGTGTGATGCTTGTTGTATCACCATCAGTAGACAGAGATGGTTGGACTGAACCTTAAAAAAACAAAGTAAAATAATAATGTAAATTTTTCAAAAGATTTCTAATTATAGGAAATAATCAATTTGCTATAGTAATGACAATGACAGGCGTTTGTAAGTTTTCATTAGATACCTAACCTACCTAAGTACCTATACTCAATTTAGCTATTTAATTTATTGCAAATATTAATGGAACATGCAAGTTATATTGCATGTATATTATGCATACCTACATAACATAAAACAATGTACAGTCGCCCACATTAATATTACACTTTACTATGTACTTACACTTTAAAGTGTATTGTATGTGTTGAGATGTCTTATAATGTAATTTCAAATACAATTCAATGACAATTGTTTGTGAATAGAAAATGGTTTTGTCACATCTGGTAATCTGTCCTTACTTAGTATCATGTCTGGTAGATGCAAAAGTAATGAGATAATTTACCAGACGTGAAATCAAAAGTAATGGTTTAATTTTGAAAATTTACATATATATTATTGCAGACAACTGAACTTACTATGAATACATATTTATTTTACCTTTCAAACTTCATCTTTGACAACCAGACTACACCTAGTGGTAAAACTGTACCATTAAAAATAAAAAATAGGCAGGCTAAGTTTCTGAAAGTTATTTAAAGTTTTACCTGGATTTTCAAATATTTTGACCAATTTGCGAGTATGACTTAGTGATTTATGAACATTAAATATATCATCATCCTCTTCATCGCTAGATAATATCCGCTTTGATGGCCTTGTTTTACGTTTTTCAATTCTTTCCTCTCCATCAGTCACATCGCTGTTTATCTCTGCTTCCTTTGCTTTTTTTCGTGCTAGTAGAATATCATCTAAAATTTAATTAAATAAGGTAAGTATTGTAGAAAAGTTACTTAGGGATGCCCATTAGTCGCCTTAAGAACTGTGAAAATCCTTGCTATATACTTATAGCTATTTTCAATCCATGTTAGATTAGAGCAGCCTAAAAACCCCAACACCAGAGTTGATCACGAGTCCACCAGCACATACAAACTTGCAGTTTTAAGCCATGGTAGATGCCTTATAGCAGCCTGAAAACTCCAACACCAGAGTCACGAGTTCACCAGTACATGCGAACTTGCTTGCTTGCCATGCAGTATTATGTGTATGTGTACACAGCAGGTAGCAGGATAAGTGAGGAAAGTGAGAAGATAGGTGCAATCATATGGGAACCAATGGCCATGCTCACACTACTAGCGCCTTGCAAGGCTAGTATCTTATAACTAGTAAATCACCTTTCCGTAAGAGCCCCACTGACCTTTCATGTAGTTGGACGGCCTGCCATCCATAATATAATATTATACCTTGCTGTCTGCTGACAGTTGACATGCAGGCTTGCAGCAGTAAAATCTGTTACTGTGTACAACCTGCAGTTTGTACACATAACAAAGTCTACGAAAACACTAGAAACATTATTGTGAAGATATACCATTTTACAAAGATAAACATAACCCAACAAATATTTACTGACTCTAACCTAAAATATTTCAGGTGCCAGAAACTGGTGAACAATAAATATGTATCCTACCAACGTCGATAACTCGATCATACTTACCAGTCTCGAAAAATTTCCGCCTCAATTGTATTAAAGGCCAATCTTCGGCTGGATGTTCATGTTTAACAAGAAGTTTGTTATATTGAGCAGAAAACTTCGAATTGGGCCAGAAACTTTCTAACTTTCTTGGCGTAAGCCATACTGATGAGACTATGACCACGTTACCAGCAGTCCCCTCATCCTTCGATTCTTCTTCAGCAACCACGTACATCTTAACCCCTAGGATTAAGAAAAACATTTCACTTTACTGACCAATGTAAGAAAATGTCCACCACGAAATTTGCTGCTCTCGTCGGCGTCGTACCTAACCTACTCTTTAACACACACACAGAACAAACAAAACAGGACACAGTTGGCCCAAAACTCAAAAACTAGGCCACTGTGATTATTTATTAGCGTAGGTACCTTACCTAATATAATTAATTGATTTGTGAAATTGTAATCCGCTTATCCGCCTCAGCCTCCGTAGGAGTAATAGGTAGTATTCTGTCACAGAATTTCTGTGGCCTCAGCCGCCGAGTGCAAAGAAAATGTATGTGTAATACTACGAACGAAAGCCGAGTCTACTTGTCTTGTAATTTAGTAATATACTCTCTAATCTGTGAGCCGAGTGCCGGTCGTTTCGCCAATGCCCGCCTTAAAAAATGTCAAATACTTTTTTTTTTTAATTTTCATTCGACGGATTGGGTAGAGGCTATGATTAAAATAAATTATTTCGTTTGAGCCATGCAATGCAACTTATTAAATTATTGCGAAAAATTACTTACCTCGATTTTTATTTTTATGTTCTAACTTATTAAAAACCTGAAATCAACATTAAAAGTGAATGATTTGACAACGGCTAGACGTGACGTCATACTTTAGTATTTCATACTAAAATGTACCGAACATGCCGTTTTGACGTTTAAAACAAAGGCACTGATTTGTTATTTGACTTGACCACAGACATATAAGAGGACTTGACAGTCACCATCCCCATTGCGATAAAGCCAAAAACGTCTTTTGTTGAAGTTATTTACGGCGAATTAGTCCATTGAAATGTTACAATTTAAGGACCTTATTGCATTTGTTAGAGGACGCAATTTTATTTTTGAGACATGTGGGGGGGTCAATAGAAGCTTAACCCCAAGTTTGTGGGGTTGCCGCCCTTGTCCCCCGGCCGCCATCTTGGACAAAGGGGTGCAAACACCTTTATCGCAATATCTCGGAAACTATGCGTTCTACAAAAAATTCGTAAAGACATAATTTGTAGCAAATCGCTTTGCCTACAAATATGTTCATACAACTTTTGCCCTAAATTTAAAATTAAAGAAGTTATAAGCAAAAAAGTGAGAAAATTTCTATAAAAAAATTCTTTTTTCACAACAACAAATGCAAAGCTCATTTAACATTTCAATGGACTAAATGACGATACACAGCGCAGGTTAACGTCATGTGATGACGTTTTATAAGGCGAAAGACGATGTATAGCTCCGAATCACGTTACTTGATGACGTCTTAAAAAGCAAACGACGACACATAGCTCCGAATCACGTTACTTGATGACGTCTTAAAAAGCAAACGACGACATATAGCTCCGAATCACGTTACTTGATGACGTCTTAAAAAGCAAACGACGACATATAGCTCCGAATCACGTTACTTGATGACGTCTTAAAAAGCAAACGACGACATATAGCTCCGAATCACGTTACTTGATGACGTCTTAAAAAGCAAACGACGACATATAGCTCCGAATCACGTCATTTTAATACGTCATATATGGCGAAGGACGTCATTGTTTCAAAGATGACGTCAGTTTATCGTCATTTATCACGTGAGCATGTTGCTTGGGAAGTCGATGTACAGTTGGCACGTATGCCTGGTTCATTATATATAAGCCATAAAATTTCAGTTTTATTCAATCACTCCGATATAGCAAAGAATACTCTTCAATATTATTAATGGTTCTATATTTTATCAGTGAATACAACCATGGCATAGACTAATTCAGAGATGAGAGATATTGTAGTTTATTTGTTCATAGCAGCTTTCTATTCAGTAATTATTATACGGTTTAGCGGTTAAGAAACTATGTTTAGTTCATTAGTCATAGAGGTATTAATTTTTAGAGGTAACTGCGAGTTGCGTTATTTTTAGCGATACTACTATTATTGATTTACCTACATACCTACATACGCTTTCTCTCGCTAACTTTAACATTTACCGCGTGAAATTCGGTACCCGTTCCCGCTTCCCGTGGGAACCTATTCCTGGGATAAAAAGTAGCCTATGTGTTATTCCACACTAAGCTATCTCTGTACCTACCAAATTTCAGCCCAATCCGTTCAGCCGTTAGAGCGTGATTGAGTAACAAACATCCAAACATCTTCAGAAACTTTCACATTTATAATATTAGTAGGATAGTAGGATTACAGGAATTTCGCAGGGCACTGTAGTCTGTTTAACGACCTTTTGAAATCGGCATTTCAACATTTTTCTCATTTGGGTGAATATACGCTATTGGAATTTCAGTGGCCCATAGAGAAATTTTATGTTAACCCCATTATACTATAGTTTCCGTATGCTTAAACAATAAAGAAAATGTTATTTTATTTGGACCACATAGTTTATTTATAATAATTTGTTTTATTTTAGCATTAATAGTCTAAAATAGTAATAATTGTATACTCCTCTGGCTTTACCGCTTACCAGTTTATGGTAAATAAATGGTCAGATACTTTAAATCTGTATGCCATTATGATCTTTTTTAAGATGATCAAATGCTTTAATAAATTTCGAAACATATTTTAATAAAATACACTGTAAAAACATTTATTAATATAAAAAAAAATAACTTATCTTTTTTGGCCTCTTATACAAATGTCACCTTCATCTGGCGAAACCCAAAGAACTGAAATTTTACTTAAATGCGCAAAGATATGTTTTTGACTTTAATGTATGCGCGGGGTCACAGTGTAAAGTAAGAAGTACGCTAAAATCCTTGAGAAAAGCTTCAATAATTTTGCGTCAGTTTGCGATTGACTGCAGGAAAGCGGGTTTGTGCCAGTCGTTGGAATATTTCCTCTGGTAAGCATATATTTTTCTATTTTAAAGTTACGAAATTGTATATTTGAGCAATGCAATGTTTATTGTGTGTAGATGTCATGTATTAAGTTAAAGCTTAGTCAGAAATGCGAGTGATGCTATTTTTATAGATAATGTGCGATTTTGTCACTTCTCTGGCGTCATTACTCTGGCATATTTCATGCCAGAGAAAAAACATACGCGCCAGGAAAGTGACAAAAATTAAATAATGTAGTAACTTTCGTTAATACTTAATGTATTAAGAGGTCGATTCATTTGTTCTAGCTACTCCAGCATAATCAGACATCATGGCAAGCGATAATGACCACAGAGCCCCATTAACTGGCCACTACACGGAAGACATACTGGATATAGACCAGGGCGAGGTTAGGGTGGTTCTCGAGCGACTTAAATATAACAAATCCCCGTAAAAGACGGAATTATACTGAGCTCCTTAAAGCAGAAGGCGGAACTCCAGTCCTTAGAGAATTAACGAGCATCTTTAATACCACTCTCCAACAGAGCCAGACATCCAAAGCGTGATGTGGAAGTGCGGTGGCTCTGTTTTTTAAAAAAAGGTGACTGGATCTTACTAAAGAACTAATGTGACGGCCCCATCTGACTCCTAATTCATATTTACAAGTTGTCCTCTAGATTGTCACAAATAGCTTCACCGGAAAACTTGACGAGTTTCAGCCAATTGAGCAAGCCGGATTTCAAAAGGGCTTTAGTACCATGGAACACATCCATACTGTTCGGTGGATTGTACAGCAGACAGAGGAGTACAATCAGCCACTGCGTATGGCTTTCGTGGACTACGAGAAAGTCTTCGACTCTATTAAAGTTCTCTATTAAAGAAAAATAGTTTCTCCATCGCGTGACAGCAGGAAAACAACAAATAAAATCTTTAAAAAGAATATGTAAAATTATCCTATTTTAAGTAATGCTAATCTCACTGACGACTGGTTTGTTGGCGCAATAGGAAATACATATGAGTGCCTTTACAAAGTCCCAAGTTCGAACCCTGGCCTGAGTCAGAATCAAAAATTGCCAGTCCACACAATTTCGATGTGTGAATATTTAGGTATCTCGGAGAAAATCTCATCAAATTTTTGAGTGTATCACGAACAGACAGATAAATAGGGGAGGTCTTTGTTGTATAGCCCGTTCGGTCTAAGTTTGCCACTGACGTAGAGGCTGGTGTAGAGGCGTCGTATGGAAGGCGACCGGCAAACTTAAAGCGAACGGGTAGTACCTATGTACCTAATAAAGAAGGATTGGTATGAAGTTCGATAATTTGTGTAGATTCGATACGATAGCTTGGGTTATAATATAATATCGTTGTGTAAAAAATGGTCCATTATAAATGTGCCACATTTTTAAAATAACTGTAAGATATCTGTATAAGTAAGTAAATAATTACGTTAACTGTTAGATATTTTATTGCTAAGCCGCTGTAATACTTAAGCAGATTCCTTATGTGGTAATAAAATAATTAGGTAATGTGCCTTCTGTGCAAAACGTTTTAAATTGACTTCAATTAGGGAGGTACCTATTTTTACTGAAAAAAAAAAAAAAGACACTGACAGTTTTTTTTTGTAAAACTCATTGGCATTTCGAAGATAGGCAGTGGATTGTCTCTGTTTGTTTCACTTCTGCTGCTGGTGATTTTTATTTCTAACGAAATGATAGGCATAACATCAATTTATCATAATATCCTCTTATATTTGCACCATGGTTATATCATAGAAATCATAATGCTTATCTACCAAAATTGGTCGATAAAAAACCAAGCCAAGTAAATGATTTATAAATGAGTTCCAACGGAACTCGTTTCTTGATAGAGGGTCCAATGTAACCTCGACTTTAGGAAAAATAACAATTTTAGGGTCCAAAGTGTAAACGGAGGTCCAATGGTCACAATTATCAAGGAGGTCCAACAGGTGCGTAGCCATGACGACGTCCAGAGATTGAGGACTACTTTCTCAAGTAAGTCAAACTTGACAGTGGTTCTCATAACGACTTTACGTTCTAAGAGGAGATATAAATGGTTGTCATAGGTAGGTAGTACAGAAGAATGATTCCTTGAATCGTTCGGTTCTAGGAAAGACAGGACAACCTCATACAGGACACCTCTGTCCCGCACTAGCGTGCTATGTGCTATCACCGCCTCTGCTGTACATTTTACAAATAATCTAGGTAAGAAAGTTTAGCTAGGAAACAGCAAAGAAACATTAAAAACATATCAAACAGCAAAACGACGTGAATCGGGCTAGCATCCGTTATCTCTAAAACAGAGTACAGACTACATCATAGTAGACCGGTTTTACGACGGATATTAAAAACGAGTCGCATTTTAAAACCTTGAAGGTATTTTGGAGGTAACTGAGCGTAAACAGGGTACACATTCGTACACTGTTCATTGTACTGTTTTGGCCTACTTTCACGTGTGGTGGGCCATTGTTTGATTCGAGTTCGGTCTATAAACTGCAATATTAGCGAATTAACATTTCCTAGAAAGCCATGTTCACATGCGTAGACGTCAGGGAATATGCTCACTATAATACAATAATGTTCTTCTAGGAATGCCTTAAACGTTTAGTGACTGTTAGAAAGCGTTGTTCTTCGTTGTGAACATAATTGCTACTATTTAACCAACAAAACAGTTCAGTTTACAGACTTTAAAACAAATGTCAATTGCTTGATGTGGATTATTTGATCATAAATTGAACAATAATAAATTGAACTTCTAAATCTAAACAACCTGTTTTTGAGACCTTCAAAACAGACTATTTAGCCCAGCTTACCTACATAATAATAACCCTCTAGCAACCTTGTAAGTTCCAATTACAACTTAACCTCTCAATATTTTCGCAGAGATTGAACTTAGCAGGCTTTGCTATTGAAACAAATCTAACAATCAGTTTCGCTGTACCTACTTGTTTGGTTCTATGCAAAAGTTATGCATGGATACAATTTACCTTGATAGAAAAATATATTGGAATGTAGTTATTCTACGATCTGTGTTCTAAAACAGATGTTGATGTCGGAGAAATGGTTGATTAGTTGTGCAATCCTAATATCAACATTGTAACAGTGCTATTTTTGTCATGAAGTGACATTTTGATTTATCATTAATAATATTTAACATTTATTAAAACGTCACTTAATGTCAAAAAAATCACTGTGACGTGCCTAATGTAGCTATAGTAGCCAGCATGCAAAAATGTTAAGTGCACCTTCATAGTATGCGTATTTCGTAACAATAAGTAGATTTCATAAATTGAGATGTAAACTGACATTTACATCAGATAAAACGTCAATATCTGTTGGTTAATGACTGTCACAATTTTAATGTCGGGTAGCACGCCAAGTACCTACACGTACTGTACAAATTACGATCTCAAAGTGAATGACTTGATTGCGGAAATATATAAAACGATTTCATTACCGGCGCCGGTGTCCTAAAACTAGTTTCTACTTCCCTGCACTCTCTTCTAGACCAGGGGTCGGCAAAGCGCGGCTCGCGAGCCACTTGCGGCTCTTTGGGTATGAAGCTGCGGCTCTTTAGTTCCTGACACAATTATTCCTAATATTTAAAAAAAAATTAAACGTGGCTTTTATTCTGAATTGATAAACTATATGATTAATAAGATCTGCACTCGAGCGCCTCAGCTAAATTTCATACCACGTTGAAGCTGTGCAATTATTTTTACTTGACTACCCCAGCAAAAATGTTATGTAGATGTCGTCTATAATTCTGAAATCTTGCAAAACCATCGTATGTATGTTCTTGATAGGACTGCTATTTCCAGTTCATGGTCTTCACTAGCGATTTAAAAGAAAAGATACCTTGTCATCCTTTTTTATATTATGCTTCTCCGCATTTCAAAAACACCTTCTCTGTCGTTGCACTCTTAACAGAGAGGTCGTGGTCAACATGTTGAAGTGTTTGCGGCAGATGTAACTCGCTTCACGATCTCTCGCCATTTCACATTCTGGTGCACCCATGTAAGGGCCCTCCCACCAACGCGTTTATCTGGTCGGTCCATTTCATCGGTGATCGTCCTCGCGGCCTGGTACTCTCTTTTCTGCCCTGCACAACAAGGCGCTCCACAGAACCATCATTCCGCCTGGAGGCGTGTCCGAACAGTTTTAGTACCCAAGTTTGTAGCAAGTTTGATAGACGCTGTGTGATGCCGAGCTCGTGTAGTATCGAGGCATTGGTGCGAAATTCAGTCCACGATACTAGCAGTATTCTCCTCCAGCACTACATTTCCAGAGCATCTATCCTCCTCTTTTCTTTTTCTCGCATCGGCCACGTCTCCGCTGCATATAAAAATATATGGGGAATATAAGGGTGCGCACAAGCTGGATCTTAGTAGCTGTGATAATGTGATTATTCCTCCAAATGATTTTTATTTTGTCCATAGAGGTTCTTTTTATTGCCATGCATCAAAAACACCACAACTGCCTTATTGCAGTAAACAAACAACCACGCCTATTGACGGTGTGCTGCACTCGCAATTTTATTTTGCACCAGTTGGGGCGGACGTCCTCAGTCTACCCAATAGGATTCTACTGTAACTTCCGGCGCAGGCCATAACCCAGAGAATGGCTCGAGCGTATCGCGCCGTATCATATGAGCCGGCGTCGCTAATTTCAATCAGAAGAAGAAAGAAGTACTGGCAGAAATTTTCCAGCGGAATGCTTCGGTGCATCAAAATGGCAACCAACCATCTTCAGAAGAGATCGAGCTGGCGTGCTAAGGCGCGTGATAATCTCTATAAATGTGCGACATTTATGAAAGAGATATAAACTTACCGGCCAGGCTATATGGCCAGGCCGGTAAGTATTGAGCTCGACTCAGCTATCCGGCCTATTCTGAGGTAGAAAGGCGGCACGGTGCTCCAACATACCACTTCACAAAGCTAATCACAGGGTCGCAGTCCGTGGAGTTTCGGGGGTAATTTTTAGATCCCCCAGAGTCGAACCAGTTGCAGGCAGCGCTAGTTGGGTTGCGAAAGTAGAACGCTTGTCTTTCCTCTGTCTGTAAAATTTCAGGATTTTGTTAGATGTATACTAATTTTGGGAAGTCTCATTTAATCACTCTGCTCATGTACGGTGTGGTATCCATGAAAGTTTTCCCTGAATAAATAAAAAAAATCAGACAAGCCTGTATACCCGAAGAGGTACAAATGCTAAGTTTCCTAATACCTACGTGTGAACAACCAAACTTTTTTGTGGCTCTTTAAAAATCTAGAAATTTAAAATTACAAGGTTTTGGCTCTTTCGACCCAAAAGGTTGCCGACCCCTGTTCTAGACTAAACTAAATACAACACAACATTCTTCACATAGATAAGACTTAACGGTTTTCTATAAATAACGTTGACTTGCTGGTTTCAACTAACATGTCTTCAAGCAAAATCGAATGTCTAAAGTTCTTGAGAAAGTTAAAAAAAAATCAAAAGACATTATCTTACAACCTGGCTCTCTCCGTTTCAAACATATTGTAGCAAAAGTTCTGAAAAACATACCATACGTGGATTTAACACTTTTGAAAGTTATTTTTCCTTCTTCTTGTTTTCTTTTCGCCGGTCTGCTGGTAGATATTTCTTATAGAAATAAGCAGGACCATTGTACCTCTATCTCTGTATATTGTTTTTGTAATATTTCCTGTGTGTACATAAATAAATAAATAAAATAAAATAAATTTAAATACAACTGGTGGTATGTATTTGTCTGCTTCCCTTTAGTGCAAAGGGCATCACTTATGATATTAAAGTTTTGCACTAACCAGCAAAATAATGTTCACATTTATTCAGGTCAGAGAATGACATTTACTATCGAAGTTAACATTATTGCTAAGTTTAAAAGCAACGAGTTTAGAGGAGAGGGCAAGAGGCATAGGGTACCTAAGTTATGTAATATTATACAGTAACTTATATGTCTATACAGTATTAGAGGCTAGTTTAAAATTGATAAATTATACGATGATTTCCTATCTTCGCCCCACGTCAAGTAAGTTTCTTGTATTTTAAATGTTTGTTTCTGAGTTTGTTATTGTTCTTCTATAAATTATGTAGGTATGTATTTACAAATAAAATGTTAGACGACGCTGTGACTCATCTTGTTATGATTTTGGTGCAAAGGAAGTCATCTGAAAATTTATTATCTATCATAGATATTTATTATATATCAATCCTTACAAAGAAGTACTGTTTTTATGACAAACGATGCCTTACCGTCCGCATGATTACGGGCCGGCCCGATTTATTCTATCTCTCGAGGACATAAAACGAGATAAATACATAAATAGATCTAAATGTAACTGTGGGCGTAAATGATAAACCGAAATATATTAGATATAACACGTGCTGAAACATCCAAGAAAAATATTGGTAAGTATCACCACCAGCGATGGACGCCATAGGTTTAGGATTTTTCGATGGACGCTACTTTATTGGCGCATGACACGATACGACTGCTACATTACTTGAATGAATAGGTGCGCGTACTCAATAATTTTTGGCATACTACTAATGTAACAAACTAATAATAATATTCCAAATCTTCTCACACTGTCTTCATAGCAGCGCAGCGTACGTATCGATTGTTACACATTGGAAAAAAAGCATACTACGGGGCAATCATATTTATACTTGTAAAGTGTGAAGAAAGGCATTATGAGAAAACATTGAGTGACAATACAAAGGTTTTGACTCGGATTATACTTATTTTATTATTGTTCAGGAAAAAGATACAATTAAAAGAGGCATGCTTCAATACCTACAAATTTGCGAACCCCGGATTGATGATTATGGAAATATACAAATTACTGAGTTTACGCTAAGCTCCACCCATCATCAATATAATGCGATTATAAAATCAAACATTGCCATATTTAAGATATATTGAGGACATATCAATTATTTTACGAAGTTCTTCGTTCTACCTACACTGTTAATAGTTACCATGGCATTTGTTTAATTTAATGTCATTTTTAATGACAGAAGGTCGCATGGAGTAGCTGAATGCGAAAGGCACAGGACCATGTATCGCGGCGAAATTTGGGAGAGGCCTACGTCCAGCAGTGGACTGCCATAGACTGATTTGATTGATTAATCATAGAGTTGGGTAGGTATGCCATTGAAATTAAAATGACTCTGAACATTTACTAGATCATGCTATGCAGATCATGCATGTTGTAGACGCGTTGTCGTATCATGATAATGAAGAAACGGCCGGGTGATCATCAAACATGCATTTTAGGTCCTGTTCATACTTACAAGAAGGTCGCAGGGAGTGAGTGGATAATAAAGGCACAGGATCATGTATTGTGGCGAAATTTGGGAGCGGCCCACGTCCAGTATCTAGTGGACTGCCATAGGCTTATTTGATTGATTAATCATAGAGTCGGGTATGCCACTAAAAATGACTCGGAACAATTACTAGATCATGCATGTCGTATCGTGATAATGAAGAAACGCCCAAAGGCGATCATCAAATATTTATTTTAAGTCCTGTTCATCTCTGGCCGAGGCCGCAGCGGCGGCCGTAGGTCTGTTGGGAATCCTGGGACATCCTTCCGAGGGCTTACCCGGGGCTCACAACCATAGGCTGTTGGGCGTTCCGTGAGGTTTTTTTAGTCGGTAAGAGTCTGGCATAACATCCATGAGGATTTTCCCTCACGTAAAAAAAAAAAAAAGTCCTGTTTATCTGTACTAATATTATAAAGAGGAAAGATTTGATTGTTTGTTTGCATCGAATAGGCTCCGAAACTACTGGACCTATTTGAAAAGTGCTTTCACTGTTGGAAAGCTACACTTTTTGCGGTGAACATAGGCTATACATATTTTATTCCCGTATTCCCACGGGAACGGGAATTACGCGGGTGAAACCGCGTAACGTCCATTAGTACTTACATAAACAAAGAGATGCGAAACACTGTTTGGCATTGAAAAGGACTTCATACAAAGTGCAAGTTTCATTTCACCACAACATTATCATACTATAAATCCATCCACCTCACTACGCAATTTTATTGACAACTGGATGCAACCTTTATCCATATCAGATTCAGTGTTGCCAGCCGTAGAGCTAGTTTCTCAACGGAGATTCCCAAGCAGTATTGTGTGCATACAGCGTGACTTTCAACATTCCCATACAGACAGATTTCTAGAATACATTTTCTACATATTATGCAACGACTTTTCGAACGGAAAATATTGAGTAAGTGATGCATTTTTATTTAGGTGTTAACTAGTGCCAACAACAGGTGCTCGAGATATTTTGCTGGCACTTGTACATTTGCGTGTTTTGTGTTGATTTGGATAATATGGGTACCGTCGAGACCCCTTATTTCGCCTGGGTTTTGACACTTTTTTCATCATATCTTTTTATTTTGAAAGTATTTTAAATTGACTTGAGTAAAAAACGATTTTACTTAACACAGGCTATTACTTTAGACGATGTAAGTATCGAATATCATTATAATTAGGCTACAAATTGACTCTAAAGGTCATAGGCGAAGTTTCGGTCTTTTTCCTAACTTCGCCTACGGTATATTACGGGGTCTTATGAAGCTTATGTTTGTTGTCAACTAGGCTATTAAATTTAGAATCCGAAAAAAGAAATATTAACCTTACCCGGAACGCAATAAAGACACAATTTCTTTAAAAAATGTATAGTAGGCGAAATTTGGAAGCGATTTGAAGATGTTCCATACAATTGATCTAACTTTGATAGGGTTGTCACAATTCTTGGTAACTTGCCTTACTGTGAAAAAGGTGATTAATGAATTAAGAAAATAATTGTTATAAAAAATAATCATCTACAATAAAAAATGAAGTCACTTAGTCAATAGTACCCACAATTTGCTCATCAGATAACCAAGTTGAGAATCCTGTATCTCTCAGAAAAGGTGTTTCCCATTGAATTTTACGAAAAATTCATCGGAGATGGTTGGTTTTTCAAAGTCCCAACCTAAGAAATTCTCACTGCGTCATTTGC
This sequence comes from Miltochrista miniata, assembly GCA_933228765.1. NCBI lineage: Eukaryota > Metazoa > Arthropoda > Insecta > Lepidoptera > Erebidae > Miltochrista > Miltochrista miniata. The sequence continues at coordinate 34,411,640 of OW121749.1, forward strand.
AATTATAGCACAACAGAATTCACAATACCTATATGATTTTAAACTAACATGGTCATTACTATACATTTTATTACTAATAACGTGATTTTAGAATTGACAACCCTACGGGTAGGCGAAGATTGGTAACAATGTGACCGTCACTACCACCTCGGCAGCATTTTATGCCATTTTGAGCTCAAATTGTACGCTAGATAAAAAATATTTACGTTATATTACAGCCAAATAAATGTATGTTGTAGTCAAATAAAATGTTTAACATTCCACTGCCTACAACACTGCTTAAATACTAAATTTTCTACACCGACCAAAAAACGTAGTACATTTTCCAACACAAAAAAAGCTTTTGTAATGAACATAGATAAGTTAGTCGCAATTTAGCTGAAGAATCTTGCTATGGATAAAATATACTTGCTCATGAGCAGTTTTATGCGAGGTTTAATCAATAGGTTTCTTGGTAATTTTGAATTTTGTGAAATCAGGCGAAATTTGGTAACCTAGGCGACATTAGGGGTCTCGACGGTATCTGTTATAACTAATTATTAGTGTAGTGAAGATAAATGAGGCAAAAATAACTATAATATCAGAGAAATTGACATTTTCATTACTAAATAATGTAGGGCCAATATCAGGCGTCCCGAGAATGAATACCCTTCAGCGTGTAATACTGAGTTTTTAACCCTAGAACCGTACCCATCATAGACTTTAAATAACAGTACCCAGGGGTACTAGTGTACCCCGTTAAAGAAAACATTTTTTTCATTAGAATAGACATTTATTAATATAATCAACATAAATAGACTTTTATGGCACTTATTTCAGTCTCACGTTACATAATTAAACAAAAAATTACCAAACTTATATTAACAGTTTTGGCAAATCTTCTATTGGTGCTCTAAACATATAATTTTTTTACATTTTTCACATCGAGTGCTTGATTTACGGTCTTTTGACGTGGGAAAAAAGGAACATCTACCAGATTTTGAATCTGAAGTGGATGAAGCACTAGAAGGTCGTGCTTTTTTAAAATACCGCCAATACTTATTTGTGCATGCATTTTGTAGATGCATACCCAGGGGTGCTGTAGTACTCCACTCAGGCTTGCCACGATCGCACGCTAACAGGACTCGCGCCCGGCCGATGCTTCGACACGATCCCCCGCCCCCCGTAAATACGCGGAGGTGCGAAAAGATCCGTTTTAAAACAAAAAAGTTATAGCCAATTTTTTTTTTTTCAGTTGTACCCCAGGGTACGGTTCTAGGGTTAAGAATGGTAGTGGTAGGTAGCATGGCACTGGTATGGACACACGTTTATGTATACTTGCTTTTCATCAATAATGTAAGCCGCAACGCAATGCTTACCTACAATTTAAAATTGGAACGAAGCCGAAGGAGAGAAAAAAAAGCAAATCGTTTTAAAACTGTTCGCTGTAAAATGTCTGACGATAAAAGAACCTATTAATTTATCGTATGCTACAGCATACAAAACCATAGTGATTGATACGCTCTGGTTACACTTTTATTCGCGCATAATAGACATTACGGATGATTAAATAATATTTCGCTGCTAACTGTACTGATCTAGTAGGTACAGTTTATAAATTGGGTCGTATTTCATTAAAGTGGGTACGGTGTGTCGCAATGACGTTCGAGTTGTAGAAATTAAACTAGGTACTTGTTCGTGGGAATGTTTTGATCTTGATTGAGTAAATACAAATTGGCTGCAGAAAGAGGTAAACGTTGTTTCGTTCAATATTAGGTATAATATGATATGGGTGACTTGAAATACCTGAAATAAACTGGTTTTATCTTTTATCCGTTTTAGCAGAACATGAGCATTATATTACGATTTGGTAAAAAAAATCAACTGCTTATTTCATCAAGTTTGAGCTGGATGTACCTATTTTTTTTTGCATTGGAGTCGAAGCAAAAGTTGTGTGGGTGGGGTGGAAAAAAATAAACCAATCTTATCTTGTTAAATATCCTTTACTTTAGCGTATTATTATTAAACTCTACCTAGAGCCTAGAGCCCTGTCTGGTGCTTTAAATCCTGTTAGGGTATTTTATTAGTCTAGCTAGGAGAAGCTATTGTCTGGGTTTTAATTTGCGGGATTGTTGGGAACGACAGCTGTTTGTTTTCCCAATCCCGTAAGGGCGCTAAATTTTAATAGCAATCTTAGTGTGAAAGCCAAAGTTATTCTACAACGCAGTCAAATTGTGGTTTCTCTTGTTACTTCACAAACTCCACAAAGACTCCAGTAGAGTGTCAATCTATCGCTTCAGAAACAGAATCGGATTTTTGTTTTGTTTGTGGCATGCTTACTGAATTTTGATCGAAACTGCTGTCTACTAGAAGTCCAAGCAGAAAACAGATCCTAATGTAAACTTACTAGGTAGCAGAGGATGTCGATGTGTAGCTAAATATTTTGACTTGTATTTCCATTCAAGATGCAGACGTCGTGGGCGAACTTGTTGGCATACTACCATAAAAGTGTAGTTAGTCTGGTTTGAACACGACTCTGTAGGAAGGAAATCGGCAATATTTTAATACTTGGTAATTTATATTCGATCCTTTCCAGTGTTTTACTTTTTTTATTGGAACTCAGCACAAATCCACGCAAAAATACGCAATAGATTCGCAAAAAGGATGACTAACCAAAAGTTTAGGTTATAGGTTTTGGTAATGGAAATTCATTCATACTAACATTTTGAATTGATTTTGAAGACTGGTTTGTTACCTTATGAACTCCGTGGTGGAATTCTCAGTTCCGATTCCGACCCAGGTCAAATCTGCCATTAATGAATAAAAAAAGAACTTAATGGTAAAATAACTTTAAGGCTACCGTGGAAATAATTGGGAAGTGTGTGGCTGTGACACCTTTGCTCCGGATACGACAAGCCAATAATTGGTGTTTAGTTTTATTTTAATTGTAACATTTTTATTTGTCATTTTGGGAATACCAAAATATTTCTGTTTTTGTACGGTTTAAAATGAAATGTTACATGTTATGACGGGTCACCGTTGTCCTCTACATGTGTATAACTTAGTAAAAGAGAAAGCACGTTAGCAACCGATTGAACTGAGTGACATCAATGAATGCGCTTGCACATGGCCATGTGGCGCACTTTCCAGGTTTATAGGTAGGTACTCGTGTTCTAAATAGTAAGTAATAAGTACTTAATAAATTTATTTGTACGATAATGGTTCTTCAGGAGACATTTCCTTTTTTTAGTCTTTGCCAAAATCGAACGATTTACATCACATGGAACGCTCTGTCAGTGCATTTTTTCCCTCCGATTTCCTTTTACAACTCCGGGTTCCTTAATGGAAAGGTGAAGAGACCCGCCAACTTGGTTGTCGCTGTCAATGGACGTAAGGTGCGGTTCCACTTAAGCGGAGCGTAGAGGAGCTGTGCCGCGATTCACCAATCACGGTGCGGAGTGGGGAAGAGATGTGAATTTTAAGCCATGTGATTGGTAAATAGCGGCACAGCTCGTCTCCACTCCTTTCCGCTCCGCCTAAGTGGAACCGCACCTTTATGGTCCATAATAGGCCCCGGAGACGTTCAATGCTACTTGACAAGTCTATTGAAATGTAAAGGAAAGTAGCTTCGAATGTGCGTGCTTTCTTTGCATTTTTGTGTGCCTGTATGTACACATGTGACTTGTGAAGTCGCATTGACACCCTCCGGAGGGAGCCCATTGACTATTTTATATATTTTACCGTTGCTAGCGTAAGAGCAATAAAATTACAGAAATAAAATTACAATATTATCTGCCGTTATTATACCTACTTACTTATTATAAATTGAACGAGTATGTACGAGTTTCCACTAAACCACGTGACTCGGCCGAGGCCATTTGGTTATTTGCAAGCATCTGACACTTAGTGTTTCTGATCCGATACCTGCTTGTTAGCGATAGTAGATGAATACACACGTACCTAAAAGGTCATTTCTCAGGGGTTTTTTTTGCCAATTTTGTTGGGGGCATGTTCCCAGCTGGTGTAGTTCCCAGGTGGTGGCGCCGACATCGCACGTTATTTAAAAAAAATAGTAGGCATATTTAAGTTTTTCATCGGCTAAGTATATTTAGGAATTATTTATTACAAACTCTTTCACGTCCTACTAATATGCGGCTAAATAAAACTGGTAAAATGTGCATTAAGTATGAGATGTCTCTGCGTAGTCTGCGAACGTTCGAGGAAAAAAGGTTAAGGGGTTTACCGTCATTGACGTGACTCTTCACTCACTCATCCGAAACTCGCTTCCGAATTTGGAATTTCTAGACGCTTACATCATGATGACAGTGACTCTAGCCGCACACTCGCGTACTCGGCATCTGGTCGCGGCGACATGTCGCCCAGTCTGCAGGTGTGCACTTCGCCATGCTACTTGCATCTTGCATCTGGGCTGTCTGGGCACTGGGCACTTGTCGCCGCGACCAGACGCCGAGCCACAGTGTTTTATAATCGCTCAGTAGCGGTCACTCTTTTTTTATGGCCAATAACGATAGATATTAACGTAGTACAGCATAATATGACACACCAAAAATTGAAAAAAAAAAAAACAGTTGTGAAATTATGAAGCTTTTCTTAACACTTTGAACGCCACGTGGCTCACCGTGTGAGCCGCGTGAGAAAACTTGTTTAGGCCAAAGTGAAAATGATATTTCTTTCAATTTTCATGATAGTGTTTTTTTCACGTAATCCGTAAAAAAGATGAAGTAATATTATATCCATTTAAAACAATCGATTTTTATGCCATAAATACTGCATTTAGGAGTGATGGCTCACTGGTGGGCCGCGTGGCCACATCAGAAGGAAACGCGATGTTACTACCGTGGGGGCCGCGGGGGTCACGCTGTGGCTCACCCGCGCACCACCCACCCGCCTGCAAATTAGTCGACCGTTTGCAATACGAGTAAATCACGCGCAATTTCTTGTGATAAGTTTTTTTTATACCACTAAGGTGGCAGACAAGCATACGGCCCACCAGAAGGACCGGTGGTCACCGCAGTGCAACACCGGAGGTGCCACACTCGCGCTGCCGACCCTGTAAAAACCTTCTAACACCCCTTTTGAAAAACCCCATACTGTAGGCGTTCGGGAAAACCGAGGCAGGGAGGTCATTCCACAACCTCAGCGTGCGCGGAAGAAAACACCTATCGGATCTAACCGTGCTGGAACGCACCGGACGCAGAGTGTGAGGATGAACTCTCTGTCTGTGGCGAGCGGTGCGATGATAGAACGTAGCCGTGGGCATCATATCAAACAATTCCTCAGTGCACATACTATTGTACAGGCGGTAGAACACGCATAAGGAGGCAAAGTCTCTCCTGTCGCGAAGAGGTTCCACACCAGCTGTAAGTACAGGATCGTTGACAACTCTTACAGCTCGTCTTTGCACCGAGTCAAATGGACGAAGCTGATATTCAGGTGCTCCCGCTCAGAGGTGACAGCAGTACTCCATATGCGGCCGCACTTGCGACTTATAGAGAAACAGTATTTGCGCCGCAGTGAAGTACCGCCGCGCCCTGTTGAGCACACCTAGCTTCTTGGACGCCAGCTTAGCCTTGTCCTCCAAATGACTACGGAACTGAACGTCACTGGAGATGTCAACGCCAAGGATCCCTATACTTTTGGAGATGGAAAGAGATGTGCCCTAAAATTGCGGCGCTACAGTAATTGGGGTTTGCTTAGCGGTGAAAAAACACGCTTGCGTCTTGGAAGGGTTGAACTGGACAAGATTTTGTCCACCCCAATCGGACACTCTAGTAAGAGTAGCCTTTCAGACACAAGCTGTTCACGATTTTCCTCCACTATATCCCGAGAGATACCGGGGCGGCCCGTGTAACAAGTGTCCACCGTACTGTCGTCCGCATAACAATGAATGCCGTCAATAGACAACATGTCATTGATATGCAGCAGAAACAGCGTAGGGGACAACGGCGGTACTCCAGTACTCCAGCGTTTATAGCCATGCAGTCTGAACAGCTGCCGTCAACGACGGCCCTGATGCTTCTACCGGCCAAGAAGCTGGACACCCATCCGCATAATCTCTCAGGTAGTCCATATGAGGGCAATTTCGTAAGAAGACCACGGTGCCAGACCCGGTCAAATGCTTTAGAGATGTCGAGGCTCACTGCTAGAGCCTCACACTTACTCTCGATAGCCGCCGCCCATCGGTATGTTAGGTACACAAGAAGATCGCCCGTCGAGCAACCGTGACGGAAACCGTACTGCCGGTCACTGAGCAGGTCGTGTTCCTTAAGGTACCCCAGGAGCAGTGTATTAATTACACGCTCCATCACCTTGGATAAAAGGGAGGTGACGGCTATAGGCCTGTAATTGGCCGGGTCGGTCCTGTCACCCTTCTTGAGTACAGGATGTACATACGCGATCTTCCACGACGCCGGGACTTGTCGCATGGAATATGAAAGTGTGAAAAGACGTGTAAGTACCGGACACAACTCTGGACCACAGTGCTTAAGTACCACTGCGGGAATGCCGTCTGGCCCACTCGACTTATGAACGTCCAGGGATTGAAGCTCCCATCGGACATTCCGCTGTGTAAATTTAACTTCCGGCATGGAAGTTCCACAACTCGGAATGCCCGGCGGTAAAGCACCCCCGTCGCTCATGGTCGAGTTAGAGGCAAAGAGATTACCCAAAAAGTCGGCTTTCTCCTTGGCACTCTGGGTCAAACTACCGTCGGGTTTAAGCAAGGGTGGTAAACCTGACTGACAGAAGTTTCTCTCGGCAGCTTTGGCAAGCGACCAAAATTCACGACTTTCTGAAGGGTAGCCTGCTAGCCGTTCGCCAATTCTGCCGCCGAAATCGAACTTGGCCCTGACAATTGTTCTTTTACTGGACCTCGAGGCGGCATTTAATTTGCGTTTCACCTCAGGGATGTTTGGATCTGAATTTGTACGAGCCGTGGTACAAGCTCTGTAGGCAGATTCTTTCTGCATTAGAGCTTTTCTGCAGAGCCGATTGAACCACGGTCGCTTTTTTGCACCTACAGGGATCCAGCGGTTGGGAATGTAGCATTCCATACCTACCCTCCTAGATCCCCTCAGCGACTGCTACAGCACAAGAATCCAGATCCTCTGAGGCTAAACAAAGCCGCCACCACGGGTACGACTAGGGTTGCCAACCCTCCCGGATTGCCCGGGAGACTCCGGTAATAATGTTTACCCTCCCGACCTCCCGAGATGCGACGATTTCTCCCGGATGTTCTAAAATTTTACAAAGTTAAGAAATTCCGTCAACTGTCTACCGGGCGGGTCCATCATCAGATAGACTCCAGGAAATTGTAGTGATTCAAAACACTTAATTAAATACACCTATACTAATATTATATAGAGGAAAGATTTGATTGTTTGTTTGTTTGCTCCGAAACTTCTGGACCGATTTAAAATATTCTTTCAACGTTGGGAAGCTACACTCTTTGCGGTGAACATAAGCTATATTTTTTCCCTTATTCCCACGGGAACGGGAACTACGCGTGACGTCGGCTAGTAGTCAATAAATGCACTAGTTGTCTTTTTCGGAAGATTCACTCGATTTTTCCAGGATGCCATTATCAGATCCTGACTTCCTTGTATTATGACCAAACGGAAAGCATGAGCATTCAAACTAAAAAAAAAATCAAAATCGGTTCACCCGATCAAAATATACGTATAAAAATAAATGAAAATTGAATTGAAAAGTTATGAGGTAACTAACATAAAATAAAGGAACATTTCGTCGAATTGACAACCTCCTCCTTTTTTTAAGTCGGTAAAAGTAAAAAATCGCGAATTGCTAAATGCTGCTACTAAACAAAATAAATATAAATTTAAAACTTAACTGATTTCTCAAAATTTTAACGACACCCCCCCCCCCCTCATAATCTCCCGGATTCGTCCTTTCTAAAGTTGGCAACCCTAGGTACGACGCATAGAACTCTCGCAGTCCATCCCAGTCTGCTGACTTATAGTGCCAAGTATTTGTTTATTGAAGTAATTATATTGGCTATTGGTTAAAATGGATGTAGATATGTTTGGCGATTTTATTATTATACAAGAAGGCTTAGCAGAAATAGAAAATGTCGAGATAAATCTTTTGGACAAATGTTTTACTTTAGCCGAAGATGATGACGACTTGAATATCATCTCGAAGAAAACAAGCGAGAGAGAAAAAATAAGACTTCCAGAGACTTGTGCCATATTAAAAATTCATGTTAAGATTTTTGTAATTCCTTAATTTTAATTCATTTATTATTAAAGATATATTAAAACCTAATAAATAATTATTTTTTGTTGCAAAATACCCACGTTAATAACCCCTTTACACATTTTATTTGTTAGAGTTGAGAATCATTCCACAAAGTATAGAAAACTGTAAATAAATTCTAAGTCTTTTGCAAGATATTTAAACCAAGTTGAATGGTGTGTTGCAGGAGGCCACGCGGCTCACGCTTCAAACATTTATGTATGATATCAGCGCGTAGTGGCCTGCAAAACATGTTAAAGTTTAAGTCGTCGAGTGGCTCACCGGTGACCCGCGTGGCTCCAATGGTACAGTAGGGTTCGGCTCACCGGTGAGCCGCGTGGCCCCAATGAAAAGTAGTATATTTTAACGTGGCGTTCAACGTGTTAAAAGGTCATTGAACTTTGACAAAAACATTTTTACAGATTTTGCTCGAAGTAATCAAAATTTATGGTGCTTAAAATTAGCAATGAATGGAGGAATATATTCGTAATGATGTGTAGAAATTACAAGTCTGCACCTGCCCTAGCATACGAAATAAAAATTCATTTTCAGATTTTAGAAAAATAAATATAAAAACTTTTCTAGTGAACGGTCGCATTTTTTTTCACTATCTAACTAATGTCCAGTTATGTAGTTTCCGACTCATAAATTTTTAATTTTTTCAATGCAGGACAGCTGAGATAAGACGTTTCTAAGTTTTTTATAATTTTCTATGGAAATAGGGTTGTCACAAAAAAATTGATGTCTGAAATTTATAATATTTAGAATGATGATACAATTGAGATATAATTAAAATGAAATTAAATTTCGGCTTGAAAGTTTTGGAATGGGTTACTGATATTGTAGGTAACAATTAATATAAAAAGTGTACTTGTTTATTTTAGCGAGACTTTTAAAATTATAATTTTTTTTTCATAGGAATTCCTTGACGGCCGCATTTTTTAAAAATGTTTTTTGTTAATTGCGCTGATGAGTACTACCACAAAAAAATTACGCGCTACAAGCACAGGACAGCTGCGATATTCAGTTTTTAAGATTTGAGTTAGTGTTGTATCTCAAGTCAATGGTATTGTTCAGTTGTGGTCTTTATATTTTTATGTGTTAGAAATCAAAAAGAAATCCAAATTTATTCATTGATATTACACTTATCTTCTTGCGATATGGCAAACTGAACTATACCATAGAAATGAATGAGACCCTTACCCCTCAAAACTTTAAAATTGAATTTCAGGGCTATCCTGGGCTTGTAGCGTCTAATTTTTATTTTGGTAGTAGTACTATCCACAGTTAACAATTCGGCATCTAAAAAAAATGCGACCGTCAAGGGATGCCCCTAGAAAAAAATAAATAAAATAATTACAAAAAAAAATATTTTCGCTAAAATAGACAACATTCGTTCATTTTTTTTTATAAAAATTCTCTCTAAAATAGTTTCGCATTATACACCATTGCGGTTATTCACCATTAAAATCGTTACTACTTTGTTTCTTTTGATAAACGTTTTATTTAATTGAAAGGAGATCATTCACGTTTCATACATTTTTGGGCCAATTTTGAAAGTGCCGGCCAGAAAAAAAAAATCTAATATTCGGATAGAACACACAATTTCTAGCAAAAAATACTATTACATTAACCCTGTGCCTGCTATGGTTTTGTTGTTACATGCTTTTAAAATACGAGAAAAATGTTATTTTGATGATGTATTTTGATACATTTTATCACTTGAATAGTGATTTGTTTTTACGTTATTCTATTGTAATAAGAAAGAATTATCATTTTATTAATTATCTACGTACCTACGCACAAACAAAACGTACCTAACGATTCACAACAAATCCAAACTTGTTTCAAAAAACTTAGACAAAGGCATACTACAAACATATATACAGGATGGAATTTAAAGACGGTAGTTGGAGGGAAAGTACCCTTAATATTGAAAATGGCAAGTTTTGCTGAAAGGAAACATTCCTTTATTTTCAAAAGTAAGTAAAACTGCATTCAAAGATTTTTGAAAATGACCAGCTTGAGCCGGGAATCGAACCTGGGAAATGTGAAAAAAAAAACATCCTATATTTTATGATACCAACCGAAATAGTCTTTAATAAGAAACAATTTCTTTGAAACAAAATAGTATCTTAAAATAAAGAAAGATCAAGTTAAATATGTTTTTATTGTAAAGCTCACTCATCTGAAGAAAAAAAAACATCTAATTTAGAAACTCCTATTTTTTTTGTTTAAGTTGTTTGTTTAAGTGACCAGAACGAATATTCCCATTCACAGAAACTAAAACATTTTTTTAACCAACTTCAAAAAAAAGGAAAAGAATCTCAATAAGACTGTTTTTTTTCTTTAGATAGTGAGTAAGCTTTACAATAAAAACATATTTTACTTGGTCTTCCTTTAATTTAAGATACTATGTTGTTTCAAAGAAATTGTTCCTTATTAAAGACTCTTTCGGTTGGTATCATAAAATACAGGATGTTTTTTTTTTCACATCTCCTAGGTTCGATTCTCGGCTCAAGCAGGTGATTTTTCAAAAATCTTTAAATGCAGTTTTACTTACTTTTGAAAATAAAGGAATGTTTCCTTTCAGCAAAACTTGCCATTATCAATATTAAGGGTACTTTACCTCCAACTACCGTCTTTAAATTCCACCCTGTATACTGTGACAAAGGTGCCGCGCGCGCAGCCGCCCAGACTCAAGCGACAGGTACCTGGCGAATTACCCCGCCACCTTCCGACGCCCGATGCGTGCGATAGGGCCCTACCACCAACCCCGGGGTCCAAGCCAGCCTCACCTGCGAGTGGTGCACCTGCTGATAAACGGACGAGGTCATGGCGCACAAAAAAGGAAAATTCGAAACTAAACCCTGTACCAACCCGTCTGGCCAGCGTGATACAGTAAGGCCAAATATCTTCCTATAATACACACAACAAAACAACAGCCCCCAGTTCACGGCACTCCCGCTTTTCGCGATCACGGCAGCGGTCGGAGTGACGGCGGGAGGGGGGGTGCTAAGAATCTCCGGGTTACGGGAGGCTGCCATACAAAACTGACCCTGGCTACGTTTAATGGAATTACTCTGCGCCTGGACGAGAGGCTCACCGAACTCGAGGTAGAACTAGGTCGTATTAACTGGCACATCCAGTATTGTGCGAGGTCCGAAGAAGGGGGAGGACACGCTAACCCTTGCATCAGGCGACCTGTTTTACTTTCGGGAAGGTGACGGAAGACATTCTTTCGAGGGCGGGATTGGCTTTATGGTGAAAAAGGACCTCGTTTGCAGTTTTGTGGAGATCAGCAGTGTTTCCCATCGGGTAGCGTACTCAATACTGAGACTCACCAACAGGTACACCCTGAAGGTGATACAAGTGTACGCTCCGACCTATAAAAGCACTGTCGAGGCAGTTGAGACCGTGTATGAGGACATAGCAAAAGCACTACATGGTACTGCCAAGACTCACTACAGCGTTGTGATGGAGGACTTCAATGCCAAAGTGGGAGTTCAAGAAGGCGGCGAAACGAATATCGGCCCCTTTAGTGTAGGGCGCTGAAATGACCGGGGCCATATGCTTGTCAGTTTTCTTGGTCTCAGAGACTCTTCTTGATGAACTCTATCTTTAAGAAGAAGCCCCACAGAAAATGGACTTGGCGATGCCCCGACAAGGTCACAAGGAACGAGATAGACTTCATCATGACGGACAGGCAGTCTATATTTAGAGATGTTTCTGTGGTTAACAGGTTTAATACCGGTGGTGATCACCGACTTGTACGAGCATCTCTGAATTTGGACTTCCGAGCTGAAAGAGCCCGTATGATGAAGCCTACTCTCCGACCTACCGCGCTCCAGTTAGCCTCAGGGGCTGAGAAGTTCCAGTTAGAACTTCAAAATCGTTTTGATCTGCTGGAAACCACTGGCAATATTCACGATAAGGCCGACAATGTGGTCAGGACGTTACAGCAAGTGTCCCGAAGGGTTTTGTTCGGAAAAAGCAATAACAGGTGCTCTAAGCTCTCGCCCGAGACTCTCGAACTTATGAGAATAAGACGGGAAGCGCCATCTACGCACTCGTCTTCGTCAGACCAGCGGGATCTAAATCTCAGAAGACGAAAGCTGATACGACGCGACCTTAGACGCTATAACACCAGCATCGTCGAGGCAGCGATTGAGCAGAACAGGGGTACCAAAGTAATTGCCCAACAGCTTGGAAGACCCCGTCTGATGAAACTGAAGACAGCGGATGGCAGAACTGTGACCTGAAGGTTCGAGATTCTAGAGGAAATAAAGAGCTTTTACAGAGACCTTTATGCATCACGGACAAAAAGGCCGACGAGTAGGACCCTACTGATTGTGACCACCGAGTCCCACTATCGCGCCGCTATAGCGAGGACATTTCGGACATCGATCAGGGCGAGGTGAGGGCGGCTCTCGGGCAACTTAAAAACAACAAGTCCCCTGGGGAGGACGGAATTACAACTGAACTACTGAAGGCGGGGGGGGGGGGGCTCCGGTTCTCAACGAGCTGATGAGTTTGTTTAATACCGTCCTCCAACAGGGACAAACACCTGAAGCGTGGCTCTGTTCTTCAAGAAAGGTGATAAGACCTTGCTGAGGAATTACAGACCCATCTCACTCCTGAGCCATGTTTACAAGTTGTTCTTGAGAGTAATCACAAACCGCCTCGCCGGAAGGCTCGACGAGTTTCAGCTGAAGGAGCAAGCCGGATTTCGAAAAGGCTTCAGAACCGTGGACCACATCCATACTGTACGGCAGATTGTGCAGAAAACAAACGAGTACAATCAGCCGCTGTGTATGGCTTTTGCGGACTACGAGAAGGCCTTTGACTCTGTCGAAATAAAATACTCTTTATCTTTATTTTACATGCTTCTTTATGTAGGAACGAGAAATCAAAATTGGGCATAAAATATGCTTCTGCGTCTGCCTCACCCTTCGGAGAAACAGGTTTAATTATATGTATGTGTGCTTATATGTGTGCTCATAATTAATAAAATAAATCACTATTCAACTGCTCATATCAAGTAGAATGACACCTTCGATATAACATTTTTCACGAATTTTAAAAGCATGTAACTAAAAAACCATAGCACGCACAGGGTTAATGTAGTAGTATTTTTTGCTAGAAATTGTGTGTTCTATGCGAATATCACATTTTCTTTTTCTGGCCGGCACTTTCAGTTTTTGGTCCAAAATGAATGATGTCCTTTAGGATTGTTATTATTATTTCAGTTAAATGTAGTTTACTCTTTATACGTAAACATATAATTAATACAAAAGAACAGGCTGTTTTGATTCATAATCATAACACATAAAAAATTTAAGGACCACAACTGAACTATACCATAGATTTGAGTCACAATCCTAACTCAAAACTTTAGAGCTGAATATCCCAGCTGTCCTGGGCTTGTAGCGTCTAATTTTTTTTGTGGTAATAGTAATATTCACAATTATCAATTCGGCATCTAAAAAAAATGCGACCGTCAAGGGATGCCCCTAGAAAAAAATAAATAAAATATTTACAAAAAAAAATATTCTCGCTAAACTAGACAACATTCGTTCATTTTTTTTATAAATCGATGCCAAGACTATAACTTAATCATGGAAAAATGAAACAACGAAAATAATACGAATAACAAAGGAGATGAAGGGTTTCTATGGTTTCTATGGACTTTTCTCGATTTCTTAATTTTTTCTAAAACCATGGGTGATAAACATTTTGGAGTTTAACTATCTGCTTAGTTTGGCTATTATCCATCATAAAACATAAAAAGAAGAGAGTGACCGCTACTGAGCGATTATAAGACACTGTGCGAGCTGTCGCTGTCGCGTGTCGCCCGGTGTGCAGCTAACGGCTAAGGTAATCCGTCGAGATTGAGATGATCGATATTCGTCAGCCAAATGATGGACTTACCTTCTTCTTTGGACTTATTGTTTTTTTTTTGTTTATAATGCTTGAGCCTCAAAAAGTCTGGCTCTTGCAAACGGACTCACTTCAGTAATCAAATCAGTATAAAGTCCTGTAATTACTTCCTTTTCCTTCGGCAATGATATCATCCCTTACCTACCACGGATACTTTGACGTTTATTGATAGTATCAACAACTCAGCTTTCCACCTACAGAGACAATCGTAGAGAGGGTGTCGTTATTTATACACAAATTCTTTAAATTAAGTGAAATCTACTGACGAAATGTTATGTTCTTGTTTACGTGAGTTCACACACTTGTTTAACATTCATAATTATATTTTTTTTATAACAGCTCAAATATCTACTTAGCTAATTGTATGATAAACAGTAACTAATAATATTATGTAACATACTAGCTGTCCCGCGCAACTTCGTTTACGTTACAGCTTGGTTTTTCAGTATGTTCTGTACCTGTAACTGTACATAATGACTACTTAACACACATATAAAACTTCCTCTTCACTCTATCCATTGCTGAAAACTGTATTAAAATCCGATAAGTAGTTTAAAAGATTTAAGCAAACAGACAGCGAAACCGATTTTGTATTATATGTACTACGTAAAGATGATAGACAACATACTGTTGAGCACATTCCAAACCTCAAAGATTTACATAATAGAGCATTAATGACAGACGTATGGACCGCTAGTACACATACGGTTGAGCCTTGCTCTTGACATACGGTCACTCGCCACGCATATTAATAGACTCAAGTGATTCACATCACTAAAGTAGGTACTACCATTTACTTTTATGAGTCGGACGCGAGGTATGAATAGGAACGCTCGCCTTTTGTCTCGAAATCATAATTCGAAAAATAAATTCAAAAATCGAACGCAATGTAGTATTTCGCGGGTGGTGCATTATACTAGTGATGTGACATGTTTGTGGTTATAAATGTCGAATCGGAAGCTAAGAATAGGCAAGTAGCTTAACAATCGATTTAAGCTTTATTGTTTGATTGTAAAATTATATCAATGTCTGTGCATGACACAAAGTTTACTACTACAATAATTAAAATTGAATTTCCTCTTGGTAGTCTTTAAATAGTTTTAGAGTTATTGTTATATCTAACCAGGAACATAGACAATAGTAGATAAAACGTATTATATGCCCGCAGTCTATAAGTCTGCATAGTTATTAGCGTATCTTCTACCTAGGTAGTGTAATAATTAGTTTTTCTTATACGTCCGGTGAAGCTTCAATGATTGCAAACAAAATTCCACAGACTCTTACGTCAGATCTACAAAAGCGCCCAATGAATACAGCACTAATTATTCAATGAAAAAAAAAAGGTTATCTTAGAATGCAGTTGTGATCATAAAGCGAATAGCAACGCCCGTCAGCATTCCACGCATGCCGAGCGGTATCACGATAAGTTGCCATTGGTCATAAAGAACCGGTTCCACATCCTTTAAGGCCGTATCTTTGTGTTTTGTGTTGATAACTTTTTGCTGGTTCGCGAAAGCTCGCAGCGGCAACGCGCAATGGAGACACGAATATTTACAAACAACTTTTCTATAATCTCAGTTGCATGGCGATTTTTTTTCGAAGGATGTTTTTGTTTAGCTACCTTAGGTATTATGCTCGGCTAAAGCACAGAAGGAAATTAGGAAATTATCAGATTGCTAGATTGTAACTACCTACTTCTATTTATAATACTACTTCTTTCTTTAAGAGCTGTAGTTCATGTTTATTGAATTACATACCTTTGTACTGAGCTATTGTGATATATATCTTTTTAGCGGATGCAATGTTATTGGTTTAAAAATTGGCCAAGTACGGACCAATTTTTTTTTGTATTTAGTTGTTATCCTCTCCAAGTTATACATATTGTCTAGTTAAAGTATTTCATTCAACAAGCACTTCATGTATGCTAAAGTAATAAATACACATTTACACATTATAGATGAAATTTGTCGATTAAAATACTATGATCTTTATTAAAAATCCTGCTTGCTTCGAAGAGAAACAGCCTCGATTTTTCACCACTGTTATTATTGAGTTATTGAGTAAATATTTAGAGACAAGGAAAGATTATAGAGAAGATTATTCAAGCTATTCAAGCTTACTATTCACTAGCTAACCATAATACGCTCATTGAACCTGCATTGTTGAATGTTAGGCACATCGACGTTCTAAGTTCTATAAATTATTTAAACCGCGGCGATTTCTCAACGAATTCCTGAACGCAGCTGCAACCGTCATCCTTGATTGGCTACGGCTGGCTCTTGATTTTAAAATCGAGTCGATTTTTTGCTTCCACTGATAGACAGTTCCATTTACTTTAATTACACTTTGGCCGTCGTGAATAGCTTCATTTACAGTAGCAAAAAGTGGTGTTATAACATGACAGAAATTATGTACTTACCTACTTAAATTTTAATTCGTAAATTATTTATTTCCGACTCCTTAATGCATCATATTGCACGAATTTTTTAACACGTTATTTTAAGTGCATTTACTTTACTTTTGCATTGAGCATGCTAAAATCTGTACCGAACTAAAGCACTCAATCAATTATTAAAATTATGGTATGCTAATTTGACAGGACTTATGATTAATGTTGTAGGTAACAACATACTTCCTGATATCAACAATCGACAATGCGGATACGCGTACAATATTAGCATTGTCCAACACTATACGATCTTTTGAACAACATCGATATTATGCACTCAGGTTCTGTTGTTTTACTGTGGTGTCTTATTTCGTGTCGTACACCGTATTTCTGGGTATTACAACACTATACAAAAAGTATAATACAAGAATACTATTCCACGTTCTCTGGCTACGCAATCTACGCATATAAATGATTACAGTGTACCGGAAGGTACACAGAAAGTAAAAGTAAGTACCTATCTACTGAATTTTCATGAATACTAGCTAGGGCTGATGCATCAGTCCCACACAAGGACTGATTCCTCGATTGTATTTTTGTGTAGAGGGGTGCTGTTACTGTTGTTTCTGTATTTGTGCTTCCGACTTCAAACCTAACAATAAAATCGAAATATTACCATGTACTTACCTAGATGTGGATAAAGATTACAATACAGGTTTTTGCAATGATGGACGCAATATTTGAATCAAACTATCAAATATTGTTTTAAAATGTCTGTCACAAATGGTGTTCAAATTGTCTTTAATAGTCTTTTTCAATGCGCGAAAAGCAAATCCGCTTTGTATGATTCACAGACAATAAATACAGGGCAATTTCTTGATAAGTTTAACCTTCACTGTGATTATTATTCTCTGCCATTCATTGGCGCAGTCGGGAGACAATGCAGCAACACGAAGTACTTAGAGATAATATTTTTTTGTCCATAGAGCCCATCACTAAGCTTTCTAGTTCACGATAAAAACTTGACCAAGCTTCAGAATGTTGGATAATATGTACATTTTTTACTTCACACAAAAATTGTCGATACTCATAATATTACTAATACCTACTACCAATATTAGCTAAACCTACGACACGTAATTATGATAATGAGTGTTATGCTAAACATACAACCATTATGTGGTCAAATATTTACTCATTAATATCGTCATTAACCAAGTGTTGTTGAAAAAATTGTCTTAAGTGAAATTGTACTCGATTCCAACCAAACTGACTATAATTAATTTTACGATTACACTAAATACGTGAGAGCAGTACTTGTGGTACATCACTAGTATTTCACATCTATACAATATGAAGCACCATTTCTTGGATTATTCCGTTAAGTTTGGCTTCCTTGGATTTACCGCAAGGGTGACGGGATTATCGCGTGTACCAAAGATTGACAGTGACAGAGGATAGAGACTTACAACCCAGAAGTAGGTTTAGGGAGCGTATTTTGATGCGGCAGATCCTGAAAACCTACCTACCTTGTCCTTTGACATGATGAGTTTACAAACGCACTAGTTGTCTCTACAATTTTCAGTAGTTGCCCTCGATTTCTCCTGGATCCCATCATCAGATCCTGACCTGGTGAAAATGGGACCACCTCATAAGTAAACCCTATCAAACAAAAGAAAAATAAATTGAAATCCGTCTATAATTGACGGAAATATCGGTAAACATACATAAAGAAAACATACACACGAATTGAGAACCTTCTCATTTTTTGGAAGTCGGTTAAAAAGGGAGCTTTTCAATACCCATTTGAGAGTGGACTTTTACCCTAAATATTTCAAGTTTCTAGGGGTAAGAGAGAGTCCAGACTCCAGCCAGACGTTGATAGATAATGGAAACAACCGGGAATTTTATGAATAAAAGAAACGTGTTTCTTTGCGATTTCTCCACTAAGGACTATGACGACTACGGAATGCAATCCCGCAACAAGATTGTAATCCCGATATTTGCGGGACTGAGAGATCTCAGTCCCGCGGGATCCCGGTATTTGCGGGATCCCGCATAATTCTGAAAGTCATTGAGAAAAGAATAGAATTCTGTATCATAAATCCATCTAGAACTGAAAATAGTCACCCCTTGATCCCCGAAGGGGTAGGCAGGACGAGGCATATGGTCTCATCTCATAATGTCCTTTCTCATAATATCCTCTTCTCGAAATGTCCTTTCTCAAAATGTCCTTTTCCGAAAATGTCCTTTTCTCGAAATGTCCTTTTCTCAAAATGTCCTTTTCGCGAAATGTCCCTTTCTCAAAATGGCCCTTTCTCCAAATATGTGCACTACATGATTAACCCCGCTCAATCCGATTTCGAGAAAAGAACAAAATGAGAAAGGGCATTTCGAGAAAAGGACATTATGAGATGAGGCGAGCCGGGCCTTCAACTTGACTTAACTGCCATTTTACCTGCAAACGGGACCAACGGCTTAACGTGCCATCCGAAGCACGGCAACGCTCAAATAAATGTCACAATGTGGTCACCCATCTAAGGACCGGCAATAGTAAATGTAACCCACTGCAGTGATCTTTTACAGAACACTGAGTCCGCGGGGCCACAAGGAAAATAAATTATTTAATATTACTTTTGTATTGAGATTATTAAACGGATATACATAAATAAGTAATAAAATACCTACTGCAAATTGTTAAAAGCGCAAAAAACATAGCATGTCAAAATTCTTGTCTGCCATACGACTCCTCACTTTACACGTCAGATAGCCAGCAAGCAATGTACGAGATAATTGAATACTTTTATAGTACAAGAAAAGTCAAATCTCCCTGATTAAATCACTAAAATCAAATAAGTACGTTATTAGGTTATACATTACGTCACAATTACAAAAAAAACTTTCTCAAACCGAATCAGTTTGCGCGCTTCCGCTTACAAAATAACACATGGCGTTTACCTTTGCACAATCCCGCTAATCCCGCGGGATCCCGCACGATTTACGTGCGGGACTGGTCCCGCAAAAATACTGCGGGATCCCGGTATTACGGGATCCCGGTATCCCGGTATTGCATTCCCTAATGACGACTGAAAGGGTTTGAAGATAATAATATCCTGGATATTAATAATCCCAACACACACGTGTTTATTACTATAATAAACCACCGTGATAGGTCAAGTTTCTCATACGAATCAGCAATTACTTCATCCGTTGTAGGTACCACCGGTATTTGGTAATATAAATATGTAATTATCACGTAACTGCAGTAATCAGCTGCATACAACATCAGCTTATGGCAATATGCGCAGTACCTACCTGCAGCGTTTATCAGATCTAACCCAATTGCCACTTCAGTGGTTTAAAAAATGTAAAGGTCCTTTGAAATAAGGTCTCTCTCAAACGTCTTTCAATAAAGGGTGAAATAAAGTGGAGTCCAGTAAAGAAAAAATCCATAATTTACTCCACGGAGATGAATCATCACAACTCAGTGTGCCGATAGAGCAAACGAGTTCTGAAGTGGAGACCGCGACACGTGGGTAAAGACGACCCCTCGCCAGATGGACCCAGAAATGACACCAGCAAGGGACTGGATGGGGAAGGCGCAGGACCGTATGTTGTGGCGTAAATTCGAAGAGACCTACGTCTAGCTACTTCCTTCGCTTTCCGTGCTTCGGAAGGCACGTTAAGCCGTTAATCCCGATTGCCGGAGCAATGGCAGTCGTTAAGCCAAGTTGAAGGTCTTTATAGGTGGCTTGAAAAATTTCGGTAGCTGGCAGTCACCATATCAACACGGCAATACGGCTCACTACCTATTACGGGGTATACTACGCCAAATCGAATGCCAAATAATCGATCGTTCAAAATATCGAACGTTCAATATATCGAACGTTCAAAATATCGAAGATTACAATATTAATGTTCGATATATTAAACGTTGGATATTTTGAACGTTCGAGTATTTGGATGTTCGATTATTTGGCATTCGATTTGGCGTAGTATACCCCTATTACGTGGGACTAAATCTCTAAGGTGAAATATGGGCAAATAATACGCGTCTGCCAACCCCAGTAAAAGGCGTGATCATATGTATGTACGTCCAGCTGCTAGCTGACTGCTATAGACTGATTTGATTGACTCTCCTCTGTGCAATATTGATTGCACATCAATTTGTAAGCACGCTGTAAGTAATTTATTATTACAAAAACTATCAGTCATCAATTGCTTTACGAAACCAATCAACTACAAATATAATTTTATTGCGATGCCATTCGGTTTTATTGCTCATCAAATCAGGACATTTCATATAGAAATATATGTTGTGTTTCCGGGTTAGAAAGAAACTATTAGTGTGCAGTAATGTAACAAATGAAAAGTTCAAATAACTGGCCTATATATTATTTATACTGTTGATTGATGGCACTTGGCGGAACTTGCTGCACATATTGAAAACGACACTTGTACAGTTCCACAATAATTATTTATTATTATAAACTTGACCGGTTTCGCCTCACGGCATTTTCAAAGGTGTAGATGAAAGGACAAGGTAGTACAGTACAGCATAATAATAAATATTGTGGAACAGTACAAGTGCCGTTTTTAATAACTGATATGTTATTTAGTGAAATGCTGATGAGTAGTGAGACCTAGCACCATTGCAATGTTAGGCATATATAGAAGGCAGTTTCGTTGGAACTTATCCTGGTAGGTTATCAGCCGATGGTTGGATCCCAAAGAGCCTTTTTCTATGTAGATTTAGGTCTACATAGAAAAATTCAATGTTCTATTGCTTCAATACCAAGTCAATTTAGGCCTATCGATACACATTTCCATAGTTCAAACTGGTTCAAATTGCCGCCAATTCTCGACCTTACAACTAGATAATTGACATTTTAGCTCGAAATCGGCACAATGTTGCCAGGAAATGTAACGAAAATAAACAAACTCATTCTCAACCTAAAGTATCCACATCCAGTAAGGCCCTTCGTACATTAGGCTACGCAAATCTTCGATACCCAACGATTTTGGTCTCTAAGCGACTACCGCAATACAAATTCAAAGAGGTTCGTACACAGACATGCGTCGCCGACATTTTGTTCATTAGTCGCCGACTTTGGTCGCGCGCCACCTGTCGGTCGAGATCGTCGATACTAATGTCGCTGCGATTTCTCAAGATGGCAGAGCAATTGTTGAATATTCAATTTGTTTCTGAGGTTGAAAAACATCCTTGTTTATATAATTACAAGTTAAAAGAATATTCTAAAAAAGATATTACGGAGAAAAGTTGGTTAGCAGTGGGAACGGCTGTTAATTTAACAGGTTGGTACCTATCTATATTTATTGTTTAGTCTCTTAAAGATATGATGATAAGTACCTTTAATATAAATGTTATAAGTCTAATGTACTGAATGGATTGGGCTTAAAATTTGACACGATATACAACAGGTTTCAGAGATGGTTTTAGGCTTTATGTCATCCCAGCGACCAGAATATAACAGCTTTCAATAAAAGAAAAACAGAGAAAAAGAACTAAAAATTTTCAATACAAGTGTAGGATTTCTGTTATTACGAGTTCCGACAGATGTTGACCCGAGCCGAAGGCGAGGGTAGACAGTCGAGTTGCTACTTGAAATTGCTTAATTTTATTGCAACTGTATTAAAAGTTGCAAAAAAAATAAGTAAAAAAACACTTAAACTTTCTACTAAACTCGCAAAGAAAATTTT
This sequence comes from Miltochrista miniata, assembly GCA_933228765.1. Classification (NCBI taxonomy): domain Eukaryota; kingdom Metazoa; phylum Arthropoda; class Insecta; order Lepidoptera; family Erebidae; genus Miltochrista; species Miltochrista miniata. The sequence goes on from OW121749.1 coordinate 34,433,943, forward strand.
TGGGAAATGGCGCCAACCGTAAAAGAATATGAGCAGAGACTATGGCAGTACACGTCATACAGCCAATTTTTTTATAATTATAAATTTAATTTGGCTGATACTAATATTAATTCAATGTTCAAATTTTAATTAAAATTACTTTTAAATCTGATTTTGAAACAAATTAGTAGCTTTTTTTAGAAATATTTGCATGAATCATAAAAACTTTTACCTATGATTTTTTTTGGTAAAAACTTCGTGGTTGGTTTTTCTTTTTTAATAGACTTTATTTTGACAGTTGGGAAAGAAAACTCACTACACTCTGATAAATTTAGGATGATAATTTTGACAGCTCTTAGTAGGGCACCCCATAGTGTCCAATCGTTAATGAATCTATTCTATTATCGATAGCGTAAAATTTTAAATCGATAGTAACAAAAAACGGTTTTTATTATTTTAAGTAATTAGGTAAAATTAAAAAGCGATTTTCCTTTTTTAGGGCGCTGTTTACATTTTTTTTTTAAATTTAACTATGCCGACTACAGAACAAAATACTATAAACAGCCTACCTAATATCAGTTTTATGTACAATGTATTTTTTTAATTCAGAGTTGGCGGTTAGGTTATGTTTTGCATTTCATTTTGAAGTTAACTTTTAGATTTTCGATGCGCGGGCACGAGTATTTATAAACTGAACATTAGTCACAGAAAAGAATTAATTTTTTTTTTTCAAGTGAAACCTCCTTGGTGTGAATTGGATTTTATGAAACAAAAAAAGCGTAAGGGAAACGGCAGAATGCTCGATTTTTGTTTCGGCTCAGTTTTCTTAATTACACTTTTTTGAAAGGTAAATAAGTACCTAGGTAGGTATCTACTTATCCAGTGCTTTGGAACTTAATTCTCATAGCGCCACTACAAAAAGTCACAGCAAAGCGTGGCAGGGAACATAGTAGTATACATGTAAAAATACTTGTACTAATAGAATCTTTTTATTAATACAACCAATTTAACAACATTTAAACAATATAATTGTTGTGCCATGGGAGTGCTGCTTGAGGTTTTAGAAAGTAATTAGCTAAGTAGTTTCTTATCGTATTTGGTGAAGAATGCTCATTAATTTGAATGTTTTGTGGTTGTATATTGACGTCACAGTTAGTATTTGAATTTTCTTCATATGCGCGATATGGAATGCCTTCTCTTTTCCGAACAAAATTGTGTAAAATACATACTGATTTTACAATATTTTTTATCTTTTCACTGTCATGGCATCTAATTGCAGTGTTAAGAACCTGAAATTTCTCTGCCATCATTCCAAATGCGCATTCTATAGTTTTCCTACCTCTACTCAATCTATAGTTAAATATTCTTTTCGTATTATCGAGAACTCTTTGAGGGTAAGGTCTTAATAAATAATGTAACAGTGGAAATGCTTCATCTCCTACAAAGTAAAATGGAAATTCATAATTGTTGTCATCATTTGGTAATCGTGAAGGAGAAGGAATATCGAGGTTGCCTCGGTCAATGCAATGTTTTATTGCTGAAGCACGATAAATACCACCATCACTGTTTCGGCCAGCAAATCCTGTTTCGATATATGTAAAGAGGCCATCAGCATCACTGCATGCCAAAAGAATAATTGAATGATATGACTTGTAGTTAAAGTTAAGGGATCCTGAGTTTGGTAGCTTTTCTATTCTTATGTGCTTTCCGTCTAGAGCACCTAGACAATTTGGTAAATTCCACAGTAAATCAAAACGTTGTGCAATTATCTTCCATTCCTCTTTATTTGGTGTTGGCATATAAATATCTTTCAAGGCATTCCATATGATGGCTGTTGTTTCTGCAATTATTCTTGAAATTGTACTGTCTCCTCGAGCGAAGTATAAAGAAATCGATGTGAACGTTGCGCCACTTGCCAAGTACCTTAAAAGAAGACTTTTTAAAAATTTGCTAATTTATTTTTATTTTCAGCATTGCAAGCGAAAGAAAAATGGAAAAATCTTCGTTCTGTTTTCGTGCGAACCTTAAAACCTCCGCCAAGTGGGTCTTCAAAAAAAAAGAAATACTACTTGACAGATGCAATGCAGTTTGCTATACCATATATTAAAATAGCTGGAACTCCATCTGGCAATTTACTTAGTCCAGAAGAACAAGACGACGGAGACAATGTGTCACAAGAAGACAATCTGAATGCTTCACTCGCTCCGTCGACATCACAAACACCATGTCCTACATTCCCCATTAATGAAACTGAAGGCAGTTCAACGCCGCTATCAGTTTCAACACAGCGTAGTTCATCTGCCGCTACAAACCACAATCATAGGCGTTATAAAAAAAAACTAAATGAGACTGATCAGCTTTTCAATGATTATTTAAAAACGAAAATGAGTAAAAATAACCATGAGGACTCGCCGACAAATAACACTGCCAACAGGATGTTTTTGTTAAGCTTGCTGCCAGACATGAATTGTATGGCACCTACACAATTAAGATCATTTAAACGCCAAGTAATAGATTTAATAGATAACGTACTGAATGAACCTCCCAATTCACTCATACATTTACCAAATACTTCAAGCGCAACATCTTCCCAGACATCCACGTTTTTAGAACCCAATGCATTACAATATTCAAATACATCTTCCTCGCTAACAACAAATCGCACAGAATTACCCAATATGACCCAATATACAACAGACGATGGACATGAAGCTATTTATATTCAACTAGTCCAAGACACCGTGAATTGAAATGATTTTAAGCAATTTCTGTTAATTTTTAATAAAAATTTGTAATCATACCTGATTGTTATTAAAATTCTTTCCTCTGCGCTCACACACTCTCTCATCTGAGTATCCCTCTGGTGTATATGTGGGACAAGTAAATCCACTAAATATCTATAGCTCTCTTTAGACATTCTGTATAATGCTATGAATTTAGTATCTGTCTGTTGTAATTCTTTTGCAGCTACAAACAGTCTACACTTTATATTTTTTTCTATATATGGATGAACCCAGTATTTCCTTTTACGACGATTTCTTCGCTTTCGGTAAAGATAGTAAGCCAAAATCATAGTTTCTTCGTCACTTGTGTCAGACATTTTGTAAATTAAATTAGTCTGAGACGTGTTGTCGCTATGTCTACAGTAGAAGAATGAACAAAATCGCGTCTTGAGATATCTCGTGTGTACGGTTCGTGCGCTACCAAAGTTTCGCGACATAAGTTTACAACATTAGTATCGAAGATTTGCGTAGCCTAGTGTACGAAGGGCCTAATTAAACTGTTTGACGCATTTCGTAGCGGACTGCGTAAGCACAAGATCGAGTTACTACTGATCGATTCAAGGTGAATTCAATTCGATTTTATTCTCGTCACGTTGCATTGCGATAATATAATCAAGAAGGAAGTTGAAAATTCCTAACTGAAGTGGCTGTTAAACGTAGTTTTTAGGGTTTCGTAGCCAAATGGCAAAAACGGAACCCTTATAGATTCGTCATGTCTGTCTGTCTGTCTGTCTGTCTGTCTGTCCGTCCGTGTGTCACAGCCATTTTTCTCCGGAACTATAAGGCCTATGCTATAGAAACTTGGTAACTATATGTATTCTGTAAACCGCATTAAGATTCTTATATAAAACTAGAAAAAAAGTAGTAAATTTTGGGGGTCCCCATACTCAGAACTGAAACTCAAAATTTTTTTTTTCATCCAACATATACGTGTAGGGTATCTATAGATAGGTCTTTAAAAATGCTATTGAGGTTCCTAACATCATCTTTTTCTAAAATGAACAGTTTGCGCAAGAGACACTTCCAAAGTGGAAAAATGTGTGTCCCCCCCCTCTAACTTCTAAACTAAGAGAATGATAAATCTAAAAAAACTATATGATGTATATTGCTATAAAAACTACCAACGAAAATTATTTTGAACGAGATAGAGCTGGTAGTTTTTTTTTAAAACGTCATAAACCCCAATTTTTGGTTGGAAAAATCACTACCACTGCGAACGTGTTAAAACATCAAAGTTACAACGAACTATAAGAACTTTTATATTATGTTACGAAACCCTTCATGGGCGAGTCCAACTAGCACTTGGCCGGTTTTTTAATACTGTTTTCGTTCTTTTGATAATTCCGACTTTCCTTTCTGATATACAAACGAGAATATAACTATGGCTGCCGGGAACTATTGTAAACGGGTACAGGAAAATCTGCACCACCCGAGCAAAACCATTAGCTTTTTGAATATGTAATCTTTATCCTGAATGTTGAAATTTGATAATATAATAGATTTTCTTCTGCATCGGCCGATGAAGGCTCTCCTTATTACGGGAGTCCACTAAAACAACAACTCGTGCTCGATAACTTAAAATACGTTTGGGAAGAAATTGTTCCCAAGCGTGTCTCAACACTCTCAACGTATAGTGCACGTGTAGTACCGGCTAAATGTATGTTATGTTCAATTTATCTCGTTTACTATACGAACAAAGTCAGGCGAGATAAAAACCACGTAACCTTTACAACAAAGAACCGCAGGGTTATGTTGATCTCGAACCGGTAGCGACGGAACCCGACCGTGACGGAATAGCGGTCTGTCTACACCAGCGGTGAAACAGTACAGCGGACTAATCTAGACGTTTTATTTTTATTTATTTCGCTATAAAGTAGGTTAGATATATTGCATCATTCTTCTTTTGAAATAGTTTAGATTTTGTATTTCGAATGTCTGATTATCATCTTGTCAATGAAATCTTTTTAAGGAAATTCTTAACCATAATAATGACAACTTGAAAGTATTGGTAAAATGTAATATTATAGAAATAAACTTAATTATTAAGAATACAAAATACCCGACTGCCAAGTAAACATACAACTGAAAAGCAAAAAACAAGCTCTACATTTTTTTTGTCATTTTCTTTAGCTACTTACTGTTTTACTTTGTCGTCATCATGTGCACGCTGGAAGAAGCTATGTCAAGTGAGTGGTGGTTTACAAAATAGCTTCATGTTCCCATAGCTTGTTTCCGCCTGCAAATGTTGCCGACAAAGTAAAACAGTAAGTAGCTAAAGAAAATCACAAAAGAAATGTAGAGCTTGTTTTTTGCTTTTCAGTTGTATTTTACTTGGCAGTCGGGTTTTTTGTATTGTTAATAATTAAGTTTATTTAAAACTTTTTAGTTATGTTGGCAGTGGAGTTATTAATTTTCGTGTAGTGAAGGGACATCACCAAAATTCAACCTTAATTATTATATCTTTGGTCATATTTCCGGTGCTACTGAACCGATTGCAATCAAACAAATGAAAGAATTTAAGTCTTACCAAGACCTTATAAACACAAAATACCGCATCAAGATCGGTTCAGTAATTTTGCGTTCATCGCATGCAAATAATTATTACGCCAAAATTCGTGTATACTTTCATGTCTAGTGGTGGAGATTTGGTGACCTGCTGTAACCCTAAAATGAGAAAAAAACCAGCATAACACACTCTGATCGTGGAAGCACTACGATGAAATTAGAATAGCCCAAGTATCTGATGGTTAATCATAGTTATTTTTCTTATATTAATAAAAATATCTATATTAAAAAGGAAAAAGATTTTTGATAAAAAAATACATTCCTACCTAACAGTTTTTACTTAAGTATGTTATAACGTTGGTAATAAGCAACGGGTTTCTTTATTTAATTAGCTGCCAGTCTCGCCAACATTAACAAAAAATATGCGTAAAATAACGGTATTTTATTTATATAATAGAAGTTACTTAAATGGATAATATAAAAGTTGGTAACCTAATTATAACTAAATTATACGCTAGGCTAGTCTAGTAAGTTAAACTAAATTATATAATTTTATAGTATCTACAGTCCAAATAAGATGAATTTTAAAAACTGGCCAAGTGCGAGTCGGACTAGCGCAGTCGAGAGGGACTGTCATACTGAATTTCGAAGTTCAAAATCGCGATGAACTGTAGCCCTAAAGTACGGAAACGCGACTAACGTTAGTGCGAAAGTACGCCACATCGATACCCATAATTTCGAATGTTTTCCACCGCGAAGCACGATAGTGCGAAAGTATTCCACATCGATTCACACATTGTCGAATGTATTCCAGCGCGATGCACGTCAGTGCGAAAGTCTAGTAAATGCGAAGGCATGCCACATAGACACACTTCTATTTTCTGCTAACTCGAAGGCTACAATTATAAACTTCAGATTAATTTTTAGTTCATTGAGTGCGTATCTTAGACCAATCAAATACTACCACTTGTGTACGGATTATTTTCAAATAAAAACAAACGATTGTACGATTGTGTTTTTAGAAATCATTCTGAGACAAGTGAACTAAGCATTGAACTGAAGCCTGAATTCATAATTACTGATTTTGAATTAGCACCTATAAGAGCCTGTCAAAATGTGTTCCCCAGTGCACAACACAAATGCTGTTACTTCCACAAAGCATTTTATGCGCAAATTCACTATTGCTGGTGTACTTTTTTGGCAATCCCTCACTTTGAATGTGCATCCAAATATTTTGCGATAAGTGGAAGTAACAGTATTTGTGTTGTGCACTGGGGAACACATTTTGACAGGCTCTTATAGGTGCTAATTCAAAATCAGTAATTATGAATTCAGGCTTCAGTTCAATGCTTAGTTCATTAAGTGTGTGTCTCAGAATGGTTTCTAAAAACACTACGTACAATCGTTTGTTTTTATTTGAAAATAATCCGTACCTACACAAGTTGTAGTATTTGATTGGTCTAAGATACGCACTCAATGAACTAAAAATTAATCTGAAGTTTATAATTGTAGCCTTCGAGTTAGCAGAAAATAGAAGTGTGTCTATGTGGCATGCCTTCGCATTTACTAGACTTTCGCACTGACGTGCATCGCGCTGGAATACATTCGACAATGTGTGAATCGATGTGGAATACTTTCGCACTATCGTGCTTCGCGGTGGAAAACATTCGAAATTATGGGTATCGATGTGACGTACTTTCGCACTAACGTTAGTCGCGTTTCCGTACTTTAGGGCTACAGTTCATCGCGATTTTGAACTTCGAAATTCAGTATGACAGTCGCAGAGAGGGTTCCGTAGCAAAAAACGGCAAAAGAATCACGTTTGTTGTATGGGAGCCGCCCTTAATCCCCCCTTTCCTGATTTTAGAGCGGCAACAAAAATAAATCATCTGCTTTTTAGCTTTTTTTTTAAATTTTAGCTCTCTAGCTATCACCGTTCCTAAGATACAGCTTCATGACGGACAGACAGACAAGACGGACAGCGAAGTAAGAAGAAACGAATGGGGTCCCGTTTTTTGGGTACGAAACCCTAAAAATCTGCGTCAAATTGAGGTCATTGATTGACTGACCTCCAACACTGTTTCAGTAAGAATATCAGAAAGCAATTTGTATCACAATGATTTTTATTTCATTGGCCTAAATACGCAATTATCACTTTTTGTCTTTCGTATTGATTTCGTCTATATATACCTACCTCCATCGATATGATAATATATAAGTATATTATAACTCTATGCCTACCTCTAAATAATTTCTTTCGCATAGATTCTACTGTTTCGACAAACCTGTAAAACTTTTTTGACGACCCCATGCACTCCATGCTCTTCATCCTTTAATAAGTTGAATATAACCAAAGATAATATTTTAGTATTACATAATATAAGTGAAAAGACGATTTATTTTATGACAGCATCTAGAATCGACATTTATCGTTTTTATGTCCATATGGCTGCCAACATTATTCGTCCGATGATCAACAGTCGTAGTAAAGTCCCACAAAAGATCTTAGTAGGGTTCTTTAACTGATTCAACTCATAAAGCAAAACTCAGGACTTCAAATAGGCTTTGGAACAAGGACTGTAGAAACGGAGTGTGTAGACGTACCCTAATGTTTAAATGCAAGTTAAGTAATAGCAAAGATAATACATATAATAGTATTACATACAGATCGGCGACTCCCTGTCGCGCCACAGCTGTCAGTAGAGTTGACGTGCGCGTTGACGGACAATTTGCTTACATTTTATTGATCACACGCACACATTCAAGCTTGAGTTTCCGCCCTGTGGTAATAGTAAAGGATTTGCGAGTAAAGTATGAATGGGTGCGCATTTACGACACATGTGTATTTCACACTCACACACTGTGCCGTATTGCAAAATGACTTTTTAAGAGTACACCTAAGCTCACGTTTCTTGGCTTATACTGCCACAGTCATTGAATGCCACTGAGAAGCTGAGAACGAAGCAGCAAAGACTATTTTATAACAGTGTCGAAAATGCGTATAATTAGATTCTACATGCATCCATAACCCATATTACCGCTTACTTTCGAACCAATGGCATGTTGAATACAATTTTATTTGTATACACATGTACGGAGCTACACACGCAGTTACAAATAAATTATCCCATTCAATCAGTTTCCCATGTTTTTATTTTATACAAATGGCCGGCTTTGCTGTTAAGATGTTGCTAACAGAAATCTTTTGAAGATAGTCATCATCACCTCCAATTTTTTATTACATTTTATTATAGGATCCTCTATTTTTATATTTTAATGTACATACTGATGCTTCTTACGATAGCTTGGAAGTAATTATTTCGAAACATTTTGTAGTCAGAAGTAGTAAGATTGAATTGACGATTACAGATCTTTGGTGTGAATGTGAACAGAAATGTTTAAGTTGTTATAAATTTGTAACCGGTAATCCGGTTTCATTTCAATCAATTTTATGTCCTATTTTAAAGTTTTAAGCTGACTTGCAGGAAAGAGAAGTTATCAAGTTACTGAAAGTTGGCAAGGAAAGTAATTATGAAATAAAATAAAAACACATTATTTATTCATGTCGGTCACAAAATAATACTTATCTTTAATGTCAAGATTATTGCCTCCACATTTACTGCCAGATTTGCAAGGTATAGGTAGAGCCTATGGGAAAAGAACCTGGCTATAAAATCTCACGAACACTCACTCCTTTTTAATAGGCAGTAAGTAATTAACTAATTACATTAGTTTTCTTATTTAGATATCTACTTTTTAGATTTAAATACATGCACAACTTCTCTATGCAATCTATCGTCAATCATACTATCAGTAATAACTACATATTACGAGTATTATTGTTCAAGTAATGTCTGAAGGAAAAGGAAGAAATGACAGTAAATTTGATGTAATAACTGATTGTGTTTGTTTCGATTTATAAAGCGATTTGACACTCATTCATAGAGACCCGAGGTGCGAATAACATTGCTATTATAACGAATTACAATAAAGTTATAGGCCACGCTTTGTTTAGCTTTAAACAAAGGCTTTATATGCCAATAAAATTTGCCTTAGCTCCGCTTGACATACAAAATTATTTATACTTTCATTCATTATACAATTATGTACACATTGCAGACTTTCGTAAGCTTAATTTATATTCCCGTGGCTACAGAGATTTAGATAAATCTCACGCGTGAAAAATACTAGAAGGTACTTCATAACTTTTTACTATAAAGCCAAAATGAGTGAAATAGTTGCATTACTGGCAATTTTATGCATCTAGTAATCTCTATAGCTGCATCTTATATTTTTAACCAAGTTTTAGAACGAATTTATCGTTAATTTGCCTTTTTGATATCTTATGCATTCCACAGCGAATCGATTTGTCAGTAAGCTATTTGTCAGAATAGTTGAAGTGCATCGGTAGGATTTTAATGTAACTTTCATCTATAGATACTGCGATTCAAGAGGAAGTTTAATTTGTAAAGTACATGTAACATAATTATAGTACAGAAAAGTCAGAGCTTTATAGTAAATATAAAATGAAATATGATACTTTATTCCAGGCTTTAGACCACTAAAACTAAACTAACGAGCTATTCCATAGAAAAACTTAATATCGGTCGTTATATCATACTTAAAACCGTCATAATTATATTGTTTAGTGTAGTGTCTGTAACTATCATATTACTTAATAACTGCTTCTTTTATATTCTTTTATTGCTCTCAGAAAGAATTAGAAAGCGTGTGTACTTCTGTCTTTGTTTACAATAATATAATTAACACTGTACGTCTCAATTACACCGTTAAGTGCATCTATTGTATAATATGACATTTTATGATATCCTACTAATATTATAATTATGAAAGTTTATGAAGATGTTTGTGTTTGTCATTCAATCGCGTTCACGACTGAACGGATTTGGTACAGTGATACTGTGAAATAGCTGGTTACTTTTTGTTCCTCTATGCACTTTTTATCTTAGCGTATTCCCACTTGCATCCAAACCAAAACTTGAATTATGGGTTTATTTGCTAGGAGCAGCCACGGTTGTTTTTTTTTTTGGAATCGTTAGATGACACTGCGGACAACATAAGTGTACTGCGTCATTGCTCGTTGACTTGGGCTCTGAAAATCTTGGTACGTCGTAGTAGCACAGGGCGGAAACTCCAGCTTGAATGTGTGCGTGTGACCAATAATGCTAAGCAAATGTTCCGTCAACACGTCCGTCAACTATAATGACAGCTGTGGCGCGGCAGGGAGTTGCCGATCTGTATGTACCTAATACTATTATATTATCTTTGGTAGTAGTCTAAAAATCATCTAAAAAGGCACGGTAATCTAGGGGTTTATGTTCCTGGTGTCTTACGAAATGTGAAATATCGACAAAATTAATCTGTGGAAGTACAGTTCTTGTAGACAAACGAATTTTTGACATAGTAAGCAAAGGATTCACTTACAGCTTGGCAAAAAAGTCTAGAAACGGAACTAATATTTTGCTGACAGGCTACATTGTCAAAAAGCTGCCAATAACGTCACATAATATATGTCTGTCAGTCAATGACAGTATACAATTTGATTGGTGGGTTTTATTGACGGTTGTTGACAACTGGATACTGATTGGTGGTTCTATTTAACGGGTTGCCATGTGAACAGCACAGTGGCTCCTCCATTATTTTCTTCTCTTTTTTGCCAAGCTGTACACTTCATAATAAATTGTGAAGTGCGACACTCCGTCCGTACTTTTTCTAGGTCCGTCATTTTAAACGCTTTTATACTTCAGATTCTTCAGATGGCGTATGAAACCAGGGCGCGTCAATTTAATTTATAAGTAGGTAATTAAAATTTAGGTAAATCAGTTACCGGGGCGGGTCAACTAATTCACTGGGTTACGGTTGAAATCGCTCGTTTTATTATAATCAGTCTCAAGAATAGCGGTGATAAAAAATTATCACCGCATTTGCATGTGATTATCTATTTCGTCACTTTTACTTAGCCGAATGATAATGTGCAATGATAACTGACTTTTTATCTAACTAGAGTAGGCCCGCGGTTTTACCTGCTTTATGTTTTTTGTATTGGTTTAAGATTGGTTTCTTTGGGAAAAAGAAGCGCTCTGCAAACCCATTAAACCAATTTTTTTATGACTAATGACAAATGACTAATGGATAAATCGGACACGAACATGTATTTGTTACATATTCGTATCCGATTTATCCCACATAAATAGGAAGTAGGGGAGACCGGGGCTGGTTGACTAGGTTTCAGCTTAAAGGCTTATATTTTTATTACTTAATAGAATAATAATTCAAAAACAGGTTTATTTCATAGGTTAACTATTAAGCTTTGGAAAAATATAGCAAAAAGCACTTAATTCATTAAAATATAGGGTACAGGCTAGATCTTATTCAAAAAGAAAAACTGGCCAACCTACCCCATGCTTGGGGTAGGTTGACTATTCGCCTGGGGTAAGTTGACCTCCACAAGTCATCTCCTATTTCCAGGTAGATTTTGCCCTTACAAGCCCATACTTGTAAGGGCAAAATCTACGAGGAAATAGGATAGAGAGCAACATACATAAACAATTATTATTTTTATTATTTTTAATTGAAAATAAAACACACATACAATAAATCACCAAGAGCGCGGCGTCGCGCACTCACATCGTTTGAGTGAAGGGACTAAAACAGTGTTTTTCAACCTGTGGGTCGCGACCCCCTGGGGGGTCGCGGAGCTTCTGTAGGGGGTCGCCAAAAGTCGAGAAAACTACATCAGTAACAAAAAAATAAAAATTGAAAACATCGATTTATTAAGTAAAAGAATTTTAACATAAGGGTTATACTCATTAACATTTGTATGATAATACAAACAAATTAACAAAATATTAAAATCCTAAGACTTGTTAAGTACGGAACCCTAATGGGTATTGACGACGCAGCAAACATGCAATTTATTGCTAGTATGATGAAATCGCCGATACATCAAATATGCAGCTGCATTACCGTCGAGTCAGCACCATTGCAACAGCACCGACGACATCCGCCCAAGAACCCATCGCCAACGCAGCGAATCGATTTTATAGATTTAAGTCATTTAATTGTCATTCCATATTCTCGCATCGAATAGGTTTCACTTAATTAAAATTAGTTAATTATAATTGTAATTTTGATTTTTATTAAATTAATTATAAAGTACTTTGGTTTTTTTTCGAGCCTCCGGCTGTAGCTTACGTAATTGGCGCAGTCGGTAGGATACTCGCGGGCCGGTTCGCGAGCTTTCGGGAATATCTAATATCAGTATTCATCGCGTTCGCGAAATCGCCCGGGCGGTTTTAACCACCGTACTACGAGTATCAAGAATCTTCAGTAGCTGCAAGCCGATTGGAGAATCCAGACCTCGATTCACGAAAGAAGACCAGAGATGAAATATTATATGTAAGTACACTTGAATTGTTCTCGTGTTGCTTCCTACTTATTCCTAAGCCCCTTCCAAGATTTTTCGCCCCGAAAAATCCTATTCCCGCGGTCCTGCATCGAGACAGGGTCGCCGGCACGTAATTGATAGTAATAGAGAGTTAGGCAGTGAATTAGATTTTAATTCGAGTAATTTAGAATTAGAAATGGCTTACAACCCTGATATAATTTATAAGGCCTTACGCCTGGTGCCTGAATTTGATGGTAACCATAACGTCCTTACTAGATTTATTAATATTTGTGACCGAATTGTAACTCAATACGCCAGCCCCGAGCCAGGTAGTGAGTTAGGTAATTTATGCTTATTGAACGGCATTTTAAACAAGATTACAGGGTCCGCCGCTTCTACAATCAATGCGAATGGTATCCCTGAAACTTGGGCCGGTATCAGAGCAGCTTTGATCAATAATTTTTCGGATCAAAGGGACGAAACTGCTTTGTATAATGACCTTTCTTTAGCAATGCAAGGAACAAAGTCTCCGCAGGAATTCTATGACCAATGCCAGACTTTGTTCAGTACAATCATGACTTATGTGACTTTACATGAGACCTTACAGACGACTATTGACGCCAAACGAACACTTTACAAAAAGGTAACAATGCAAGCGTTTGTGCGTGGATTAAAGGAACCTTTAGGTTCGCGTATACGCTGCATGCGTCCCGAAACTATAGAGAAAGCGTTAGAGTACGTGCAGGAGGAGTTGAATATTATGTATTTGCAGAACCGCAACGATCTTCCGAAGGCTCACAATGCCTCTAAGTTAGCTTTACCCCCTACAGTACCGTTTTTCACACCGGGTGTTCCACGTCCAGTACCCAACTGGCCAGCACCAGTAGCTCAGCGCAGCCAACATCCTCAGTCCCAAGCATTTAAATTCAACATACCAAACACACCCAAAGAAATTAAACAATTTCTAGGACTTCTCGGTTACTACCGAAAATTCATTCCCGATTTTGCGAGACTTACCAAACCTCTCACTGTTTGCCTCAAGAAAGGTAATAAAGTAATCCATAGCCCTGAGTACGTCAACGCCTTTAGTAAGTGTAAAGCTTTGCTCACAAATGATCCCATACTACAATACCCAGATTTCAGTAAGGACTTCAACCTTACTACAGATGCTTCAAATGTCGCTATCGGAGCGATTCTTTCTCAAGGACCTATAGGTTCAGACAAACCCGTTTGTTATGCTTCTCGTACACTTAATGAAAGTGAGATGAATTATAGTACGATTGAGAAGGAATTACTTGCCATAGTCTGGGCGACTAAATACTTTAGACCATACTTATTTGGACGAAAATTTAAAGTGATTACTGACCATAAGCCATTACAGTGGATGATGAACTTAAAGGAACCAAATTCACGACTGACACGATGGCGACTCAAACTGAGTGAATATGACTTTACGGTGATCTACAAGAAAGGAAAGTGTAACACTAATGCTGATGCCCTTTCCCGAGTAGAGATACATAATGAAGAGACCGACGAGATTAATGCTTTAATTGAGAATTTAAAGGAAATGAGTTCAATGATTAACAACCCCTCAGTTGCACTTCCTCGAAAGCCAAGTTCGTCTACTAACACCGCCCATACTAGTCAAGCACCCCCAAGAGGACCCAACTCATTGACTAGCAGCGTACATACCAGCAGCGAACAGGCTATGTCTATTATTAATAGTCCTTCTGAGCCACCAGTGAACCACCAAATTCTTCAACTGATACTGTACACACTAGTCACGAACAGCCTATATTAGAAGTCCCTATAACTGACGACCCCCTTAACAAATTTCACAGACAAATTCATTTTACAATAGTAGGAGACTTAAAACGAAAACCGACTGTGACAAAACCATTTGAAACCCACACACGGATAGCAATTCAACTTTCTGAGAGAACCCTTCAAACTGACGTTATAAATTCTATTAAAGAATACGTCAATCCAAAGGTAAAAACTGGCATATTGATTACACCTCCCGTAGGAATGTACTCTATAATACCCATCATTCAAGATAATTTTAGAAGTTCCTCTCTTAATCTAGTTTTGACCAAGACCGAACTCGAAAATGTTAAAGAATACCTTAGACAACAAGACATCATTAGACACTACCATGAAGGAAAGACCAATCACCGTGGAATCACCGAATGTTACTTAGCCCTGTCCCGGAAATACTTCTGGCCGAAAATGAAGGAACAAGTCACAAAATTTATAAATGAATGTACCATCTGTGGTCAGGCCAAATACGACCGAAATCCAATAAGACCCCAATTTAACATTGTTCCTCCAGCAACAAAACCTCTCGAGACTATACATATGGACCTCTTTACAGTCCAGAACGAAAAGTTTCTGACTTTCGTCGATGTATTCTCAAAGTATGGTCAAGCTTACCATTTACGAGATGGAACTGCTATTAGCATTTTGCAAGCATTTCTCCGATTCTGCACACACCATGGAATTCCCATGACTATAGTTACCGATAACGGTACAGAATTCACTAACCAACTATTTTCAGAATTTACCCGTATTCACAAAATTATTCATCATAAAATCTTACCCCATAGCCCTAACGATAATGGCAATATAGAACGCCTTCACTCTACCCTTTTAGAGCACATTAGAATCTTAAAGTTAAAGCATAAAGATGAACCAGTGGTTAATCTTGTACCATACGCTATCATAGCATACAACAGCTCTATTCACAGTTTTACCAAATGTAGACCTTTTGACTTATTGAATGGACACTTTGACCCAAGAGACCCAGTTAACATTGACTTTACTGAACACATCTTACAGCAATACGCGCAGAATCATAGAGAACAGATGAAACAGGTATATGATCTAATCAATGAAACTTCCCTTGCAAATCGGACTGCTCTTATTGAAAATAGGAATAGATCTCGTGAACCTGAAGTAGAATATGTACCGCAGCAACAAGTTTTCGTTAAAAATCCTCTCGCGAGCCGACAGAAAGTAGCACCACGATACACACAGGATACGGTTCTAGCCGACCTGCCAATCCACATTTATACCTCGAAAAAGCGAGGCCCTATTGCAAAAGCGCGGCTGAAACGAGTACCTAAAGGAAACCAATTGTTACAGGATACCACTACTTCTGACAATACCGGCAATTCACCCTCAAGACATCAGACTTGAGACATTAGCTGACGGACCAGGACTCTTACCATACAAACTAGGACCAACCAGATTGACAACACATTACCATTCCTTTATACAATTTATACAGCTGACAGACATCGAAGACAAGATAGAATCTGTACAATCTCAACTTGGAATGTTCAAAACTAAACTTAGCCAAGGAGCATATACTTTTTATGAACATCAAATCGAATACCTTGCTAATAAACTTAATAAGGTATTAGATAGGATAAAATCATTAGAACCTGTAAGGGTTAAAAGAGGATTAATAGATAGTTTAGGGTCGGTGATAAAGAGTGTCACTGGCAATTTAGATTATCAAGATGCCTTGAAATACGATGAAGCCATCAGGACTTTGGAGAAAAATGATAATAAGATAGTTTCAGAATTTAATAGTCATATAAGTTTGTGTAAGGAATGGATGTCTCAACATAATACTGTTTTAGAACAACTAGTATCGAATCAAGCAAAGATTAATGCATCTTTAGAATTACTTTTAGAAAAAGACGCTCTTAAAGATTATAACTTAGTAAGATTTACGAAATGTGCTCAAACTTTAAGTATAATAACTAATAATGTAGAAGATATAATGTTAGAGATAATTAGAATAGAAAATATTTTAGCGTTCATTCATGCATCCAGTACACACCACTCTATGATAGATATAGAAGTTTTAAGATCCATGATTATAAAATTAAAATCTTTATACAACCCAGATCAGATAATAGATTTAGAATTACGAGAATACTATGATTTAATAAAGCCAGGTTCATATTTTGTAGAAAAAAGAATAGTAATAGTTTATAATTTCCCTATTGTTTCCCAGGAGATATACGATCTCTATAAGTTATCCATTGTTCCCAATGAAAACCAACTAGCTCTTGTACCTCCTACTCCTTATATAGCAACTACCGAGAAATCATTCGTGTACATAGAGGCTGAATGCCCGAAGTACAGCACCATATATCTCTGTGAAAAGAAGATAAGCCATCAAGTCCGGACTGAAGCAGACTGTATACAGGAACTCATCAACCACCAAAATCTGAAAGACACCTGCCAATTGACAAGAATCTCACTAACTACAGAAGCAATAGAGAAATTGGACGACCAACACTACGTACTTTCGCTACCAAAACCTACCAAAGTACAATTGACCTGTGGGAGAAGAGACTTCAATACGCTACAAGGAAGTTATCTCGTCACTATCCCGATGAATTGCTATATCAAAACGCCAGGATTCACTGTAATCAACGACGGAAACGTGATCAAAGGTCAACCACTAAAATTATCGAAGATTCCCTATGATGAATTGAACAAGACTGATGTTCTCGCTCACATTGGGTCCAAATCGGTGAATTTAGAAGAACTTCACAGCATCCAGAACCAAATTTTATTAGAAAAACCGATTGAGATAGAAAAAGCTCCATCTTCTATATTATATCACACAACGATACCCCTTTATACTCTTGTAATATGTGCGACTATCATTATCATAGTCATTGTAAGTCGCAAGTACAGATGCTGGAATATTAGTTCAGCAAACAAAGAGAAGCAGCAATCTCTCAAGATACATAAGTATGAAGAGGTGATCAAGAAACCCAAGGAGGCTCCAGCAACATTTTCCCTTAACATGACAAAATAGTTGCTGTTCTACGGGTGGACGTGTTAAGTACGGAACCCTAATGGGTATTGACGACGCAGCAAACATGCAATTTATTGCTAGTATGATGAAATCGCCGATACATCAAATATGCAGCTGCATTACCGTCGAGTCAGCACCATTGCAACAGCACCGACGACATCCGCCCAAGAACCCATCGCCAACGCAGCGAATCGATTTTATAGATTTAAGTCATTTAATTGTCATTCCATATTCTCGCATCGAATAGGTTTCACTTAATTAAAATTAGTTAATTATAATTGTAATTTTGATTTTTATTAAATTAATTATAAAGTACTTTGGTTTTTTTTCGAGCCTCCGGCTGTAGCTTACGTAATTGACTCATGTTAATGCGAAGATTGTGCTTGTTTTTTTTATTTATTTATTTTTATTAATCAATTTCTAAACAAATGCTCCCGGTGAGGGTGGGCCTTAATTATTTTAATATTTTTATCGTCTTATTATCGTATCGATTGGGTATCGTAAATCTGTATTTGCTACACCTGGAATTATTTAGTTTTCCAAGTTTAAGCTATTTCTTTGCTTACTTTTTATTTGGGAAATTAATGAAAATGCCAAATCGCATAAGTACGATGTGGCCAATGGAATCAAACATTTCAAAACCTCAGCAATCAATTCCAGGTTTCTGTTTCTTTCCTTGCTCCAATATCCAAATTAGCAGATTTGAATTCCAAGTGTAAGGGTGGTCTACGATGTCTCTTGCACTTAGAAGTAATGATACAATTCTTCTTATGATCTTACTCTATTTTCATACCAGGTATATATTATACCTTGATGTTTATCTCATATCCGACTTCAACAGTAAAAGAATGTGTCAACGAAAATAGTCGAAGTTATTTTGATCTATTGACAACGACTATAAGCAAGAGCGTGGCGATGATGAAAGCAATGCATCCCACAAGCGTTTGGCATCTGTTCTTTCAGAAGCACTCGTGGCCCAACTGTAGTAAGCAAAATTTACTAAGGCTGGTCATGGATAAGTGATCACCACATGACCACTTCGTGACATTTATTTGCAAGTGTTTGCAAGGCACGAAAATTCGAAATTTCAAATAAATCCTACGTGTGAAGCGGCACCTAAAGGTACACGAGTGATATGTCGAAGTAATCGCCTTAAGAGCGGCAATATCTCGTATTAGTACCAGCCTTTCAGTTTGATTCAGTCGCAAGAAAATGTAGGTACTTTATGTAATTTCTCCCATACAAAAAAAAACTAAATATTTTTTTCTCAGGCGCGGAGTAACTAAAATCATTCATACTACAATATGCAGTAAAGGAATGTATACCTGACACGTTCCATATTTTGGTTTTATGAATATCCCACATTGACTTTCTACGAAAGGGGAGCTCGATTTTCAGACCACTGTGCGCCGCGCTCCCGGTGACTTAGCGGGGAGAGGTAGCGGACTCTTGGGTGTCATCGGTTGGCTCCAAGCCATTGCTTTGGCCGAGTTATTGATAGTTAGTCTACCTACCCCTATAGTCAACCAGCCCCGGTCTCCCCTACTTATTGGTTTTATTTAACTTTTATCTTAATGGCACTTTTATGTCACTACTCCATTATATACCTAATGCTACAAATAAATTATGCTATGAATAAGACCAGCTAATAAAAAGTAAAAACAGTGCTAACGATTCAATAAAAGGAAACTAATATTTTTCCGCTATTATCTATTTAGCACGATTTTATTACAACATTTTGTGTTTGCAACTTCATCTAAAACTTAATTCTGTCTTGTATTAATCACCTGTTATTTAAAAGCAAATAATTGTAGCCTTCAAACGGTTGTAAGACTTACAATGGAAGTAGATGTGTACCTTTGATAGGTACAACAAAAATAAGTCGCTGCTTGATCTTGACCCGGAATCAGATAACTTCTATGGGAATCGTCTAAGTATTACTAAAGATAATAATAATAGTACAAATTACATACGAATAGGCAACTCCCTGCCTGCCACTGAGCAAGCTTCCCCACCCCCGCCACAGCATTGTGCATTTTGCATGTTTATTATAGAATAGTTGGAGGGTATTTGGACGGAATGTTAGTGATCCCACCACAGTCCACACAAATTCAATCTCTGTACAAACATATCGTGTTTTTAGTGAAAACGAATCATTTGTATGGAGTTCCGCTCTGTGGTATTACGTAAGCACTAAAAGGGGACGAGGGGGATTTCTAAATGGTGAATATTATTTCCCATTCAACCTAACATGCTCGATTGCTCGCGTTTACAATACCTAGTGAGACCGTTTTCTCAGCATTCCATGGATTGACCGTGCCGGCGCGCCGGGTCCATAGCATGGTACAGAGGGAAACACTGTGAGGGTGTCTGGGACTTGCGTGCGACCCATTTGAGTTGGTTTAGGGTGGCCACCTTAAGACGTGTCAGCGACCTTCCACTGTTCACAATGTTCCCCCCTCTGCCTAACCAGATTTGGTAAGATCCTATCAATGCAGTTTTGGCTACTCGTTTTAGTGAAGGGCTTACTGACGCTCTTTAAATAAGTAATAGCCATTTTTGGTTAACTCATTGGTCAATTCTAAGTATTTATTTATCTTCATAGCGTGGTCCTTAGGTATGTAGGTCTCCCACGGCACCGTAAGCTCCACGAGCACTGCACGCCTACGTATCCTCGAAAACAGGAATACGTCGAATCTGGATGGCAAGGCACATACATCCTCCGGTATTTTAAAGTGTAGAAATCTGCCCAATTCTTTGAATCGGTTCAGTAGTTTCAGAGTTTATCGATCACAAACAAACAAATCTTTCTTTTTTTTATAATACTAGTATAGATTAAAGGAACAAAGGTTGTTCAAAGTCAAGTTCATAAAATAGTGGGATCAGTACTATCGCATCAAGTATATCAATTCATTTTTATATCATCAACATAATCGCATGCATATTATATTACTCATCCATTATCTATTTGTTATCCATGAACGATTACGGGTCTGGGATACTTATGACAAGAGCGTCGTAAAATATTTCGAGAGGGAAGTTTTAAATTCGTTTAGTTAAGTACTTGTTTTTCAATCCATTATTTATTATCTGCCCCGTGAGGCGACGGGGCTCAGTACAACTTGTCGCCGCCCCAATTCATCCAGAGGGTGTCGTAAGAGGCGACTAAGGGAACCCTTTCGCAAAACGATTCATTGCAAGCGAAGGAAAACTCGAAATGAAACCCGGTTGTCAGTAAAATGACAATCGTTATAATATATGATAATAATATATGTTTATTTTCTCTTCCACAAAGGTACAATTAGTCTAAAGTTATACAAAATAATGCACAATAACAATCCTTTGTGGGAGACTGGTATCCGCACTAGGAAACCCTGTCACACGGATTACCAGGCCCACCACTATCAGATATATATTATAAAATAATATGCAGTACAAAAAGAGCTAGTTCAACAACAGACTGTAGTTTCCATACGGTCTTGTTAACAATAAATGTACATTAATGTTTGTGTCTCTGTGTGTGCGTGTGTGTGTGTGTATGCGTGTGTGTGTGTGTGTATGTGTGTATGTGTGTGTGTGTGTGTGTGTATGTGCGTGTGTGTGTATATGTGTGTGTGTGTGTGTGTGTGTGTGTGTGTGTGTGTGTGTGTGTGTGTGTGTGTGTGTGTTTGAGAGAGTGTGTGTGATTATTTCGGGACTACTAGTAAGTTTTCCGTCAATTCATAGTTCAGGCCTAATAGGTACGTTGTAAGTACTTTTTTGCATTGTCTACCTGTCAGGGGGTATATATTAATTAAGGAGTTTATCTTATTATATAAGTAACTACATAGAAAACAGTAACTGTGATGTGAAAGGCAAGTTCTGAATAGAATAGTGGGGCATATCCTGCCTTTTCTCCGTGTCTGTGATGATTGGGCGGCATTAAATGTTAACTTTGCATGCTTGTGAAGTACTATTTGTCTTATAAAAAGTTGACGAACTGTGAGCACTTCGCATTTTGTATAGAGAGAAGAAGTTGGGTAAAAGTATGGCAGGGAATAAGCCACCTTTAACACAGACCTTTGAGCTCGTTCTACTTTTAACATGGAGGATTTTGCAGCTCCTCCCCATACCGTGATGCAGTAGGTAATTAGTGTTTGACAAAGTGAAAGGTAAACAGTCTTTAGAACATCGTCATCCGCAACCCGACGCAGATTTTTGAAAATGAACATTAGTTTTCTAATGCGCGTAGCCAATAAATTCAGATGGTCAGAGAAATTCAAATTGTTATGTCAAGTTGAAGGCCTTCTAAGCGGCCTGAGAAGTTTCAACCGCGAATCGTTCACCGACCTGCGCCTGTCCATTTCAACACGGCAATAGGCTCACCACCTATTACGTAAGACATAAAACTATAAGGTGAAATGTGGGCGTATACTATGTCTCTGCCTACCCGTTCGCGGATAAAGGCATGAGTATATGTATGTATGTATTTATCTATACAAATTATTATAAAGAGGAAAGATTTGTTTTTGTTTGTTTGTTTGGTAACGAATAGGCTCCGGAACTACTGGACCGATTTGAAAAATTCTTTCACTGTTGGAAAGCTACACTCTTTGCGGTGAACATAGGCTATATTTTATTCCCGTATTCCCACGAGAACGGGAACTACGCGGGTGATATATTAATTTACCGTAGGTACCTACTCTTATTATTTTGAAGAGCCAGTTATTTAACTGCATACACAGCTGTACGTGCTTATTATAATAAATATTATTGTAATTTACGTCACTTCTCACCCATTAAATATTATAATTTAGTAGGTAATTAATGCAAGTTGTTCAGTTCACCTATAAACACACTTTTTTTTTAATAAAACCCTCGCACTTAGCATTTTTAATTTCAAAAAATCCTAGCGATAGCGTTCGCACCCACAGAGCAACGCGACTAGTACAAGGGGGGGCGAAGACCATAGCATGTTTGACCTATACATATCTGTCTGTCATATTACGCTTAGGTTGTGGAATGATCTCCCTGCTTCGGTTTTCCCAAACGCCTACAGTATGGGGTTCTTCAAAAGGGGACTTAGAAGGTTTTTAAAAGCGTGCACTTTTTGGAAGTCTGCTTTGACAGAAGGGAAATCCTCAGTATGGCGCCTATCCTCCGTGTTGCTCTATGTTCGTACCTTTTTGTTTCAAATCTCTGGTTGTATGATATAGGTAATGGATGACATGACACTACACGCTACAAGGTGTATTGTAAGTAGGGAACGTGTTGGTTTTTTAACCGACTTCCAAAAAAGGAGGAGGTTCTCAATTCGTCTGTATTTTTTTTTGTATTCGGTAAGCATCCGCAACAGATTTTCCACACGAAAAGAAAAGCCGACCAAGTGCGAGTCGGTCTTGCGCACAGAGGGTTTCAAAACACGGCAAATAATCACGTTTGTTGTTGTATGGGACCCCCCCCTTAATCCCCCCCCCCCACTTTTTTCTGATTTTAGTATTTGTTGTCATAGCGGGCATGTGCATACATCATCAGTGAAAATTTCAGCTCTCTAGCTACGGCAGTGTATCACGGTTCCTGATATACAGCCTCATGACGGACAGACGGACAGACGGACCCTTCGGGTATTGAACCCTAAAAAGGTTGTATTGTTCGTGTCATCTCTCTCATCACAGGGAAAGAACTAATCGTAAACAAGTTAGTTTTTGTAATGAAAAACAAACAGTTTCACAAAACTGTCTTCAAACCGCAGGTCAATCAAAGCATTGCACACAATTTGAAACCAGCATAATACCTCTATCATTGAACTATTGCACAAAATTGCACAGAAATGTATTAGCCGTTATGCCTGGCACAGTTTTGTAGCCCGATTATGTCTATCAAGCAATTTGCAGTTGGTATTCGCGGGCACTACGAATTCCTGCGCAAACGCAACGTGCTCGGAATCGAACTCTGAACCAGGCCGACCGTTACAACATGTGTCCGTAAGGTGCGCCGGTACACGTATGACCTGTGATTTTGTTCCCACACTGAACATGAGTATACTCTTAAGTGACTTAATTTTGTCGATACTAATATTATAAAGAGAAAAGATTTGTTTGTTTGTTTGCATCGAATAGGCTCCGGAACTACTGGACCGATTTGAAAAATTCTTTCATTGTTGGAAAGCTACACTCTTTGCGGTGAACATAGGCTATATTTTATTCCTGTATTCCTACGGGAACGGGAACTACGCGGGTGAAACCGCGTGACGTCAGCTAGTTTATAAATAAAGATTAAATTAAGGGTAATCCCTAGGTAATCCCTTGCCTGAGACTCATTGACACCAGGCTGTATCTCATGAATCGTAATAGCTACTTGACAGTTGAAATTTTCACAGATAATGTAGGTATTTCTGTTGCCGCTATTATAACAAGTACCTACTGCTCGTTCGCTCTAACTTTGCCGCTCGGCTCCATACTAAAGTCGAATTTTTAATTAGACTAAGTAAATTGACAGCAACTAATGTCACTTCTTCATACAATGCTGCGTATTTTCTATGACGAAGTAACATTAGCTACTGCCAATTTACTTCGTCTAATTAACAATTCGGGTATACGCCTCTACGCCAACGGCAAAGTTAGAGCGAACGGGTAGTACTTAAATCAAAAACATTACATTCAACGCAATTCAACGTGATTTTATTGACAATTTTTCTTGTATTTAATGGAGAATCCGATTTACATTTAACCTATTTTTTCGTACTTATGCCAAAATTAAGCGTTAAAGTTAATTATTTTGACTATAAATTAATTTAAAAACTAAAAATGTATAAGGTGAATAAATACTGATGTATAATTATTTTGATTGTTAATTAATTTAAAAACAAAACAATGTCAACTATTTTTATAAGTATCTACCTACCCATAATGTATTTCTTTACGCACATAGTCGGAGTGGCCCTAATCCTAATCCACTTCCAAATATTGAATAAAAAACTTTGGAAGACATTAAATGCACAATTAAATAATAAAGACATTGAAATGAACTGCTATAATTAATTTGAATTGCTTTGGCCATGTACATAAATAATATTTTGGCATTTACATTTATTTTATAAACACGAGTTTAGTAAACATTTACAAAAATTTGTTAATTAAAAGATCTATAAATGATAAGTATTTATATATAAACCACATTCTTCAAATTAAAAATTCCGTTAGAATTTAATTATGGGGCATGTCAGGAAAATTACGAAAAAGAGTTGCAAATAAAATCATTCAAGTACAATAATACCCCGTTTTTATCCCTGAACGAGTAAGAAAAAGGTTTTTTATCTATTTATTTATTTTATTTATTTGTACACACATACACATTATATACAGAGAAATACAAGAGAATATTAGTACAAAGGGTCTGCTTATTGCTAAATAGAAATCTCTTCCAACAGACCTAAGAGAGGAGGGCGTTGTAAGTAAAAATATATTTCACCTTTTAGTGTTTAATTCCACGGTCATGTATATGAAAACAAATTCTTTAGGGTTCCGTATCCAAAAGCTAAAAACGGGACCCTATTCATGAGACTTCGCTGTCCGTCTGTCTGTCTGAACCGTGGTAGCTGGAGAGCTGAAATTTTCACAGAATGTATTTCTGTTGCCGCTATGACAACAATTTTTTTTTATACCACTAGAGTGGCAGACAAGCATACGGCCCCCCCAGATGTACCGGTGGTCACCGCAGCCTATGGACGTACGCAACACCAGAGGCGCCACAATCGCGCTGCCGACTCTTTAAAAACCTTCTAAGTCCCCTTTTGAAGAACCCCATACATCATGGACACGATGGAGATCATTCCACAACCTAAGCGTACGCGGAAGAAAGCCTCTATTAGATCTCACCGTGCTCGAGCGCTCAGAACGCAACGTGTGAGGGATGAACACCCTGTCTATGGCGAGCGGTGCGATGATAGAATGTAGCCGTAGGCATCATATCAAACAATTCTTCAGAGCACAAACCGTTGTACAGGCGGTAGAACACACACAGAGAAGCAAAGTCTCTCCTGTCACTAAGAGGTTCCACACCACCTGCAAGTATGGGATCGTTGACAACTCTCGTAGCTCGCCTTTTCACCGAGTCAAATGGACGAAGCTAGTATTCGGTATTCAGCTGTATTCGGTAAAATACTAAAATCAGAAAAAAGGAGGGGATTAAGGAGGTCTCCCATTGAACAAACCTAATTTTTTTGCCGTTTTTTGGTACCCTCTAAGCGCGAGTCCGATTTTTTGTTAGTAGGTGCAGAACCATTCGTGCGCACGTCCGACTCGCACTAGGCCTGTCTTTTCATAGATAGATTAGTTAGGTATCCGTGATGCTCTGATTTAAATGAATTAATCACGTCACCGTCACGCTAAGCTGGTGAGCGAATATATTATCATTCTGTATCTACGTAAGTAATAAGTTAATAACATTAATTATACATAATACTGTTATTTATACATTATTGTATAATAGTTATCTAATGAAAAAGATAAAGAACATTTTGTTGTAAAATGGAACTGGATATTAAAATAACCTGCGTCTGGGTAGAAAGAGCGTGTGAATCTGGCGTTGAAAACGTATAGGAAGCAGTCGCTTTCAGAACCAACTCAACTCTGCCTTTGTCTCAGAATTAATACAAAAGTCAGTAGCCGTGGGTCTGGACAGGAGGATCAAAACATCTATAGCTGAAGGGTAAACTGATTTTTGCGGTGGCAACGTTAACGCAAAGCAGATTGTGAATTTTTACAAGATTTTTCGTTTTTTTTTGTTTACATGCATGAAAAACCTCACGGAGGTAATATGCTTAAACTTTCTGCGCCGAATATACAACGGGGAAGGCTAGTTTCTAAGACTTGTTACAATGTCCTAGAGGTCTGTTGAGCACCTTGACTCATTAAGTCAAGGTGCTCAGTAGACCTCTAGGACCTTTTAGTCTAGCAAGCAAGCTATCCTCACCTGCAAGTTGTGCACCTGCTCAAGTTCAATTACCTAATAAAACGCGTAATTTACACGTTTAACGCATTATCATGCGGCATGACGCAAGCAATGCATGTTCGTACGTACTGTCATGCATGATCGTTTAGTTGTGATGACTGATGTGATTGTGACATGCGGCATCCTTTTTATTTTATACTACTAAGGTGGCAGAAAAGCTGTCGCACGATAATTACGGCACCCTAAAAAAGAACATACATGAGATTGAGTTCTGTACCTTATTATTTTGTGCTATGATGTAGCAATGTCACAAATTAGAGATATTACAGATGGAAAACTCATGTAGGTATGTACTTTTTTTTTTAAACCTACCCTCTGCTACACACACTCGCGCACAAATCAGTATCGAGAATTCGGTTGAGACCGCCTGTCCTTGTGTCTGTGAATGAGTTGTCTATGTGTGCGTAGCCTCAGGGAATTTAGTATGTAAGTTTCCATCTGTACTATCTCTAATTTGTGGCAATGTCCTGGGGACATCTATTCGAGGGCTTACCCGGGGCTCCCAACCGTAGGCTGTTAGGTAGGATACTTGTGATTTTTAGGCGGTAGGATTCCGGCAGCATCCCTGTAGGATTTTCGTTACGTAATATAAAAATAAAGATGTACCTATGTACATGCTACGGTGTACGGTAAACTGTTCATGTTCACGCATGCGTAGTTCCGCAATTCGCATCAGCTGAGCGCTCTCAGGTTGTTCACCTCACATTACTTATTGTAATACGAATTTACCAACAGATTTACAGCATTTTGCTTTTCACTTTGTGCGGTGACCGGTTATTGTATCAAATGTATGACCGAACGGCCTTAGCCGGGTCCATTCAGGAGGGTTGAATCCATTAAGTTAGGCACTTGTTTGCCTGATCTCAGTCTTTAAGAATTTTGGGACTGAAGTCTGACAGCTTCGATTTTTTGTCTATTATAAATTTTATGATATATGTATAAACCAGAGTTTAACACATTAGAAATTATAAGTGAGAAATTCGAATAAAATAATCCACAATAAACGTATTTTCCCGTGGGGGTAAGATGTCTCCGCGAGAAAAATTTGCATACTGCCCGTTCGCTCTAACTTTGCCGCTCGGCTCCATACTAAAGTCGAATTTTTAATTAGACGAAGTAAATTGACAGCAACTAATGTCACTTCTTCATACAATGTTGCTTATTTTCTATGACGAAGTGACATTAGCTACTGTCAATTTACTTCGTCTAATTAACAAATCGGGTATACGCCTCTACGCCAACGGCAAAGTTAGAGCAAACGGGTAGTACATTATGTAACTCTCTTCGTGTAATGAGTACAACGTACAAGAACAAAAAATCAACAGGGACTAACCACCTCAGCATATGCACCACTTAGATAAGAGGTACAGTTTTCCCAACCTCCTGCAATAAGGGGTTCTTCAAAAGGGGTCTTAGAAGGTTTTTACTAGATCGCGTCGGTAGCGCGAGTGTGGCGCCTCTGGTGTTGCAATAGGCTGCGGTGACCACCAGGCTTTCTAGTGCGCCATATGCTTGTCTGCCATCTTAGTGGTATAAAAAAGGTTTGAACCCAAAGTTCTAGGTAAGGCTCCCATCGCACAGTACACGCCAGAGTCAATACAGCGAGATTAGTAGATTGATTTCCTGTGATAAGGATAATTCAAATTTCACATAATGTCATGACGATAAAGAGAGCAATGTCACATTGTCACTTTTATAATAATCATTGCAAGGGAAAATCGACCTTGTTGCTAACACGGTCATATGTACTCCTCAAGAGCAATAATGAATGGAATTATAATGAACCTGATTGTACAAGACATGTTTGTTTGTATGAGTGGTTATATCAAAATACATGTTACGGCACTAGAGAAAGTTAATTGTGAATTTGTGAAGAAGAACTGTTCTGCGCGCCATGAGATCATGATTGCTTATTATAATAATTTTATGTGCGAAATTGTTTAATATGGTAATATCGTGTAGGTGTATGAACAATGAATCTGAATAATATATGTTATTGGTTGTATAGCATTATACATTATATATTCATCACCTTAGTCTTGGTTGTAGTACTTGTAGTCAAAGGTTTGTTGGGTCTAAGGAACGATAGAATTACTTATTTGATTTGGTAACTTTTGATATGACGTTGGCTTTAGTGAGGCCCTAGCTAATGTTGTAAAGCCTCGTAACGTAACCTTAATATTTATGTAATTAATCTATAGGTATCTATATTAATATTATAAAGAGGAAAGATTTGTTTTTTTTGTTTGTTTGTAACTAATAGGCTCCGGAACTACTGGACCGATTTAAAAAATTCTTTCACTGTTGGGAAGCTACACTCTTTGCGGTGAAAATAGGCTATATTTTATTCCCGTATTCCCACGGGAACGGGAACTACGCGGGTGAAACCGCGTAACGTCCGCTAGTACGTGATAAAATTGATCATCATATCAATAATTATGGATAAAATAACAAGAGATTTAAAGCAAAAATACTTTCTCTTCATTTTCGTCTTTAGCTCATTGCGTTTTCCCTTTACCTTCTTCTAGAGGCCATGCCTGTTAGACCGATGTGAATACGTCATGTTAGCCTTACCTTATGAATTCTGACAAGTTCGTGGCAAAACACGTGAAAGTTAAAAAGTCACCGTTATAGGTAATACATGTTCTACAAATGGGTTGAACTGGACACCATGACCATATAGAAAACCATGACGAACATACAAATTAGTTTCTGTTTCTACTGTACGTAACATCAAGTGTAGTGCGTTAAAACTATACTAGATGGCGCTGTTAGCCTTGGGTTTTTAAAGTTATGCGAGCTGTTTCTCTTCTATCAAAAACAAAAAAAAATCTATTTCTTGTGTACCTATTAAGTTTTACCTGTATCTATATCTAAACTTACTTCTATACCAATAATAAAGGGGAAAGATATGATTGTTTGTTTGTTTACAGCGAATAGGCTCTGAAACTTCTGAAACGATTTAAGAAATTCTTTTACTTTTGAGAAGCTACACTTACCCCGGGTAACATAGGCTATATTTTATTCCCGTTTTCCCATGGGAACGGGAGCTATTATTTATAATTATAATAATATAATTTATTATGTATCTTTTAGTCTTGTACCATAATAGCCTTATAATAACATGTCATTATTCTTTGTTAACAGGTGATAATGGCAGCACACACGCTTTATACCTCGAAACGATAGTCGAGGAGACGAGCGATGACCTGCGTTCAGAACGTTCCTCGGCTGCAACATGGCTCTCAGACTCAGATGCAGATTCCGTCATACATGTGCGAGGCGCTCCGGGTATGTTACTAGTATTTTAATCCTTACTATCTTATCGTAGTTCCCGTTCCCG
This sequence comes from Miltochrista miniata, assembly GCA_933228765.1. Lineage (NCBI taxonomy): Eukaryota > Metazoa > Arthropoda > Insecta > Lepidoptera > Erebidae > Miltochrista > Miltochrista miniata. The sequence continues at coordinate 34,463,795 of OW121749.1, forward strand.
TGGGAATTCGGAAATAAAATATAGCCTATGTTCACCGCAAAGAGTGTAGCTTCTCAACAGTGAAAGATTTTTTTTAAATCGGTCCAGTAGATTCGGAGCCTATTCGATACAAACAAACAAATCTTTCCTCTTTATAATATTAGTATAGACAACAGCAAGCAAATGGGTTCAGGAGTGGAGAACACGATTTGGTACAGGTGGGGTAGGACAACCACTCGCCAGATGGACCGACGACTGACTGGATCTGGAAGGCGCAAAACCGTGTATTGTGGTGAAATTTGGGAGATGCCTACGTCCAGCTGTGGACTGTTAGAGGCTGATTTGATTTTTTGATTTGATCTTATCTTACTCTCTCGCTATAACTTCAGACTGGATCTGGCTGAAAGTTGGTACATGGATACATTAAAGTCTGTAATTAACACATAGGCTACTTTTAAACCCTGGAAATAAGTTCCCACGAAATAAGTTACGCGGGCAAAGCTGCGGGCAGCAAAAGTTCAAGCATGGATGTTTGTTACTTTCATGCTCCACTTGTACTTGAGGGCATTAAAACAGTAAGATAAATAAGATAATGTATGTAACGAACAAATATTGCACGCATTGTTCATTACATTTTCTTACAGAATTTACTGCCCTCTAGTGAGCAGTAGCGGTACTAAAACGAATGATACATCAACATTAGATTCCACTTGCAAAGTGTAGATGGCAGCACAGCTTATATCTATTATATTATTATTTTGAGGAGTCTTTAACTCAATCAGCTGACGAGTCTCTAATGATGATATTGCAATTATGTATGTACTTTTGATTAATGACGATTTTTACAAAATACTGCCCGAACTCGTGATTACTCCTGGACCGATTTTTGGCAACTACACTGAAGTTTACTCTACCTACTGATCTTTTGGACCACGTCCAAGAATTATAGAGAATGCTCCCATTTCATGTCACTGTCATTGTCGTCGCCCAAACGAAGCGACGTACTGCGCGAATAGTGAATTTGAAGCAAGTGCTCACGGGATCCCTCCCTGTCCAGCAGGATCGGAGTGCGACAGCGAGTCCGAGCGCGAGTGGGCGTGCCCGGCCAAGCGGCGGCGACGCGAGCGGCCCGCCTCGCCCGCCAGCAGCGGCGCCGGCACCGGCTCGCTGTCGCGCTCCTCCAGCCTGGCGCAGTTCGAGTCGCTGGAGCGCTCGTGCGCCGCGCCCGCCTCGCCCAGCCTGTCGCCCGACTCGCTCGAGTCGCCGCCGCCCTCGCCGCCGCCGGTGCGGCCCGCGCCTCGGGCGCACCTCTCCGCCGAGAACCTCAGCGAGGACAGCGGCTACTGCGAGCGCTCGCGTCGTCCGCCGCCCGCCGTGCACAGCCGCGTCGCTGACTTCGTCCACCAGGCCGCCGCGGGCAGCGCGCCCTGCCTGGCCGGCTCGCCCCCGCCCGACCGGCGACCGCCGCGGGCCTCGCGCGCGCTCTCCCTGCCCGCCGAGCTCGACGTGTGCGCCGAGCCGCGCCGCCACACGCAGCACCGCGCGCGCTTCCGCCAGACCTTCGAGGTGTCCGACAGCCTCACCGTCAGCGTGGCCGACCTCACCGCGCTCGACTACCGGGGGGGCGCGCGGCGTCCGCGCCTGCCGCCCCCGCCGCCGCCTCCGCGAGCCCGCCGGAAACCGCCGCCGCCACCCCCGCCTCCCCCGCCGGTCGAGATCGTCATCCGGCAGCCCACCACGGAGACCCCGCCGCGGGAGCCCAGCGCGAGCAGCGACTCCACCACGGAATCGGAGCGCGCCTTCGCCCGCGAGATGGAGGCGACGGCGCGCCGTCTGGACGAAACGGCGCGACGGGCGCTCGCAGATAGTGATAATTATGACCGCGAACTGTCCGTGATGACCGCGAGACGGCTGCACGACTCGTGGGGCGCGTGGGACGACGTGCTCGACGAGCTGCGGCGGCGCATGGACCCGCCGTCCCCGTCGCCCTCCCTCTCCCCCTCCCCGTCTCGAACGCCCTCCCCCGACCCGGTGAGAGAACCGCCGTTCACGTCGACCCCCCTGAGACCCTGCAACGACGCCCGAGTGAGATCGACGCCGGAGCTGCGCTCGCGGGGCACCCCGAACCGAGAGACGCCGGACGAGCTGCGAGCGTCGCTCCAGCTGGTGGCGCCGCCCCCGGACGCGGGGCCGCCGGCGCGCTCCGTGTCCGCGGGCTCCAAGGGGGTGACGTTCTCGCCCGTGGTGGCGGAGGTGAGCTGGCGCGAGACGAGCGCGAGCACCACCGAGAGCGACACGAGCGCGAGCGACGACGCGCGCGACGCCGAGGTGGAGGTCGTGGAGGGGAGCGCGACGCAGGCGCGCGCGGCCGCACCACACACAGAGCGCGCCGCCGCCATGACGGAAGCGGGCGCGCGCGCGCCGCGCAGCCGCATAGCCGGCTTCCTCTCGCGATTCGCTAACTTCAGATTTTCGGGGCGCAAGGAGAAAAAAATAAGGAGCGCAGGCGCGAACGCCCGACCCTCCGCGAACGGCACGGCGACGGCGGCAGACGTGGGTCTGACGGGGCGCGGGGCGAGCGCCCCTACGTACGTGCGCATCCCGCTGAAGGAGGAGGCTGTGTCGCGCGTGGCGGCGCCCCCGGCGGCGGGCGGCGTGGCGCACAAGCCGCCGCGCCCGCCCGCGCCGCCCCCGGGCCCGGGCGTGCTGGAGACGGACGTGGACACGCAGCGCACCGTGCTGCACGCGCGCTCGCTGCTCGCGCTGGCGCCGCCGGCGAGGGCCGCCCGCCCGCACAAGTCCATGGAGTTCCTGCTCGACAAGGACAGCGCGCAGACCGTACAGGTGAGTCCCCATCCATACATCCCACTGTGGCACCGGCGCCGCTCCCCGGCGCGATGTTTACAAACAGCGCGATCGATGCGAGCGAATGACCGGTGACCCCCGCTGTTTGCTTTTCTTGACGACACCTCACTCGGTAACTATGTTATGATCGTGACCTGTGACTGCCGACCACAATTTGCACTACGACTCTTAAAAGTGTTCAGCGAAAGCTTGAAGTACGTGCCGTCACGTACTGCGGTAAGTGTTAGAAAACAGAAGCTATGTAGGTCGATGAGGGCCGTCGATGTATAATAGTAGCGTGTTTATTTAAAAAAAACAGCTCTCTGAATAACTAACCGACGTGATAAACGCAATGTGTCCCCTTTGACTTCGTAATTAACTAGTAGCCCTCGGTGTCCCCAGGAGGTACGTTACGACACCATACGGGTCGTCACAGTTCACACGCGATCTATTCGAACGGGGCGGAGGTGAAAGTGCGTTCATGATCACATCTGCACTCGTACATTATATAGTCGCACACCATATCCGTCACTGTGACAATGGTGGGCGTAGATCCATGTATATCAAACAACAAGCACTATCAACTGATGTCCGTAACATTGCATATTATATCTAGAGAGTCTCTAATTCTGTCTATTCGGTCTCACTTGGCTACCTCTTGAAATCCCGTTAGATAGTATGAGAACTTTGGGAACCCAATATCTTATAGATAAGATAACAAAAGGAATGCATAAAAGCTATGAATAACACAACAGCATACCAGGGCCCCGCCATAACTCGCAGATATAATAAATCTGAATGCTACTTCGGTGTGTATCGTAAAACGAAGCTAGTTTATTACTGGAGGCACGCCCATAATATACAAAGGGTAAAACACTATACTCAATCTTCTAAACAAATAAACTAACAGAAAATGAACAAAGTGATAAAATACAACACTGCTTACAGGAGTCACTCATTAATGATATAAATTCATTCATACAAAGCAACACATCTGTCATGTATAAAATCGTCAAGATCCCTTCAATATGAAACCGTTTTCCCCTTTTATACAACCCGTGTAACTAAATACTATTTGCTTACGGCAAATGTTTAAAAAAATTTAACAAAAACCATCCCGTCCAATTCTCACGGTAATCTCACATAATACCATACCACTTACCGTAAGCTTATCACCGAACACGAAAACCGACACAGTTTTTAGTTGGAAAACGAAACCCTTACTTATGCGTTGTTGCACATTTTTGCGTGTTTAGAACACCACTTTGTTAAGTAATTACCGTGACATAGTTCGAACATGATGTCACTATTCACCGAGGTGAATAATAAATTATAGAACAGTGTTATTTCCTTGAGCTATAGAAATGTCCCCTAGAGATCGTGAGCGATGTTACTGGCACACATATACAATAGGTTGTTTTTGTAGTTAATTCAAATGGCTTCGTGACATATGATAACAAATCGACTTTGTAATTATAATAGCCTTTCTTATTCGATATCTCGATGGCATACACAACACATCTCTAGCAGATATCCCCTTTCTCTCTGATGACTATCAATCACGTTTGTTCTATCTTAAACTCTACAATTATCTTTTAATCTATGAGGTGACATGTTAGTTTGGTAAAGACCACGGTAGTATCACAGAGTTTAAATCGATTGGTATAAAACTGGTACTTCTGCGCAAAGTAGATCTTCCGAGCACCCAGGGAAATAAACAACCTGTAAGGAATCCTATGTACTTTATGTTTTAGCCAAAAAATCATCAAGATCCGTTCATAAATAACGCTACAACAATATTCGCTCCCTTTTCTCCCATTTTCTCCCCTATCAAAAAAGCTCTCTACAAAAATAATATTTTAGACCAAACATGTGTGCCAAGTTTGGTAAAAATCGGTTAAGAAATGCGTCCCCTAGCTAGACCGGCACTAACAAACGGACGAAAGCAAAATGGTCCATAGGTACTGCCCAATCGGAGACTCTCGCTCGCTTCGCTCGCTCGGTCAATTAATGGAACAGGTACTTTCTTTTCTAGAATATTTACTTATAATCGTCTTACAAACCGTTTGTCAAAACTAAACAAACCCTTAAACACCGAGTAGTTTCAGCCGATTCTGTCATTCATTTTCTTGCAGTAAAGATATTGATTTCGTATTACAGAATGATGCTCAATATTCAAGAACCGCTTGATATTAGTATTGACCTTATAAATCTACCCACAGTTCTTAAGAGTTCTATACGGACAGTTCTTACTGTCCTCAAACAGAACAATATATGCGCGGTTGAAGGTTTCTTGCAAATAACGATCAATACTCCATTCATATTGACCTTACTGTTTCAATCCTCTTCAATGATATTATGTCATTCCTGTCTATGTAGACTCGGTGGGTGGTTCTTTCTATCTTTATACCCTTTTTGACAGTCGGGTAATAAAGATGAACTTCAATTTTATTTACATATCATAAAAATTATAGCAAAAAGTAGAGCCAGTACCTAGTTTCGAAAAAATCAGCAGTCTCTTTTTGAAGTTGCTTAAAAAAGCAGGTAAAGTGATCATATTGTCCCGGTTATGAGACTATTAGACGTTCCCTAAATAAAAAAAGGTAAACCATGTCCTTTGAAAAGCTCTATTATATCTATGCACCAAATTTCGTCATATTTGGTTCAGTGGTTTAGGCGTGTTATAGTGACTTTCGCAGTATTATATTAGTAGGCACCCAGTAAGTATGAATTTGAAAGTCAGGGCGACAATTTTGTACATAAATTTAGGCGCGCAGAATAAATAAATTATTCATCATGAAGACGTCATGTCATTATTATTTTAGATATTCGTACCAATGGCAAATATTTTTTTCTTTTTACCGTTTTAAATTGTGATTTAGACAATTTTTCATTTTATTCTGGGACAAATTATACAGGTTGCTTTTGAAATCGTAAATTTGTGATAATTTTCCCAGGAGCAAAGCTATGGGGTTGCTTTTATTTCAAAGAAAATCAAATGATAATTTTGTTTTTCTTCTTTATTTAGCGTCTGTTCAAATCATATCTAGCGTTCGTTTAGCGACTATCGTCTGACGTACTAAACCCGTGACGTAGATATAGCCCGTTCGCTCTAAGTTTGCTGCTGGCGTAGAGGCTGGTGTAGAGGCTTAGTAGGGGAGAATATTTGCTCCATGAGGGGAGGCGACCGGCAAACTTAGAGCAAACGGGTAGTAAAGTAATGACGCTTGCGCTATAGCCTCGTCTGAATGGGCCCAAAATACACTGACCTTTTACCTTTAAACGTGTTGTAACTCCCACGGACTCCAACGGATTAGCCAGTGACCCTTAAAACAAATTTTATGCTACGGACTATTTCGAGAATAGCTACCAAAAACCCCTTATGATAATAATATCTAACCTACATACTTTGCCCTTCTCATAAAAAGTCAGACAGAGTCTGGAACGTACGTACTGCTCGTTCGCTCTAACTTTGCCGCTCGGCTCAATACTATAGTCGAATTTGTAATTAGACCAAGTATATTGACAGCAACTAATGTCACTTCTTCATACAATGTTGCGTATTTTCAATGACGAAGTGACATTAGCTACTGTCAATTTACTTCGTCTATTTAACAATTCGGGTATACGCCTCTACGCCAGCGGCAAAGTTAGAGCAAACGGGTAGTACACGGTATGGGGTTCTTTAATAAGGGGCATTACAAGATTTTTGCAAAGTCGATAGCACGAGTGTAGCATCTCTGTTGTAGCGAACGTCCATAAAATACGGTTCCTTGTAAAAGAATAGTCTATCTATCAAGTAGGCCTCCTTAGTGCTATAATAAAAAAAAAGTGAAAACGCCATCAAAAAGTAAACATATTTAAGCTAAAAGTGAAACTTAAGCATCCGTTGTTACTCAAATAGACTGCTATAATTGTCGAGATTCGAGAGTCGAGTCGGCGGCATATTTGTTCATTCATGAGAATTTCAAACAAATGTCACGTGGCCTTGTCCAACGTGATCTATGATGACCTCGTCTGTGATAACTGGCTCTCCAAATATTCATTTATGCAGTGCTTTAGGTGCAACGCAGATGATAGACTTTTGTGCGATCAAGTTTGCGGCGCACAAAAAGACCGCACAGATTAAATATTTGTGTTTTTCTTCTTCTTATTCTTGGGCTTTCTCGGATTGAGAGAGAGTATGTCAAAGACAAGTAAAGTTTTATGTCGAAAATATTTTTTATGATAAGATTCTTTTAGACAGCAGCGTATCTTGTATGTCCAAGTTTGGACTAAGTTATAGTTCAGTAAAGCAGTGGCACCTTACTGGGGCTAGCTGTGGAATTTGTTGACAAACCAAAAAAGTAGCGTTTCACTGTGTTATAATATAACACTTACCAACACTTGTGCACGTTGTCGAACTTTTATGTTTAAGAATCCACCAAAAATAACACATAAAATCTCAAAAATAAACTAGTTTTAAAAAAATATAGAACGGAGTGGCATCCGCTTGTCTCTGCCGCCATATCCTACGTAATATAGTTACCTACTACATAAGCCTGGGGCTCATTATTGCTAATCGCAGTTTTCTCACAGACTGTGCACCACGGATAGTCTGTCGTCCGTGTCGTGCCTTAGACTTGCCAGCTCTATTGTGGCTCGGCGAGGTTATGCTAAATAGGGGTGTGAATAAAAATGATTTCATTCGTTTGTTTTGATGTTTTTTGTTTGTCCATTATTGCAGTAGTACAAGGAGAATCAAGATTATCTATTTGAATACTAAGTTTGACCCATAAACTGTGCTTTGAAACTACAATGATTGAATACAATTAAAAAACCTATTTTAAAATAGTGATAAAATACACCATCTATGACATTAGACATGGCCGTCACTTAACTATCAACACCCAGAAAATACCTCACGTCTACAGCTTGACATTAAATTTCGACGCCCAGAAAGGGAGTTTCAAAATTTTACCCATATGGGGGTCGAATGGGATAGACTGCAGGGTAGAGTTGCGACTGGCGTTCATCTGCTAGTAGTGTATTATATAACTTCCTAGTAACATTACACTAAATGACTGCGGGTTCTAGAGGTCGTAACATCCGAGTTGTCTCGAGAGTCTAGGTGTTTCTATGTCCAATAACGATAATTAAGTATTTGACCATAACACAAGCAGGTTATTCCTAGCTTACAATTTGTTTTTTACGTAAGGGAAAATCCTCATGGGTGCTATGACTCCTACCGGCCTAAACACCTCACGTGCACTGCCTAACTGCCTACGGTTGGGAGCCCCAGGTAAGCCCTAGGAAGGATACCCCAGGAGGATTCCTTGCTTACATTGGGATCAGATAGATCAGATAGAAAATGTCCGTGAATATTTATTATTATTACATAACAAGTAACGATTACCTTGTTACCAAGTTGCAATCTTCCCACGACACGTCTCACCTTTACAAGTTACTTAAATTACTACTCGTAAGTAACACTTATTCTCATCGGATCATAAGTTTAAGGCTCGATTGCATTCAATATTCATTTCGGAGTTGTGGTCCGCATTATTGATATACCATTTCTTACTTTTTGAAACATTTTACATCACCTAATTATTATCTGAAGAAATGTACGTAGGTACCTACTTGAATAAAAACGTTCAAGCTATTTAAAAAAAAAACTATTGTATACTTATTTTTACGTAGCTAAAATTCTTTAGTATTTAAAAATGTGTTCCCGTAGACTAGTGTGTATTTCAAAAACTGGCTGTGCCTGTGACTGCTACGAGTCCCGTAGCACCTATTTCTCCCATTTTTGCTGCTACAAAAACTTATGGAAATATGCCATATTTTTGACGTTCACTATCAGTGCTCCGCTCTCATAGGCAGTAGAACAATGATACATAATTATCGTACGTTACTTCATAGTAATTTAACTTCTTCTTATAATATTGGTTGCAAAGTTAAGGTGCTTCAGTGTTTATCGATTACAAACAAATCATTCCTCTGTGTACTTAATATGTAAGTACTATTGCATAATGTTGTCATTCTAAATAAATAAGCAGTACCTATCTACATTACAATCACGTCAAAGATCAATCAAAGTCACAAAAACTAAACGCGTCAAAGGTCAAAAAAGTCGTCACGTTTCGTCGAATGCAAAAATTAACTTTTTTAGCGCCTATTGTTCTGTTGTTTTGTTCTAAGAATCTATACAACAACAATTGTCATATCATACCAGTTGCCAGCCATGACGGAAAAGGGGGGTATAAAAAGAGGATAGTGGAAAACTGCCCTCTGACGCAGCAAGTTAAAAATCGTACACTCTCTCTCCATATTGGAAGGCTTGAATTTTGAAATTAGTTGCAAAATAATAAATAAATAAATATTATTCGACATTCTCCCACAACATCATCTAGCCCAAACTAAGCTATAAGCTTGTGCTATGGGATCTAGACGACTGATAGACGTACTTATATATTTCTAAATACATACATAATATAGATTAATTACACCCAGACACAGAACAAATCAATGTGCTCATCACACAAAGAGATTTGTCCTGGGTGGGAATCGAACCTACGACCTCCGAATCTGTAGTCAGGTTCGCTAACTACTAGACAACGAGGCCAGTCATATTCGTAATGGCCATTGACTAACCTGATATAGAAAGTGGTCTTGCCCAACATTACTACAATAGTCTGTCGATGCATCTCCCAATGAATCTGATCGCCTGATCAAATGTTGTCAGTTCCACCAGCCGGGCGATTCCGTATCGATCGTGTTGAAAAATCTATCAAATGTTATCTACGTTTGATAGATTTTTCAATACATCTTTTTTTTAACGTGAGGAATATTCTACATGGATGCTATGCTCCTACCGACTAAAAACTACACGTATACTACCTATCAGCCTACGGTTGGGAGCCCCTGGTAAGCCTTCGGAAGGATACCCCAGGACTCCCAACAGACCTACAGCTACCACTACATCTGTCAAAGATCTTTGATAGATTGTCCTGTTACGTAGTCACTTCTTTAAAATATGTATTGACAAATTTCGAATCGCTGAGAAGTCTTGTGTTGTCATTTCAGTCAGACAAAAAGGCTTGACTGAGTTCCTATGAATTATGGCCCGACCGGTGAAATGTGCAATCGTAGTACGACTTTAGGTCAAAAATGACCAGTGAAATATCGGCATTAATACCCTGTACTTCTTGCCAAGATAAGGCGTGATTGTATTTAATAATAGTACCTCAATATGCGGTTTGGTACGTGATGTTTGTACGAGAGGGCTACAGCTGGCCGGATAATTCGACTTCGTGCAGCAATTTGTTTGTAAAAACTACTTTCGGCCGAAGTACAATAATTTTATAACATCGTCCATATTTCATTCATCGTGTAGTTGTACGGTTTCTGCTGTGATGATATTTTAAAAATAATCTGAGGATTTATTCGGAGACGTCATTTTGGCTAGTCCTACTTCCTACTAATATTATAGGTAAATGTGAAAGTTTGTGAAGCTGTTTGGATGTTTGCTACTCAATCACGCTCTAACGGGTAAACGGTTTGAGCTGAAATTTGGTACAGACAGAGATAGCTTATAGTCTGGAATAACACATAGGCTACTTTTCATCACGGGAAAATGTTCCCACGGGAAGCGGAAACGGGCACCGAATCTGACGCGGGCGAACCCGCGAGCATCATCTAGTTATAAATAAAACTTTAAACGTATAGCAGTTGAAAAAAGGTACAATCCGGATCGAAAGACCATTATGTATAGTGCCAATAATGGCTTTGGTAGCTTAGTGGTACTGCAATATGAGAACTTAGTTTAGAATTTAGATACCTACAAAAAGAGATACCCTGCAGTAAAATAATAATATCTTTACCAATGTATTTACACAAACACAATCAATTGAAAAAGGTTATTTTGAAACTCAACTTTATGCTACTATAGAAAGTGTGTTTATAATACCTTATTCTAGGATAAAAATGTAGTCATGAAAAATCCAACAGATTATTTCACTTACATTTCGTAGACTCTCAAAGACGAGTTAAGTGATATCTTAGTACTTATAGATAAACAAAGGAAATCTGTAGGGACTCAAAATCTTTTGAGACGCTATAATCTCAATTTCTCTTATCTAATTCCATCAATAGACTATCGTATTGGTGCCTGATAGACGCCATGACATGCTACTGAAAAATAAACCCTCCTTAGTGAGAATAGAGCATATTTTAACTTAAAACTAAATGACAATGGTTCAGGAATCCCTTTGTGATTTTAACAAATATTTAATATCTGCTGCGACACTACAAAGGAATTTCTGTCGTATTTGTTTACAACATAGGCAAAGTTTGCAGGCTGATATTGATTTGGCCCAGTTTACTCGCGTTCAATTCCTGGATAAACTCTGCTTTGATCGTCGGATGCTTTGTATACAACACAGTTTGTATGCTTCCGCAATACGAAAACATATAGGTTCTTGCTGTACAATCATGGAATTTACGAGAATTCAGATGGATTTTCAGTTAGAAGAACGAGCTTTATCGGCGTGAAATATGGTTTGTCTGTGAACGGGTCTTAGTGAATAAGAAGTTTGCCAGAGTGTTACGGCATTTCTTGTAGGCAGTTAATGTTGCCTGTATGTCCAATCAATGAATGAAATGCAATCCTATCACAGACTGCTGGACGTAAATCTCTCCCAATTCTATAATTTCCACGCTGGCGAAATGAGCTGGTCCTGTACCAATTCATATTTATGAATAAAATATAAAGTACCTACTATAGAGATCATTGGAACCTTTAACGCTACAAGTCTACTAACACACTTCTACAGTAATATTATAAAGAGGAAAATATTGTTTTTTGTGTGTATGTTTGTAATGAATAAACTCTAAAACTACTGTGCCGATTATAAAAATTCTTTCACAATTGGAAAGCTAAATTCACCCTGAGTAACATAGGCTATATTTTATTCCCGTATTCCCATGGAAATGGGAGCTACGCGGGTGAAACTGTGTGACGTCCATATCTATACTAATATTATAAAGAGGAAAGATTTGTTTATTTGTTTTTTGTTTTTTTTTGTTTGTTTGTTTGTAACGAATAGGCTCCGGAACTACTGGACCGATTTGAAAAATTCTTGCGGGTAACATAGCATAAATTTACACTCTTTGCGGGTAACATAGGCTATATTTTATTCCCACGGGAACGGGAACTACGCGGGTGAAACCGCGTGACGTCCGCCAGTTCATAATAAATTAACACCCACAGTCTTAAACCAACCTAATCGTATTGATTACACATGCAAAAAGGTTTTATTACAACAACATACCTACCACATGAAAGTTACTCTACCTACATCTGGCATTTTAATATTGTATAAATTTAGCAAATAATTTCGTACAAAACGAACTTATTCGCGTACAGATGCGTATATTGTATAGACTCATAGACATAGACAAACGAATACCCGACTACCTGCCCGGACGGAGACTGTTAGATTAAATTCGTTGTATCCGCCTAAACTGAACTCTATAGCATATTTATTGTACTACTAGATGTGGCACACGACTTTGCCTGTGTTACGCTTCGAACCTCGTAGGACCAATTGAAACATACATGCCCGTATTTACAAAAATGTATGAAACATGCATATTTTAGTTAAGAATAATTTATCTATACTAATATTATAAAGAGGAAAGATTTGTTTTTTTGTTTGTTTGTTTGTTTGTAACGAATAGGCTCCGGAACTACTGGACCGATTTGAAAAATTCTTTCACTGTTGGGAAGCTAAACTCTTTGCGGTGAACATAGGCTATATTTTATTCCCCTATTCCCACGGGAACGGGAACTACGCGGGTGAAACCGCGTGACGTCCGCTAGTTTAGAATAATTTTACTTTCTCAAAACGAAAGAGTTTTTTAAATGTTTCATTCAATAGATTCAGAGTTTATTGATTACAAAGAAACGAGTCATTCTTCTTCATAATATATAACACTAGCAGACGTCCCGCGGTTTTACCCGCGTAGCTCCCGTTCCCGTGGGAATACGGGAATAAAATATAGCCCATGTTTACCGGAGATAGTGTAGCTTCCCAACAGTGGAAGAATTTTTCAAATCGGTTCTGTTATTTCGGAGCCTATTCGATGCAAACACACAAACAAACAATCAAATCTTTTATCTTTTTAATATTAGTATTGATTTATAACCACAGAAAAAGCACAAATCAGTATGTAGAGCAACTACGTAGAGTCGTAGAGTATCCTTACTGCGCACAAAATACTTTTTATAGATTAAGAATCCATCTTATTTTAGTACCTAATCCAAGCTAACATTCCGACAATGACGTCACACTACAGCTGGACGGTCAATACACATGCAAAGCTAAAAAGAGTATTGAAACAAACTCCACATGTTTCGAACGGGATCGTTGCGGGCTGACTCATTGACCGCATGTTTTCCAGAACCCGCATACAGTCATACCATACATCACTATCGAGGCACTATAAACATTTTATTATTCGCAACGCAATGCAAACTATAAGTGCTCTCAACCTCCTTCGTACTTTTTAAAATTAGAACATGAAAAAAACAAACGAGGCTAGCGTTAAAAATCTTAGACTTTGGTTCGTACTTCGCAGAGCTTCCATTCATTGAACTATTTTATCAAATATTGATTAATAAAAGATGTTTGTTGTGAAGAAATTTGTTGTCTGGTTTAATTATTAAAATGTGTATGTCCATAATGAAAGATTGCCATGCATATACGCTGTCCCATTTACATATTTAGCACGGCTTATCCGGCCCGGTTCAGTGAACCGCCCATCAGGCTATCGGTCAATATCGGGATACATGCATATTGATTTATAGAGAGACATTAATATCCAAATATGTTGTAAAATAGCTACGAGGTATTGTAATTTTACTACAATACTAATAACTCTAACTTCCATAGATAAAGTTCAGAAGGTAGAAGAGAGAATTACAACACATAAATGATCGATATACACGTCTGGCAACAAGTTTATAAAAAACTAGCGGACGTCACGCGGTTTCACCCGCGTAGTTACGGGAATAAAATACAGCCTATGTTCACCGCAAAGAGTGTAGCTTCCCAACAGTGAAAGATTTTTTCAAATCGGTCCAGTAGTTCCGGAGCCTATTCGTTACAAACAAACAAACAAAAAAACAAATCTTTGCTCTTTATAATATTATTATTAGTATAGAAAAATAACCAGATCTTTAGCATAAGTCGAGTCGGTGGAGTGTCAATAATGGAAGGGTTCGACAGCAAAAGACCCTACTTACAAATTTTCACATGACACGGTATTTTAAGTTTGTAAAGCTGTAAATATAGTATTTTGTGCCAGTACTGCGTGGGCAGCATTTGAATGCTCAATTGCCTCTAACTCATTCAGATTCAAAACTCGATGCAGATATTTGAAAATAAACATCGATAAGGACTATTTTACAAGTTCCTCCCACATATAAACGTGGGTATTTCAGTTCACATTTAAAGCACGGAAATTCACACTGAATTTCGATATTAAACTGCCAGCCCCGCGGTGCATTGAAAGCCTCTTCTACTGTTAACTATCTAAGTATGTATTTTATTTTCTTATTGACTTATTTCATGTTCGCCTACATCGCGATCCTATCTAAAATCTTAACCCTCTCAAAAGACTTTTTCGCGTATCATGGCTAAAAACTGGAACTAAAGGTAAAAAAATATATTTTTCATAAATGTTAACGAGTTTTATGATGTTCCACAGCGAACGGAATAAAGTCTTTCATTTTGTACTCTTCTGTGAGATCTTCTCCCGCTTAGCATCTTCAACGTCTAAAACCTTGAAAGCTTCTACCAGCAGGCATGTTTCCTTACTCTAACCATTCTTCAAGCGGAACTTGAAAAAGCATAATTAAGCACACGTTTTTCCCTCATCTTACAATCCCGGGTTCTTTAAGAGGAGCGTGAAGAGGCACATCACAAGGCCGCCAACTTGAGGACCACTGTCAAAAGTGGCCTCCAATCGCTAGATGCGCCACGGCTTTCCATCAGGCTGGTGGCGACGTCAATTTGGCGTGCTGAATATAAAAAAAAAAAGCTGTTGTCACTTCATCATCATTCACGTCATGTAAAAGTAGTCCTCCAATACCTGAATGACGTTGACAAGTTAAATTTAAAAATATCTATTGATTCTCTATGGACGTTGTTTGTGACGTTTGTCTTGCCATTTACTTTAATAGACGAATTAAACGCTCATGAAAGGAAAACATATTTGATTGGCGTAATTTCCTGTTTTTGATGATGAGAATTGACTAGATATTGTGTTGTGTAATTCATAATGACACCATACATAACAATGTCATCATTGCAGATTTTTTTGTTTAAGTTTTTTACACTGCTCCTCCACCCAAACTAAGCTAAAATAAGTTTGTGCTACTTATAGGATCTGGCTAGATAACTTATAAAAATATTTTATATTTATGTAAGTAAATGGAAAACAGCAAAGTCATTCCTAATTAATTAAGGTCAGGTGGGGTATGTGAAACGACGGGGGAACTGAAACACACATGCACAGACAATAAACTATAGGAGATAGACTCTAGAGTGGTTTGTTGATAAAACAGGAATGACGAATTAATTTCAATGTACCAACACAGATGTCGCTACGATAATTTTGTACTATGCTAAAATAAAATAAAAAAATTAACTGTCAACTCGACGATACACGAGATAGAAGCGGCAAGTTTTCGGCTCAATTAAAGTGAAAATATAAGTGTATTTACATGTTTTTAAAGGTAAGTACTGCATAAAAGGTGTATATTTTTTGGTTCTATTATCGAATTTAGATAAAACTTACGGGAAATAGATTTTTGGCGATGGTGTAAAACTTAACCTAAAAAAGTATTAGGTGGGGTGAGTGGAACAAGCATGACGGGGGAAGAGAATCATATGTTTCACTTTCCCCATATCAGATTTCACAAACATTTTTTTACGTGTATATTTTACTGACTGAAATAAAAATATTATTCCAAGTACATCAAGTATGTAGGTAGGTATTATATAGCTCGACAAAAATTAAAAAGGTTGAGATACCTTTTTGTTGTACAATTTTAAGGGTTCTGTACCTCAAAAGGAAAAAAGAAACCCTTTTAGGATCACATCGTTGCCTGTCCGTTTATCCGTCTGTTCGTTTGTCTGTCTGTCTGTATGTCAAGAAACCCTTTTTAATAAATCAGTAAACACTAATAAACGGTAGACTTTTCAATTTTACTTTTTTCAGGTAATCAAAAGATGCCTCGAATTTACCAGCGAAAAACCGATAAAGCTTCGTACTCCAGAGAGCAACTCCAGGACGCAATTTTATGTGTCAAAAAATGTGTATTAACGTGCCATATATAAAATACGTACCTTAATAACTATTAAGCCAAAATACGAACAAAATTGTTCATCTAAGTAAAGAAATTACTTTATATTTTGTTTTTCATTTCACTGTAACTTCTATTTAAAATTATGAACAAATCTTTAAAAAAATGTTTTCGACATCTGACTAAGACGACTATGTTACACTTACCCCAATATATGTTTCTTTAGTTTATTTTCGAATATAAACCTTATTTCGATTAGACAAGATACGATACACATTAGAAAAACAAAGTTTAAACTGTTGTTTTAGTCAGGTTCATAGATGCATAGTCACATTATTTATTAGACTTTTGGCGACTGTTTCACTTACCCCCCTCCAGGGGTAAATGAAACAAAACCATAGTCTCAATTTTTTTCTTGTTTTCTCGCTTATAGTAAGACTAAAGAGCTAAATGTCATTTTACTGTAAAGAACTGATTAAAGGAGAGCATTTTGCACTTATCACTGATGCAATTAAGAATTACATTACTGTGGTAGATACTTTTACATTTAAAACAAATAAAATATGTTTCACTTACCCCACCTGACCTTATGTTTTAAGTTTCTTATAACATCTATTCGATTAACAAAAGTTTTAAAGTTGACAAAATTTATCATGGGTCGTGCTCGTGTCTCGTGTCATAGGGCAAAGAATTTACGAAACCGGAAGCACAGTTTAAATTTGGAATAACATTCATACAGATCACAATCTGTGGGTGGATAGGGATAGCTACGTAATTCCTTGTCTATTCCTTTTAACATTAACTGTTTTCTACTATATTTTTATATTTCGACTGTGACCGTTCTCCATCTTGGAATGTTGAAAATGTTTAAATGCCGATCGATAAAATTTTCTTTTTGATTGTTTATAAAACAAAAATAATAAAAAGTATTTAGGTAGCCAAGAGCTTAACAATAGACAAAACAACTTATCTAAGTAACTAAAAATATAAGACAAGAAAGGGAAAGGCATTTCTTTCTTGTCTTGAATCGCAAAATGTGTAGCTAAATAAGCTAAACTCTAGAACTACTTTATTGAATTTATTGACTGAAATTTATGGACCGATTTTATTAAAAGTATACGTATCCGACCGAATGGCTATGTAAAATGTTATTGAAATATAGTCTCCAAAACTTATAACACCCCTTCCGGGTTTCCGTCGGGGGATAAAAATAACTCACTACAGCAGTCGGCAGTCATTTTTCAATTCACTGTTCGTCCATTTCAAATTGCATTAACAATAGTAATGGACGGGCTGTGGATAAAATGAGATCCAGTTACGCTTGCTCTTTGTGAATGTGTGTGCATAATTCCTGTCTGTAATTTAATTTCGTTCCTGTGCGAAAGGAATCGTTAATAAGGAAATAAAATTGGGTCAACTTATATGAGAGATGAACAGAGTTCATTCATTGAAATCATGAAGTTTAGGTTAGTGAATGTTAGGAGTTAAAGCTAATATTTACTTTTTCACGTTGAAGAAACTTAACTTAGGTTTTATATGTGTGCAAACATATTTTTTTACGCGTGGAAATCCTACAGGGATGCTATGCCGGATTCCTACCGACTAAAACACATGATGCCTTACAGCTGTGTACGTTGAGAGACGTCGTTTACAATTGGTCGGGTCAACTCGGGTCCCAAGGGAGTTGCAGGACCAATAAGTTTGGGAAGCCCTGAGTCTAGAAAAATAAGTAAAGAATTGCAGTATAGATTGACAAAAAAGAGTAGAAAACGGTGGCGCCACTGTGCACTTCATATGACAACCTGTTACCGTCCCCGCCCCATACACGTACAATATTATTGAGTCAATAATATTGCATCAATATTTATGTCCATCGGAATATAGTCTGTTCAAACCTCAATATTACCCATACACTATCAATTTATTGCTATATTGATCAATATTGTACGTGTATGGGGCCGGTTAGAATGAACCACCTATCACCTATCAATATCCTTTTGCCAATAAACGTCAATAAAAACCACCAATCAAATCGTATTACGTCATTGATTGACAGACAAATGTGACGTTATTGACAGCATTGTTACAATGTTGCCAGAATGCAAAATATTAGTTTCGATTTTTTACATTTTTGCCAATATGTTAATACCTTTCTAAATTTCGAATCACGAGCACTAAACTCAAGTCAGCTATTCATGATAGTGATTTAAAAACATAATTGCTACTCGAAATTTATATCTATTTATTTTAAATCGAACTAATAAAACGCCGTCGTAATAAACTAGTCATTAAATTCTACTTAATAGAAGCTGTAAATAAGCTTGGTAAACATTTAAAATGAAAAAAGGAATCATAAATTTTAAAATGTTTTAGCTAAGCAGGTATTAAGTTATGTATTCAATAATTAGGATTTGAGTTTGTTTTATTTAAATTTAGCCTAGATTCTAGGTACACTTATAAATTATAATATACTAGCGGCCCGCTCCGGCTTCGCACGGGTATACAGTATTACTCCACTATTTAATGGATATTATCTATACATATAATAAAATGATAGAAAAGCCAAAACTGTACATTGGAAATATTAACAAAAAAATACTTGCTGGGTGTTCTAATTAAGATACCGAAGCTGAAAATATAGTTAGAATTTTTTTTGTCTGTTTGTCTGTTTGTCTGTTTGCTTTGCTTTGTCCGGAAGGATCTCGAAAAGTACTGAACAGATTTGGTTCAAATTTTGCACAAATATTACTTAGGGGTGTGGTCTTAAAATAGGCTATATATTATCACGCCACATATCCTAGGGGCTAAGCAGAGAGCAATGAAATGTTTAAACCGTTGGATTGATTTAACTAAAACGTAGCAGGAATATTAGTAGGAGATAGGTTTTACACTCAGACAACATATTATTACGCAAAATTTTTTAGGAGCTCGGCAGAGAACAATGAAAATCTGTTTGTAAATTTTGAAAAAAAAAAATTACTGAATAATTTTAATTAATCTTTTATTTGAATAGCAATCTAGAGGTAGGATCTTTACAATTTACAATAGCCTTAATCATTAAGCTCTTTTATCATTAAGCCAACACGCCAGTTTAGATTTACCCTCACATTCAAAGGGATCCTTGAATTCTAGGTTTTGCGAAAGTTGGGATGTCTCTAATTCCTGAACTAGAAAACCTTTAACATGGAAACTTGTGTGAAACATTCCTCACAGTATTCCCTTTATAACACTAAAAAAAAATTTTGGAATCCGAAAACGCATTGAGAAGTAACAACTAAAAAACCGTTTTGTCTTTCATCCCTTCTCCCAAAGGAACCGCGCAAAATATCGAGATCAAAAGTATCCTAGAACCTTCCTCGGATTATAAGCTCTGATTGTACTAAGTTTCATTCAAATCCATTCAGTAACTTCGGCGTGATACTTATTCGGAATACTGACAGACAGACACACATGAAAAATGTAATTTCACTTTCGGCTTCAGAAGACTCTCGACCCTCAACAGTTTTACTATATGTATAGACTAGCTAACCCTCGCAACTTCGTTTACGTCACATAAGATCTATGAAAGGAGAGGTATTTCTTCATCAGACTCATCAAGCAGCGTGTGAAACTGCCCTGTTTGCTTAATCAAAAAAGGCTTAAAGATTAAGTCTATTCTAAAGCAATTCAGGACTGAATTATTTTACAATAGCCTTAACCATTAAGCAGCTCTTTTATGATTAAGCCAATACGCCACACAAACGTTGTTTATAATGAACATTCTTAAAACAACTTTACTGAAAAATGTTGAGCTTTGGCTACAGTGACATGGGTACATAAATTAAATCACCTTAAACATAATACACTCGAGAGCAATGAATCCGGGTCACTTAAAGAATGTTAAAAATCTCGGAAACTAAAAATGATAGGTTAATGCAATAAATTGTATTTAATAGACAATGTAATACTCCTTAAATGAAAGTAAAAAAAATATGAGTCACCATATATTTTAGTAACACAAAATTACATAAAGAAAAAACTGCCGATCTCTCCTTAAAACAAAAATAGGAAACATGAAATTTTTGAACTTTATTACGATTTTCTTGAATTTTAATACTTCGTATTGCCTCCTCGTGCTTCCATTACTGCGTTTACGCGGTTTGGCATGCTGTACACCAAGTTCCTTATACGATTTTGGGGAATATTCTCCCATTCCTCTGTGAGAGCAATTTTGAGCTCACGAAGCGTGATTGGGGGAGGGTTTCGTTGTTTTACGCATCTGCCTAG
Source organism: Miltochrista miniata (assembly GCA_933228765.1). Lineage (NCBI taxonomy): Eukaryota > Metazoa > Arthropoda > Insecta > Lepidoptera > Erebidae > Miltochrista > Miltochrista miniata. The sequence continues at coordinate 34,484,238 of OW121749.1, forward strand.
CTCGTCCCAAGCATGCTCGATCGGGTTGATATCCGGGCTGCGCGCTGGCCACTCCATACGAGTAATGTTCATCTCTTGAAGGTAGTCATTCACAATCCTACCTGTATGAGGTCGGGCATTGTCATGCATAAATATAGCATCCTCACCTAAATTGACCATAAATGGACCAACGTGATCATTGAGGATTTCTTCCACATATCTTACGCTAGTTAAAGAGCCGTTTTCTATGATCACCAGCTCTGTGCGACTTTCAGAAGAAATTCCGGCCCACACAAGTACAGACCCACCACCGTAGGCTACTTTTTCTTCGATGCATGCTTGCTTGAATCTTTCCCCTGGTCTTCGATACACTCTGTGTCTTCCATCGTGCTTGTAGAGCATAAATTTTGATTCGTCGGAGAACATAACTTTTGACCAATCTTCAATACTCCAATTTACGTGGCTCTGGGCATACCTTAGTCTCGAAATACGATGCCCACGCTCCAGTTTAGGGCCGTTTGCAGGTCTAAGGGGTTTTAAGTTAGATTCAGCAAGCCGACGTCTTACTGTCCATGCACTTGGGTTACTTCCTCCGAGGCGTCGAAACTGATTGGTGAGTTCAGTTCCTGTGAGAAAGCGATTTCGAAGCATGGTGTTCACCAAGTATCGGTCTTCTCGTGCTGTGGTACACCTGGTTCTGCCCGTTCCTGGTCTGCGTAGGTTAGAACCAGTTTCTTCGTAACGTCGGAGAACTCTTTGTACTGTTGACAGCGACACACCGACAGTCCTGGCTGTATCGCGCTGACTCCGGCCGGTTTCCAGCATTGTAAGTATTCTGGTGCATTCTTCAGGCGTAAGCGACATAATTTCAGCTTGATTAATGAATATAGAGCACTATCAACATGGTTTATGTACCCACATAAATGACAGATTACAAACAAAAGCAACACCAAATGCTGTAATTTCGTAGTTCCATCTTCGAAAGTGGCCCTTTTTCAAATTTGATTTTTTTATGATATAACTTTACAATAACTAAGAAGTTTTAATACCTTCATTTAAGGAGTATTACATTGTCTATTAAATACAATTTATTGCATTAACCTAGCATTTTTAGTTTCCGAGATTTTTAGGATTCTTTAAGTGACCCGGATTCATTGCTCTCGAGTGTAGGTATCGAGGCATATTATATGTTTACCTTTTTTTAATTTGTCCCACGTAACGTAATAGTGGTGAGCCGCATTGCCGTGTAAATGGACAGGCGTTAGTACTACCTACTTTTGAAAATTATTAAATCTATAAGGTCTTCAACTTGGTTTAACGAATGCCATTTACTGACTACCGTTAGCGTTAGTGTTATCGTCTCAACTCTTCCGATTATGCGTAAAGTTTTCAGTCTGTGGCCCTAATCTAACAAACGTTTCGTATTCGCGCTTCACCATACTACTTACTCTTATAATTATTACAGGGGCTAATTAATAAACACGTATGTCATACCGGCTTTGGACCCACTAAAACCATGAGGTCTCTTCCTATCCATCTAGCGCAGTCCTAGGGTATCCTTTAGAGGGCTTACCCGGGGCTCCCAATCGTAGGCTGTTAGGTAGGATACGTCTGGTTTTTAGTCAGTGGGAGTCATAGTACATTCATGTTGGATTTTCCTCACGTTAAAAAAATCCGTCTAGCGCATAACTCCCCGGGTAAGTTGGAGGATGTCCTTTTGTTCCCACATTTTGGTTACGACTTATCCTAGAGGCTCAAATACGGTTTAAACTTTGCTTATAACATAATTTCCACGCGGACGAAGTCGCGGGTAACAGCTAGTTATACATATAAACCTTCCTCTTGAATCACTCTATCTATTAAAAAAAACCGCATCAAAATCCGTTGCGTAGTTTTAAAGATTTAAGCATACAAAGGGACATAGGGACAGAAAAAGCGACTTCGTTTTATACTATGTAATGATGATATGACGTAGCCTGTTCCCCTGGTGGCTGAAGTAGGTAAATGAAGTTCGGGGAGGTCATACACTCGGCTGGCCTTTATGATAATGATGAGCAAAAAGGACAACAGAAGTCGTTACCTACCTACTAAGAAACATCAATTACCTACCCCTACTAATATTATAAATGCGAAAGTAAATCTGTCTGTCTGTTACGTTTTCACGCCTAAACCGCTGAAACGATTTTAAATAAAATTTGGTATAGAAATAGTTTGAGTCTAAAGGAAGGACAAAGGCTACTTTTTAATGGATTGTGCTAAGGGGGAGTAATGAATATACGCGATAACGACTTCTACGTGGATGAAGCCGCGGGGAACAGCTATTACTAAAATAAATCATTGATATAGGTACAAAAACTTTACAAACAAACCCACTGATACCCATGTACAGTCATCAATAACAGCAAATGAATCAGTTACAGGAAAATTGCTGTTTAGAACAGTCAGAATACTCAATACAAACTTATGCTTATTAAATTGTACAATGTACCTACCTACATGTTCATTGATAAAAAAAAATGTACAAAAATAAACCGGCTAAGTGCGAGTCGTACTTGCGCACAGAGGGTTCCGTACCAAAAACAGCAAAGGAGCCTATCTTAATCCCCCATATTCTTCTGATTTTGGTACTTGTTGTTATAGCGGCATCAGAAATTTCAAATCTGTCTATCAAGGTTCCTGAGATACAGCCTTGTGAAGGACAGACAGACGGCGAAGTCTCATGAATAGGGTCCCGTTTTTACCAATGAAATATAAAAAACTATAGATACGTTACCAACACTTAAAAATGGCAACAAAAAAGTCAGGCAATTGCCTTAATTTTCATACATGCTACCATAGATAATTTCATAGAAATTCTTTTTTTGAATATAAAAAATATTTGCCGTTTTGAAAGCCGTGATGTTCGTACATGACGTGTCTATATTATATTACGTCGTTGGTTTTTACCCTTTGTGTACGGAACCCAAAAAAGGGCCCATTCATAGAATTTTGATAATACACATGTTAACAGTACATTTCCAAAGTAATCTCATTAACTAAACAATGTTACTACAATTACAGTGGAACAAATGTAGCAGATATGCAATTATACTACAAAGCATCTCATAAAAGGGTTATAATCTTATAAGTTAACATTTTTGGTACTACACGTGCGCGATAAGTTGAGGTTCGCTAAGGAACTAACTCTTCCCAATTGTGCTCCAACTTATCGCTTACGCGAAGTACAACAAATAACCCCTTTCATAACGCCACATCGCCACATGTTGTATTTAGGTCAACGTGTGTGCTCAACGGAAAAAAACTTATGCCTGTGCAAATAAAGTTCTGTTGGAATTAAACTGATGCTATAAGGAATGTAGAAAGTTTATTACTATTAAAAGAGTCTTTTATTTTATAACCATAGATAAAAAATAATATCTACATATTAAAAGAAGGATGTAGTCGTCCTTTTAGTTCTATGGTGGACACATCTTTTTAATAGTGATCGGAATTAAGAAAGTAGGTACTTATTATAATTCTAATTCTGTCAGTTTATTTTTCTCTTAATATGTAGCTATTACCTAGTTGTAACTAGAGTACATAGTCTACTTGTTATCTCTGCAACACCCTAACTGGTAGAAAATGCCAAAGACAGTAAGTCCGCGTTGTACTCTGTCTGTGCTAAAGTTTGAAATCCTACTAATATTATAAATGTGAAAGTTCGTGAAGATGTTTGGATGTTTGTTACGCAATCACGCTCTAACGGCTCAACGGATTGGGCTGAAATTTAGTACAGGGATAGAGTATAGTCTGGAATAACACATAGGCTATCTTTAATCCCGGGAAAATGTTCCCACTGGAAGCGGGAACGGGAACCAAATTTCGCTCCTCAGCTAGTAAAGAAATAAAAGTGAAAACGGACCTATTTGAATTGGATAATATTTCCACACAGAATATACTCTACCTACTAATTTAATATACTGTCACTTTCTGGTAATAAGATCCCAGAGGTCACATATTCGGGGTCAGTTCTCTATGCTATCTTAGCTATGGGCGTCTGCCAGCAATTAATAAAACAAAGCTACCGTCCATTACCACATAATCTCCATTACCACTTGTAAAGAATATGTTCCCACCAATTAACATATAGTATTGTAACCGTCAGCTTCTGCAATGATGGTTGATTAAAGCTTTCTTACAACCTTGTGTTAAGGTGCAACGCAGACGTCAGACTATCGTGACGTTATCTGTGAAAAATCTGCGATGGTTATTAGGCGCGCCACGCAACGTGTACGGAAAATTCACTAATGAGTTATTGTAAATCCTTCATGTACCTATGCTAAATCAGACTCGCACCGACTAAAACCACACTGTTCCCTACCACTGCCTGCAGCTTGAAGCCCCGATTAAGTCCTCGTAATTATGTCCTAGCTAGAATTTATTTTACACGTACCGTTTTCAATTTTAGCTTGTAACAAACAGTGTAAAGTTTTTTTTTTTAAATGAATAATTGCGGTATTTTTTATTGCCGTAGACAAAAATACCGCGTTTATTCACTACTAGCGGTCGTCACGCGGTTTCACCCGCTTAGCTCCCGTTTCCGTGGGAATACGGGAATAAAATATGTTATTCAGGGTGAATGTATCTTTCCAAAAGAGAAAGAATTTTTTAAATCGGTTTAGTAGTTTATTCATTACAAAAATTTTTGTTTTTTTTTCCTCATTATAATATTAGGTAAATATCGCACAAAAAGTCTGTCGTCGACGTTGCATCTTAAACGTTTTCAATAGAAACTCAGTTATCTGTCTGCGTCGTTATTAATTTCCGTTTTAGACCCGCCAGTAATTGCTGGACTAAATTAAAACATTGATCGATACGTTTGTAACGAGTTGCGTTTGATCGACTACTTTCGATTTGTTATTGAAAGTTGTGAGTGTGCGTTGTACAGCCTCCAGGCTGATTGCTTGTTTAAGTATTTTATTGTTTTATTCTATAGTATTGTAATAAGTGTAATGGTAACTATTGTAGGTACATGTTAGTGCAAATAAATTATTGAATTCACAGCAGGAAATGCCTTGCTGTTCAAATTTATAATTATAATTCTTCGAAATTGGAAATTATCTTGAATTATTGTTTTAAAGGCGTGGGGATATTATTTTGCTTGTGTTCAAACCATTTGCATACTACCAGTGTCCATTTTTACCGTTACCTGTGTTTCGACATCAAAATTCAAACCACATCACACCGTGTATCGATATTATAACTGACATCCTTCTTCTGTCAAGCTCGCAGCATTTTAATTAGCTTCCAGCGGAGGCCAAGACCGAAGTCAGCTTATTTGCACTTTCAGACACAAATATTTGGTTAGTAGGAAGCAAATATGGGAAAGTAACTGCATTGGCACCTCAAACCATAACCAATTGCTCGTATACAACAACTGTATGACTAAGCAAATCGAGCTTTGTTTAGTGTTGTTGTTTTGACCAATACTGTTACTTCATTTTCAAATTTAGAATGTTCTTTAACGCCATTTTTTTTAAATAAAACCTTCATGGTCATAAACATCTTCATGGCTTTAATAATCATGCTCTACTCTACCTCCAATAAATTTAAAACAGTTCGACACGTCGTTGTCGTATAGGCTACTTCCCCTAGGGTCCATAATCTTGCTCCTTGATATTTTGATAATATTTTTTTAAAGAAATAACACAGCTCAAGAATAATTTTCGGTATTCGGCACACCCATACAAAACACATCCGACGATAACTTTCAAACTAAGAAAATAAAATGATCACACACGATCTCTCTCATACCTCGACAGGCGCTATTTGCTTTATTATCTAGAAATTTACAAAAACAACAGCAGACTTGGCCAAAGTGTGCTTGGTAATGGAAAATTAGATCTCAGAATGAAATAAAGAGAGCGCTGGGTGGGCGAAAACAAATTTCCGCTTGGGCAAACTGCCAAGTCTGCATTTCGGTAAGTAGGTACCCAACTCTTTACAGACTTGTTCAAGCCGTTCTGATTTGGTCATAGCTTGAAATATAGAATAGAATAGAATAGAATAAAACTTTATTTGTACACCTCGTTAAAAACTATTTACAAAATTAAACATACACTATTGTACAAAGGGCGGTCTTATCGCTAAAAAGCAATTTCTTCCAGACAACCTTAGGATGGACAGAAAAAATTTATGTTATAATAGATGGGTAGTTTAGGTGTAGAGATTATGCATATTTATACAGACTACATACATACATACCTACACAACATATACATATATATACATACCCATATAATCTACAAATACACATATACACATACATACATACCTACACATATATAAGTACATATACCTAGACATACGTTTATAAAAATAATATATACGTATAACAAATAACAATTTCAGTGTGAAGACCTTAAATATTTGATATAATTTAGAGTATTAACTACCGTGTCAGATAATGTTGCTTTACCATTCGCTTGAAGACATCCAGAGACTGAGCACGTCTAATCGGTGTAGGTAATGCATTCCATAACCGCACTGCCTGTATGGTGAATGATTTGTCATAAAAACTGGTCGAGTGGGTAGGTACTGCAAGTTCCAAAGATTCCGACGACCTCAAGGATCTTGAATGTGTGTCATTAAGGAACATAAATCGTTCTTTAAGATAAGTCGGGGAACGTGGATCAAACAAAGCATAGAAAGAATATGAGTATTCCGACGAAGGCGAATTGGGAGCCACTCGAGCATGTTGCGATATTCAGTAATATGATCATATTTGCGTAAGCCAAATATGAATCTTATGCAGAAGTTTTGTAGGCGCTCAAGCTTATCAAGTTGCTCTTCAGTAACGTCGAGATAGCTGATATCTGCATAATCTAGCATAGGAAGTAGGAGAGATTGAGCTAGTGCAATTTTAGTGGCCTTTGGCAGAAAATTACTTAGTCGGCGCAAGGATCCTGCAGAAGCAAACAGCTTCCGGCTGACTTCCTGCAGTTGAGGACGCCAAGATAGCGTGCCATCAATCAAAATGCCCAGATTTTTGATCGTTTCGCTTATAGTTAGCACAACACCGTCAAACATAACATCAGGCAATTGTGTTCTATCTATTCGCGACACCATAATAGGACTGCCGATAATAGCCACCTGAGTTTTGGAGGGGTTAACTCTAAGTCCATACCGCTTACTCCACCTACATATCCGCCTTAAGTCAGAGTTTATAATTGATATGACTTCTGTAATTTCATGTGCTGGAGCTTGCATATATATCTGTAGATCGTCTGCATAAAGGTGGTAGGATGACAATAGAGATTTTGAAATGGAGTTTATAAAGATGGAGAAAAGTAAAGGTGATAAAACGCCACCCTGTGGTACGCCCACAGTCGTGTTGCACCAAGAAGAAAGTGATTCTTCAATGCGTACACGCTGACGCCGCCCAAACAGGTAACTATGAAACCAGTCAATCATTGTTGGAGATATGTTAATCGAGCGCAGTATGCCAAGCAGGATTTGGAAATCCACTGTATTAAAGGCATTGCTAAAATCAAATAAGGATAGTACAGTAAGATTTCCATTTTCCATGCCTAGCCTAATGTCGTCCGTAACGCTGATCAGCGCACTGGCCGTACTATATCCCGGACGAAAACCAGATTGGTAAGGGTTAAGGAGCAGGTTTCTATTTAGGAATGAGCTTAGTTGGATGTGTACAAGCCGTTCCAGAACTTTGGAAAGGAAAGGTAAAATGGCTATGGGACGATATTCAGCAAAGGATGTAGGGTTAGGCTTTTTGGGAATGGGGATAATTTGCGCCTCTTTCCATGTTGTTGGAAATACGCTGGAAGTTAAAGAGTAGTTCAGGACATGGCTTAAGGTAGGAAGGATTTCATCCAGAATAGGCACGACCATGTTACGGCTCAGGCAGTCAGTGCCAACTGCGTTAGAGCTTATCGACATTATGCACCTCTTAACATCACAAGCAGATAATTGTTCAAAACGAAACGGTTGAAAAGAAGGAGTTGGAAGTGATGAAAGATATTGTAAAGTATTTGCTTTACTAGTTTGATCATAACTTGAAGACGAACAGAAATGTTGATTTAGTGAATCAATGTTAAGTGTTTTCGGAATATCCTGTTGTTTAGGTTTTCCAACCCCTAGTGTTTTCAGAAACTTCCAGGTTTTCGCAGGGTCCCCGTTCTGGACCGATTTATGGATATACTGGCGTTGTGCTTTCCTACACACCTTGCCGCAGAGGTTTCTACAGGCAATAATTATCTACAGAAAATATCTATTCAACTAGTGGACGTAACTCAGTTTCTCCCGCGTAGTTGCCGTTCCCGTGGGAATATGGGAATAAAATATAGCCTACTTTCATCAGGGATAACGTAGCTTCCCAACAATGAAATATTTTTTCAAATCATTTTAGTAGTTTGATTTGAAGCCTATTCGATGCAAACAATCAAATCTTTTCGCTCTATAATATTGGTATAGATATAGATAGATAAGCCGGCACATCTTATGTCCATCCAAAATTTATATGACGGTGGCATATTACGAAATGATTGATCATATTATCAAACAATCAACTTTGCGAAATGGTATTTAATTCTAAAAGTCTTGCCTCTTTGATGTCATCTGCTTTTATGACGTAACACAATTATCACTGGTTACATAACTTTAGGGGATTCAAAGAGCTTCCTTCTTAAAAAAATTGATAGTAAACAAATTAGTACTCTCTGCGTAGGTATTTACTATAATGCGTTTGGTAGCTGTAAATCTATGGTCACTAATAGCGAAACCAGATATTAGGTACCTCTACCTACTATAATATCTTTGGTAATTTCCTTATTCCAACCACTAATATTAATGACATTATTTGAATGTAGTTTCATTATTGCTAATGGCGTGCGGTCCGTAAATATTCGCCCTATAATGTTTAAAGAACTATGTATTTATCAAAGTTTATTTGTACGCCGTTAATCAATCTAACTACGCCCATATCTTCCGCTGCATCATAAAACGAAATACCCGGTAACAGTTTAGACATACATCTTGTTAACCAATCCGACCTATATTTCAACAAACGCTATAAAAACGTGATAAATACGACATAACAATTCCATAGATTTCAAACGGTGAACACTGCAGTTCCGTGTCTGGTCAAAAATAGATCGCTCGGGCGCATTCCATCATTCCACAAGTTAATGTTTGCTTGCCGTATTAACATGCGGTTCGGAACGTGAGGAAGGTATTAGAAGTATGTTCGTTATATGTGAAATGAATGGTTTTATTGTGTTTTAATTTGACCAGAGGTTTCTAAGTTTCTTTTGCAATTATAAAGATTTCGTTTTTGATAAGTAGCGTGTACAATATCATCAGGTATATTTGGACAACCTTAAAACGAGAACACCTCTTAGATGATGCTTATCGGTCAACCCTTGAACGATATCATAGAGTTCACGCAATCACACTTTTTTCTAGAGGTACCTCCAAAGTAGGTCTAATGTTCAGTAGATTGAAGGTTCATTTTTCTTTAAAAATTTCTATCCCTCGTCCTGTATGCGTAAGCTTGCATAATAGGGCAATATTCCTCTATCATCCCATTTCAAGGAAACTGTATTTGATGTTATTCATGTCTCTCTTAAATAACTGTTAAATAAGCATAATACTTTTCCAACAGTCGCCCACTTAATTGCTTCCCAGAGTAATTCCGACGAAAAAAAAAGTGTCATCGGATTAGAAATAGCCCAGTCTATTTACGTGAATACCAGAAGAAAGGCTAATGGCTTTCGTGAAGAGTCCACTCGGTTGAACTTACAGCCATCCGGTAGAATTGGCCGCACATGCGTGAAACCCTTTGATGTGCCGTACTTCAGCCAGTGAACGGAAAACCCATTTAAAAGATTAACCGAAATAAACGGTTACAGATTGAATCGGTAACCTTTTATAAGGGTTACATATCGATACGGTTAACACTTTATATCGGTTAATTTATCAATAAGGTTTAAAAGTTGAATGATGTGTTTAAATAACCCTTTGAAACGGTTAATAATCTATTGAAACTGTTATCACATACAATGTTAACCTGGGTTTTTAGTTACGATACAGGTTAATGACACAGCCGACCTTTGGACCTTTGGACTTTTGGATTTTGGACTTTTGAACTTTTGGACTTTTGGACTTTAGTACTTTTGGACTTTTGGACTTTTGAACTTTGGACTTTTGGACTTTTGGCCTTCAGGACTTTAGGAATTTTAGACTTTTGGACTAAAAGTGATTTCAATAAGGTCATGAAGAAGTTTCACTTCTTACGTAAGTACACGCACACATTTTTTTATTATAAAGCGATTACAAAATGGCCCCCGTTTCGCAGTTATATACCTAATGTCTTGCTGGATATTTTTCTAAAGCTTTTTGATATATCGGAACGAATTTCAGGTTAATTTTGCAATCCAATATGGCTGCCGCGCCGCGCCGTTTTAAAATTTCATGTTGGATATCGTATAAGGGGTTTTTTGGTGTGCTGAGTACGAATTTTGGGTTCATTTTGCAATCCAATATGGCCGCCGCGGAACCGATGTAAAATTTCATGTTGGATATCGTATAAGGGGTTTTTGGGTATACTGAGTTCGAATTCTCGGTTAATTTTGCAATCCAATATGGCCGCCGCGCCACTGTTATAAAATTTCATGTTGGATATCGTATAAGGGGTTCTTTGGTATGCTGAGTACGAATTTAGGGTTAATTTTGCAATCCAATATGGCCGCCGCGCCACCGCTGTGAAATTTCATGTTGGATATCGTATAAGGGGTTTTTGGGTATGCTGAGTACGAATTTCGGGTTAATTTTGCAATCCAAGATGGCCGCCGCGCCACTGATATAAAATTTCATGTTGGATATCGTATAAGGGGTATTTTGGTATGCTGAGTACAAATTTCGGGCTAATTTTGCAATCCAATATGGCCACCGCGCCACCGTTGTAAAATTTCATTTTGGAAATAGTATAAGGGGTTTTTTGGTATGCTGAGTACAAATATCGGGCTAATTTTACAATCCATAATGGCCGCCGCGCCACTGTTGTAAAATTTCATGTCAGAAATAGTATAACAAGTATTTGGGTATGCTGAGTACGAATTTCAAGTTAATTTTGCAATCCAATATGGCCACCGCACCACCGATGTAAAATTTCATGTTGGACATCGTATAAGAGATTTTTTGGTATGCTGAGTACGAATTTAGGCAGACATTGAAAATCAGTTACTGTGATTTGCAATGACATCGCTATCATAGTTTTGCTGAATGTCGGCCTATTGCAAGCTCAGTGTACAGAATTTTTATTCATATTTTTAGTGTATATTATAACCCCAACGTGCTTTTGACCACACATAGCACCACGTCAAGTGTTAAGTGCGTGATACCGCGCCATAGAGTAAAATATGCGTACTTAGACACAGAAAATAATATGTGTGGTCTCCGGACACGGTCAAATAATCAACAATATCTTGACGAAAATAAATTTATACAACTAAACAGTGTTATCTACTTTCATTTAATATTTAAACAGAGTTGACTCAATCTTGTTGACCGTGTCAAGAAAAAAACTGTCCTGTAGTTTTGCAATAAACATTTATTTATTTATTTAATTTCGGGTTAATTTTGCAATCCAATATTGCCGCCACACCACCGTAGTAAAATTTCATGTTGGATATAGCATAAGGGGTTTTTTGGTATGCTGAGTACGAATTTCGGATTTATTTTGCAATCCAATAGGTATGGCAGCCGCACCTCCACGAGTCTCTACTCTACTCTTTCTCTACTCAGCATACCAAAAACCCTTAAAACGATATCCAATATGAAATTTTATAACGACGGCGTGGCGGCCATATTAGATTGCAAAATTAACCCAAAATTCGTACTCAGCATACCAGAAAACCCTTATACGATATCCAACATGAAACTTTACAACGGTGGCGTGGGGGCCATATTGGGTTGCAAAATTAACCCGAAATTCGTACTCACCATACCCAAAAACCCCTTATACGATATCCAACATGAAATTTTACTATAGTGGCGTGGCGGCCATATTGGATTGCAAGAGTAACCCGAAATTCGTACTCACCATACCCAAAAACCCCTTATACGATATCCAACATGAAATTTTACTACAGTTGCGCGGCGGCCATATTGGAGTGCAAAATTAACCCGAAATTCGTACGCTGCATACCCAAAAACCCCTTATACGATATCCAACATGAAATTTTACAATGGCGGCGTGGCAGCCATATTGGATTACAAAATTAACCGAAAATTCGTACTCAGCATACCCAAAAACCCCTTATACGATATCAATACATATAATAAAATCGTAACAGGTCGCTGTCTGTACATGGAAGATAAATAAGAAAAAATATTATAGGGGGGCTTTATGAACGCAATAGAACCCAAAACAATGATTTTTAGAATTTTTGTCTGTTTGTCTGTATGTCTGTATATCTGTTTGTCTGTACGGTTGTGCACGCTAATCTCAGTAACCCGCTCAACCGATTGCAATGCGGTTTTTTGTATTGTGTTGAGGTTTGCTCCAGTTAACATTTAGCGTTTGTTTTATGTAAATAGGTTTAGAAATAAAAGAGTTATAACACTTTTAAGGATCAGATATTTTGAAAATTTTAATTGTAGGGGTTTCTTTGAATGTGAGTGAACCTAAACTGGCGTGTTGGCTTAATCATAAAAGAGCTTAATCATTAAGCTCTTTTATTATTAAGCAAACAGGGCAGTTTCAGACGCTGCTTGATGACTCTGATGAAGAAATACCTTTCCTTTCATACACCTTATGTGACGTAAACGAAGTTGCGGGCTCAGCTAGTCCAACATAAAATTTTACAACGGTGGCGTGGCGGCCATATTGGATTGCAAGAGTAAACCCAAAATTCGTACTCACCATACCCAAAAACCCCTTATACGATTTCCAACATGAAATTTTACTACAGTGGTGCGGCGGCCATATTGGATTGCAAAATTAACCTGAAATTCGTACTCAACATACCCAAAAACCCCTTATACGATATCCAACTTAAATTTTACAACAGCGGCGCGGCAGCCATATTGGATTGCAAATTTAACCCGAAATTCGTACTCAGCATACCCAAAAACCCCTTATACGATATCCAACATGAAATTTTACAATGGCGGCGCGGCAGCCATATTGGATTACAAAATTAACCGAAAATTCGTACTCAGCATACCAAAAAAACCCCTTATACGATATCCAACCTTAAATTTTAGAACACTGATGCGGCGACCACATTGGATTGCAAAATTAATCCGAAATTCGTACTCAGATACCCAAAAACCCCTTATACGATATCCAACATGAAATTTTACAACGGTGGCGTGGCGGCCATATTGGGTTGCAAATTTAACCCGAAATTCGTACTCAGCATACCCAAAAACCCCTTATACGATATCCAACATAAAATTTTACAACGGTGGCGTGGCGGCCATATTGGATTGCAAAATTAACCCGAAATTCGTACTCAGCACACCCAAAAACCCCTTATACGATATCCAACTTTAAATTTTACTACAGTGGCGCGGCGGCCATATTGGATTGCAAAATTAACCCAAAATTCGTACTCAGCATACCAAAAAACCCCTTATACCATATCCAACATGAAAAGAACGGTCGCTGCACCGTTGTTTTCATGTGGCGCGTAAAATAAACTGACACTGCACACAATAAGACATGAATCGGCATGATCGACGTCACACGGCAGTAACACTGGAAAACGCGACTCAGTTAAATATAAACAAACAGTGGTGCATACTAAAATTCGTAAAATACATTTGATTCTTTCTATTTGTACCTATGTGTGCGTGAAAGGAATCGCTTTGGCGAGCGAAGAACAAAGGAGACGCCGACCGGCATCTAGGTACCTACCTACCTACGAGTAGAGTGCAACAAGCAAAATAACCTTTATCAATTCGGTTACGGTTACTGTATACAAAACGGTAACATGTTGTTTCTGTTAAGCTATTAATTCTGTTACATTATTATTCGGTGTATTCTGGTTACGGTTAACACATATTTGATTGGGTTAATAACAGATATATTTCTGTTATTAACCCAAACCGAAAGAACACTGACTTCAGCTGATGAACGTCGCGGTCACGCCTTTGTTGCGCTGGCCTGCCAACACTAAGGGTTAATAAAAGGAAGTGCAATATAATGAGCAAATTGAATTGGTGTTATTTGTTGCTAAATTGTATTGTAGGATAATTTTGTCTGTTTGCACCAAAAGAGACTTTACAAACACATCATTGTCCGCATTTTTTTTAAATTTAGAACAACTAGTTTATACTTGTAACTTTAATTAAGGCCAGATGGCGTTCTATAAAATGTTGAAAACACCTGTTTAAGTGTAATTTCTTTTGTACGTATACGAGTTTGGAAGGACCGAAGGAAGGCTTTTGCCAACAATACAGGGAAAGAAAACTTTAAGAGGCTTTAGAATTTGAGTTGTTTAAATCAAACAGAAGGCTCATATTAACAAAACACCATAAAATAATACAGCTATACCATCAACATCTTATCTTACTAATATTATAAAGAGGAAAGATTTGATTGTTTGTATGTATGTTTGCATTGAATAGGCTCCGAAACTACTAGACAAATTTGGAAAATTCTTTCACAGTTGGGAAGCTACACTATCCCCGCGTGACGTAAGCTATATCTTATTCCCGTATTCCCGCGGGAACTGGAACTACGCGCGTGAAACCACGTGACGTCCCCTAGTATAAAATGCAAAGTAAACATTCCATTCAGCCATCATAACAGTGAGCCGTTCGTATCCATTGCCAAAGCTTTCGGCCTTCGTTAGAATCGATGGCCACCTTGATTGCAAGTTCATCTATTTGCGGCCAGCACGCTCTCACTCGATTAAACCTTCTATTAAGTCGATCGATTGTAAGATTGGAATTCGGAATTGCTTATTTATGGAGAGGCGTGGCTGCTCATGTGAGGATTTGGGCGTTTACTTGTGTTTTATTTTAATCACGTTCGCTAGTAAAACATAATGCTTATAGTTTTGTTTACATACATACATACATATCGTCACGCCTGTTTCCCATCGGGATAGGCAGAGACTATGACTTTCCACTTGCTACGATCCTGGCATACCACTTTCGCTTCTTCTACTTTCATAAGTGCTTTCATACTCGCTCGCCGGTTAAGAGTACTCTTGATCTGGCCTTACATACATAGTTTTGTTTACTTCTATCTTAACTTGTTTTACAGTAAACTCCAATGACGGAACTTATATTTTTTACTTTCCAAATTTGCCAGATTGGATAGCCTTCCGCGATTAACATGGCGGAAGTCTAAGTGTAGGTACCTAAAAGAACAAATTCGTCACTAAAGTACAATATTCTTACTACTATTGCTTACTTAAAATGTATTGTAACGTAAAAAGATTTATGGAAAGACGATCACGAAACATTAAAT
Source organism: Miltochrista miniata (assembly GCA_933228765.1). NCBI lineage: Eukaryota > Metazoa > Arthropoda > Insecta > Lepidoptera > Erebidae > Miltochrista > Miltochrista miniata. Next base: position 34,499,701 of record OW121749.1, read on the forward strand.
AAAATTTTCACCATACGCCTGTTTAGTAGTCGCCGAAAAATAACGAACGTTTGACTGTATACTCATTGCATTAGTAAATATAATCACAATAAGTAGTATTTATTTATCTGAAAACAGTTATGAAAGTAGAAGAAGCGATAGTGGTATGCCAGGAGGATCGTAGCAAGTGGAAAGCCATAGTCTCTGCTTACCCAATGGGAGGCAAACGTGATTATATGTATGTATATTTATTTTATCTACTTTTCTACTCAGATTTGAATGTATTATTCATAGCTATCATATACAAATCATCTAAACTGCGCCAAAGCTACGACATTTTGTACGCAGTTCTAACTGTTGATATGAAATCGTTTAATATTGATGCCAACGTGACTCACAATCACAACTACACTACAGATCGGAATACAAAATAGGCGGGTGCGGCTTATTTACGTCAATCATACCTAATGGTGGGCACTCGGAGACTTCTAAAGGAAATATAAATTAGCTATTCATCATGGCAAAACCTGGGCTATATGTCCACTGCCTACGTGGAATTAAATACAACTGGGATGAAATGTGGGCTTTTACGTGGGAATTTCCGCGAGAAAGGATCCTGAAAAGCATCTCATCATAAGCTTTTATCTTTAAAACTAGGTATCATAAAAATAAAAAATATATTGTAAAAATGTATTCTTTGTTTTGTGGATAGAGACAATATTCCATAAAATTGACTACTTTGACAAATAGATACCTACCAACTTTAAGAATAATGTAAGTGTATGTACTTGTAGGATGTTTATGCGTAATTCTATTAAGTACGTACTTACGTAAAATATTCTAATCTACATGGATGACGGAGTAAATAAGGTAAATCTATGTATTATTGGTGTTATTTGAGGATATTGGATAAATAAATACCATTCAAAGTTTGATGTGTGTCAGTGTGTGCGATGTTTTTTTAGGAGGTTTTAAAACGGAACCATTGCCCTAAAACTCCGCAATCCCTCCCTGCGAGACCGATGAGCACTTGGTCGGCTTTTTTAATAATTTCATAGTGTAATAATTTCATGTTTGATCATGCAGATAATTGAAACCGCTTACGAGTGAAAGTGGAAAAAATATCTAAAAGACGACAAAAACTGACATAACACGTTTCCACGTCTCGCGCAATGTCCCACGTATATAATATTCACAAAAACAACCTATGAGAAATGTAGAACAATGGCTGTTTATCTCGCTTTCGGTAGTAAACACTTCATTAACGATGTGAGCTTTTAATTGGCTGAGTAAACCAAATTGTCATTACAACTATTAGGTCTGAAAATGTCATGAAGTTAAGTAACTCTTGAATAAGGTCATCTAGATAATATTTATACCGCCATTGTCATAGAAACAAAAGATTCTGTTCAAACTGACACTTAAATTAAAGTATCCCTCTGTTTGCTCATGCGGAGATAAGTAGTGATAAACATATAGGTAGCCCGTACTCTCTAAGTTGGCCGCTGGCGTAGAGGTTGGTGTAGAACAAACTAGGGGAGGCGACCGGCAAACTTAGAGCAAACGGGTAGTATCCTAGTAGGTACCTATGTATGCGCATATCTAATCCTCAAAATTAAAAGTGGCCCGTCAGTAAAATTGATATCAATACTACTGCCATTTCTTTACTTTTGCCATACTATTATTATTATCTTTGCTTTTGCTTAGGTGATGGTAATATTATCTACTCAGTTAATCTCCACAGAGTCACAATATAATAATTTGAATGTAATGTTTTATTTTATGCCTCTACATAAAACAAATACCGAGATTTAATAAAAAGTCCCATCACTAGCAGCATTCGAAATTTCAAAATCGAAGTATGTAAGTAAGTAAAATATAAAAATTCTTGAAAAACTATAAGAATGTGTTGTTCTCATTATTTGCTCCATGCTCTACACACACCTCTCAATTTCTATTCTACACTATTTACAATTGTACAATGTATCCCTTTGGTTCTAAAATACACTACTTATAGAGCCCTTAATTTTACATAGGTACAAACTCAAATATCTTTTATTCCATATCTGTAATATTTTTGATCGCACATACAAACACTTGGAGTTTATTAGCAGCGGCAATGGTGCTTTCCAACAGTCAAGGGACGCTGGCCGGCACTGCACGAAACGAAACAAAACCCTGAACGAATGAAAATAGCCATAAATATTTCTTTCCCTTTCATCCTTTCCATTAGATTCTAATAACAACATTGAATGGGTATAAGAAAAATACCTAGATCGCAATTCCAAGAATGTTAAAATAATAAAAAAAATTCAACTTCACACAACTACATACAAGAAACATCTGTCTATAAGACATAAAGCGCTCCAATTTTAAATAATGTATTGATTCACAGAAGCGATTCTACCACAGACAAAACATGGTGCAGTATGAATGACCTACATGAGGATCGCACGTGTGTGCTTAGTATTTATAACCCACAAGATGGCGCCATAGTGATCTGGGGTTTCCGTGTTACACATGAACATAACTTCAGGTCTACGTGTTATTGCACTTACGTAATATACTAATGGAAAAAAGAGCAAGATATCCTCTAAAATACATAGGTAGGTACTCCGTTTCTGTTGTCTACTTTTCTTTTCTACCAAAAGATTTAAAAAGATAAAGAAAAAACAGCGAGCTTAGGAACCATTAGGAATACAGTCAATGACCACATAATAACAGATTGGTAAAAAAACGTTAAAAAATGCATTATATTGGACAAATTATACCTCGAAATGCACAAAATGTAGGCCTAGACTAAAGCTTGCTTCTGGTCTAGATTATTAAGTGCGATAAATACTATGCCAACTATCGAATACTAAGTTGCAATCGATTAACCCCAAACTGACCTACCTTTAGCTCGACAATAACCATTTGAAATCTCTAGATGTCAGCTTAAGATTATTTATTTCCAATCTAGTCGACTGGGTCACGATTGTCACGAACGATAGCTTTCTGCTGTAGTAGCTAAAATGGCCATGATCGTCTATCGCATAGAAGGGCATTCCAGGTTGCATTGTATTAGTACGGTAGTAGTGTGGTAGACCCTCATGGATTGGGAGTCCTGGGACATCCTTCGTTACGTGAGGTTTTTTAGTCGGTAAAAGTCCGGCATAGCATCCATGAAGGATTTTACCTCACGTTAAAAAAAAGAAAAAAGATGTCCCTCGTGAATTCCATGTCGGCCTCTTACCGACTAAAACGCTTTGCTCTACCATAACCTACGGTCAGAAGCCCCGGGTAAGTCCTCGGAAGGATATCCCAGGATACTCTTCTCAAATAAAACCTTTGTCCTGGCTGTCAGTATTTTGGGTCGATTTGCAGGATGGTTATAGGTTTTCTATTGTTTATGTGCCAAACGACAACACACATTATACTCCTTTATACATTGGACCATCAAAAATAAAGTTAAAATGTGGGTATCTAATTCATCTCTCTCCACCACGTCAGGGATATAGGCATGATTGAAGTTCAAGTTCTTTATTTGTTGAATATGGTGCAATAACATGTTTACATTATAATGATGCTGATGCTATGTTGCTCTTCAAGAGAGAGAGACATATTCTCAGCACTCTTACCACTCAGCACACATAACGTGGTACAGAGATAGCAACACTGCGTGGGCGTCTGAGATCTACGGACTTTTCCAGTGAAACAAAACTACAAAACCCAACAAACTTCACCGAATTTCACGATATCGCGATAATTCTAACTTCACGAAAGACCATTTAACGCTTAGCTACTTTTCAAGTGCGATCATTTAAATAAGTACCTACACCACTTTCTGTTAATGATGATGGCTTGATGACTCTTTCCCTTTTCGCGTGCTGACATCGATTTAAATAAAAAAACGCGTGAGTCGAAAGTTTTTTTTTTACTAATCTCTTGCACTACGAAACTTATCAGAGGTGGATTGTAAATGTGTACCTAAATACTTCTTTTATAGTACTATTTCCTGAACCGCTCAACTTCATTTGCGTCAGGAACTCTGGAATACTACAATACCTATTCGATTAAATCGGTTCAGTACTATATATAAGGCCTTCAGGGGAGTTCATTCTTAGACTAGGCCGTAGGTCTGTTGGGAGTCCTGGGAAATATTTCCGAGGGCTTACCCGGGGCTCCCGACCGTAGGCTGTTGGGCGTTATGTGAGGTTTTTTAGTCGGTGGGATTCCGGCATATCACCCACGATGAGTTTTCATTCCGGACACACGAAACGAAATTTTGATAATAACGTTAAGATTACAGTGGTAGTGTATGCGAATGCCATTGCATGGTCTTGGTTTCTAATCTCGGATCGGAACAAATACTTGTGGTATACACAAAATGAAATTGACTATTCAAGAACGTTTGAAGGGGCATAAACGCTTCTTGACTTTTTTATTAACGTTTTGAATGCGGCGCTAGGGCATTTTCATATAAAAATTGTGTAAACTTTGATATCATATTCACAAATAGACGTATTAATGTTGACCCTGACTTTTAATAGATTGTATCTCAATTACATAAACACGTGTCACAATTTGTAAGCAATTTACCTTTTTAGGGTTCGGTATGTCAAATGAATAGCCGTTGTTTCGAGTCAGGCACGGGGCCGTCAACGTGTGAAAAGGGTATCGGGAAATGGGGGTCTAATTCTGTTTCTATTACTGTACTTGAACGATGTATACAGATGAAAGATGCGAAACAACATTTAATTTGTTTGAAATCGTTCTTAACTTAAACAATAAGCCGTGAGACGGTCTTACCCGACTGCCCCTCTATCGTTTATTGTGAAAGGGAAAGTTCAATCCGATTGACGTTGTCATTTTTGTTTTTTTTTTCAAACTTTGAACAGATGATCCACGTGACGTAATTTAGTGCAACAGAGTCACAGACTACAGACACAAGCCCCTCTGCAATCTATTTTATAAAGAGGGGCTAAAAATATAGTGGGATATTTTTTTCTCTACGTCATGTAGCCCAAATGAAGCTTGTGCAATTGGGATATACACAATTGATAAACATACGTATACTTTTGAACATGTAATGGGTGGCAAGTCCCAGACAGACACACAGTGTTCCCCTCTGTACCACGCTATAAAGCTCACATGGTTAATCCACCAAGTGTTCAGAATAGGTCTCCATTATGAATAGAAAACACTGGACTTTGGAACATCCAATTTTTCATTCACTGCTCATCATCAAATAAATAATTGTTTCGACGAGGGGCTTAAACCCAAGACAAGTAATTGAGTTAATAATACCTCCAACCCAACGATTTACTATCGAGGCCCGGTATACCCGGATCCCTTGATCACACAAAATTAGTACACAAGTCAAAAATTTTGTGGTCTGTGGTGATGGTGAATGCCAGCTCACACATCAAAGATGTCTAAGACTGCTGCGAAATAGAGAAATAAAAGATGGAGACCCAGAACCCACTAATAATAAACCTTCAGCTAGAATAGATCTTGTCACCTATAACGATGATTGTATAATAAAAATTCCAGTCTTACTAGCTGCAATAACCTGTTTAATCGGGTGATAACTCATTTGCAATGCACATAATCTTCATACGTTATCTGTCGCCTCGGTGAAGACCTCCCATGCTGTTATCTCTATGCATTCCATAGGATTAGATTCCTTGCAGCGGTGACGTCATACTTGTATAGATATTTCATAATATATCCGTGCCATGCTTAGATCATCTAACCACAGGATGCGCCTTACTTAAGCATTCCTTTCTGCCAAGCCAATAGACCATTTCCCCCGTCACCCGATATGACTAGCAGAATATTTTTGTATGCGGTGGTTCGCAAAGGCTAGTCCCGTGATATATGGTCTAAGGTGCCATGGGATGTATGACAAACAAGTGAAAATTTTAAAAAAAGTTAAAATGGCCGTGTGAAAAGTACAGAAGATTTTTTTTACTTGAGGGAAAATCTTTCATGGATGCTATGCCGGACTCCTACCGACTAAAAAAACCTCACGTAACGCCCAACAGCCTACGGTTGGGAGCCCCGGATAAGCCCTCAAAAGGACTCATAAGAGAGTTTATTTCTTTTTCTATACTTAGATCTTGCAAACTACTCAACTATGTAGTTTTAAACATTCTTTCGACTTTAGGTAGCCAAGTTGTTACCGAGTATGTACGTAACATACCTATCATTCAATAAGCTATTACGGTAGCGGAGTAATAGTAAATGTCAAAACATTGACATATTTCAAAACACGTTCAAAACGTAGTAGCGAAAAATTCTAAATCTATGTTCAAAACATTAAAATATGGGTCATATTATTAAGGATTTATCGCTAATCTATGGGTAAGATTGAATTAAATGGGTGCTACGAGCTTCGTAGCACTGTTATTACACAGATAGTTTCTATTTTTAACCGACTTCAAAAAAAGGAGGAGGTTCTCAATTCGTCTGTATGTATTTTTTTTTATGTATGTCAAGCGATATTTCCGTCAATTATAGACGGATTTCAGAATTTCTTTTTTTGTTGAATACGGTTTACTTCTGAGGTGGTCCCATTTTCACCAGGTCAGGATCTGATGATGGGATCCAGGTGAAAACGAGGGCAACCACCGAAAATTGTAGGGACAACTAGTGCACTCGTTAACTTTTTAATTAAGTGCTTTAATGTTCTACACTTTAATGAAGGTCTGGAGTCGACCTGATGATACAGTCGAAAGACAGTCGAGGGCATTCCTTAACAATTTACAGCAGTTACCTTGTGTTTGGGCTTGATTGATTTGTATTGATGAGAACTTTGCACCTAGATTGATAGATCCGCCTTCAAAAAAAAGGACGTTCTCAATGTTATATGTATGTTCACCGATATTTCCGTCAATTAAAAACGGATTTAAATTGTTTTTTTTTCTTGAAAAGGGGTTTACTTCTGAGGTGGTCCCTATTTTAATCAGATCAGAATCTGATGATGGGATCCAGGAGAAATCGAGGGCAACCACCGAAAATCGTAGGGATCAACCAGTGCATTTGTTAAATTCAGTGCTTTAATGTACTACAATTTAATGAATATCTGGAGTCGATCTGATTATGGAACCGAAAGACAGTCGAGGGAAATCCTTAACGATTTACAGCAGCTACCCTGAGTTTGGGCTTGATTGATTTGTATTGATGGAAACTTTTACCTAGATAGATATATTTTTCGGTTCACCCGTCACTTAAAATAATGAAAAAAAATTTTTCAATAAAAAATAAAACCGACTTCCAACAAATCCTGAAAAATAAAATTTACTTAGCACAAAGTAAAATGTATTTTGATTTATCAGATTTTATTCAATATAGTATTGAAGTTGGTGCCATGAATAATACCTACATAAACCTATGGGTTTACTTGGCGCCGACTTCAATATGATATTGAATAAAATCAGATAAATCAAAATACATATTACTTTGTGCTAAGTAAATTTTATTTTTCAGGATTTGTTGGAAGTCGGTTTTATTTTTTATTGAAAAATTTTTTCACTGCTATTTTTACAAAATTAAAATGAAATTTGTCTTCCTATAAATAAAAGCTAACGAGCAAATGCAAATAAAATGTACTTATTAGACACGTGATGGACATTTATTATGTTTTTTATAACAGAGGTGCATAATTTGTACACTTGCACTTCCATCAGTATACAATACACAATATATGGTAATTTTGTATTTCATGTGAATAACATCAAGTACATCTTGTTAATGCTTTCAGACATTATTAGTAAAGTGAAGGATTTATATTCTATTGTTTAAAACCTGTTTACAGCTAATGAATGAAGATAGATAAGTAATACAAAGGCATTGTTTATCCTACGTAATTTAATTACAGCCATGTATGTGTACCAGAAATATGATCAACTAGCTGACCCGGCGAACTTTGTGCCGCCATATCCATATGTTTATTTTACTTAATTTTTAAGCTATTGCATAGCTTCTATCGCGGGCCTTGCGTGGAGACCGAATCCAGAAATTGTGTCACGAAAACGAGTCACACTCTCGGCTACCTTCGGCCACGTTCGTGTATCTCGTCTCGCACTTCATAATTTTTTTTTTTACGTCAATTATGAACTCTGCAGTCGTTATATATTATCACAGATTATATAATATATTCTATACAGATGCACGAACAGGAACAAAAATCGGTTACACTCGTAACTCGCTCCACAGACCTGGCCGCCTACCTGTCAGTGTGGAATCCTCAAATGTAACTAGATGGCGACGATATTTTTAGCAAAATGTTCAACTAGATTTCAAGGTCAAATTTGATTTCGTTTCAACTGTTTTGATAAAGTATTTAGTTATTTCAATCGTGACGTAGTCACTTAATTAGCACAGACTGGTAAACGGGCGGTATCCGGTGCATGCAAGCCCCAGTTCGATTCCCACTTTTCACACGATTCTTTTTGTTATCTTTTTAAGTTTTACTTTTTGAACGTACCCACATTTTATACTACTCAATATTTTTATTAAGTGAAAAAAGACTACTTACTCACACGGGACTTTGTCATTTTTTATTATATAAGAAAAATATTATGATAAAGTTGACATAGTATTGAGTATTTATTTTTTGCAATTGATTGATTTAAAATTTAAATCAATCATCAACTGTTCTCTTAACATAATTATAATGATATGAGAACAGTTGAATTCGTTTCACCTGTTCTGATATGTCTAAGTATTTCACTTTATGCGTCAGTCGCACAGTTAGCTCAGCGGGTAGGCGGGTGGCGCCTGTTACGAGTCGACCCAGTTCAAATCCAACGGGTAGCATGGTTCTTTTTGTTTATTTTTTTTAACTATTTTAATTATGAAGTGAAAATGACAGGACTTCTCTTTTTTTAATTTTACAATAAAAATAAATACTTACTATGGAAAAGTTGGCATATGTACTAAAAAATAAATATTTTATCTTGGTAGATACTTATTTTTACAGCGGGTGGCAGGCGGAATTATATAAAAAAAACCGGCTAAGTGCGAGTCGGACTTGCACACAGGGATCCGCACCAAAAAACGGCAAAAAGTCACGATTTTTGAATGAGATTCCCCTTTAATCTTTCCTTTTTTTTCTGATTTTAGTATTTGTTGTTATAGCGGCAACAGGAATAATACAGCTAGGGCTGCCAACTTTTTTTAGAAGAAATAAAGTATACTTATCTGACTACAATGGGATAAAAAAAAAACAGACTTACAAAGAAGAGTACATTTTGTTTACAATTTTAAAATTGTACTTTTTAGAACCTTGGCAGTACACAAGTGCTTTTTATTATTTTTAAAACTATTGGACGTTACGTGGTTTCTCCCGCGTAATTCCCGTTCCCGTGGGAATTCGGGAATAAAATATAGACTAGGTTCACCGCAAAGAGATTAGCTTCCCAACAGTGAAAAGTTTTTGAAATCGGTTCTGTAGTTTCGGAGCCTATTCGATGCGAACAAACAAACAATCAAATCTTTCCTCTTAATAAATAACGAGCGGAAGTCACGCGGTCCCGTTCCCGTGGGAATTCGGGAACCGTGGGAATTCTGATATCTGTGTTCCTAACAGTGAAAGAATTTTTGATATCGGTTTAGTAGTTCCGGAGCCTAATGCAAACAAACAATCTATTCTTTTCTCTTTATAGATAACTAGCGGACATCACGCGGTTTCATCCTCGTAATTCTCGTTTCCGTGGGAATACGGGGATAAAATATAGCCTATGTTCACCGCAAAGAGTGTAACTTCCCAATAGTGAAAGAATTTTTCAAATCGGTCCAAAAGTTTCGGAGCCTATTCGATGCAAACAAACAAACAAATCTTTCCTCTTTATAATATTAGTATAAACTAGCGGAAGTCACGTGGTTTCACCCGCGTAGTTCCCGTTCCCGTGGGAATACGAGAATGAAATATAGCCTATGTTCCCCGCAAAGAGTGTAGCTTCCCAACAGTGAAAGTTTTTTTAAATCGGCCCAGTAGTTCCGGAGCCTATTCGATGCAAACAAACAAACAATCAAATCTTTCCTCTTTATAATGTTAGTATAGATTGTAAGTCCATACAGGTAAACTCTAAACTTATGTACTTACTTAGATCAGGAGAAAAGATTCATACCTATTTCCTATAATTACTTAAGTCTGGCTCCACGGCCGGGGATCTTGGCCCATTCCGTTATACGAAAAAATATTCAGAGGAAACTTTTCAAAATCCCAGAAAAATCAAATCATGCGAAATAAAGTATTTTCGCGTACCTTATTGTTCTCATAAAGTACAAATACCCGAAATAAAGTACAATACATTATTATAAAGTACTGTTGGCAACCCTAAATACCTACATCATCTGTGAAAATTTCAGCTCTCTGGCTATAACGGTTCCTGAGATATAGCGTCATGGCGGACAGACAGACAGACAGATGGGGAAGTCTCATCAATAGGGACCCGACGTTTTTACCCTTTGGAACCCTAATAAAAGCCGGTACAAAATCTCGCTGGAACATATTTTTCTTACAATTATCACATAGATTACAGCTTTAATTTTTTATAACAATAACGTGAAACAATTCTGAAAGGAAAAAAAGGATTATAAAATTCGAGAAATAAGTAGGACTATTTAATAATCTATGTTAGATGAAGTGAAAAAGTAAAAAAAATTAAGAAAAATACAAAAAGAAATGCAGTCAGTGGGATTCTAACCAGAATTAACTTAAATATACTCCCAAAGCACTTCAAAGCAGCTTGCATACCCGCTGAGCTAAAGTGCCACTGAGAGAATCGGCCAAATAACACTTTATATTTAAGTTCATCACCGTCACCGTTGCCGCTTGCTTGTTTCGATAACGTAAACTGGCCGTTCGTAAAAACTAATGAAATAATAATTTCTTTAAATCGATAAAAGATGGCGCTCATGAGATGATTAACATAAGCGCCATCTTTTATCTTTATCAAACGCTATCGAGACATAATTTTTACACAATCTACGTTTATTCTATAATCAACGAGTTTGATGTGCTACTATAGCAGCCAATATCATGATTTAATTTTTAAAATAATTTGCCATGCATTATACCTATACTAGCTGATGCCCGCAGCTTCGCCCGCGTAAAATTTGTTCCCGTGGGAACCAAATCCCGGGATAAAAAGTAGCCTATGTGTTATTCCAGACTATAATGTATCTCTGTACCAAATTTCAGCCCGATCTGTTCAGCGGTTTGAGCGTGAAAGAGTAACAAACATCCACACTCACAAACTTTCGCATTTATAATATTAGTAAGATCTAAATAAGATATTTTGAAATTTGAATTCCGGAATATGAAACTACTAGTGCCATCTTTTGATATTTTCTGTTTATTAAAGATATGCTGTATGCGTTAATACCCCGTGATATTATTATATTGTGTCAAATAATCCAAAAATTGATGCTTGTACCCAGAATCGATCTTGCGCCTTCTGCGTACCGATCCGCGTCTTAACCACTCGACCAAAGTTGAATTAAGAGTGCTGGTCGAATTTAGAGTTCATAATGTGAAATGACAATTGCGATGCTGTCAATTACATTAGTTGCTGTCAATTTACTTCGTCTAAATAAAAATTCGACTATAGGTGTATAGGTATTCATCATCTATGTACAACAGTGAACTGTACTCGTATAATTTGTGTAAAAAGTGTTTTAAATATGAATAAACAAAGTGCAGTTAATAATGAAGAAAGTCACGAAAAATAGTGAAAGAAAATGAGTGAGTACCATGGAGCAAATATAAGAGGTGAGTACTCTATATACATACATTTTATTATTATTATCACCAATGCAGTATTATTTTTTGTTTTGTTAATTTATATATAATACTGCTATAAAGATAACCAAACCCGGGAGTACGTTCCCATGGGAAGCGGGAAGAAAATTTCACGCTGACGTAGCCGCGAGCGCCATCTATCTCATACCTATGTACTTTAAACGTGTCATAAAAGTCACAACAATACCATACATGCATAATTCAAAGAATGTTAAAAATTATTACCATAAAATTTGTAAAAATAGTTTTTAAGAAGAAACCTATTGTTTTATCTTTTAACTAGCTGACCCTCGCAACTTTGTTTACGTCACACAAGGTCTATGAAATTAGAGGTATTTATTAATCATACTCATCAAGTAGCGTGTGAATCTGCCCTGTTTGCTTAATCAAAATAGAGCTTAATGGTTAAAGCTATTCCTCAGTATAGAATTTTCCTCAGTATAAACAATTTATATACAAACACCGGCGTGTTAGAATTTTATTACATGTATCAATGTAGTAGACGTAACGTGTATAAAATGACATCAATCAAATGTCATCAATATTCTGAAAAAGAAATTAAAAATAGAGTTCACAAACTCTTTTGAAAATAGGTACGTGCTGTACCTACCTTAGAGGATCGTTATGAAGATAACAGGATAGTTAACAACCATCCATAGAAAATAGATGGTTTAATGCTGAATACCGCAAAGAACAATCGGCGCGGCATAGAATGGGGCCTATACTGATATCCTGGAGGATTTAAATGATGCCGATGTCCTGTGCCTGCTGAGGCACACACACGCCGTCATGCATGTCTGCAGGACAACGTGCAGGACAACGAGCAGGATGAGGCAGCGAATGGCTGGACTGAAATTAAAATCGACAGACGCAAGAGATGTGGTGGAGGCACTAATTCACGTACCTCGGGAGTGTCGTGTCAGAAACAGATGGGATAGAAGAGTACCTTACATCATTTCGAGTCTCGCCAAGGCCAGAACAACCTTTACACAGCCGCGCCCCGTGGGCAGTTGCGAAAATGGACACGAAGAGTGAAACTCAAAACAAAGTAAACGTTAAAACTGTACTGCTAACTGCTATACGGATGCGAGACATGGAAGGTCACTAAAGACATTTCGCACCAGCTACCAGCTATAAGTCTTCGTCAAACGCTGCCTCCAATGAATCCTCGGTACATACGGGCCCGAGAACATCACGAACGTAAGACTATTGGAACGCTGCAGTGAGACCAACAGATCAAACATCGGAAGTGTAGCTGCTGCGCTAGATTGGACACACGCTGCAAAGGGACCACGATCACATCATACCAAGGCAAGTCTTACTGAAACTACTGGTAGGGTTTCAAAAACTGTTCGATAGTAAGTAGGTACATTAATTGATAGTGGCTATAGGCTACATAACATAATGCTAAGATTCCTGCCTTTTGGCCTTTTGGACTTTAGTCCAAAAGTCCAAAAGTCCAAAAGTCCAAAAGTCCAAAAGTCCAAAAGTCCAAAAGTCCAAAAGTCCAAAAGTCCAAAAGTTCAAAAGTCCAAAAGTCCAAAAGTCCAAAAATCCAAAAGTCCAAAAGTCCAAAAGTCCAAAAGTCCAAAAGTCCAAAAGTAAAAAAGTCCAAAAGTCCAAAAGTCCAAAAGTCAAATAGTACAAAAGTCCAAAAGTCCAAAAGGCCAAAAGTCCAAAAGTCCAAAAGTCCAAAAGTCCAAAAGTCCAAAAGTCCAAAAGGCCAATAGGCCAAGAGTCCAAAAGCCCAAATGTCCACAGTCAAGTAGGTACTTGGTACTTTACTTTGTTGAACATAGGCCTTAAAATCTTACTAATATTATAAATGCGAATGTTTGTGAGTGTGGATGTTTGTTACTCTTTCACGCTCAAACCGTTGAACGGATCGGGCTGAAATTTGGTAACAGAGATACATTATAGTCTGGAATAACACATAGGCTACCTTTTATCCCGGGAATAACTTCCCGCGGTAACAAATTTTACGCGGGCGAAGCTGCGGGCATCAGCTAGTATTCTTATATAGAAATAATTATACTAGCATAGTCGGTAAAAAATGCTATGTAATAGCTTTACCGCGGCAGTCCCCGAGTGCCACACGTCTTTTTTTTTATACAAACCTTGCGCTGGCTACTACTAATACAAAAAAAAAGATTTAGCGGAAACGGTCCCGCCGTTCTAAAGTTATGCGCGTACATACATTTCGCAGATCCATTTTCATTATTTAGATTGATCTTGGTTTCGTAAAACCTTTGTAATCTGTAAACCTAATCGCGAATTCTCGTTATTGGTGAATTATATCTTGGCACGTTTTGCCTTTTAGCCCCTCTCTATAAAATAGAGTGCAGAGGGGCTTATGGCGAGACTTTGTAGCTGTGACTCTGTTGCATTAAACTACGTCACTAGGTCACGCGGATCATCTGTTCAATGTTTGAAATAAAACAAAAATGACAACGTCAATCGGATTGGACTTTCACAATAAACGTCGTGTTAACAAGAGGGAGTCTGGTGACAACGATCTCACGGCTTTCTTGTCTAAAATGTAACCATTTCAGCGAAGTCAAGTCCCTTATAACTGTGCTTCTGTACGCTAACCATCATCTAAACGTTTAAGTTTAGTTTCTATTACACCCATGAATAATCAACCACGTTCAAACGAACAACTGTTATTTGGCAATACCGAACCGTTCACTTATTACGTCCCACGTCCATCCTTATGTTGCCAATAATTGACTATTTTGGTATTCCCTCCCACTGTTTGCTTATTCAACAACACAGCGTTGTTTTACTGGATACATAATTAATTCTATCAGTCAACTAACTATACCTGTTCCAGGTAATGTTTAACTAAATCTTAATAGATTGTGGCTAAATATTTTGATCCATCTATGTAAAACGAAAGATGAAATAAATTTGAAAAGCAATTAGTATGTTAACTAAATCATAAATTTAGGTAATGTGGAAAATTTATGATTTATTAAGCTATGCGTTTGGAGCACGACTCAAACCTGCATCTTCTGTATTCAACAAGACAAAGTAATAGGATCAGATAGTTGAAAGAATTTCGTAACAAATAATTCGTGTATTCCCGTTCGTCCCCTTGACTTCGTCCCCCTGGGGGGACTAACGGGAATTCGTTATTTTATTTTCCCGATAATTCCTTTATTTTTTTGGTGGTACGAAATACCCCGTCCTATCCTACCTTATCCATTTCCTTGTCCGTGAATCCCTTCCTACCCCATCCTGATCCGCTCCACTATCCGCCAAGCCAAGGTCGCCGTGCCGATGAGCTGCGTGGCTACGGGCGAGCGTAGTCTTAAGCCTGCCTAATTGCCCTGGGCCCGGGCGAACCCAGAACAAGGCTAGCCTTACCTGGACAAGCGGGGCTCTGTTCAGGTGGACCAATTTAATTATTATTATTATTTCCTTTATTTACTACTTTATACATATTAATTTAGATTTTTAAATACATTAGTATAAAACAAAAAAATATATTTAAAAATATAAAAAAATAGTGTCCCACCGGTATCGAGTACAGGGACCAAGCTACCGGTGGTTAGGGCTGCAGAGACAGGAACCTCCTCACAATGCGTGCCGTGTCTAGGAGAACTGCCTTTTGCATCTGGTTCTTGACCCAACTACCTAACGCGAGCCTCTTTAGATGTTGATCGAGGCTCTTGGCAATCAGACCATGCGCTGATACGACTATCGGAACAATAATCGCAACTATAATAATAATAATAATTATTATTATTATTATAGTTTAACAAGCAAGCAGTTGAAAAACAACTGATGATGCCCGTATCTTGCTACTGCCCACCAATTTCCATCATATATTCAAATGTCTGTCCAGCTGATTTTTAAATTGGTTCACATTTGACGCTGATATCACATCCACCGGCAGCCTATTCCATTCCCTGACAACTCGGTTGGTCAAAAAGTGCTTATGGGTGTTGTTGTGTGACAAAGCTGTACACAATTTAAGCTTGTGGCCTCTGAGATGGGAATTGGTGTTGCGAATGAAGATCTCCTCGAATTTGTTTATGCTGTAGTGTCCACTTAAGATCTTGTAGGTTTCTATCAAGTCACCTCGGTTCCTACGGTCTTTCAGTGTTGTGAGTTTTAAAACTGCTAAGCGTTCTTCGTAGGACCGTCTTTTTAGGAGTCGTGGAACCTTGGTAAAGCCACGCTGCACCTTTTCCAGGAGTTCTATGTCTTTTTTGAAATATGGGTTCCAGACCTGGAAAGCATACTCCAAAAGTGGTCTAATAAATGTCTCGTGGATCTTTAACATCATTTCTGGTGTCAACGCACCAAATGCCTTCCTGACCAGATAGACCAGGCTTTTAGCTTTTTTTGTAATGCTTGTGATATGTTGTTCCCACTTCAGGTCTTCGGTTATTGTCACTCCTAGATCTGTCTGTGCGCTGACTCTCTTCAGGTATGTATCATCCAGCTTGTAAGATAGACAAGGATTGCGACTTCCCATGTGCAAAACTGTGCATTTGGAGACATTTAGACCTATCAGCCATTCCTTGGACCAAGCTGCTATTTTATTCAAGTCGTTCTGAAGGCTATCATAATTAATTAATGGGTTGGCGAAAATTTTTGTGTCATCAGCAAATATACTGACACTGCTTTCCATGTAGTGGGGAAGGTCAAAAGTATAGATGATGTAATTCCCTAGCTTCTCGTGGGAACGCTATGGTAGTGAAATTTAAAACCAAAAACGGCGGCGATGTGGTTCGCCACCCAGCACGTCTCGTTTCCCATCGAGGCGAAAAGTGGACTGGGGTTAGCCACTTTGCTACATTAAATGTGAGAGGAGGAATGAAAGATAAAATTGAGGAGGTATGTAAGATGATGCAAGAGAGGCATCTTGATATTTTGTGTGTGAATGAGACAAAGCGGAAAGGATGTGACACCACGACACACGGAGCCTATACGGCCTATTGGTCAGGTGTAGCCACAACCAGCACAGCATGCCAGGGGGTCGGTGTACTACTTTCCGCGAGAATGAATGAGTGTGTGACAGAGTATGAATGTGTGAGCCCAAGACTCCTTTGGCTAAGACTGAAGGTTGGACTTACCCGCATCTTTGTTTTGGGAGTGTATGCTCCGCAGGATGCGCGGTGGCACCAGTCTTCAAAAGACCAAAGCGAGAGGCAGGCATTTTGGGAGAGTATGAGTGATATTCTGGATAAATGTAAACGAAACGAGAGAATAGTGATGTTAGGTGATTTTAATGGTTGGGTGGGAGTGAAGCGCGATGGATACGAAAGAGTATTTAAAGTTTGGTGATGAACGAGTGAATGAAAATGGAGAAAGCTTGCTAGAAGTATGTTTGGCAAGGAATCTTGTGGTAACTAATACCATATTCAACCACAAGGATATCCACTTGTATACAAGAGAGGAGAGAGATCAGAGAAGCATGATTGACTTTGTGATAGTAGACGCAAGACTGAGAAAGAAAGTGCTAGACACTCGGGCGTACCGTGGCACCGGGATCGACACAGATCACTTCTTGGTAAGTAGCCGGGTAAGGGGTCTGTTTCAGCGGTGGCGACATCGTGTGCATGAACCCATTAGTGTACTAGAGCGAATAAAAGTTGAGAATTTACAAGAGATAGGCATAAAAGAGGAATTTGTGAGTAAACTGAGTGAAAAATTTGAAAACCTAGATGAAATATGTGAGATTGAAGAATTATGGAAGCCGTTTAAGGAAGGACTTGTGGAAGTTGCGATTGAAGTGTGTGGGGTTAGCAAAAGACGACAAGGATGTATGGCAAAGGGAATGAGTGCGGAAGTTCTTAATGCGTTGACTGGCAAGAAGAAAGCATGGTTGGACTGGTTGGCTACAAAGGCCAATCAAAGAATGCAAAAGGCAACGGATGAGGATGTAAAAATGGCAAATGATGAATATAAAAAGTATAAACGTGTTGCAAAAGAGACGATGATGAGAAAGAAAGAGAATGATAGAGAAAAATTTGATAAAAGGTTATCTAAAGACTTCCAACGGAATATTAAATTTTTTTGGAAGTCCATAAGAACAGTGAGGAGTCAGCAAACAATGTCGCCGCTCAATCACATCAGAAACCAGGATGGAAATTTTGTAATAGGAGAAGAATGTGTGCTACAGAGATGGAAGGAATATTTTGAGAGTTTATTAGATAAAGAAGATATACAAGGCAATACGCGTGTTTTAGAACTGAATGAATTTGGCGATGAAAGCGAGTTAAGTATGGGAGAAATAGTGGAAGCGTTGAATTGTATGAAAGTAGGAAAGGCTGCTGGAATAGATCGGATTTCTGTCGAAATGCTGAAAGCTGGACGTGGCGTGGTAGCTTGCCAGCTGTACCGCCTTTTTAACTTTTGTTGGCGAAGTGGCAGAGTACCAGCAGAATGGTGTAAAGCTGTCATTGTGCCGCTTTACAAAGGAAAAGGGTCGCAGCAAGAGTGCAAAAACTACCGCGGCATAAGCTTGCTCAGCATCGTTGGCAAATTGTATGCAAAAGTTTTGATAAAAAGAGTGATGAATGAAACTGAAGGAAAAATGTGGGATGTGCAAGCAGGATTTGTGAAAGGAAGGGGATGTACGGATCAGGTCTTTTCCTTACGATGCGTAGCTGAGAAAGTTTTGGCTAAAAGTCAAAAGGTCTATTGCATATTCGTGGACTTGGAAAAGGCCTATGACAGAGTGGTGAGGAATGAACTGTGGTCAATATTGTCCATGTATGGAGTGAACAGCAACTTGATACGGGCACTGAGGTCTCTCTATGAGGGTTCTAGTGCTTGTGTCAGGATCAACGGGGCCTGCACGGACTTTTTTCACATTGAAAAGGGTGTGAGACAGGGCTGTGTAGCGTCTCCGTGGCTGTTTAATCTATACATGGACAGTTGTCTGAAAGAACTGCAAGAGAGTATGTATGGTTTAAAAATGAATGAACTGACCGTCAAATGCCTCCTATACGCTGATGATCAGGTGATATTAGCATCATCAGCGGAGGAATTGCAGCTGATGGTTAATAGTATGAATGAGGCTCTAAAAAGTAGAGGAATGAAAGTTAATGTAAACAAGACGAAAGTTATGGTTTTTGAAAGAGAAGAAAGTATGACGAATTGCTCAATCTTCATTGAAGGGCAAAGAGTGGAACAGGTGAAAGAATTTGTATACTTGGGTTCCAAATTTGTAAGGGATGGAAAGTGTGACCAGGATATTGAGCGAAGAGTTTTGGCAGGAAATCAAGTGAATGGGGCTATGTACACCTTTATGAGCAGTCAAAATGTGTCTGAGAAGGCCAGGTTGGCTGTACATAGGGGAGTGCTCATCCCTACACTTATGTATGGTAGTGAAAGTTGGGTATGGCAGAAGAAGCATGAAAGCAAAATTAATGCAGTGGAAATGAGAAGTCTGCGAAGTATAGCTGGAGTGACTTTAATGGACAAAAAAAGAAATAGCGTGTTAAGGGAAAAATGTGGTATAACAGAAGATGTAGTGACTAAGATCGAAAAAGGGATGCTTAGATGGTTTGGACACGTGGAAAGAATGGATGAGAATAGACTGACAAAGCAGATTTATGAGGCGAGAATGAATGGGCAAACTGGTAGGGGTCGACCTCGGCGTACGCATGCCGATCAAATCAGAGACGTTCTGGAAAAAGGCAAGGTCAAGAGTACCCTTAACCGGCGAGCGTGTATGAAAACAGTTATGAAAGTAGAAGAAGCGAAAGTTGTATGTCAGGATCGTAGCAAGTGGAAAGCCATAGTCTCTGCTTACCCCGATGGGAGACAAGCGTGATTATATGTATGTATGGTACGAAATAGGTTTTATTTAGGTTATAAAAAAATAACCACGAAGGCCTTAGCCTTTTAACCTAACCTATACAAGTCGGATTGCGCGGTGTTAATTTCGTTCCCTCTTGTATTAGGAATGGGACGATCGGGAACTGATTAAATATTATTTTTGTGACTTCCCGTTCGTCTTCCCGGACGAAGTCGAGGGGTGAAAATTTTGAACGCCTGATTAAAAATCGCGCGAATCAATGCACATATTCACAGTTAAAGTTAATATGGAGAAGAGCACTATGCCATTTTTGTATTAAATTACTGTCTGAGTATTAAATCTTTAATCCCTAAGTAAGATGCATAAAATCCTCCATTTCTCTTAAGGAAGTCAAAAAGCGGAGATAAATGAGCGCTGAAAGCTGACATGGGTCGCTGGTTATAAATTAATTAAGACACGGAGGGACGGGCCACAATCTGTGCCACCGAAGACACAAAGCTTTGCCTATTAATGTAATCATTATCGAATTAATCTTATATACTGTATAATACTCTTTCTCTGAAACTCTCGACTCGAACGTTTATTTTTGGATATTTTGTAGGTACCTATGAGAATAGGCTTCCCTCCATTACACTTATCTTTTATATTTTAACTCTAGAAACTATCGTTATTCTTCTGTCAGTTGATATCTTGGGCGTATAAAGAAAATTTTGAAAAGCATTTAGTGTGCTGACTCAATCACAAATTTTAATCCACCTATGTCGGCCCAAGATTTAATGAGGTGAAAGAATTTGACGGTCGAAAGTAGTGTCTCGGAGGTCCTACGGCTAGGGCATCTAGTCCGGCAAACCAGAAGATACAAGTTCGAGTTCTGCTCAAGACCAAAAAATTTTTCACATTACGATTTATGGACGTCTTTTCTTTTATAAGAAAAAAAGGATATGGACGTCTAAAATCTCGCGTACCTACACTTTCATTCACTCAGTATACAGCCAGTTTTCTTTCTCTTTATAGGCCCGTGTATGAACTACAAGTAAGTATATACTGTGCTTGAAAATTGAATAAAAAAACTATTACAATCAATCATAGTTCACACCAAACGCGGCTTACCCTCGACTTTCTTAGACGAAGTGTGGGTTCTCCAACGAAGCTTAATTGACTGCTTGAGTCCGCACGGAAGGCTTAATGGATTAAGTGGTAACCTCTATATAGCTGGTACTACTTCAAGTGTTATGTATTTATAGATCATCCTATCAACTATGTGAAGAAACGAATGTGTTAGCAGACATAATGTAATGCAGGCAGCCGAAAATAATATTTTACATTTTTTTCTTTCACTGCAACTGACCGGTGATATTATTCTTATTTTCTCTATCGTCTTTTATGCTTAGCTATTTGTCGTGATCATATTCAAAGCCTATATTTACATTTATTAGGCAATTAGGCAGGAAAGCTAAAGAAAAACAGCTAATTCCCGCAGCACCGCCCTTTGAAGAATATTAGATGTATCTATCCGTTTCCCACACGAACCTTTTTGCGACATATTCATCCAGAGTGTCAATGTCTTTTTTCCAAATTTCAGTCAAAATGGTTCATGGGTTCGAGTGTGGTTGAGTATGATACATCTTCAAAAACTGACACTATTTACCTTTAGTAATAGTGAAATAGTCTACAAACAAACTTAACGTATCAATAATCAAATCACACAAAATGACAACCAATACAGATACCTACTTACACGTAGCCAACTTATATTGATGACGTGGCGTGACACAGACATCATCAATCGGAAAATGCTTTATCGATCAATCACTTGTGAAAGGAAGTATTCGATTACTTTTATGGTGAACTCGATGGGGTGTGATAAGTAGTCTTTGGTTATCGGTTTCCTGAATTATATAATGAGGAATAGCGACAAGTAATGAAAATAATCTCAGTCCGATTTTGATGAAACGGAAATCTGTATCAATGGATTCTTGAAAATGAAAATACACACTGTTACACCAGTAAACATTGATGCTAATAAAAAACGATCGAATTAATTTTAGGAAATATGTAATGAATGACATCGATAGACACAAGAAAAGTCGTTTAATGTCCTGAATCCGATCATTAAAGTGTAATACACAATTAGGTACACATAGAAAAAATAAACAATTTAAAATAATACTTAATTTGACACTGAATTTTATGTTCCAAAGCCAGAGGGTTTAAGAAGTAATAATGTAATGTGCTTTAATTTTTTATAAAACTTACCATTATTAATATCAATAGCTAGGTACCTAAAGTATTATTTATGCTTAATATTGACATCAGCCACTGTCTAATAATAACACAGTGAAAGTAAAAATGACGGTGTGAAACACAAAATAAATATTTCGTATCTTTAACAAATCATAGGTACTTACCTACTTATCTAGTTACATCAAGTTTCAGTATTCATCAAAATCGCGCTGGATACTTATCTGTTGGAATCGTCAACGTACGCTTTATAAATTCTACATGGTTTTATGTATTTGCATAAAACTGAATTAAAAATGTATTTTCTCTTTGTTACAGGTAAAAACCTTTTGCTTCATTCTACCAGCTTCGTAGACCCCACATTTATTCCTACCTACACAAATTCATCGATCGCCGAGGTAAAAGTATCATTGAGTGCTCTTTAAACCAATTAAGTTCGCTAACAATATTATCTGCATGCGTAATGGTACCTCTTATCACGGTAAAAGGAATATATACTCTTAGCATACGATCCATAAATGTATAAAAATATTGGACTGAGTTTCGCTAAAACAAAGTGTGTCGCTCAATTCAGCATAACTCGATAATACATTATTGCTGAATTTTTTTAAAGGTTCAATATGTGAGCTCGTATTGTCTATGCTTATGCATAATTTTATTGCTTCTTCCAAATAAATTGTGTTTTTAAGACTTAGTTTAAAAAATAATTTTATAAAAGGACATGGCAAAAGCATTACTTCCTCTGCAGCTTTTCCTATGTCAAATGAAATAATGAAAGCAAAGCATTAAGTACTCGTATTTTTTCATTATGTGAGTTCGTAATTCTAGTGTCTATCCAAAGTTTCATTGCTTCTTCCAAATAAATGATGATTTCACTGCTTAATTTAAAAAATAATTTTATCATAAGCATTTCTTCCTTCTTATGTCAAATAAAACTAATGAAAGAGCATTAAATACTCGTACCTACAAACATTATTTCAAGTGACAGGAATATTAATTTTGTCCCCGTTTTTGTCAAATCTCTTTTAGGAATTGGGGACAAAATTAATATTGATATTTTTAAATTTAAAAAAATCGTTTGATCTCCCACCCTGGCCGTGCAGCACCCAGAGGGGGTATACCGTATTCTAAGAAAGTGCTGAATACATAGTGAATGCATGAATGTGGCAAAATGAATGAATGTACATTATGATCCAAGTGTGTAACGTTGTTCAATACGCGCGGGGCTGCGGGCTGCTGCTCGAGTTGCAGGTGAGAGCATAATGACTAGAATTAATAATAAAATAATGCAGTATATTTCTTCATACATACGTTCATTAGCGTAAGTATTTTAATAATAATGTTGAATGTGAATAATGTTGAATAACGCTAGAATGCTGAGAAAGGGTTTCCATACATGCTTACTTTTGTTTTCGACTTGAAATAACTTTTTTCCCCAATTATTCACAGATGTACTAATCCAGTGTTTCATTTGTCATGACTGAAGAGAAAGTGTTGCAAGAGTGAGATCGAGGTCCATACAAAATTTCTCATTATTCTTATGAACTAACAGACCAAAATAATTATACAAAATCTGTTAATAGAAGGTATAAGCTATAATTCTATTTCAGCAATGATATTACAATTAGGACTAAAAATTCATAAACTTATATTGACGCACACGCAGTCATGAGCGTAAATCCCGTTGTATATTTAAATAAATAAGTCATTCATATACCACTAGTGATGTGCGTAGGCTCTTAAAACACGTTACAATAACTAGTTACCTAAATTGGGTATTCAATGACAGTTAGGTTTCTGTTACAACAATAACCACTTTGAAAATACCTATAATTTATCCATCTGTATAACTACAATAATACAAATCATATTATTCATGACGTTATTCATATTCAATTATTTTATAAAATGGCTCATACTTATATCGCTCTGGCAACCACAATTGAGAACACTAACATAAAATACTAATGACAATATGAATTGGAATTAAAGCATGTATTTAATTTGGTTTACCTCATTCGTTAAATTAATTTCCCATTCTATATCGAGAGGAAAATTTAGGTCACCGTTAATTCGTCACCCACTTGCAATTGTGCAACGAATGTAGCATGCAGCTATTTCATTTGACGTAGATTACTTCAGAAAATTATCACTGAGTTAAATTTAAAGCAAAAAGTAGGTCAACAACACCTCACTTCACATAATATTCATGTCCCGTCAAGCCAACAGTGATGTGCTTAGGCTTCAGTAACTGCAACGATACAACGATAAAGATCTGAAAACGGTTTTTTGATCATGTTATTTTTTAATCATTAAACTATAGGTATAGACAAACTTATTCGCTGATGTTATTTCAATCGGCTTTATGCAATGTAGAGCTTTCTAAGAATGCATTAGCGGATTTCCAAATCATATCTAATAGTCTATCACGGATTTATAAAATTATGACACAATCTAATACTGTCTACTTGCGTAACAATGCGTAGTAGCATGACGCAGAAAAAAAGGAAATACATGTACCTAAGTGAAAGTGCAGACATAAAACTAAATAAAAATTGTTCTACAAGTAAATTAATTTGAAGAAAACGAGAAGTGAATAATAATATTATTTACATTATGACGCTATACTTTTATGAATGCAAATAAGCTATCGTATGTACTTTATTTTTGGGAAATTACATCATTATTATGGTATGTCGAATCTGGCTTAGTTAGATAATCATTAAAGTCATAGACTTATGTTTTATAGGTCCCTCAAATTTTAAATTATATGCAAAAGTTGAATCACCTCACCACACTGGATTGGTGTTTCTACCAATCCTATGAAGGAATGAATTAATGATACCTACCACTATTTCACAAAGGTGTTGCCAGGAACAATGGTTTCTACCAATCCTATGAAGGAATGAATTGATGATACCTACTACTATTTCACAAAGGTGTTGCCAGGAACAATGGTTTCTACCAATCCTATGAAGGAATGAATTGATGATACCTACTACTATTTCACAAAGGTGTTGCTAGGAATAAGGCTAGTAGGACTAGGAACATAATAATCAAACTAAAATGAATAGCAATGCCTTAAAACATGAAAGTATTTAGCATGCGGCGTTACCATAACGTGATGTTAATTACATAATTGTGTAAGCTACCATGGAAAGTTCTGTCCTTATTTGGCACAGAAAGTTAAAAACAGTTCCTAATATTGCAAACGAGCTGATAAATCCCAACCCTAAAGGAATCTCATTCATCTAAGTGAGGTATTAGCCATTCACTGCGTCCATTTCAGCGCGCTTTCATTCCGAAGGCACAGGCAGGCTGCACTGAAAGGATACGGTTTCAATGTTGTCGCGTGTGAGGAATAAAAGCTCCTTATGAGCCTCTGGCAAAGTCATTTGTCTGTATTCATTCTAATATTGTATTTTTACAAAATGAGAAAATAATTTCAAACAATTTTTTTTACTTATTCTATTAGTTAATATTTATGTTGATCATGTCAGCCAAAACTTGGACTAACACTTAAGACAATTAGAATTCGATTCATCAACGTAACGCCTTTTAAATCTGGTTAGTTCCATGAACATTTTTCATTAACAAATACCAGCGAATTTTAGGGTATATCGATATTTAGGTTGAATAATATTTGATACTTTATTCCTCTATGAAGAAGAATGAAGATGGCTATCATCAAAAAGAAGTTTATAAAAAACAAGCCAATGGTAGTAGTCTCCTTTGCCCTAATCTACAGCTCATGAACCACTATCCACTCGTTTTCCCATAGAAGTTCTAAATCAAATGTTAATCAAAACAATAAAAAATCAATGGTTATCGGTTTTCCAAACACTCTATCATTGGTAGTTGTTACGATAGTTTTGCCATTTAGAAACGTTTATCACTGTCCGTTATTGAATAGCGTTATGCCTGTACGTTAGATTATTCATATCCATCAGATGGAGCTTAGACGTGCTTAAAGAATAGTTTAGTGACTGAGCATTTATACATTATTGATAACCTTTTTAAGTAGAATGTAAAGTACAGCCGATCAGGTTAAAGGGGGTCAAGGTTAAGCTTGAGAAGAACGATAAAGACAGATTGTGTTTTAATTTTTTCATTAGTACATCCCACAGAAATATTACGTCAATCCCCTGTCGAACACATCATTGTTATTTAAACGAATGGATGATTGACATACACCTCCCCTTCACTCATAACAAGCCGGGTTGGTCGAGGCCAGCTGGGGCTTATAGATTTACTTCAGGAGAATTTAGCCAACTGGGGTATCCAAAACATTTATCAGATCTTCGGCCCTTGAATCAGACGTATGCAGTACTAACTGCTCTAGTTCCAATAACATGGAGCCCATTAGGGTTTCCATCTGTACTACAAAATGAGTATTTATTTATAGATCTAAACTCATTTTTGTGCTCGCGCGAATCCTTACAATTTTTATTGTTTAACTTGCGTAGGCAAACATTTAAAATGAGGACCTTAAGTTGTGAATTGGATTGAGAGGCCTACAATCAGCAGTGAAATGGCTAGGCAGATTTATTGAAAGTAAACTCAGTGCACAAGTTATTGTTGTCAAAAGAAAATTAATATGCTGAAAATATTTTCAAAACCTTGTTGCTTCAGATATGTAGGCTACTTTTACTAACCGGACCGGGGTGAAACGTTCAAGTAGTTAATATATTACAAACTTTGTATATTTTTTAGACATATCTTTTCCAGTGTTACCATAATATAATGTAGGTAGTCTGAAGTTATGTACAGTATGTCCATCCATCGTAACATGGTGTTAGCCGCGCTGACAGATCAATTATGCTAATGGACCCAATAACATAAAGTAGTTGCTTATCTAGTTACTCGCACACGTCAGTGTCACACGTCATAAGTACAAGACTTAGGGTTCCGTAGTAGACATAGTGCCTTAACAATTTCGTCATGTCCGTTCGTTCGTTCTTTTCTTTTTGAAATAGATATATTCACGTCGGCAACGGCAAATAAGTACCTATACCTTCCTCTCGCCAATTCCGGCCTATTATGGTTTGGATATCTTTTCCAAATATAATGTAGGTCTACGATTTATGGCTAAGGCTCCGATATCTTGCGTATTCAAAGAAGAATAAATTATATCTGTGTGACCTGTGTTTGAGATGTTAAAAGCGGGGGACACTTTAACCGGGGATCCCAACCGTAGGCTATAGGTAGGAAACGTGGTTTTTTTTCGGTAGGAGTCAGGAATAGTATCCATGTAGGACTTTCCTCAAAAAAAAAAGACTGTGATCCTTGATTATCGAAATGTGTCTAAAATGTATATCGAAATTTGGGAGAGGCCTACATCCAGCAGTAGACTAGGCAATGCCTTTCGATCAATGAATCAATCGATCGAAATTCAAATAAAATAAACAAACCATTCTTTAAAGAAGCACTATCCTTAATATTAAATTTGACCCCTTCCAAATTCAAACGATGCCATTTCGGTTGAATACCCATCAGTCATCATTACATTCATAGGGGATTTAGATAACAAATAAATGGATTGGCTAGATAATCGGCCGGTCAATTTGATCCAATTTGTGGGATACTCCCGTCGTCACTTTAGATTGGGTCAGACACAGATGGCAGGATGTGTGTATGTTAGAGACCTATCAACTCTCTAATGTATTTTAAGAGCACTGACATTATTTCAGAAGTAAATAACCTGATATTGCTTTACACGTGTAATAGTCTACTGTTGTTATTCGTATTGCGTGCATCTTTATTGATATTCTTTGAATCATTTTCGCATTGAACAGCTGAGGAATAACCAGCATTTGTAGTGGAAATTATCAAGTTCAAATAGACGAAAGCTATTTAAATAGAGTCAACTGATCTAGGATGGACTGGATTTGTGATTGTTTTGTTTTTGAGGTAACACTTTAGTACAGTTTCCTATATTTCTTTACGCTCTCCTCTCGTCTTAACCCCGCTGGTCTGCTAGTAGCTGGTATATATTTCTTAAAATTTGTACCAAAATTTACATAGTCGTATTTATGTTGTGTTTAACAGTTTTGAGTTTATCTGAAAGTTGCTACGAACTTTCTAGAAATCTTACACCAAAATAAATAGTGATCAGTATAAAGTTTTCATCCCAATTATTTTAACCTACTTTTAGGTATTAACTCGGCCCAGCACGAGTGTCGAAAGACGTTTGTTTATATCGATATAATGAACTAATATGTAATGTACGAACTCAATATAACTCGCAATCAGCGGTGCTTTTGTGCTGTTATCTCGCCGTACAGAATGTTCTCGGTTACAAAATGTTAATGTGATAACCTCAAGAAACATGCATCTTATAAAACCGGAGAAGTTCGAGTTGGACTCCCACATTGAAGTTTTCTTATAAACTGGTATAATATAATTATCCTACGAGAAAAAAAAGAACTTTATTCAATAAAATATTAGACAGTTGTTACAATAAAGCATAATAACTATTTACAAAATGAATAAAACTAAACTAAATCTAAACAGGGCCCCCGTGGCATTGTGCCCAAAAGACTGGCAGCATTCCCCCTTTGAACGGCGATGCCTATTCGTTGGGAAAAATAACTGCCAGCCCTTAGGTCACCAGAGGGCCTAAAAAGGCAACATTGTATGTTTCATATTATGAAACGTAAAATGTTTGGTATGCTTTGTATGTTCTGTATTTCAAATTATATGAATTGTATGTTTCATTATATGAAACATACAATGTTGCCTTTTTAGGCCCGCAGTTGACTCCACAAGACGCTTCTTCAAAATTTTAAAAAAATCTAAAATAAAAATATTCCTACGAGTAATATTATAAAGAGAAACGATTTGTTTATTTCTAATCGAAATACTCTGAAATTACTGGACCGTTTTTTTAAGTTATCTTGCCGTTCATTACAGAACCAAATTGTTGTAAAGTAATATAATCAGGCTGTAGGCTGTATCATCATGCTTATTTCGTTGTTCGTAATCGATAAACTCTGAAATTACTGGACCTACCTATTTAGAAAAATATAATGACATTAGAAAGACAAGATATTCAATCTTAGTGCGAGGCCGCATTTGCGTTTTTCCGCGGCGGTTTCTAACCTCAAAATGTCATCAAACTGTCAAAATCAATGAAATCAAGTCAATGTTTTGACATTTTGAGGTTAGAAACCGCCGCGATAACCGCAAGTGCGGCCTCGCCCTAAGACTATCATCTTGGTATTATAGTCCGTTCACCGTTATTTTACCTCGACTGACAGCTTGTCTATCGTTTTCTGTGTGTTGGCATTGCAGTAAACTCGCCCTATGAGTGCCAGCCTAAGACATTTTACCGAATGTAGTGGAGATTCCGTTAGCACAAAGAGGAAGTTTTGTTTTTCACGTCTTAATAAACTTAACTTTAATAATACAGTGCTCCTGTTACTATACTATTGTATTTAAGATTTCTATTATTTTTTATAAATATCTAAAAAAATATTGGTTCACTACTATCACTAACGAAGGTAAAGTTGCTGCTTCCACAACATTCCACATCTCAAATAATGGTCTAAAAACGCCATCAAAAGGAGAAAGTAAGTTTAGACTATAAGTTGCAGAACATGGGAGAAACAAAACCTTATTCGGATAACACATCAATCAAAGTAGGCACCTAAGTGCTAGAGGTAATTTAACTCTGAAAGGACTATAAACAAGAGAGCGGAGGAGTAATAATAAATACTTAACAAACGTCAAAACCTATGGTATATTTTCATAGATTATTGAAATGGATACAAAAAAAAACGTTCTACGAATCGCTTTGATAACAAAAAGCTGCATCGCCGTCTATCTTGGCAAAGGGCCCATCTCATTTGAATGTGATAAATTTTACACCAAAGACGACTACCGCTACGAAACTAGTTAAAAATAAACCTGTCTCCCACAAATATTGATGTTTACAAACGCGCTTTCTAATTAGCTTGAGGTGTTGTGTGATTTCTTAATTTTTGTTTGTGGTTGTGACCATTTATCTAGTTCCTACTGTAATTTCAACACGATTAGGTCTCGCGCTGATTTTGTCATTTGGCATTCATATGCAACGAATTTACCGAAATACATACTACGTCTGGTGTTGCAAATTATCCATTATTCCGTTGATATGATAGGTAAATCCGTTGCAGTAAGATTAATCCACAATTCAAGCGTAGGTTTTGGAGTTGACTTTTAAAAATAAAGAACACTAACTTATTTTTTTAAAAAAGGTCTATTACATTCTAGCCCGAAGTTAGCAGCGGATGTGGCTATATCGTCCAAATTGCTAAGAACAAACAGCTTCTATTTCATATACATATAAGTAATTGGTTGTGATCCAAACGCTGCTAATCTCGTAACTAAGTTACGGTACATTTTGACACGAATTTCTAAAAGTTCACCAGTTTCCCATTTCAGTGTTGCCTCGCTACCCGCTGTGGTTACCCACAATCAGATAGCCCCGCCACTAACTCCATTGATACGTTTAAATTAAAACTTTTAATACCCATAAAGTTTGGAAACATTGAAGTTAATTTTGTTACGTATGTTCGTATTGAAATCCTTTGATACTGTTAAAGTTTATACAAATGGAGAAGTGCCATATTTTAATGGATTACTGTCGTATTATCACGGTCTCTAGTTTACTGTTTTAGATTGATCCTTATCAGAAGAAGTTTACTGACGATTGATGTCTGTACGAATAAGTTCGGTTAATAAGGTTCCATTAAGTGCCAACAATCAAGATTATATAAATAAAATATAACAAAACTAGCAATTAATATCACCCAAACCTGTTCTATTTCTATACCAAAACCTCATCTAATTGATTTTATCATCAATATTTTATTAATACTCTAAACGTCGTTCTAATTCAATCAATCACCTCCAGAAAATTCATTACGCATCTACAGAACTTATTTTAAACCCTCTGAAGCAAAGAAGAGCTCTCCATATGAAGTGGGCTTGACGACTTCACCCCCCTCTCGTTGAAGGTCAAGTTCGGGGCCTGTTCTCTGTTATCCTTTACCTCCCAAAGCCCTAGAAACACTTGACATTTCACACCCCTTGTTATAATTGGCGTTTACGAGAAATGCGGGTCGGGCGCTTTTCATTACATTTTTTTTGTGTATAAAGCTGTTTTACGCATGTTAGTCAAAGACTTCTATATAAACTGAGGTAGACATGCCCTACGCACTGATTTTTGAAATACTATAAACTGAGCTAATTAGCAGCGTTGCTCGCACTGTTGTGAGTCAAAACTTCGAAAGTAGGTGGTCGACTTGCAATCGGAGTCCATACGCCTTCTCTTTTACTCTTTTTCTATTCGCATATTGCTATTGTGCGTGGTGACAATTACGTAAAAAATATTTATTAGTGAGTGTAGTCTTATTAATGTGTGTATTTGAGGATTGCTTTTGAAATCTCGTTTGTTAGAGTACGGCGCGTCTACCTCAGTTTATATAGAAGTCTTTGATGTTAGTCTACTCTTCGGATTCTCTAAATTATAGCTTTTTTTCACATGAACGCGCGGTGTCCTACGCCCCTGGTCGGAAAGAGATCCCTGGTATATAAACCACTATCTACTAAACCAAACACAGACACCAATAATGGCGATCTTTCCTCGTGTTTAAAATTTTCCCTTTAGAGAAGTGTGCAGCTGCCACCTTCAGTCTGCTTCGGCTTAGGTCACAACTGGCTCCCTCCATCTCTCATATGCGGTATTCTATGCTCTTTCGCTGATGATAACAGCGAAAACTATTGTCGGGGTGACGCTACTTTCCGCCCCTTCAGACAAGTTATGGTCCAGGAGCCACCGCCTGTGTTTTTCATTGATTAATAACAGGCTGAATCTTTGTGAGTAGTTTTCGTTCGACGAGACGCCCAAGTTTTTCCTCTATGAAAATTCTCGATAGAGGTAGCTAATAAAGTGCGCAGCTATAAAACATGTCGATTTGATGGAGAGTTGAAATTGTCTGACTAACCGTTTATTTTTTATTGCAATGTTTAAATAATTGTATTATAAACTGGGAGGAATAATTGTCCTACAAAACGGATGGTTTGTTTGAGAGCGTCCTCCACTCCGAATATGTATAAACGCCGGAGCCATAAAAATAATTAATAACAAGCTGATTTTTTGTATGCACCTTTGTAAATATTGTTAGAATGGAATGACCGTTTAGTCCTACAAATTTAGTGGTAGGATTTCTCAGTCCGACACTTCGAAGTTGTCAATTCTATGGTGATATTTTTTTCATTAATAACAGCCTAGTTTAAATTTTTTCCTATCGGGGATAAAGTGTAGAACACTATTTTATCACTGGCCTACAAAAAAAGTAGTATGTATATATATAATTAAATATATATCAAGCGGTCCTGATAAGCATGTACCATTTTCCACTATTCTTGGAATAAGCACGATTAGCAGCATGGAACAGAACTGGACTCTCGTTGCGGAGGTACCGTGTTCGATCCCTTGGAGAAACTTTTTTTTTTTAATTGGGGAACACAAATTGCCAACAATATTGGAAGAATGAATTTCCGTCGCGTATTGAATAAATTAAGACGCATTAATTATTTATTATTTTTCTAATTATTTTTCGGAGAATATTTATCAAGACACGCGGCAGCGGCTCGACGCCAAGTTAAAAAAAAAGCGTAGCGCGCGAGCTGCCGTACTCTTATTTACAGTAAAATTGGGGTTAACTAGTTACAACACATTGTAAGCAGCTGAGTGGGGACATTCAAGGGATTTTTCAGCGGGAACTGAGAAAGATCTAGAAAGAAGCCGTGCCGGCCATCTGGCCTTGGGTTCCCTTCCCAAGCCAGTAGGAGTGGGTCGTTGACGGAATTTGATTCAACGAAATGAAACCGTTTCCAGATAACCATAAACCGGTTAAAAAAACGGTTAACGTTTTCAAATGGTTTTGTATTTATTGAATGTAGTTACGTATAATAAACAGTTGATTGAGATAGAATACGTTGTATCAACGCTTGGCGTGTCGTTCGTTTATCAACTTGTACTTACTAAACTAATTCGCAGTTTATTCAGGTGGATTATTTTATTATAATTTATTACTTTGGATTATTCCTGGATAGTTCCGCGCACGAGACTTTGTTTCCAGTAGTTCTCTGGCAGTTAATATATTTAATTATTTAATTATTATTATTTAATTAATATATTTATTTATCAAGCTTGCGAATACATGTCTCCAAGCACCAAAACAACAGCAACGAAATATAGTCAAAATTTTTTTATTTTCTTGTAGGACCAGCGATACATACCCATTTTTTTGTAGGACACTGTTTGATTTAGGCAAAGGATGCACTAACTCATGATGTGTTTTTTTTTGTCCCACGGTTATTAATGAAAAAAATATTACCATAGAATTGACAACTTCGAAGTGTCGGACTGAGAAATCCTACCACTAAATTTGTAGGACTAAACGGTCATTCCATTCTAACAATATTTACAAAGGTGCATACAAAAAATCAGCTTGTTATTAATTATTTTTATGGCCCCGTCGTTTCGACATATTCGTAGTGGAGGACGCTCTCAAACAAACCATCCGTTTTGTAGGACAATTATTCCTCCCAGTTTATAATACAATTATTTAAACATTGTAATAAAAAATAAACGGTTAGTCAGACAATTTCAACACTCCATCAACTCGACATGTTTTATAGCTGCGCACTTTATTAGCTACCTCTATCGAGAATTTTCACAGAGGAAAAACTTGGGCGTCTCGTCGAACGGAAACTACTCACAAAGATTCAGCCTGTTATTAATCAATGAAAAACACAGGCGGTGGCTCCTGGACCATTAACGTCGCCATCTAGTCACCCTATCCTAAGTAAATTTAATGTCGATTGCTAAGAGTAAATTGACTTAAATACTGCGGCAAAACCTTTTTGAGATAAATTACGTCAATATTACGTCATAGTGAAGACTCAGCTTAACTTTATTACTGTCTTTAAAACTTAAGTTTAAATCGACGTCTTGTCGAAGGCTGAGTGCCCGTGACCGTGTCGTATAAAATATGTCACGGCCTTCTCTAACTTTTTAATGGAAATACGATACAATCGACGACGATATCTATCGATAGGTATATTTATTTAGCAGTCATCATCATTATTGTCCCAGGGCTAATCTTTGTTGCGTCTGAAACCCCTCGCTTTGGAATCCAAGTCTACCCAGTCTTTTAGTACCCATCTCGCATTTAGCACTTGTAATATATTCTACTGCATAGTAATAAAAGTCAACATTTAACCGTAGAGACCCAGTGGAACCCGGACTTCAATTCTTAGGATGTTTTGAAAGCAAATACAAAAATACTATAAGAATAACAAGAACAGGTAATTATGGAACCGTGAGAACAAATATATTGACTTTTATGGCATAAGTCCTTGACTTACAGCTAAAAACGCCATGTTCTTTTAAGTAGGTACTAATATAAAAATAGTTCTAACCTTTTTTCTTGAGCTAATAAATTGATTTTCTTTCAATCATCTCATTGCCTTGTCTATACATGACCTATAGAGACTGTACAACCTCTAAACAACAGCCAAAAAGATTCTTTCTTATGGAAGAAAATGAACACCGGCCCGACCTAATTTTTGTTTTATTACACTTTTACGATGCTAACATCCTAAAATAACAAGTCAAGTGAAGTGTAAACTCGAGTTCTCGAGTAACTCCTGCCAATTAGGAGCCATACAGCAGCCATTAGTGGGAGGAAGACGCAAATTTGTTGTCGTTAACACGTAGGCGGAATGCGATAAATGCATTTGCCTGGCTGTATGAGTTTGATACCTTTGCCTTAGAAAATGTATTATGAAAAGGTATAGGTATAGCTGTGCGAATAGAAGTTCTAGAAACTTGATAGAAATTTATTTGCATTCAGTTTAATGACTAGGTGTTGAACGCATACTTGTCTCAATAATGCTCTTTAATAAACGTTTCATAGAAAAATACCAACTGAATTAGCAGTCAGTGTCTACTAATGCTCAAGTTACTGAAAGCTGAAGCTGGACAATTTGAACTTGACTTGAACTTGGCACCTTATGACACAAACATTGTCAATTTTAATACTCTACATAAGATCAGGTCATTCGCGGATGTTAAACAATTTACACCGACTTCCGGTTGACTTAGGTAAACTGACTGCCAGTGGCTCAGAACC
Organism: Miltochrista miniata; assembly: GCA_933228765.1. Taxonomy (NCBI): domain Eukaryota; kingdom Metazoa; phylum Arthropoda; class Insecta; order Lepidoptera; family Erebidae; genus Miltochrista; species Miltochrista miniata. Next base: position 34,534,682 of record OW121749.1, read on the forward strand.
TTCCTCAGACATGTCCCAACAATAATGTATCTTCATCGCAAGGATCCTCCAAGCCGTTTGTTTACAGGGTCCAGAGGTGCGACACGTACGCACCATACCATACACCATATAAAGCATTCCGCAGAAATACAATGAACGATTTATTATTTTCCAAAATGACATCATACGTAATGGGCGTGGTAACTAGCATTTTGATCCAGCTTAACGTGTGGAACTATGCTACAAAACTGACACAGGTCATGCGTTCATGTATTTTTTTTATTTCACAAAATGTAGCGCTCGTGGCCCCGCGGACTCAGTGTTCTGTAAATGATCACTGCAGTAAGCAACTTTCACTATGGCCGGTCCATGGATGGGTGACCATCCATGTGATCACTTTGTGACATTTATTTGGGCGTTTCCGTGCTTCGGAAGGCACGTTAAGCCGTTGGTCCCGGTTGCTAGTAAAATGGCAGTCGTCAAGCTAAGTTGAAGGCTTTATTTCAACAGCAGGCAGTCACAACCTGCGCCTGTCCATTTAAACACGGCAATACGGCTCACCACCTATTACGTGGGACTAGAGATGGGAATTTGCCCGGAAAAAACCCAAATGTGGGAAAAAACCGGGAAAAAACCCAGGGAAAAAACCCGATTGGGAATTTATTCGGGTTTTTTCATATTTAGCATATGTAACATCTAGGTAATGTATAGTTACATGTATATATCATTTAGTACGCACTATTACAGTATTACTAACTAGTTAGAGATAATCTAACTTTGTTTATTTTAGCCCCTCTCTATAAAATAGATTGCAGAGGGGCTTATGGCGAGACTTTGTATGAAGTCTGTGACTCTTTTGCATTATATTACGTCACTAGGTCACGTGGATCATCTGTTCAAAGTTTGAAATAAAACAAAAATAACAACGTCAATCGGAGTGAATTTTCACTTTCACAGAGGGGCAGTTGGGTGAAACCGTCTCAGAGCTTCTTGTTAATAATTCAATAAATAGTAACGTTTTACTATTCTGTGCTATCTAATCAAATATAAAAAGCCTGTCTCTGTGTGTGTATTCATCCGCTCTTAGCGAAAAGTAACCCGAAACTACGAACGCGCGAACGCCAACCTCCACCATCTGAGGACAAACAATAATTCGGATAGCACGGCTCTGCCTCTCTGCATAGCGTCAAGCGCGTCAACTAAGTACATCGCGGAGTCATCCCAATGATGAGAACAGTATTCGACGCAGGGGCGAATCTGTATCTTGTACTGCTAACATCTCTGATGTGGCGTGAAGTACCGCCTCACCTTATTTAGAACTCCTAGTTTCCGCGAGGCCAGCCCAACACAACTCTCTATGTGGTTTTTGTGATTGAGCTCACGCCGGACGTCTATACCTACAGAAGATCTCGGTGGTTGTCCTTTAGTGTAGTAATGTTCTGAAGAGAGGGTAGGCGCACGCCTGTGATTTTCTGGCATTGTACTCGACCAAGTTGTATGAGCCCAATGGGCAATGCGACCCAGGTACCGGTCGAGATCGGCCACGAGTTGCCGTCTCTTTTCCTCCACGTCGCGTCACCCATCAGCTGGACGGCCAGAATAGCTCCCATGCAGAGTACCTACTATCATCCACATAACAATGAATGTATCCAAGCAAGGGACAACATGTCATGGATATTCGGAAGAAAGTGAGTTGGGGACAATACCGATCCCTGTGGTACTCCTGCATTTACCTGCAAAACTCAGGAAGCCTGACCATCACAGAGAACCCGTATACGTCGCCCGCTCAGGAAGCTGGCCAACCATTAATGTCATAGAGATTATATGGATATATGGAAAATTTTATCCGAAATGAACCCGGTAGTTTGGTAGAAAGGACTCGGCAACTCCAAAATGCTGAGTAGGGTTGCAGTGAGTACATATTCTAACTACTCTCTATACTTCAGCAGCCCCTGAACGATCATTTAGCACGAATGCGCATATACATAGTCACAAACGAAATAGATTGACTACACTACATACATGGCAGCAAAATAGCTTTTATATCGTATAATAGGAACCAGGGCATTTCTAGAAGCTTTGCAGCGGTGTCGGATTGATTGGCGATATATCGAGGTGATGACCTCATCAAGCACCTGCTTGTATGATACCGCTAAGAAGACCAATCCCATAGCTCTACTCAGAGGTGTGGGACAGGGAGATGCTATATCTAAGCTCTTCACTAATGTGCTTGAGGACGTCTTCAAGTCGTTGGACTGCAACGGATGGGGCGTGAATATAACCGGTTAATGTATCCACACCTTCGGTTTGCTGACGACATCGTTTTAATAGCGCTGGAACAGGTAAGCGGTATGCTGCATAGTCTTAGTGAAGAGTCTCGAAGTGCTGGCCTCAGCATGAACCTGGACCAAACCAAGGTCATGTTCAATGAGCATGTCGTGCCGGGACCAATATACTTTGAACGATCGAGACTTGAGGTTGTCCATGAATACACCTACCTTGGGCAGGTAGTCACATTTGAAAAACGAGCAAACTGGATAAGGAAATAGCCAGAAGGATTCGCTTGGGCTGGACAGCATTCAGCAAACTGCGCCGGATTTTCTACTCGCCGATACCGCAATGAATGAAGACGAAAGTCTTCCACCAGTGCGTTCTACCAATACCTACGTTGGCAAAACGTGGACACTCGGAGTGGGGCTAGTTCACGCCCTTAAGGAGGCGCAACGAGCAATGGAACAAGCTATGCTTGGAATCTCTCTGAGGGATAAGATCCAAAATGCTATCCCGCATCTTTGGGGGGCAGAAAGAGGCGGCGCAGTCCTACTTACTCCCTCTGGTCTCCAGCGAAAGAGTGTCCAAGTCCAGACCTGCCACGATCGAGGACCTGGTACCTGACCGCCGCGATTGTGGTGGATCCCCCCTTGGTTGCTCAAGTCACACCTTCCATGTCTTCACGGTTTCCTGGTAGACCTGGGACCGTCGAGCCTAGATTTCACGAGACGCAGGCTTTTGGTCCAGCTCCAGCTCCTCCATGCGCCATTTAAAAAGTGACGCAAGGGCTCTCGCTTCCAATTCCCATGGGGGGGGGGGAGGGGTTCCGGCTAGGAGACATGCCGCATCACCTGAGATCGTGCGGAAACCCCTCATCACCCTGACGGCCTCTGTGGGCACTTTTGTAAAGTGTACTAAGTAATTGTTAGTATAGCTCGGTTTTTTATGGTCAAAGATTGTTGAAAGTTTCAATATAAGTTTAATCTGCAATGAAGTACCATTCCACCACGATACGCAGAAAGAATCTTATGATATAAACAACAAATCGTCTTTTTGTTGTTATAATAACAGTTTGGTTTTATTTTAGTTCCTGAATACTGCTACACATTTTGACATTTCGAACAACAAGCAACAACTAGTGCCCTAGATGCATTGGCGCAAAGTATGTGCGCATCGCAAAGTACCTATTTTTCTTTGCATTTGTCCTAAAGATAATAAAAGAATGTTTATATTTTTCGGATCGTCAAATAATGAAAATTCCCGTCTATTGGGTTTTTTCCCGCATAAATTCCGGGTTTTTTCCCAAACGGGAAAAAACCTGGGTTTTTTCCCGTTGGGTTTTTTCCCTCCGCCCATCTCTACGTGGGACAAATTATACAAAGGTGAAATGTGGGCTTATAATATGCCTCTGCCTACCCCCTCGGGGATAAAGGCGTGACCATTATGATATGACAAAATGTACAAATATTTTTATAACCGACGTTTCCCAAAGACACAGAAGCTGTGTTTCACTACTGTTGTGTATTATAATAGATTGACATTTGACATGACATAAATACATAACACATACATGACGAACACCTATGTATAGTTTATTATGCTAATTTGTAATGTGTTTTGTCTTGTGGTATAAATTTCTGCATTTGAATTACGCTGATCGCTAAACCACTGCGTGATTACGAAGTGTGCTCCGAGTATTTATAGATATTTGACCATTTGGCATTATTTAATAGAGTTCCAATTTACTAATGGGCAACAGATTTTAATTATAAAGTATAATATTTTATACTTTATTAATATAATTATAAAGTATAATATTTAATTATACTTATTTATGCCTAGAAATTATCTCATTTCCCATTTGAAAACACAATTGTGAAAATGACCAAAAACACAAATGTGTTTGTTTGTCCTTCTTTCATTTCAAAAGAAATCAAAGGGTTGACGTGATTTTTAAAGTGATGATATCCTGAGCAAATATCAAAATAATAGTTACCTATGCCCTTTTGAGTAAGAATCAAGTTTCGCACAGGCGCGGAGCCGTAGTCATACTTCAGTTAATTACTTCTCGTGAGCGATAAGCTGAGGCACACTTAGAAACAAACTCTTTCCAAGCGTGCCTCAACTATTCGTGCACGCGTAGTATTTTACTATTAATCATTTTAAGTATTTGTAGCAAATTCATTTACATTACAACACGTAATATTACATGTAATTAATGGCTAAATCGCATGCTCTATGGGCCTTATTTACTTTTTCAATTTTACCTCACCATTGAAATTTCAATTCAGGGTTCAACCTATCTAAAGGTAAAAAGAACCCATTCAATCCTGTTCATATCGTCCGGTTGTCCATTCATCTTGGAAACGAAACGCGTGGGATGTTTTCACCTTAACATTAAACGGTGCTGTAAAGCTGTAAAATTTTCTAATTTTAGGTCAATAGAAAATAACTACTAAGGGCATTTGACCTTATTAGCCTGATAAAGGCTAATAAGGTCAAACGCCCTTGTAGTTATTTTTTGTTGACCTAAAATTAGAAAATCAAAAGATTTTTGTCTTACTTCTATCAATAACCTTTAAATATTAAGTGAATGTTATATTTAGCTCTCAGAAAAGGTACTAACTTGGATTTATATCGATATACGTGATGTGGTGGCTATAACCCCTTAGAATGTCCTGGGACATCCTTCCGAGGGCTTACCCGGGGCTCCCAACCATAGACTGTTGGGCGTAACGCGAAGTTTTTTTTTTAGTCGGTAGAAGTCTGGCATAGCATCCATGAGGATTTTGCCTCACGTTAAAGAAAAGACCCTTTAGAATAGAAAATTTCCTGTGGTCAGTTTGTCATCATTTGCTATGGACATCCACAGTTCTGATCACCATCAGCTCCACTACTACTAGACAACGAAGGTCTACTCTATACCTATGATAACACACTTTAGTACGATTGATGATTCCAACGTCCTATCTGATCTCACTCCTACAACATTCACGGGAAGTCCTCAATTGCACATCCCTGAACGTACTTGCAGACATAACAACTTCCATAAGGATCCAGAAATCACAGGAATCTCAAGTTCCAATTGGTCGTCATCCGTCCTGTGGGTTCTGTGCCAATTGTCGATCGACTAAAGGAAATTGTGATCCTTCGCTTAAATTGGAGTCACCGTCTGTTTCTGACTGAATTCTAAACCGAGAAAAGATCTCTCGATAGATTTATATGTATGGTGCAGGACAACCAGATCGTGGAAATAGTTCCATTAAAAACTGTACTCTATCTTGTACTTCCATATTTCATAACAGTAGACCCGCGGTAATTGGAGAAACGTTTTGCAGGGCAGTTTCCGAATATCCATTTTGTCGGATTATAGAGTGCTGATTATAGGTTCGGAATTTTTTACTAAAGAGTATTTTGTAATCCGACAAATTACAGATCCAAAAGTGAGATACCTACAAATCATACAGCTGTCGAATTTAGTTAAATAAATAATATCAAAATATTTAATCACTTTTACATTATGAAATAATTGTGATTGAAGCGATCTAAAATATATTTTTTTAGTTGTAGCCCGCTCAATACATATTGCATTGTTTACATTAGCGACAATGCGACAATCGTCATAAAATAGGTAAGTACCTACTTTTATGTCCCGTCGGATTACAGGGGGTGCCGGCTTAGCCGGGGGCTGGATTACCGCGGGTCTACTGTATTTTGATTGATAGATTGGAAAAAGTTTAGCAACGCGAAGTTACATAAATGGCTGAGAATGACATCGAAAGTGCTTGGGACTCTTACTTAACTGACAAATAAATATAAATAAATACATAATGCATGGCTCACATTCCTGCATTTCTGCCATTATTGGGAGTGTAGCAATTTACATCCTGTGGTTAAGAACCTTCTTAAAACATGTTCCAATAATAATTATAATCTTCATCGCAAGAATCCTCCTAGCCTTTTGGGAGTTACAGCGGTGCGACCAAAATTAAAGCGCAGACGTACGCACAAATCAAACTTTTAGCATTCCGCTGAAATTCATCAAGTAATATTTGGTCAATAAATAAGAATAATTAAATTACATAGAAATGAGTACTCGAGTACCTGATTAATCCTTTCGTCAATTCGTGGTTAACTGAGTTAATATTTATTCGATGGACAATCATTATACTATTAGATAGGTAATTTGTTTAATTTTTTCATAAAATCCAAATAAATCAATTATGTTTTCTTAATTAGCTTTAAACACCTATTATTATTTGTTACCGGTTACTGTTGGTTGGTACTTGTTACAAACTCCATTCATTAACTAATGGACTGCTATACTACCCGTTCGCTCTAACTTTGCCGCTGGCGTAAAAGCGTATACCCGAATTGTTAATTAGACGAAGTAAATAGACAGTAGCTAATGTCACTTCGTCATAGAAAATACGCATAATTGTATGAAGAAGTGACATTAGTTGCTGTCAATTTACTTCGTCTAATTAAAAATTCGACTTTAGTATGGAGCCGAGCGGCAAAGTTAGAGCGAACGAGCAGTACTGGTGACTGGTCTGGCCATGACTGCTGTGCACTCTCTGAGTCTCTCTGAGGTATGCGCGGCGAGGTGGGAGCCGGGGAAAAAAGAGCAGAGTACACATGCGATTAATACACGTCGGACAAATCTTACGATATCAGTTTACATTTTTAAAACTGATGATTTTTTCTTCTGATAATGGAGTTATGATGATGATCAAAATCATCGACAACATGGGAGTGCACAGCCGTTATGGCCAGACTATAGTAGATCCTCTACACTTAAAGGTTAAATGGTGGACTTATTGTTGATATTTTTATTTTACATTAAATACAAATATTAAAACTTTGAGAAAAAACATCAACCTAAAAATATCTCAGTATTTTTCGTGGAACATACTCATAATGCAGATATTCTTATACGTGTCCATGTGTTTTTCATTTGAAGTAGGGTGACAAATCTTGTTCTACAAATAGGACAACAAGACGCCGCAGGAATATCAGAAGATTAATGTTTCTCATAATGTAACACGGATCTGTTTCAGAATAGGTTACAGGATATTTGAAACGGAGAAAATGTCATGAGATGAAACTATCAGGTTTATGAGTTATAGGAAATGTTCTTTAAAAATATCGCTCAATTATGTCGAAATGACATGACCGACTGCAATAGAATTAGACAAGGAATTACAAATCATTGATATGCTAGAAAAAAAGGAACAATGAAATCTATTCAACGGATACGGTCGAAGCACGTGGGCACAGAGGTTATCGACAGAAACCTCACCAAAACCTGCAGGCCCCAATTCGACCCCACTTTCAATTTGGTGACTTATCCTCTCGTAGTCCTGCGGGCTGGTAAAAAAACTAACGAATATCACAAAAAGCAGAATTAAAAAAATAAATAACAAATACAGTGGAAAGCCAAAGCCTAAGTACTTTCTGTTTCCATACTTGACTTTCTGACCTCAAAGCACTCAGCCCAACCTGTCACGATATGCCACACCCACATCTAAACATTCCTCCACTTTAACAAACGTCGAACTAGTTCGTATATCAGCTGTTTGACTACCAAGGGCCTATCGATGTGACACCGATCCATCGCGCCGCCGATATCCGATGCCGAGCATTCAATCAGATTCTAAGTCGACAGTGTACTTGAAACGCCACACTGAACGAGTGACAGTAATTCTAAAAATAGATACCTTTATCTTAATGAGTGTCAAAGATGAATAAAAGGAGAAAATGTGTCAATGTAATAAAATTATTGTTGCCGCTAGAATCGGATGGTAAGGGTGTGTGAAGGGAGCATGCGCGCTAGCCAAGGACACTTGCCGCGCCTCAGTTTGGCGGGTGGCAGCGCCGCGGCCGCCAGCCCACTGGGACACAGCCTCTATGTCCCACTATGCGGAGTGCCGCAGTGGCCCACGCGTAAGTCTGACCCGAACACCGCATGCCAGACCCAGCCTCAGTTCCGGCATCGGCCCGCAGAGCGACCTTAAGCTCGGAAGCCCCGCGGTCGCTCCGATTCAGTCTAGTAATTGGATTTTATCGTTCGATAAGCAACGTTGTTCTGATTTGATTGGCGAACGCTTTCCGCTTCGATATTGCAGCTTGCTTCTTTCATATCCTCGTGAGACTCGTGTAGCTTTGTGTAGCAGCTTTATATGTTTCAAAAGAAAATTTTTATCACATTGTATACTATATGACTTACGTAACATAGTGTTACGGAGTGACTGGTGCATCACGATGCGGCTGTAAGTTCAGTATGCGAGTGCAGGTTTGAGCGGACACTTGTCGCGAGTGGACACTTGTTAGTGGACATGACTTGCTGGGAAAGCGTAGGACTGCTGGGTCCATGCGCGCTTCTCGCTTCGTCTGATGCCAGGGTGAGTGCTGAACCCCAAGAAACGGACGTATACCATTAATGTCTTCCTCCCGCATAGTAGAATAGAATGCAGAAGTTTTTAAAATAAACGCTTATGTGGATTGAGTGAGTAGGTTTAGTAATTAGCCAGCCATTCTTTTTTTATCACTTAAACGCAAATCTTCAATTCAATGCAAATCAAAGGCACCTAACTCTGATAATTTGGGCACTGATAAAGGACCACGATAAAGTCCGAAACCAGTTTGGTGAAAACTAACCAAACGAGTACAACCAATCACATACTAATTAATGGGTAAGGCAATTAAAGGCATTGTTGTTTTGAACATTAACGTTCAATAGCGGTAAATATCGAAAGATTAACTCATTAGGGTGTGTTTTCAAAAACCTCATTACGTTATCAGTATTGTACTTCTAATTTATATATGCGTAGCTTCTGGTTTAGTTTTCATTTCCATTCGAAATCACATCTAGTGCAGTGCTGTGTAAAAATGGTGTCGTCAGTGCTTCTTACCACCGAAGAAGGCCTACAAAGAAATCGATTTTGGTTTTGCCTGGACACAATATGGGTTACAGAAGAGTTGGAACCCTTTCAAGAAGTTCAATACGAGCATATGTTTGTAAAACCGTTATCAAGAGATTTCTACTACGCAAGGTATCCTGATATACCCAGAAGTGATTCGGAAGACGAAAACTCCTTCAGCATTAATGGATTTAAAAACAAATATGAACAGTGGAAATTAAAAATTTGCTTGATGCAACACGAGAAACAACGACGTAATTCAACCCATTCAGCCTTGAGCTGCAGCAGCGTCAGATCAACTGGACGTACTTCTCTAAACGATATCAGAAGAATCACATCTATGAAGGTAATACAAGACGAAAATGTTGAAGGCCGTTCTGCTGAAAGCAATGCAAATTCAAATGACCACGAAGAAAGAGTACTCGATTTTTGGAGACGCTTGCAGGAAAGTGTACCCCCTCCTCCTATAGAAGATTTGCAATCCACGAGCAACGTAAGTCTGGGTTCAATAGAAAACCCAAAACCACAAATGGATTTCAATGACATAGATGTACCTGAGTACGAAATATTTGAAAGCGTTAAAATGCAAGAAATTCCAGAAACCTTACCATCAACATCTACTATGAAGAAACCAAAAAAGACAGTCAATTTCAATATAAGCCCGACAGTATTTGAAGAGGGTGAATCATGGGTAACATGGTGCGACTCTATCTACGGCATATCTGATCTTCTTTTACGTGGTAATACTTCGGATACAGATTCTGACACTACAGACTTCACAAATTGGTTGGATAACAATTCAGCCAATAGTAATTCAAATTTGTACGAAAAACTTATCAGCCAATCACACATCGATTCAATAGTGGAAGACATTGATTTTGGAGATGTTGATGAAGAAAGCAGCTATGCAAGATTTGCCGTATACAAAATACATGAAAGTCTAAAAATTCAAGGTGAAATGATGCTAGACTCATCCTCAATGGCAGACCTGACTAAAATTGAAGATAATGTTATGAATAGGTTGCAACACAACTCGGCATATTTTGGTACAATTTACCGTTTAGCTCCTAGTTCGATCGATGATGTAAGACAATCCAGAGATGATAGTAGTACATAATAAGTAAAATGTGTAAAATTAATCATAAGTAAATTTTTATATAATAATTAGTAATAAGTAAAATATTCTTAAATCTTAACAAGTTTGTTTTCATTTAATACTTCCTTGCTTAACTTATCACATTGTAGCCTATAGGCTTCAGATGTTTTGTTTGCTATTTAGAGAGACAAGAAAGATCAGTTTGATACGGTCAATACCTAAATTTATCACCTGAGCAAAGTGGACCTTCTCTTTTTTTTTGTTTAACGTGAGGAAAGATCCTTCATGGATGCTATGCCGGACTCCTACCGACTAAAAAAACCTCACGTAACGCCCAACAGCCTACGGTTGGGAGCCTCGGGGAAACCCTTGGAAGGATATTCCTGGACAAACTGAGCCCTCTATTTGATACACGTGAAGACCTGGAAACCGCCACTGACTCGCAAAACTTATTCCGTAATATTTTTGTTACAGCCTCCTGAAAACGAGCTACAGAAGAATTCAGACCGTGTGCTATCGGAGCACGAGTTGCGAGTCCAGCGATCGTTACAGAAGCTCAATGTGCCGGAATGGTAAGTGGAACTTGCAGTTTATTTTTCACATTCCCCGATTGCATTTAAGATATTTAAATTATCCAAGACGTGTCTTTCAGTCTCTTATCCTTAACTAAGAATTACAGTGAGTTTAATTCTAATCTTGGATGTTTACATTTTTGTTATTGAACTTTACAGAATATTTGCTAAAAGTCTGTTTACATAGTATGGATACACTCTCAATAGATCTGTTTATGACCCAATTTTAAACGTAAACTTAGCCAATTTTGTTTACTGCAACATCTATTCAACCAAACGTCACTCTTATTTCTCCTGGCTAAATCTTATTACTGAGTCATAAACATTTTCTAAGGATAAGCTAAAAATACACATCCATTAAAGATTAGCGACACGTCTCACTTCATTCCCAATCGTGTCAAGGATTTAAGAAAGGCGTTCGATAAAGTATACATCATATGCCACGATTTATTTCATCATAGTCATAGTTCAAATAAGGTTATAGTAATTACATACCAAGGTATTTATGTCCCCAAAGGGGTAGACAGAGGCTCTCTATACGCCGACGGATTAATAATAAATATTCACGGACATTTTCACACAACGCTATCTGATCCCAAAGTAAGCTAGGAATAATCTACTTGTGTTATGGGTATCAGACCACGGATATTAATACTTATATACTTTTAAATACATACTTATCATACATAGAAAGACCCAGACCCTCGAGACAAACATTTATGGATCCCACAAGCTTTTTACTCCGGTGGGAATAGAACCCACGACCTCGTGATTTGCAGTCGCCCATTTTGACTTCTAGACCAACGAGGCAAATAAGTCAAGTTTACAGGTTATATGACATTACAGGTATTGGAACTGAATCCTACCACACTCACCTTTTCTGAATTAAGGGGTTTAAAATAAAGATATTGCAAAAAAATCTGGCAGATTTAAGCTTATGGCCACCAACTGAGCTACAGAACTCGAACAGAATTCGGTACAGCGATTAGACTAAGCCTGACTAAGGCGGTCCTGGGACATCCTTCCGAGGGCTTACCCGGGGATCCCAACCATAGGCTGTTGGGCGTTACGGAAGGTTTTTTAGTCGGTAGGAGTCCGGCATAGCATCCTTGAGAATTTTCCCTCACGTTAAAAAAAAGCCTGACTAAGGTGATTTAAGACATAATATATTGTCTTGAAATATCTTTTCAGAGCAAAAAGAGACTTCAACAATGTTCTCATTAAAGCAATAGGCACTCTGAATAGGTTACACAAGGCACGCACGATCCTCATAATTGTCCCTCATACATGTTAATGAGTCGTCGGACTTTATCCTTATTAACAGAAGATGCTCTAATTGCATCGTATTTAGCTGAACATAGACAAAGTTGATACTCATCTTAGAGATGTGCCGATTGCTTTAAGGTCTCCGTTTGTAAATCTCCTTGCCTTGGAAATTTGATGGTTGGCCAAAAAATTATGTTTAACCTAAAGCCAGGCCAGAACCTGATCAATAGGCCACTTAGTTACAAGAGAATTTTTGACAGATTCTCATAACTTAAAAAATAAATTCGTCCAAGGAGGTGTGTCAATAATTATTGTGTACAGATGGTACAGATCTGTGATAATTTGCGCGCTATAATGCACATGCTCTGGAACTGCCTATTGTTAAAAACAATATGCCTATTAAGGTTTCATTTCTTAACCGATTCTGGCGACATTTGGTATCAAAATAGGCTTGAAGGGGATAAAATAGGGGATGTATATGCAACACATAGTCACGCCTTTATCCCCAAAGGGGTAGGCAGAGGCATAGTATACGCCCAAATTTCACCTTATAGTCCCACGTATTAGGTGGTGAGCCTATTGCCGTGTTGAAATGGACAGGCGCAGGTCGCCGCGACCCGCAGTTGAAATTTTTCAAGCCGCCCATTAAGGCCTTCAACTTGGCTTAACGATTGTTATTTTACTGACTACCGGGTTTCATTTCGAGTTTCCTTCTCTACGCAATGGATCTTTTTGCGCAAGTTTTCCCTAAGTCGCTTCTTACGACACCCGCGGGATGTTTTGGGATGGCGACATTTTGTACTCTTACCCGTCGCAACACGGGACTCCATTCCACGTGGGTGGAATTGCGGGCGTGCACTATTGTATACAATGTCACATTAACATTTATTTTAAGAGTAATACTCATCCTCGCTCAAGTCATTTGCTTACGTAATTCTCGAGAATCCCTTTACGTAACCAGAGCGTCCTCTGTGTGCAATAAAAGTTAATTAGCTATATTAAAAAAACGTATGGCTGCAGTTCAGACACTTTAGTAGATTGGTCTTTTTACGACGTTTTATATAAACTCTTTGGTGTAATATTCACTATTATTAGATATGTGTTTTAAAGCGACAGTTTACAATCTGTATGAGAGGATTGTCGTCATGACTGCTTCCTGTATACGATTTATAGCTCAATCTAGGTGTTTTAATGCTTCATTGTATAACCGTTTAGAATATCCATGAATATAATGGGTACGCGAAATTACTAGAAAATGTTTAATGTGTGAAATGTTCTGGAAATTTCATCACTAGGTCTCGATTCCACACTCGACCCTCCGAATTTGCGACCATTTCTAGGTCGTTGGTCTATCTTGGTGGGAATCTACGTTCCGGATTCGTGTTCTCCACTCCAGCCTTGGTAATTTCATTAGGGGACATAAATAGTACAATTCATTCATAATCTGAGATCGAAATATGCAAATTAATATGTCTATCTCACGCTCTGTAAACTGACCGCAAAGTTATTAAACTGTTTTAAGTTAATAACTATCAACCGTTCAATCAATCAAATTAGTCTTTGGGTAGTTCATTACTTTTTTTTTTATCGTGAGGGAAAATCCTTCATGGATGCTAGGACTCCAACCGACTAAAAAACCTCACGTAGCGCTCAACAGCCTACGGTTGGGAGCCCCGGTTAAGCCCTCGGAAGGATGTCACAGAAATACCAAAAAATGGGTAGTTCATTACTGAACGTAGGCCTGCCTCAACTGTTTAGTTACGAATAATTTCAGAACATCACCAACAAGTAATTCTTTTCTTATATCATTGGCATTTTGACAAATTGTAAGTCATAACCTGTTGCTGCTATTATATTCGAAAGATGAGTCTTTCAAACGTCTAATTTAGTCAATGATGGCACACTTTATAAGCTAAACACGCAACTTTAATACGTATGTCATTTCATTAGTATCATGAACTCTGTTAACTAATTATAACGACAATTAACCTATTGACTTCATCTGGAATTAAGTTGTAAATTCACGAGTATTTCTATACTAATATTATAACGAGGAAAGATTTGTTCTTTTTTGTTTGTTTGTTTGTAACGAATAGGCTCCGGAACTACTGGACTGATTTGAAAAATTCTTTCACTGTTGGGAAGCTACACTCTTTGCGGTGAACATAAGCTATATTTTTTTCCCGTATTCCCACGGGAACGGGGCATTCGCAGGTGAAACCGCGTGACTTCCGCTATTCTATACTAATATTATAAAGAGGAAAGATTTGTTTTTTTGTTTGTTTGTTTGTTTGTAACGAATAGGCTCCGGAACTAATGGACCGATTTGAAAAATTCTTTCACTGTTGGGAAGCTACACTCTTTGCGGTGAACATAGGCTATATTTTATTCCCGTATTCCCACGGCAACGGGAACTACGCTGGTGAAACCGCGTGACGTCCGCTAGTCATTACTTATTTATTAAAGCAATATTTCTATTCTATTGTGATTGATTAATTCATGTATTACAAATTACAAAAGTCATCTGTTTAGATTATAATATTAATTGATACAGCAAGAAGCGCCCGTAGCCCCGCTAAATCAGTATTCTGTAAAAATGGTATTATATTATATAGTAAGCTTTCTATGGCTGGTCCTTGGGGGGGGGGGGGGGGGTTGATACTTCATTTGAGAGTTTTTCGTGCTTCGGGACGTACGTTTAGCGAATTGGTCCCGGCTGTCAGTAACACACAGCCGGTAGCCACAACCTGCAACTGTATTTTAAGCATGGCAATTAGCTCACCACTAATATTTTCGTACACAAAAATGCCAGAGGCATACAATTTGCATAGCCTTATTTATTTGCATCATTTTCCCCAGCCTGATTCTCCATTACCCAGATTGTAGAGCAGTGTGGTTTAGCCGGTAGGAATCCGGTGCGGCTCTATAAGATTTCCAAACGTGAACACATAGGCTTACTTTTTTTCTACTATGATATCCTCATTCCATAACGGTTAAAATACACGGTAAGCTAAAGAATAAATCTCATATTTCAGGTACAAGAACGCGCCAGCGCCGCGCGAAGGGTTCCTTCTACGCAAGCGTCTCTCTGACGCCTCGGCATCGGCGGGTCGCTGGAGCGGCCTCAACTCGAAGACAACTTCTCTGGGGAGCCTCGGCGGGACCGTGCCCCCGCCCCCACCGCAGCTTAGCCCACATACCACGAGTTTTGGAAGGTGGTCTACTAGCAGACTTAATTCTAATCAAGTGAGTTTTCAAACATTGCCTAAAAATTAAGGGATATTAACAGGGTCGGCAGTTGCAAAGAACATTTGCCAATAACTACCGTGGTAACTGGGCCAAATGCTTATCTGCTACCAAATAAAACTAAATAAAAGAAACAATAAGGTGTTAAATCTTGAAGTGATGGGAGCTTAGTACTTATTTAATGTACCTTACTTGCTTTGTCTACGATCGAGTTCAATTCCTGACCGTTTCATTACTCACGTGAATCCACAAGCTAAAATGTTGAATAAAATTCATGTTAACTTATGGTTGCCAACATTTTTTTACAACAACCGTTTTGAAATTAGTCCACGGTGAACCAATACTCCTGCCGTCGCCCGCGTTTAAAATAATTAAATAAAAGAAAAGAAATTATCTCATAATATAGAAACGGGAAAACACTAGACAAAAGACTGTTAAATATGGCCTAGGTGTTCAAGTAGTACAGCAAAAAAGTAAGGCAGGTACTTACTGCTTAGTAATTATACATTATGTAGGCGCTTTTCCTAAATGGAGAAAGTATTTAAATTCATGTGGACCGTATTTATTTTTATTTCGCGTTGCTTTCACAGCACCCATTAATTTTAATCGTGGTGATTTTTAGTTTAGTAATACAAAGGCAGATGGAGTATTTTTCGATGAATTTAAATGAAATATTACCTGAATGTCTCTCACCTGAGTCATATGAATATTTAACGGTTTATTTAATGTACTTATGTACATTGTGAGTGGTGGCCATATTTTAGAAGTATTATAATATCAACAAAGTGCAATAGACTATTATTTAAATCTCAACATAATAATGCACATTATATTAATATAATTTACACTATATTCAACATTCTCATTAATTATTCATAAAAAATTATGCTCTCTACAATTATTCTTTTTTTATGAGTAGGTGTAAATATAATTTACCTTTATTATTAAGTAAATAAACTAGGTATACTGATGGACTAGAGCAATATGTTATATTTACTAATGTAAATTAAAATTCATATTATATTTAGTACCTACCTAATAATATTTAAGTATTCAACATTCTGCAAATTCAACTTTTTACGAATTCAACATTTTCGGAATTCAACTTTCTGTACCTGGAGGCAATATTTTATACAAAAGCTGCAAGTAATGTACTAGACATGCTACTCTTCTGAAAAAGTTCACGAAAAGATTTCAGAACATGAGTTTTGTCTAGGTATGTAAAATTATGTAAAGTTATCGTTTTAGGAAGTTGTTGTTCTAAGCTTGGGGAAGTAAAGAATACTTTACATTTTTTTTGATATCATAGAACACTACGAGTACTAATGATGTATATTTATTTTAATATCATTACTTACTACACCAAAATAACAGTATGAAATATGATACGGAGATAGAACCAATACATTATCTGAAAATGATGGCATGCCATAGATAGAGCAACGCGGGCCACCGGGAGGCCGCATTGCTCTATGTGGCATGCCCATGTGTGCATACTGGGCATACTCTGTACCACCAAACACGTGGTATTTGCGAAAGACCACGTGTTATAGAGAGTTCATTCACCTCAATAGTACTTCGATTCATTATAATATATCTTCGAATGATCACTTTCATATGGCTTCCCGAGTAGCTTCCTAGAATAGAAATAGTTCATTCACCGATTCACACTTGTTATGTAAACGAGTCCATTGTGTGGATACCTTAAATAGGTATTGTGTTGTTTGAATTCTAATGGTGACATGTCAATTGACCGTAAACTGACCTCTAGTTAGGGTTGTCAACCCTCCAGTAATCTCAGGTAATTTTGAGATGGTGTTCAAGCTGCAAGCAAACTAGTCTGCGCTTGTTAGATTTGTGAAACTCAAACGGACCCAATGAGATTTCTTATGGGATATTAAGGCCCGCAGAAATAGTTCTAGATTATAGAAAATATTTTAGAAGTCTCTGGCGTAACATGGTAAATCAATCAATACTGTGCGTGCCAATTACATTGATTAGTCGATTGAAATTATGGAAGAATCTGTTTATTAAAAATAATATTCCGCTTTCGGAACATTCCATATTATCCAACCGGGGGACTACTAATTTCAGGATTTCTAAAATATGATGCTCATGAAATAATCATAATCATAAATCGAGCAGAAATGTATTATAAGTTGCACTTCGAACTGTAAATAAGATATTATTTATTTTGACCTCTTTTCGCAATTTAAACTCTTTAATACTAAATCCCTTCATTCTCCTTAAACCTTGATGTGTTATGTTGCTAGTTGGCAACCCTAGGCGAAGTTCTTTATCAATCTTTGAAACTAATGAGGTGTGACGTCATTTCACTTCCTTCTAATGACAATTAATTTATTTGCTTTCCTGCCCATTGTCCTTAATTATTGGTGCAGTTTATTAAGGAGACACTTCCCTTCATTCTTCCATGCAAACTTATTGAGCTGTTTAAATACGTATGCTTATTATGCTTAAGTATACATATATGTCTAATGGATAAACAAATAAATAAAAAACCGGCCAAGTGCGAGTCGGACTCCCGCACGGAGGGTTCCGTACCAAAAAACAACAAAAAGTCGTACCTATTTGTTGCATGGGAGCCCCCCTTTTTTCTTTTATTTAACGAGATGGAAAATCCTTAATGGATGATATGCCGGACTCCTACTGACTAAAAAACCCCACGTAACGGCCAACAGCCTACGGTTGGGAGCCCCGGGTAAGCTCTCGAAAGGATGTCCCAGTAAAGGTCCATTTTGTTTAAATTATTTTTTTTTTATGAAAATACACTGCTCGATATTCTGTGAGTATTTCAAGCGTCTACTGGTTGCCCTCATTACCTATTAACACAGAGCAACGCGCGCCTTAGACAGTTCGCGTTGCTCTATAGTGTTATACAACGCGCATCGTTAGACAGTTCGCGTTGCTCTACAGTGTTATAAAACGCGCGTCTTTAGACAGTTCGTCTGCTCTATAGTGTTACACAAGGCGCGTCTTTAGACAGTTCGCGTTGCTCTATAGTGTTAACTATCCTTGTATAGATCCTCTACGGTAGGTACAGTATATATTTCAAAAAGAGTTTGTGAACTCTATGTTTAATTTCTTATTCAGAATATTGATGACATCAAATGTCATCAATATTCTGAAAATGATGACAATTTTTTATTGTTACATGTACTTCAACACGAATCTTGGATTTTGTATAATTAGCTACCTACTTTTTCTGTTTTTCCTAGTACACTCACAAAACTTTGATCCTAATACGTGTGGACCGCATAAACACTTACCAAATCCACACTGAGTTTTTGGCGGAATAAAGTATCGCCATAAAGGAAAAAAAAATGATGACAATATAAACACGATATCTACGTCTACAACATAAATTGTGTGTTTGTACGTAAATTGTTTATACTGGAGAAAAATCTAAAATATGAACTATTTGTTTGCTATTTCCTATGAAATAGCTATCTTTGAAAACACCTACCTAAAGTAATCTGCTGAAAGCGTTGTTCACTTTTAAAGAAAAAATATGTACGATGAAAGTCGGAAAATAAGTTAGTATGTGACCCGTATAATGTTCAATCATGGCGACACGAAATTAATTTCATTGAGCTATATTTGATTGTGCTATACCTCCTAAAGTATTCATTTAATTTGCATGGTGTAAAGGGAATGAATGATCTTGATGACATGTTCAAATTAACTAACGTATTTAAATTGAGAAGGATACCTTATTACCGAATATATAAGACAAAATCGCTAAAAACACGTTTGTTGTATGGAAGCCCCCCTTAAATTTTATTATGTTTTTGTTTTCAGTATTTGTTGTTATAGCGGCAACAAAAACACATAATCTGTGAAAATTTCAACTCTCTACAGGACAGACAGACAGACAGACAGACAGACAGACAGACGGACAGCGAAGTCTCATGAATAGGGTCCCGTTCTTTACCCTTTGGGTACGGAACCCTAAAAAAAGATAAACTAAAACACCTTGTATTTCGATATTTGTTAAGAATTTATAGATAATAACAAATATACAAAGAAGAATTAATATTTGTTTCCAACGTTTAGCATACTACAGCAGAATCTGTTTGCTAAATACCGAAGTTTCTTAAAAATGCTAATTGCTACTCAAAGCATCCATTCTACGCAGAAATTATGTACATATTGAGACTATTAGCGACATCTGTTGAGTTGGATTGGAAGGCTCAAGATGTCTGCTTTAACAGTCGCATCAGGTGGCGCCATGAGTCAACTTTGAATTGAGATTTCTTTCACATAATCGGTTAGAAGCTGTTTACCCAAAATAAAATACTTAACTTCAATTCTTCCTGGTTGCCTGTAAGAGACTGCTTTCTAACGATAAGGCCGCCCTCTGTACAGCTTTTTAGCCCCCTTTTTTTTACGTGAGGGAAAATCTTCAAAGGATATTATGCCGGACTCCTAGGTACCGACTAAAAAACCTCACGTAACGCCCTACAGCCTGTGATTGGGAGCCCCGGGTAAGCCCTCGGAAGGATGTCCCTGGTCTATAAAATAGAGTGCAGAGGGGTTTATGTCCAGATTTTGTCTGTAGTCTGTGTGTCTGTTTCATTAAACTACGTCACTAGGTCACATGGATCATCTGTTCAAAGTTTGAAATAAAACAAAAATGACAACGTCAATCGGATTGAACTTTCACAATAAACGTGTTAGAGAAGGGCAGTCTGGTGAGACCGATCGCACGGCTTCTTGTTTACTCCTATAATCTCATTAAATGAATGTTTTGCATTGGCGTGCAATAAAGTTTATTCTATTCTATTCTTCCAGACGTCACCGTGCTCATCAACACGAAGCAGTATCAGAGGCACCAGTCCTCTGTGTTCGCCGTCAGCGCGGTCTTCCTTCAGCGCGCGACAACCCTACCTCGGCTGGAGGAGTCAGGAGCGACTGAACAACACTCCGCGGACTCCACACGAAAGGTACGATATATTAATGTCTATTGAATTGAGAAGATGTAAGCGCAGTAAAGTAGTGTTATGTGACTGTTTGAATTGACTGGTTTAAATTTCGTGTCGGTACAAATATTTTGTGACCGAAAACTCCGAAAGAAACATTCGTGAGTCACAAAATATTTGTTTCAGAATTTGGATGTCGTCTAGATGATTCGTCGTAAATGTTACAACAAAAAGTAAACATTTATTCAGTGGACAGTTTGCAATAATGTTTTAAGAGAGTTCTACACAATGCATCGCAAAAGTCACGACGCGACGCTCAATAAAATATTTAATCATTCAATTTTACGAAAAACGAACAAACATGCGATTGGTATTGATTTTATTGGTGACGATTTATCCACATTTAAAAAAATCCTTCCCTAAAAACTACCTTTGTAATTTTCAGGCTAGCGTCATCGTTACTTCAGTCAACTCCAAAATCAGAAGCGTCGGAAGCATCAAGAGCGTCAGAGGAGATTCAAACTTCGATCAAGGAAGTGACGTCAGCCATCGTCCACTACGTGTCCGGTCTAGAGCCGGCCAACGGTGACATCGATAGACAACCTTCACCGCGGTCCAGTCAGAAACTATATTGGGTTGAGAGCTCTTTTGTTGGTATGTATACTTTGAATTAGTTTTTAAAAAAATGATTAGATTTCCTCTGTATTGTTTTGTCAGAAAAGACTTGAAGTTTTTTTTGCTATGCTTGCGGTGGGTTGTTAAGCAAGATGAACGACTTCCTATCTCTATGGCACGCATAAAACTGTCATCCTCCTTGCCTAAGCGATGATATTATACGCTTGGTGAAGTTAGCAAAAAATGACAAATATTATTTTGATTAGCAATCAGACCATACTATTACTGTAACAACCCGGATCTGCTTTTAATTTTCGGCATTCGGCTCTCTAATCTCTCAATCATAATATGGAAACCGAATAACCGCTGAGCGTCGTCCGTTGGTAAGCAGCTGCACGACTTGCTAACTGAAAGAAATGTATGTTGCTGCCTTTAAGCACGCTTTTGCTGCGGGCGACTGCTAGCTGACCGAGCCAGTCCGAGGCTTATTTGCGAAACGCCTCGGTCACAAAATGTCTACTAGTTGACTTAAAGTACTGCAAAAACGACATTTCGCCAAAGAGACATTACGACCCTGAGTGAAGCCTTGTCTATATCCAACCCTGTACGTGCCTGTACCATCAGCATTACTTGTTTGCTGAAATCATCCTGACCTTTTGAGACCATTGAGACCTTTTCCTATCCGTGACTCAGTCCCAACAGACTGTACATAAGTGACGCTGTCCAATCCAGGTACGAAACCTCTAGATTCGCCGCAGACGCCGCTAGTTGTATCAGAGGCACTTCCCCTGCCGCACTCCCTCGCCCCCCCAACCCTGCACCGTCATGATCACTTGTTCACTAGAACACCCGGGCCCTTTTCCTATCCATGACTTAGCCCCAACAAACTGTACATACATCACGTCCATTGCAAGTACGAAGCCGCTAGACTCGCCGCAGACACCCCCCAGTAGTATCCGAGTCCAATCATCTGGCCCTTTTCCTATCAATAACTCAGCTCCAACGCTGTCTCTTGCAGGTACGAAGCCCCTAGACTCGCCGCAGACGCCCCTAGTAGTATCGGAAGCGCTTCCCCCGCCACACCCGCGGCCGCCGTCCTCGCTGCGGCTGGAGCACCGCGCCGCGCCCGCGCCCGCCCCGCCCGGTGAGCGAGCGTGACGCACCACGCGCACTGCAGGTCCCGCACACACGCACACACACACACATTCCCTTATAAAACCCCCAATATATACGCTACCAACACATTCAGATGTTTAAAGAAAGATAGTTCTCAAGAAAGAAAGGAGGTTTACTCAAGTAAACCTACAAAAATATTGGAACAAAATTTGTCCTAATTTTGTTGGACACATGTCCCAAAGTGCGGCAATAAAATGCTGCCTGCCGTCTTTCGATCAACAATAAAATAGATATCGTGTCGACTACAAAAAAGCGGCACCATCATGAATCGGCTCACTTTTGAGTGGGGCCGTTTCTTTAGTTTAGTTCGGTCCAAGCAACGCCAATGTAAAGCCGCAATGCGCATTTAAAATATGCTAAAATAGCTATCGAAAGTACGAAGTTATGTGTGACCTGTGAACTACGCTAGCTGGGGAGCTAGGGTACTTCTCTGGTGCCCGGTCTGGCGACTGCATTTTATTGCCGCTCTTTTAATTTTCTCCTTTACAATGGGTAAAAGAGATATGGCGGCCGCACTGCGATTGCACAGAAAATTTGTCTTTAGAGCGACGACCATAAGAACTATCCTTCTATATACGTCTGAATTGGTTGACGCTATTATGGCCCATGCCCACTGGTGATGCAGCACGGCAGGCGATTTATTTCCAATCAAATTATTTTCAACCTCATTCTAGTGAATTTAGACGTCAAATTGTTTAAATGAACTCGTGGCGTGTCATAAAAATCTTTCATTTAAGGTTGAAAATGATTTGAGCTAAATTTATCCTCCGCCGTAACAACAAGTAGTTCTAACGTGAGCAACTATGAAATTTTCGGATTTTTTTAAACAGGAAACGCATATTTTAGAGCGGTCAACTTTGCTTGAATGCGCCAGAATTAGACCAATCTCTGCTGTACAAATGTTAATCATGTAAGCACTTCTACACCGAAGCACTCAATTCGACAAACGCATTGCGTGATTTTTGATTCCCACATTCAGTTTGACACTTGTGAAAAACTCATGAAAATCTGCATTTATATTGTTAAGTCGGAACCTGCAGTGTTTACAATTTTGTTAATTTTATTTAATTACATTTAAATACTCTGTGCGTTACTTTGTGCTGTTCTGTGTATTTAGTTATTTGTGAAATGAACTCGATCAGGTGCTCAATAGTTTGATCGACTGAACGAATTCATTTTGTGAAAATCTATGTGTAATAGAGCTTTATAGACTGTGTGTAAGACTCAGGACCATTTTTAATTATTATTTGTGTCGATATATGCACTTAGTTTTTGATTCTCGACGATTATATTATTGTGTACAAGCGTTTCTATATTTTTATTTGCATTGTGGATGTGAACACCGGCTTGTAGATGCTTAATTTATGTGTCACTCGCAGCTTTATGTTACGTAACTTAGTGGGTTGTCCTGACTTTGAAACATAATATTTTAAAAGTTCCTTTCAAAATATTATGTTCCTTTGAAATGTTTATGATTAAAATACAACTAAAAACTTTTAAACTCTGCGTTGGAACTCCGCCATGTATACCGGATTCCATTAGTTATTTAAAAGTTCAATCAATAGTGCCAACATACCTAAAATTTGACAATTCCCGCTAAGTTGTATTTTTAAAAGTCACACTGTGACCTCAATGTTTATTGAAGTTTATACAATGCAATGTTCATTATTAATGCATTTCTGTTACAAATTTCATTTATATTTTTTATTATTGTTACGGTAATGAAGTTTACATTAATATCTCTGGTACCTAAAACAAAATATTCTTAATGATTTTAAATAAAATTATCATAGATAAGATTTTATTTAGATATTGCCATAATTAAAAATTCAATCTGACGCGTACCTACCAGTAATTTTTCTACTAGTAATATTAATTTCGTCCGATGTACAGATTAAATTATTATTTTGTGTGTTTATATTAAAACAAAATCTCTAGTAATTAGTTTAATAGCTAGCTCATATAAATAGTTCTGTAAATAAAATACTATGTTGCTATGTTTTATTTTAGGTGCTAATTTTGTCTGTTATCTGTTGATATGAATGCCTACACTTCATATCTAATTTCGTAATCACGAGCTTTAACGAAAGTCACAAAATGTTTGAACACCAAATGTTGTTCACCTATAACTTTTATATCACCTGCATAGATTGCCTATTCCATTTATATTAAGGCCTGTGTTCATCTACACTTAAGCAACTGTTTAAATGTACACATTTCAACAATTGTTTAAATGAAGGTGAACCGGTTTTGAAACGTTACCAACAATTATCAGAACCATGACACAATTGGTGAGAAGTGATGGTACAACTCTGAATTCCTTTACATTTCAAATTCCTTCTACTTAAATCACCTCGTAATTTATATTGGGGTTGCACCCCTAAGTAAATTATACAGGTTCTGATTAGGTTAGAAATATATTAACATATTTAAATATTGTGTCAAAAATGTCGTAGCCGGCGTCGAAATACGAAAGCGAACTAGACGACTTAAGTTATAAAATTAAAAAGATAGAACGTATTGTCTATGACAGTATGGAAGAAGCCGCCTAGATGAATTTTATAACATAACCTTGGCGCCAAATTCAGTACATTTACTTAGTGTTTACTTTAACAGCTCTCTACAGTTTAAAATTCCAAATATGAAGTACCTAAAAGAAAATATAATAATTCTTATATCAATACGTAGTTATAGCTTAGGCTAATATTTGTATGCTAGAATCTCGGTACCTTGTTCGTGTTATTGAAGACTACAAAATAATATCGTCTTCATTGTATTTTCAATTCATTGTACTTTTAGTTACGTTTTAATCATAATGATTATTGAATATATTCTTTTTATTTTATTTCTTTTTGTTTTATTTTAATTTTTAGGAAATGTTAAGTTTCATTAAGTATTGCTTTCAAGCCACTTTTGCGACACCAACTGGGTATTTTCACTTCGCTTTTTTGTGACTAATTATAGCACCTATTTATCTTTATTTAAATCGAAGCGAAATCAACTTTGCAGAGAGAAAGAGACAGATAGTTTCCCATCCCTCTCTCTTTCACGAATAGACTTGAAAACAAGAGAAGGCGTTCCCTTGCTTTCGGGTAGAAGAATCAGCTGCTTATTTTCCCGGAAACGTCGTACAAGTCGACTGACTTCTTATAGCGGACATACCTACTTAATGTGGGGGTCAGTCTTTAATATTACTACCTTATTCCCACTGGTACATAAGGCTGCAGACTTTTGTCTGCCTCGAGCGAGTGAGTCCCGGGTTCAAATCCCGCGTTGGAATAGATATTCGAGTTCATTGGAAATGTTAGTTTCGAAGTTTGGTCACATGGCGCTGTGTACAAATTCAGGGTGTAGTGGGATAATATCAGCTGCGTAGAAAAGTCTCTTCAGGGCTACCATAATAGTAGCTTCTGGTTAAATCGTACCAAAGCGAACCAGATGAGGTTGGCAATATCAAATATATAGGTCAGTCTTCTCTGTCTGTAAGATGGCCGTGAATTACGTTAATGGGCACAGCTGTGTGACGAAAAGTAGCCTTCTCCATATTTCCTCCTGGGATTATCGGCGTGAGCGTGTATTGGTTTTATACAACTGGCTCTACAATAAAATAGGGGTATAGTAAGTATGAAATTTACACACTTTAAGTTATACTGAACATCACATAAGACCATGTTTCCTGAATATATACTAATTTCTAACTGCCCGGTCAATTCCAGACTGGCAAGAGTCGCAACGCTCTCTGAACTTAGGTATCACGAGGCCATCTCCTGGCTCCACGACTCTTGAAGACGTGCTGGACTCTCTATTGGGCTTGCCATCGCAGCCGACTAGAATACCGACGCCTCAACCTAGCCCTAGGAAGGTCCCGAGCCCTTATTATTTAATGGGTGGCAAGGTACTTGAATATTTTTTATTATTTTGACTAAATCGATTTTTAATCCTCAATAATTAGGTAGAAGATGTTCTTTTAGCTAAAGCGTATAGGTAGTAATATTTGTTGCCATTCTCACACAACTTCATCTAGTCCAAATTTAGCTAATACGATTATAAACTTGTGCTTTAGGATCTAGACGACTGATAGACATACTTATATATTTCTAAATACATACATAACATATCATAGATAAATCAGACACAGAACAAATCAATGTGCTCATCAGATAAACAGACTTTCCCTGGGTGGGAATCTAACCAACGACCTCCAAATGCTTAGTCAGGCACTCTAACCACTCGAGCACGACACGAGTACAGTCAAATAGATAGGTATGTACTTGATTCTCAACATTTCATGTATTCACAAAACGAGTGTCGGGTCCATAGCGTAATTCAGAAGGAAACTGTTTCGGTGTCTAGGACTTGTGACCCAGACAAAATATGTTGAACAAAGACTTCTTACAATTATTATTAAATGAGGGTGTAACGGATCCTAGACCTTCGGAGCTGAAACCAATCAGAGTAGCTGGTACACTTTAATTGCCATTACCATGATCCTCGCCTGTCTCAGGCTGTCTGTGTGTTCTCCGACTTCAACATTATACAACAGGATAATGAATGACCATTGAATTTTCTTTTTCCCATTGCCCAGTGGTTCAAGTTATTCTAGTAGTGCACTGTGTCACAAATTCTGGCTTAAAATTTTAAATTCAGGAAACGGTAACCACAACTAACGCTAAAACAACGAGGAGAATAGTGCCGGAAAGTGTAAATATGAGTGCAGTATACATTTTCAAATGAATATTGTAAGAAAAGTCAGTGAAAAGTCCCTGTTTAATCGTGTAGAAATGATCCGTGAGTTTGTGGAGTAAACCCAAATTTAATCATACACAGACTCAGAAATAAATCTCCACTGCAGTGTCTATACAAGTACAGCTAGCTGTGCTATTGTTTATTAAACAAAAACAAGTTAGACTTACATTATATATATCCAATGAATAATCCAATCCGGACGTAAGACCAGTGGTAAACAATCTGTCTTCAGAGTCCCCGATACGAGCAACTGGCGAGTAGCGGGCACAGCAGCTCATCTCCCGCCTCCCGATTCATCAGCACCCCGAGCGAGGGACCCAGCTCTATCACCGACAGCCCCGACCACGACCGACCAGGTAGGAACGATATGTAAGTCTCAGCCGTTCCAATTTTTACTACCTTTATCACATATTCGTTAGCTTATACGACCTGCACCTTCCGCACTAGATTTTATTATTTGTTCGCTTGTTCTATCTTGGTTAAATAATTTTGTTTATAAGTCAGTGGTACATAAATGGTTCCCAAAGTCCCCTTGGCAGGCAGCATGAGTGTTCTGCATAGCATGTTTGTTTATTGGATCAAAAAATAAGATTGGTGTCATTGTCACATCGGTTCTGAGTCTTACAATATTATTACCGTAAAATGCTACAACTTTGCCTGGATTTTGAGGTTTTCTTTCGATATTTTTAAATCTATTCATCGTAACGGCTTTTAATGAGTTTAAAAGGTAAAACAGACTTTGTGTCTTGGCGAACAAAGTCTATATTTGACTAAATCTTCGATATTATCTGAATTATAGGCTCTCAAATCTGTAGGTAAAGTTGTAGGTAAAAACTACAACTTTGCCTAGAAGGATATCTCGATTATCATAAATTAGATTTAAACAGTTAAATTTTATTACACAGCACCGTTAAACAGTGCGTGTCTCCAGATGGTCACATTAATATATACTCCTATAGTTTATTTTTCACAGCTACTAGGTAAAGTTGTAGTAGGTACCACCGAGCTCTCCATACAAAAATTTCGTAAGTAGTAGGGTTGTCCAAAATTAAAACAGTGCTTTCTTTCAACATAGGTATTTATTTTTAATATTATTGGTGAATTAACACAACAATTAAATTACAAAATTTGTACAAGTAAGTACCTAATGAATAAAAATATACGTGTGTAGGTACCCCAACATTTTTATTTTGCAAATATGTATTATCAAGGTTAACAGAAGTTGTAATAATGAGATAAACAATCGTACTTGGTTTCTTTACTGCCATATTTGGTAGTTATTAAGTATTTGTATTGTCAATGAATAAAAAAATAATTTAAAAAAAATGCAAAAAAATAAATAAATAAAATAAATAATAATAATAAATATTAAATAATTAAAATAATAAATATTAAATAATTAAAATAATAAATAATTAAAATAAATATTGGGTAAAGACGTGAACATATATATGTATGCACTAGAAAAACAAAGCGACTAAAAATTCAGCCAGTATGGGAGTGGCGATATATAAAAAATAGTCCGATTTCACGCTTACATACACTTAATAAATTATTTTTCAAGTAGCTACCTCAAGTACTCAATTACAATTTGTACTAAAAAAAGAGTGACAACCCTAGCGCTAGGCAAAATTGTATCACTAAAGTTTCCAAAACATAACACAAGATTGCCTAACGAATTATTTCTTACTTACGTCTTGAAATAAGAATATAAAAGCACATAAATAGATAATAGACGATATATGCTTACCTTGTAAAGTTGTTATTGTTTGAAAACGAGTTATTTGCAGTCAAAAACTTAAAAGTTGTGAGCACACTAATTCTTGAACACCGCACGCGCTGACATTTGCAGCTCCACTGACAAGACAACTATGGAGTCAACACGTCAAAACATGAAAAAGGTGTTGCCATAATAATGGACAGTCAATATAAAATTGTGGAAAATAATGAAATACATAGCAAACGTGAAATATCGCAAATCTAACGAAATAGGCAAATTTGAGGCCTATTGGTAAAGTTGTAGCATTTTACGGTATCTACTTTAAATTGTTTTTATTGGTCGTATATTTCATCCAGAAATATTTGACCATTCAGTAATATTTTGCTCACAATTACAGGCAAGGATATAGTTGATAATTCTGGCACGATGCAAGAGTCGAGACGGCCGCGCTCAGCACACGGCGATCACCACAGTCGCACGCGACGTCGCAGTGAGCCATTCGCCCAAACCAGTGCATCCCTCGACCGCCGCACCAGCCTCGACGCTGCAGCCCTACGCCCTGTCGATGCTCATCTAACTCACCATGACTCTCGAACTTCACTACTTTCTCTACAAACAGAAAATAGCACAGATGATGCATTCATCAAGTGTAAATATCCAAAGTGTCCTGCGAGGGCACCTCTCGCAGACGCCAAAAGACACTACAAAACATGTCACAACTGCACTACTATGTATTGCTCAAGAGAATGTAGAAGGGCACATTGGGAGAAGCATAGAAAAGTTTGTTTGCACACTCGGGCGAGCACGCTGTGTAGGCAGATCATATCGGCGGCGAAGGAAGACGCAGATTCCTTGCATCAGATTAGCACTATAGCTCATAAAGGCTACCTCGCCCACGGCAGGGGCGTCGTAAAAGTGTTCTTCACGAGCCCCGAATCGGCGGAAAAGTTCACAACACACGGCTTCCAACACTTGAGTGAGCCGGAGTTTATGAAATGGACATCTCTTCAACCGAACGAGATGGGAGTGGAACTGTACACAGAGGTGGTGAAACTTTGCAAAGCTTACAACCCAGAAACGAGAGTAATATTGTACGTGGCTGTGTGTATCATCAGCGAAGTACCAACCAAAGGAGCCGTTAAGTGGGAACGGCAGATGGTATCGAGATGTGCTAAACTACGCCTCAGTAAAACAGTAACTGTTGCGATACAAGAACAGAACAGAAGACGACACAGAAGAGATAGTAAATCTACGCCAGACGATAGAGAAACGTTAATTCTCACTTCTAAATTGAACCATACAGGTGAAAAGAACGCAGCAACCGCTCACAAGTTCAGAGAAATATGTTTTCATAATATATCTAAAGAACTGGAACATAGAGGAGTGAGTTTGAAGAAACATTTTCCTGAAGTTTATTCGAGGTTAGGAGCATATGTGGATGGGACAAGTGATAGGTTTATTCCTATGACGATATATCCTAAGGATGTGACAAGCGGAAAGTCGTTTATGTGTATAATTATGCCAGAGAGTGAAGTCGAAAGCACAACGCCGGTCGACGGTAAAGTAATAACTGTGGATGTTGGAGTAGATAGGTCACGCCATCAGATTTCAACACCAATGTGAGAGTGTGGTATACGAAGCAGCCAGTTGATGGTGACAACTATATGGGCAGGCAGTTGATGTCTACCCACACCTGCATAGTAAAATGACTTGGTGTATATTATTGATGGTGAAGGGCACTCTCACAACTAAATGCCCTACTGACAGTTACCTTTTTTAATCTCCCAATATGAATCTCGCGCGTGAAATAATGTTATGTATCCTTAAGAATTGTAATTATTTTAGGTACTTTTAATAAATCTATATCAGTAAACTCGTGCTAACTGTTCGTAAGTATTGATCGGATCAATACAAAAATTTTATACCTATACATTTTCATCAATATTATGTTCTTAATGTCAGTAAACTTAAACTTCTACAATGTTCATAAAAGTTTGATTCTAACTTCATACACAGGATGGAATAAAAAAACTAATCAAAGAAGTTTATATATTCTTAATCAAATTATGCTTCAGACGTCAGATACAGTCAGTTTATCTGTTTAGCACAAAATTGACCACAAAAACTAGGCAAGATTTTCAATCATTCTCGTATTAGTTTTCAAATAAATCTATGTTTGTTGTAAAGAAGTAAAGTATGGGCTGTTGTGATGTGTTATTGTAATACATTTTTTATTCTAAATATTGAGCAGTAACTTGTTTCTGCAATTTGACAATAGCTTCAAGTTTAAAAGCCGTATAAGGCAATGCCAATACGGCACTTACAATATTTTTTTGTTAAATAATATATGAAGTATGCTTTTCCTTATACAGATATAAGTAATTTTTATACAAACGTAAGCTTTTAAAGCGTATGTGCGATTAGCGGGCAAATATAGCAAGTTTAAGTAATCTTTAGATAGAATATTCCATAAATTGAAAAGACAATATTATTATGGCAGTTCATTGTAGAGATCGTGTGTTGTTTGTCAGTAAATTTTACAATTTGTTAGTTTTACGTTAAAATTTTTGAAAACTAATTAAATTTTGATTTCTTTTCAATCGCTCTAATGAACTTAGTCCATGCTAATATTTGTTTCTAAGCTTAATTATGATTTACCTAATTAATTGGTTGCAGTGGAAAATCTGTGAAATTACATTTTTTGAAGTATTTTACTTGCTTCGAAAACAAACCTTTTATTGGCACAATCACTGTTTTATGTTAAACATTGTAGATGGTGCCAACATTTTGTAATCAGATTTCAAATGTGAGCGAGCGTTAAAAATAAATATCAACCATTCGATTATTTTAAAAACATATTAGGCACCAATATCTATTTAAGCATATATTTTACTCCATTTTATAATTATATTTTGTAATTGTATATTGAGTTTCTAGCAGTTTCTAGTATTTCGGCAATGTCACTGATAAATTCACCTTCACTTCACAGCTTTTATCCATTAACTAGCGCCATCTATCGCCGAATAGCTCGACATTGGTTTTTTTAATAAACTGACTACTAGGCATTCGTACTGTATTCATTTGCATTCTCTGGTTTTCTGCACGAAATCAAGGCTATATTATATTTTGTTTATAAATAACTTATTGTTGTTATTGTAACTAAAAGACATGATATCATTAATGTTAAGGACGCTACTTAATTTATACCCGTGAATGAAAGTTTCGATAAACATTTTGCAGATGAATTTAATAATGAATTGTTTACGCCAAACGGAAATACTTATAGTGTAGATCCTAGTAAATAGAATTGTATAATTATGTTAAAAATAAGATATCTCTTATTAATGTTATTTATAAAACAGTTTCTGAAAGTGTTTCAAGATAAAAGAAGTCTTCATTGTTCAGCTATTTCCCCCAATTCGAAAAGTGTTTTTGTGTCAAATATATAAGTAATATTTTTATAATCATTATCTGGAACATTATGTTAATAAGTATAAGAAAAATATCAAAACGTAGACTTTAACAAACTATGAACCGTGCTGAGAAATATATTTAAACCAGTGTATTTATAAAACTTACGCTCATTAACGTTTTCTATATAATTCTATAGTAAATTTATAATTTTAAACTAATCTAGGTACTATGAATACTAACTTGTAAACGCCTATATAAGATCTTCATACATTCTTATATTCATAATGTTGCTATATCAGTATTGTTTTCTTAGTCTGGAGTACAGATTTTTATCTAGTTGTCCCTTATGTATTTCAAATAAACGGCCCAACTATAAAAAAATGTTTAATTAATCACTAGAGGACGTCACGCAGTTTCACCCGCGTAGTTCCCATTCCCGTGGGAATACGGGACCATTCCCGTGGGAATACGGGAATAAAATAGAGCCTATGTTCACCGGAAAGAGTGTAGCTTCCCAACAGTGAAAGAGTTTTTCAAATCGGTCCAGTAGTTCCGAAGCCTATTCGATGCAAATAAACAAACAAACAAACAATCAAATCTTTCCTCTTTATAATATTAGCATAGATTAGTATATTTTATATATAAAATTCTCGTGTCACAGTTTTCGTTTCCGTACTCCTCCGAAACGGCTTGACCGATTCTCATGAAATTTTGTGAGCATATTGAGAAGGTCTGAGAATCGGCCAACATCTATTTTTCATACCCCTAAGTGACCGGGAACCGGGAATAATATTCCACGCGGGCGGAGCCGCGCACACACACAGCACGGGGAGGCTACGTTAAGTCGTTGGTCCCAGTTGTCAGTAACATGCAGTCTTTAAGCCAATTTGAAGCCCTTATGGATGGCTTGGTCGCCTCACCAGACGCCTTTCCATTTCACGGCAATCGGCTCATCAAGTCATCACCTATTACGTATAACAAAAAAAATATAAGGTGAAATGTGCGCGTACCTATACTTTGCCTCTGCCTACCCATTCTGGGATAAAGGAGTGATGTTTGTATGTAGTGAATTGTATGTGAATTCACGGGACTAGTCTGGAGCCGCCATAAAGAAATCACGCAGACTGAAAATACTTTCATTTATACCTTACCAGACTTGAATCAATATTATTGATCGTGTACGGAGCCCATTAGAGGCCGCATGCGGTCATCGCATCTAGATCTGTCATCGATGTATAAAATAGCTACAATATAACCAGAACCAAAGTAAACTCCGCGCAACGAAAGAAGTATCATAATCGTGTTACTATTACAATCTTTCCTTTTTTTTTTATTATAGTTTCCCAGTGATTGTATTGTCGTTCTTTTAGCAACTTAATTTTCACAACAACTGGATACGAACCTGGACGGCTTACTTCGTGTAAGTATAGTCTGTAATTAAAAACTTGGCAAAAAGGTATCGTCTATTATAAGGCCCGAATCTTCGATCACCAATTACAACATTCTACTAAGCTAGACTTAGTTGTACATACATATCACTAATAAGTAATTATAGCTTGGCAAGAAAGTCTACACACGGAACTAATATTTTACATGCTGGCTACAATGCTGCCAATAACGTCACAAATGTCTGTCAGTCAGTGACTTCATACAATTTCATTGGTGATTTTTATTGACGTTTATTGGCAACTGGATACTAATTGGTAGATCCTTCTAATGGGCATGAACAGCGCAGTAGCGCCTCCATTATCTTCTCTTTTTTTTTCAAGTTGTAAGAACTGTGGTCGGCCAGCGTTCTTCTTGTTTTCGAACGGTTATTATACCACCATAATAGGTAAATGTTTCTACCCTCAGATCATTATTCTGACTTCTAGTCTCCATGATCAAAACCTAAAAAGATCTGTCGAAGCGTAATTTATGTCATTAAGTGAATAAAAGTATTACAACATTGAATAAAGAGTACAAAATGTCGCCACCCCAGTACATTTCGAGGATGTCGTAAGAGGCGACTGGGCACCCTTCCGCAAAACTATCTATTGCGTAGATCTAATACGCTTCGTATTACGTGAGACATAAAATTATAAGGTAAATGTGGGTGTATACTATACCTCTACTTACCCCATCGGCGACAAATGTGTATGTACTTATACTTATGTATGTATGTAACAATAAAGAATAGATTGTCGTTTCCAGCAGGCATTAAAAAAAAGGTTGCCATTTTAAACTGACGCCGCTGGGTTTTTTTCTTTAGTTCCGAATTTAGCCACGTGACTTCTTTGGAGACACGGACTCTATAAAAAAAAAAAAAAAAAAAACAGGATTATCAATTCATTTGCATTTCTGAACGTGATGTCTTTGACCTTTGACCGAGTGACATTATTATGACATTTCTATAGTGGACTTCTCATTTCCAAATTCCATTCTTTGATTGCTTTGATTCCGGCTGGGCTGAAACGTAATACAATTGGTCGTTCGGCTAAAATTGTTTTTACAGAGTGTAACGATAAAGAATATCTACTTAAATCGTATCAGAAAATTATTGGTGTATTTTGTATTTTTGTAGTGCAATATAAATATGGTGTCCACAAACGTGATTTATGCGGCGGTGCCGATTTCTGTACTGGTAGCGATAGGATTGATTCGTAGATGGAGAGCCAGGAGTTTAGCAAAATGTATCACCAATACCTGTTTGAGAGGGAAAACTTTCCTCATAACTGGAGCTAACAGTGGCATTGGTCTGGAGACTGCGAAGGCTCTTGTTAAAAGAAAAGCTAGAGTGATTTTCGCCTGCCGAGATATTATTAAAGCAAAGGAGTCTATAGCAGAGATCAGGAAGGAACAGCCCAACGGTGGAGAGATGGTGAGTAGAATTGTAATAATGTACCCACCGTAAAGTTTCAACAATTGTGTGTACTTTCTTTTCTACCTACAATAACATCACTGTACAACTTTAACAGGAATTATCTCAACAACTTACTCTTATGTGGTCCTTGAAAACATAATTGTATTAATTATTATTCCCATATAACTCCTAAATTTTACAACAATTTTAGTTTTCTATGAATATAAACAAAATATAATGGAATAATAATATCTAGAACCCATATTATTATGTTTTAAGGTTCATCAATAGCGCTAACTTACCTATACTAATAGCTACAACTTCTCTTAGTATATTTTCGTTAAATTTTATATGTCTCATGCTTTTAACTTCAAATATTCTTACTGATATTAGGAATGCGAAAGTAAGTGTTGATGTTTATTACTCGTTCATACTCTAACAGACCT